>VDFB02105785.1:173416874-173442205 GCA_007258455.2 Sequoia sempervirens
TGAGAACTATCTATAATAAGTAGCATTTAAAAGGCTTTCTTAAATGGCAAGTAAACATAATTATTTATATTGTATATGTTTATACATTGTATATTTTGTTTCTTTAATCTCAAAAATGTTTTATTGATGAATTATAAATATTTGTGTTTATCACTTATTTAATAATACTTTTAAATGGTGTAATTAGTTTCTAGGAATTTCTTAGGTATAATAATTTAAGAACTTTTTTTATAATTATATAACAAATAAGTGACTTTAAAGATAAATGATATTTATATTTATTAATTCTAATAAATTATTTTAAAAAATTCCTAACACTAATATACAAATATATATATTTTATGCATTTGAATGTTTAATATTTTATTATTATTATTTATTTATTATTATTATTTATTTTTATACAATTACAATATTTTGTTATTAATACTAACATTTGATCTACAAATGTTAACCAAGACATTCAAATAAGAAGTATTACATAAACTCTAGCAATATAAAAATATATGAATGCAATGATATTGTTAAGAATGTGTATCCAATTGTCTCTATGCACATTTGATCATATTTATTAATTAATTTAAATTCAAAATCATGTTATGTTTTGAATTTCAATTAATTCATAAATATAATCAAATATGCATCCAAATTACTAAATAGAAAAAATAAATTTTGAATTATAGGAAATCATATTAGCAAATTACCTATAATTATTCCTATAAACATAACATCATATTTATTGAAAACAATATACTAGCTATGATAGACAAAATTAAAGAGAAAATTTCCTATAATTACATAAAGTATCACCCTTTTTTAGTAGCACTATATTAATTTATCTCAACCAATAGTAAACAAAAGTAACTTGTATTAGATCGTTATGTTGAGGATAAACATAGAGGTAAGCATCATAATAGATGTTTATCTTTTATGCTTTTACATTAAAGTATTGTTCAAATTAAATGTTGCTTATATTTTCAAATGCTTTAAGAGATAATGATGAATATTAAACCAACCTTCTCTATATGACCAAGATTTGTGGTCTTCTCTAACATAAACAACTATGATTTGTGCATAGCTAAATCTCATGCTATTTTGACAAGATTGTGTGTATAATTGCCTCTTTAGATGATTAGAACAAGGAATCTTGAATTATTAATATTTTATTGTACATCTAGAAATAACAATTAAATTCCATGATCCCACACAATGACAATGTTGGTGTTCAAATACATTGATAATGGACTATATCATTTATAATACAAATCATTTTCTTAATCAAAACCATATACCAATCAATTACACAAAAAGTTTAAACATTAGTCAACACACATCAAAACAATTCTATTAGTGATAATAGATTTCCACAATCCATGAAAATTATTGCAAGACTTTTTTGGATTATATTGTGTCAAAGTTTTTGCATCATCATTTCGAATCACACTCCATGATTCATCATCAAGATAAAAGAGAGCAGATGAATAAGAGTGTGATTTGAAACGTTGATGCAAAAAATTTGGCACAATCTACTCCAAAAAACTCTTGCAAAAAAACAATTCTATTCAAATAATCATAACTAATATTATGTGATTCATACCATGATATACGGACATTTTTCATAAATAACGTTGTAGAAAGATATACTCATTCATTATACAACCTCCAATATATGAATTAAAAAGGAAGTCACCCACTAGCATAATAAATTTACTCTAAAAGCAACGTAAAATATAAACAATAATTTTTTATATTTCAAAAAGTTTAAAAACTCATTTTAAATACAATATTAATTTTTTTAAATAGTAACACAAATATATTATATTATACGAGAGAGACGATTCATGAGATATGATCAATAAATCAATAAGTTGATAAGAATTTTATGAAAACTAGTAATGATTAGATGGAGCCTTTTTTCTCTTCTTATAGACGGGCGAGATGCTCCAAGATGTAAGGTCTTTGAATTCATGTATCGTAACCACAAAGATAGACAATACACTACCAAACTATCTTATTCCAACAACTTTTTCTGCTTGTTTTCGTCTCCTACTTCTAATAGACAACTTGACCTTTCCATAAGCAACTAACCTTTCAGTAAACACAAATTTATGGTTCTAGGAAAATTCACTGCCAGCAATTCACCATCAGCAATTCACTGTCATGACAAATTCATCTTAATGAAAATTCATCACCACCAATTCCCCGTCATCGCATTAAAAGTTTGTGATTAATTTTCTATGATAGTGAATTACTGGTGGTGAGTGTAATGATAAATTTTTGCCCCGTGAATTTTTCAGACCATAAATTTTCCTAACACCCAAATTCTTCTATAATTGCTTAGCTTGAGAGTCTACTTATCAAACCTGTTTTCCACAATTTGCACATTATGACTGGTTTCAGTAGATTGAGTAGTTGCGTTTTCAGAGTCTTGTATAGCTTCGTGGACACTGATTGGATATTTTGCAACCAAAGCTACCGCTAATTACTCTGTGTTTTACATCGATTCCACGGTTATTAATAAATACATCCTAGGAAGCTTACTTGCAATGGCATTGAAGACGCTCCAGAAGTATGTGGAGATGGTACAACTATTCATAAAGGTTTGTAGCTTCATATTCGGCATACTGAATGGAGGTCATATCTCAACGAAAGGAAAGTAATAAGAATACTCCACATATAAATATCGTAAAATTTCGTTTTGGTTGCGTCGGTGGATGTATGTGGATACTTCAATTTCAATATTATTTGCTTCAAAGGTCAAACAAATAAGAGAAAGCACATAATAACCATTTTTTCCTTTTGTTTGAACGCGCAGAAAATTAAAACAAGTAGGTCCGTTCATTCTAAACAAACTGTCTATAATGTAGTTTACGAGAAACCGCATCTTGGACAAATCGACCAGCGTTGTTATTAGTAAAAGGCCAACTTAAGAACTACTATAAAGACGGCATCATGCGTTAGATATGATCATCAGATCAATAAATAAATGAAAAAGAAATCATCCAGCATCGTCTTTAACATATTAAAGTACCTGGGGTTGTATACTTCGCGTATTGTGAGCAACTAATTCCTCCACATCAGCAATTCTAGCTTATTGTCGTTAACTCCCAAAATCTTAACTTCTATCATTAAAAATAATTATTCACCATTTTCAACATCATGCCTCCAATCTTGATTACATCCATGTATATTATATTTTTTCCAATTCTGTCTCATATCTATTACCTACGACAAATACTACCTTGTAACCTAACAACTTTTAAGAAAAAAAAAAGGTACTATCATTCTGCATAATTGTTATGCCAGCTAGTATCTAATTATTTGTCTTTGTACAATGAATTATATCCGTTTTTCTCTCAAAATAGAATATTTCACTTTTTCTTTGAGAATTCTAAATATTTATCCTCCCAAATGTCTTAATCTTTTAATAATTTTTATTATATCTATGCTTTCATTTTTTCATTCTTTTTCCAATACTCCAACCAACTTATATATCTTTACTGTACATCCATAGTCATTCATGATCATCATGAAACATGTTTTTCCTTCCTTATATTCACCACATAACAACTTAACTTTACTAGAAATTCTCTTAGTTAACTCAATTCTATCACACTCTATTTGACTCACCCACAATTTCAATAATGAATTCCTCTAACTTATTCATAATTGCAAGTTCATAATATCTTCTCATAAAAGCTTCAACTATACCACATCCTCCATTGGGCTAGTAGACTGCTTGAAACTAGATTAATGAGACAAAAAATACTAATAGTTACTTGTAACATTACAAACATTTGCAATCATTCTAATGAATGAAATGTTTGAGGACAAAGATTCAACATCACAAACACCTTTACGTTAAAAATCTTTGATCCTTGAAGCCCTTAGATTTTTATCAATACAAATTGCTAAATTATGAGCATTTTGAAGACTTACAAGGTTTTCATTTCTTAGGTAGAATATAGGCATCAAGGTCTATCCCACTTATAGGAGAAGGCCCAAAGTTATGTTGAAAGAGGAAAATATTAGTTTGGACATTTGAATAAAGATTCAGGTAGTTGAACACTCTCTATTTGAAGGCACATGCAAGCATCAACTTCAATGGAAGGAATAGGCTTCGGCCAAAGCAATCATTTAGTCAAAGATTTCTTCAATAAAAGATAATATAAATCTAAATTTAAACAAAATTCAAAACCCTAGCTTCATCATTTTTCATCATTGTGTGAATATTATCTGGAAACATCCTAGGCCTTACATTTGTAATTTAAACAAAACTTCTAATGGAAACATCCTAGGCCTTACATTTGTAATTTTTTAACTATCAAATAATATGAATAATGAAACTCTAGAGACAGTGCCTAATTTATATCAAAATAAAACATTTTGATAAATCTTCAAACTAAATCTATAGGCCCTTTTCTATTTTACATATTTTATCTTCAAGTATAAACAATAGGGGTATTAAAAGCTTAAACAAAATTAACATGCATGTGAGTTTAGTTGAATTCTATTTGACTTCTTTCTACATGTATTCTTCATTTCCTTGAAATTTTTAGATTAGGGTTATCAAAATATTTTCCTCCTTATTTTTCTCTTTTTTCCCTATGATTCTTCCATACACTTCTTCCATTTTCTTAGAACCCCACAAATAATAAATAAAAAACTTATGAAAGGAACAATGAAAAATGAAATCCCTAAACCAATTCAATGTAGTATTGAATTTATAATGATTTATTCTCTCCAAGTACATCTTCAACTTCAACCATAAAGTCCTCCATTCTGAAGATTTCTTTTGGTGATCATTATCTATTCATAGTTTTACATCAAATGATAAGGTATGTACACACACTAGTGCAACCTCTCAAGAATTTTCACAATATATCAAAATGTCCCCCTTTTATGTGATATGATATTTCTAAAATTTCATCACTAAATTAATAATGTTTTCAATGCTAAATTTATTAAGTTTTACAAGAACATAGAAGTTCTTTTATAACATATATCTTGAACCTTTATTGAAAAATCATCTACACAAATTACAAAGGTACCTTGTAGAAAAATTGATCAATATAATTTAAAAAATTAAAATATTCCCAATCTCTCATCATCTCAATATAACATTTTCACATCTTTAAAACTAGATTCAAATTCTACATTTAATATTAAAGCCACCAATTGAAGTTGCAATTTTTCCATTACATATTACATTATGAGGAGTAGGTCATCCACATAGTAAGACTATCAGTTCCTCTCAATAATATAGAGCTTCCAATTGAGTTTTGACATTTGATGTGCATCTTAATGTTAGTAGGGAAGTTAACATCACTCAATAAATAACAATTTTATGTGAATTTTCATAGATTGAACCATAATTAACTTTATCAAACATAGCTTTACTAAAACATTACAAAAAATAGCTTACCTTTGTAAACATACATGTTTTATAATCAATACATATATAAGATTTACATTTCTCATTTAATTTTTAAATTTTCATCTAAATAACATCATTGTGTTATAAGAATTCTCTATCTTTTATCTTTTAAGGTATAATAATTCTTTAAGGACCATAATTAGATGAATTTAAATAAATATCTTATATATATCTAGATTCATCTAAATACTCTCACGAAATAAGATAGTATAGATAATTTCAATTTCCTTCTTACAGTAAGACTATGCTGAGGTATATAATAATTTCATTCTATTATAATTTAAATGAAGGAATTTTACCAAATGGTGAACCATTGACATGTAAGTTGTCCCTATATAATATTTATATATGGAGAAAGAAAAATAAAATCAATCTTAAGATATCTAGTATATCTATAGAATACGATTGATATTAAAAAAAGAAAATAAAGAGTAAAACCTCAAAAATAAATCCTTAAATTTTGATATCCAAGGCCAACTTCTTATCATAATTTTTTTTTACTATCTTGAATCCATAATTAAATTTAGTATTGAAAGAACTAATGGTCACAAAGAAGATTTAATCAAATAGAGATAATACATAAGCTCCTCCACTTTAATTAGATAGATAGGGGTCTCCTTATAAAGGAGAAATATCCTAGTATGAGGAGAAATATCCTAGTATGAGGTGTATCAACACCTCTCTATTCTATAAACTAGCTGGGAAAAATATCGGGAAAATATCTAGAAAATATCTAGTCTATGTCATGATTCATAAACAATAAATGCCTAAGTAGGCTCAGGTCAACCTATTTGTATGCAAGCATTAATGTATACAATGACACCCCACCTTAAGCATAAGTTAGGTGGGCATGGAAAAAATAGGTCCCGGTTATTGGCCATGTTAGGTACCCATGCACAAAGTAATCTCTCATGAAGTGGATAAAAGTAGAAAACCCCGTGGGAAAAAACTAACCTCCAAAAGAGAGAAAAGATGCATGAAAATTATACACATGAAGAAGTATTGCTTCTTTCACTAAGTACAATATATGATTTCCTCCATAAGAGAGAAAATGATAGAAAGTCTATGAGACCCCCCCATAATACATGTCCTGCTACATTAAAGTTGGATAGTTGACAGAGGATGTAGATGTAGTTCCAAGAATGCTTCACAATGTTCCTTCCCTTGGGAAGAAATGAAACCAACTAACCATGCAGGATATCTTCCCACATGAGAAAATGTATGTATGATCTTGAATAGAGTTGAAGCTTATCCAAGAACAATAATGATGGTGCCCATGATGTCTTTGAATGTTGCTCAAGAATCTCCAAGCCAATGTTGACATGTGACATGGGAAGAGCAATCATATTTGAAGAAGACAAAGTTGATGCAACTTTATTGAAGTTGTCATCAAAAGGAAGACCAATGTCCTCAATGTGTGCTTCCATTTCAGCAATGTGGGACTCTATGAAAAGACATGAAATGTCAAGTAGATATGCATCCCAATCAGAAATGCTAGGAATACTAATATCCTATTGCAAAGAAGTGTTGGAAGCTCTCAAATAAATGAATTTGAAATTCAATGAACCAATAGGAGGGGGTGGAGGAATGAGAATTTCTTCTATGTCAATTGGGCACTCTATATCTGAATCATGATGTAGGATGTGAATTGTGATCATAATAGGATCATGCGGGAAGGGAGAAACATTAGAGTCTCCATGTTTTTCCCAAATTTTGATCCATAATGCATGTGGACATTCAATATCCATGATGACATACAAAGAGTCATCTAGAATATGTAAACCAATTAATCCACGAATATGATCATGATTATTAAACCATTTATCCTTATGAGATTTTTTACCTTGTTAAGGGAGAAGTCCATACAGATATGGCATGAGATTATGGAACCTAAGATGTTTCAGGATTCCTTCACACCAAGACTTATAGTTTCCCCTTTTTAGGTTGATTACAAAAGAGTGGGTTTCATATCCCATGATTAGAAATAGGTTAATTCCTTTAGACAATAGAAAATCAACACATTAAGAAGCCCCCCAGATTAGATGACTCCCCCCATTTTGGAATTTTATAAGTTAGTGCCTAACATCATTTTACACCTTTTGCTGATTTGATTTTCCCTCTAACACAAATTTTAGAAATAGAAATCACATAAATCTACCTACAAAAATACAATTAGTGCCCTCAAAAAGGAAAATCATATGCCTGGAGGTTTGAATCATCCCCTCTGTTGGAGAATACATGCCTACCAAGGGAATTTGTAACCTCCACAAGAAATTTGCGGCTTTACCAGAGGAAATTGTCCTTGCTGTTGACAAAATTGTTGCTCCCAAGAAGAAAATTGCATCTCGTATCACACCTTACACAGCCTATAACCTACAGATCGCACCCCCTATCTCTCATAGAGATAGATGCGCTTGAAATGGAGAGTTGATTCAGATCTGTAGTAGCTTCTATGTGCTCTAAGACTCCACACAAAAAATCTGCAAGCCTTATTGGGGGTCAAATGTGTTTGAAGAAACATCAAATTCAGCCTTAGTAAATAAAACATGCCCCTCCTCTATTTGGTACTAAATAGTAGTTGAGGAAAAGATATTTTATGGAGAAGTAGTACCCAGGTCATCACACTAACCTTAGCCTTTCAGTATTTGAAGTCAAAACCAATGTTGATTTTGAGCAGGGTTTGCACAAAGGCCGATCATTAGTTGCAACAAACATCCCAAAATGGGAAGCAGACCCTCACACCTCTAAAGTTCCTTGCCTGGTAGGCCAAATGCCTTCACAAAGTCCTGATTCAATGCCCAATGCACCTCCTTTGTTTTTCACAAAGCAAAAGGTAGAAATTTCCCCTCTCACCTCAAGGAAATTAGCCCTAATAAAGGAAAAAAAAGTGTAGAAAATAGAGGAATTGTTTCCAAATGCTAGAACATAAAAATCAAAGTGTGTGGATCTTCAATGCATTCACCTATGGCTAAAAAATTCTTTGGAAGGCTTTGATACCATGAAGAACTAATGATCACAAAGAAGATTTAATCAAGCACAGATAATGCATAAACTCCTCCACTTTTATTAGATAGATAGGGGTCTCCTTATAAAGGAGAAATATCACAATATGAGGAGAAATATCCATGTATGAGGTATATCAACACCTCTCTAGTCTATAAAATAGCTAGGAAAAATATTTGGAAAATATTGAGAAAATATCTAGTCTATGTCATGAGTCATACAACAATAAATGACTAACTAGGCTTAGGTCAACCTATGTGTATGAAGCATTAATGCATACACTAACTAGTATCATCATTCAAGGTGTTTCAACTATTAGCACTAGAGATACTCATTTTTGAAAGGGGATACATCATAAGTGCAAAAATTCCTTCATCTAATAGGAGCATCAAACTATCATTATAATATTAAAAAATGAGTATATATTTTTTATCCTCATTTTCACCTCTCAAAATCTATTTATTTATTATTCTCATTTATAAAATAATTTATATCAATTAAATCATAATTTATTTTAATGTTGTAAATTGTTTACTTTAACATTTTTACTTACGTAAGATATCCATTCCTTCAGTTTTCTTCAACAACATTTATCATATTCTTAGTACCAATTGATATTATAGTGAGATAGGAAGAGTAACATGTAAGATATCATCTTTAGTTTCTAATGAAATATTTTCTATAATATTTAGTGCCTCCTTGAGAAACATTTGAGTTCATGACATTCTATAATATTTCCAATCTGTGTTTAACTATTTATCTTATTTTCTTATCACATACAACTACTCTTATAGTATGACATATTTTCTATGTTAAACTAAACTAAGTCAATTTATTTCATATAATTCATAAATTTATACTAAATGAAATAATCCTTAAAACATATAAAAAATAATAATTGATGTTGTTGCTAGTATAATATTCCTATTATTGTAAATTCTTAGTTGAGCTAAAGTATATTCCTATTATATTATAGATCAACTACATTGCAATGTGGTAGGTGTATATTGTTTACAAATCAACCTTCTATTTGATTATATGTATCTCTTATTATTTATGCATTATACATTAAAACTAACAATATATATTTATATATTTTTAATTGGAAAAAAATAAAAAAATAAAAAAATTGTATCAATTTGAAACTCAATATTCTTTCTTATTACAAATTATTATTTTTTTTAAACCAAAAAAATAATAATATATTTGCATGTATTGCATAAATATGACATATCTTTATTTTAATTTATTTATAATGTTTAACTTATTTACACGATTATTGCTCTTTATATTGTAGTGAACATGGTCAATTATTACTCTTTATATTATAGTGAACATGGTCAATATGTTTACAAGTTCAAACCGATAAATAAATTGTTGCCAATTTTAGATAACCCTCAAACCATAGTATATTGTAGACAAAACTACCTATGAGATTATAAATTATAAAGCTTAGTAGTAAAATAAGTTTAAGGGTTAATCCATCTTATAATAAGACTTTACAGGTAATTATTGCTCAAATCTTACTGCAGTAATTTTAATGACGTTTCATTATCGACTATTAAAAAATCCAAAAGAATTTATCATATAACAATTATTTTGACTCTACACGAGTTATAGTCCCCACCGTGTTCAAGTTGTGTATAGACAGGAATTAGAAGGGAGTAATCACGTTATGTATAGAGAGATATATATTTATAAAACTAGTTAGAGAATAGAACCATGCGGGAGTACTATTTTAATAATTGAATCAAGTTAATCCTACTATATATATAGTGATTGAAAGAGGTGAGAAATATCAATATTTGTACTAGAAAAGTAAATCTCTTAGGAAATAAAAGACTACAAGTGTTAGATGATAGTCCTCTACATTAGGATAGGGTATAATTTACCTATTGAGACAGAAATAAGAGGGGGTATGGATAGATTAGTAGAGCATAAACATTTGAGTTTTTTCTTTTTGATCTTACATTCCTCTATTCAATAGAGACTTGACTTTATTTTATGTATTTGTAGAGAGGATGATATTTCATGTTTGTGAAGGATTTAAATGAAATCCATCTACTCAAATTTTAAAGAAAAGGGGTTTCACTTTTTTTTTTTCTTCCATTGCAATATTTATATAGAAAGGTTTTGGCCACTTGAATAATAATTTTAGTAGCACAAAGAGACTAGTCAAACAAGTGAATTCTTTGAGTCATAAATGTTGGTGAATAAATGTTGGCCTGAATAGTAGTTAGAGGAAGAATAAACTACACTTTTTAAAAATGAATGGGAATGAATATCTAAAGGCAAGTAGACCAAATACTATAAGAATAACACAATGAAATTGGTTACCTTTAAGTAGTCCACATTTCCAACTAATTATAAATGGAATTTCTCATTAAATTATCTCATTATGAAGGGATATAAGGTCACTAGATTCTTATATTTTCACATAAAAGCATTGGTATAACCTAAATATATAGCATTTGATGGTTGTTATCTTTATAATGAAAATATATATTATACTATACACAACAACTAGGCTTGATAGCAATATGTTGCCATTGATATCAAAAGGGCATCACATTGATGTGAAAAGGATATTGACATCAGATGGAGATATTGTTGGTTGATGTCAAAAAATATACCACAAGTTGGATGGTGAAGTATGATGAAGAGAATAGCATATTTTGTAGGGTTACAAAGTTTCTAAAATTATTGCAATTGTCATACAATATTGATATGTTATTGCAGAGGTTATTTTTGTAGGTTTTCAAAGAAAATAGTCAACAAATATGATGTGGGTTTTTTGAGAGCATTCCATTGGTATGGTCTGCATGATCAGAAGGCCAAAGATGAGCCAATAAATGAATTAATTCTACTCTCTAGTCAAATTAGGATTTTGTAGTTAAACCCTAAGGGTTTCAGTCATGGAACCTTCACAAGTTTCTATTTGATCATTGATTGGTAACCAATAGTAGAAGGTAGCTTAAGTTATGACTTAAGTTGGATTGGTATTTTTTAAAATTTTAATTTTTTTAATTTTTTAGTACTAATAATATTGGATTGATAAAATTAAAAATATATGTTATTATCAAACAATTAATAATGTTTTTAGATGTAACTAGGAATTCCTTAGATATAAGATTTTTTTTATCTAATACAAAAAGTGATTTCAAAGATAAATAATACTTATAGTTTTTGAAAGAGGAAAAAATGGGTTTTACAGGGACACGAAACCACAAAGTTTACAAAGTAAAGATAGAGTCAATAGAGACATCACAGTTGGAAAGACTATAAAAATAACAACAGTAAATGCCCATAGCCATCATAAAGGCCAACAAAGGCCACAAAATCCAAAAACCAGACAAAAAGCCAACAACAACTAAATTTGAGTTTTTGAAAGATCAATAGTTTTAGCTTCCAGCTCATTCATATCCTAAACTCCCTTCTTTAAGATCTGAACCATCTATGTAGTGGGAGGTGCTTTCCTTTTGAGATGGGCTCGGGTCCTTTTAGAAATACCTTGGTTCTCAATCTTGCTTTCCTTGTTCTCTTCCAAATCAACAACTAGTGAACCTTGTTGTGTTTTTTCTAGCTTTTCAGACATAGCATTGATAAAAATGGCATTGTGCCTAGCCATTTTATTTTATTTTTCCACGATTTTTTTCAAGTTATTTTTAATTTTAACCATTTCCTCTTCCAAAGACTTGTATTTTTCCTCAATGTCACCTCCTTTCTTTCTAATACTATTCTTATTTTGTTTCCCTTCTTCATTTCTAAGAGTGGCCAACTTTAGTTCCAGCTCCTCTAACTTACTATACAAAGCCCTATTTCTTTGATTGAGCTCATTAATTTCTTGATAGGACCACTTTAAGACACTAAAAATGTCACTGGTGTTGTTTCTAGTAGAAGCCAAAATGTCACTAGACTGAACACGGTCTAATATGAGATTAACATCACTCGGGTTGGGGGAGCTAGGAAATCTAGTACCTTTGAATCTGAAAGAGGCAGGTGGGTAGGGCACAAAATTTCTACTGGCTTTAGGTTTCTTGGATTTGTCTTCCTAGAAGTCCGTAGAGTAGGAAACCAACTTGTTGGTAGGGGAGCCCTTAAGAAAAAGATCATTTAAGGGGGCAAAGCAGTTGGGTAAGGACTCAGGGCTAGCTTTAACAAGCTGGGGTTTTTAGATTGGGTTTTCTTACTAGAAATCTCAGAGGATGGGTGGGTTTCAACAATTCTCTCTTGGTTTGGTTGAATCTCTGAACCCCCACTATTAGTATCATAGTCCTCAGACTCCGTAGAGGCCACAGGTTTAGATAAAGTTGGTCCATGCTTTGATAGTGTTCATAAATTAACCTAATAAGACTAGGATGAAGAATAGGGTATCTCCTAGGATTTTTGTTATGGTCCTCAAGGCTATTACTCAACAAACATAACAAGTAGTAAGGAAAAGAAATATGTACCTTATGGCGGAAGTGGTTAATAATGGAAAATGATGCCCATACACTTTGGTAAATCTCTCGTCTAGAGTGATATACTCCATTATAACACAAAGTACCTTTCTCCACAGTGCCTTGATGATATCAATTTTGAAATAGTTGTTAGAGATTTTAACTAGTTTTAATTTCTCCTTGTCCTTCTTAGGAAATCTAATGACCACCTCATCAGAGAACCTTCTATCTTGATAAAACTCCATTCCCTTAGTGGACATTCTAGTAATTTCCCCTATAATATGCTCATCTAGCTTCACCTTCCTTCCAAAGAGAATAATTTTTCTGTTGTGCTAGTTCTTCTCGAAGTAGTCAGTAGCCACAAAATCAGGCCCATGAAGTTTTTCCAGATATGGAACCAGCCCATCACTTTCAATTTGCTCCCAAACCTTGTCATTCCTAGTGTGCACCTCATAGCTTTTAGGCTCAACTCTTTTCCTGTCTGCCCCCATTTTTCATTTGCTCATTGCTATAGACTCTACTAGTGCCGAGAACCTATTGTAGAATTATGCAATTGTTCCAATGCACCCACAAAAGCATGTCGCTTTTTCTTCCCTTCTAAGTGACATAACACAGCCCCATAAAATCTCTTGATTTCAATGTACCTGGCCCCATAATACTATAGTTATTAATTATGATAAATGATTTTAAAAAAATTCATTGTTATATAGATACATTTTTTCGTGTGTTTAAATGTTTAATGTTTGTCTTTTATTAATATTCACAATCATACAATTACAAGATGTTATTAGTAAATACCAACACTTGATTTGGAAATCTTGATCAAAACATTTAAATAACAAGCATTGCATAAATTGTAACAATATGAAAGTTTATGAATGTAATCATCTGATCAAGAACATCTATCCAACAATCTCTATGCACATTTGATCATATGCGTTAATTTATTGAAATTCAAACCATGTTATATTTTGAATTTCAAATAATTAATACATATGATCATATGTGTATATAGATTACTAGATATATAATATAGATCTTGTATTATAAAAAGAATATACTAAAAATTTATTTATAGTTAATTCTATAAACATAAAATCATATTAATACAAATTTGAATAGTTATGCAACACACAAAATTGAAAGATAAACTTTGTTATAACTACATGAAATGTCACATTGTTTTAGTTGCAAAAAGTTAATTTATCACAACCAATCATAAATAAAACACACTTGTATTAGATTATTATGTTAAGAATCAAATTAGAGATAAAGATCATAATGAATGTTCAATTTTTATTCTACTATATTAGAGTACTATTCAAAAGAGAATGTTGTTTATATTTCTCAAATACTCTAAGAGATAGTGATGAACATTAAACCAACCTTCTCAATATGGTTAATATCTATTGTGGTCTTTTGCAACTTTAATAGTTGTCAATTGTGCATGGTTAAATCCCATGCAATTTGATAAATTATTTTGTATGACTTCCTCTTCTTACAAGTAGAATGAGGGTATTTGGTTATAAATATTTCTTGGCACATCTAAACATAATCACTAAATCTCACAATCACACACAATGACAATGTTGGTGGTCAAATATATATAATGAACTATATTATTTATATTACCAAGTTTTATATTAACTAAGCCAACATCCACCAACAAATTACAAGAAAACATTATGCATCAGCCAACACATGTTAGAACTATTCTATTCAAATGACTATCATTATTATTATTATGTGATTTTATACCATGATATATATGTACATTATACAATATTGATATGGTAGAAAAGATTTAATCACTAACTATACAACATCAAATATACTAATTAAAAATTAAACACCAAAAATTTGATAAATCTCACACCAACATAGTAATATTACACCCTACAATATGAACATTAATTTATTATACTTTCAAAAATTAAAAAATTATTTTAAATGTAATATTAATTAATTTTTAATCTTCTTTTATTATATTATGATACATTAGAAAATTAGAAAATTCATGAGATATGATCAATAAGTCAATAAATTGAAAAGAGAAAAAAACAGAGACTAGTAAAGATCGTATCCTTCGTTTTTTTCAATTTATAGATGTGGTGAGATGCTCCATGATCTTAGACATTGAATTTCCATTTTATAACAATGATAGACAATACACAATGAAACTACCATATCCAAGACTTTCCTTCTTAGGCATTCAAGCATCCAATCAATCCACAATTTCCATGGTGCCAATCCTTCTTCAAGTTTATTTATCAAATGTGCAATCAAGGTAGTGGGGAGGATTCCCCTCTTAGGATCGTTCCAAGTGTCCCATAACCTCATGCACCACTTCAAGATTTAACCACATGATCAAAATCATCATGTTTGTTAATCTTTTAAGAGAATAATACACTTTTACAATTATTTATATAAAAACAATATTTATTAATTTTATAAAAGAACGTATAAAATAATTTAATATTTGGTAAATATATTTTTTTATTATAAAAATTACTAAATTTGTGATGTAATTTTTTACTAATAAAACAATAGTTTTGAACCATCGAAAATTAACTCTCAATATGTAATATTGATATCATCCTTTTTTTTATAAAGAGGTATCTATATCTATTAATTAAAGATAAATATACACATATTCATAAAGAGAAAATTCGATGTTAAGAAGTCACACAAAAATCACATGGAGAACCCCAAAAAGCATGATAAAAAAACAATATAAAAAGTCACTTAAGTGGTCATAACAGTACTAACAGAGAGTGGCGGATCCTTGTCATCCTGTTTATGCCATACAATAGTGGTGTTTGGAGTGACATCATGATCCCAGACATCATCTTTATTTTTGTCTTCTTGCCGAATGGGAGAAATTGCTATATCCAACCACGGAAACCATTTGGAACAGTCATTCAGCCAACCAAAAGCTCTGCCAAAGGGCCAATCAAAATTTATTTCTATGTTGTAATTTGTTTGCTTTGATATTTTTGTATAGCTAACATATCCATTACTTCAATTTTCTTCAACAACATATATCATATTCTTAGTACCAATTAATATTATAATGGGATAGGAAGAATAACATGCAAGACAACATATTTAGTTCCTGATGAAATATTTTCTATAATATTTAGTGTCTCCTTAAGAAACATTTGAGTTCATGGCATTCTATAATATTTCCAATCTGTGATTAACTGTTTATCTTCCTTTTTATCACATATAACTATTCTTATAAAATGACATCTTTTCTATGTTAAACTAAACTAAGTCAATTTATTTTGAATAATTTATAAATTTATAATAAATGAGTGAATCCTTAAAACATATTAAAAATAATAATTGATGTTGTTGCTAGTATGGTATTCCTATCATTGCAAATTATTAGTTGAAATAAAGTATATTCATGTTGTATTATAGATCAACTACATTACAATGTGGTAGGTGTATATTGTTTACAAATCAACCTTCTATTTGATTATATGTATCTCTTATTATTTATGTGTTATATATAATTAACGAAAAAAAATTAAATATAAAAAATTTGTATCAATTTGAAGCTCAATATTCTTTCTTATTACAAATTCTTAAATTTTTTTAACCAAAAAAGTATAATATATTTGCATGTATTGCATAAATATGACATATCTTTATTTTAATTTATTTATAAATTTTAATGTATTTATGCAATTATTGCTCTTTATAGTGTAGTGAACATGGTCAATATGTTTACAAGTACAAACTAATAAATTCTTAAATTGTTCCATTTTTTTATGACCCTTAAACCATAGTATATTGTAGACAAAACTATGAGATTATAAATAAGTATAATGGTTAATCCATCTTATAATAAGACTTTATAGGTAATTACTGCTCAAATCTTAATACATATTTTTAGTGATGTTTCATTATCCACTGTTAAAAAATTCAAAAGAATTTATCATATAATAATTATTTTGACACTGCATGAGTTATTGCCCCCACCGTGTTCAAGTTGTTTATAGAAAAGAATTAGAAGGGAGTAATCATGTTATGTATAGAGAGAGATATATATATAAAACTAGTTAGAGAGTAGAACCAAGTGGGAGTACTATTTTAATAATCAAATAAAGTTAGTCTTACTCTATATATAGTGATTGAAAGATGTGACAAATATCAATATTTGTAGTAGAAAAGTAAATATCCTAGGAAATAAAAGACTACAAGGTTTAGATGATAGTCCTCTACATTAGGATACGGTATAATTTACATATTAAGACATAAATAAAAGGGGGGCATGGATAGATTATAAGAGCATAAATTTTTTATTTTTTTCTAGTTTGATCCTACATTCCTCTATTCATTAGAGACTTGACTTTATTTTATCTATTTGTAGAGAGGATGATATTGTTGGAAATGAAGGTAATTATGTACGTTAATACTTTGTAAAACTATGAGATTGTAGATCTAATTAAGTGTTCTCTATTACAATTTCTTTGTATATGATTAACTTTTTAGATTCATTTTACCAATTGTAAAAGTAGATAGAAGATTGTAGAAGAATAAGACTAGAAGATAGAAGTAACACAACATGTACCTTGGAGAAACCCTTTCAAGAAAAAGCACCACCTAGAATCAATAGTGCTTGTATTATTTAACCTTAGAACAAGATTACAATAATTCTTTATCAATCCTTTCTTGAGATGCTTCTTTTTCCTTCAACATTTTTTCTTCACAACCTGCAATAAACTCTCATGTGTCCAAGCATGATTCCACACATCCTATGCCATGCTTCACAAAAGTACTCTCATAGAAATATCTTCAACTTGCTGCAAGAAATAGAAATTTGTGGATAGTGTAAACTCCAAAGAGTTGAAATTTACAAGAGGATAAATCTCCTCACATATATCTATTCCATTCTTGTGCGAGTAGAGTTCTTCAAAGATAAACAATTTGAAACCAAGTCCTTCATCAATTTGGGAATCCCAAACTGAAGTCTTAACTCAACGTTGATTACGAAGTATCTTCCAAGCTTCTCATCAAAGTTGGTTCCCAAGAATGGGCCCACTTAACTTATCCTTGTAACTATATTCTCATGCAAAAGGTGATAACTCCAAGATGCCAACTTGGGCACCCAAGGCAGGTCCAAGTCAATCTATGTTAACTAAAACATATCTCTCCATCAATTCATGCAAACATGATGCATTCTTGATCATCCCCACTTAACTATTCAAATGTAGCCACCTATTATTTGTCATGCAACTCAAGTCATTAGCATGCAACTCAAGTCAACTAAAGTCAACTAACATGCAACTCAAACTAACTACATTCAACTGAAGATAACTAAACCATAACTAAGCTGAACTTAACTTAACTTAACTTAACTTAACTTAACTTAACTTAATTGAATTGAACTAAACTAAACTAAACTTCACTCATGTACATATCAATTCCTAAATTCTAGGATCATTACATGCATTATTGAAGTGTTATCTTTCTCCAAATAGTTAACTGAAATCAAGGTGGGTTCCACCATCCATGTGGGCACCCCATGTGCTCCAATTTTGTAGGATCTCTTATTGGATGCCATCACATGTTCCTATCATTTAGGAATAATTACAAATGTCAATTTACATGTTCATTTCATTTGAATTTAGTCTCTATCTAATCCTCATGTTTTGGAACACTTTCCAAGGACTTAGGAGACAGATGAAATATTTTTAGGATTGCAATTAAATGGCATCCTATTCCCAACATTCTCCCACTTGACATTATACATTGCAATTATTCTAAACAAAAAATAATTCTTATTGTAGACATACAAAATTAGCATCATTCCCATTCATCCATTCATCAAGTAAATCAAGTTCAATAAATTTAATCTCCTATGGTCATCCATTTAAATTAAATAAATCAAATTTGTTTAACTTAAGCCTAAACATCATCCTTTTAATTAAATAAATCAAATTTTTATTTAATTAAATCTAAAACATCTTTCATCACCTTTTTGATTTAGTTTAAATCCCTAAAATTGAAGTGAAATGCGTCAAATCACATAATCCTCTTTTAAATTAACTAAATCAGGATTAAATATAATCTAATCACCCATCACATCATCTAGCTTTTCCCACTTTCACAAATAAATCAATTAACTCATTTATAAATATCTCATTTTTCCTCAACAAGGCATCTTTGGAGAATATTCCGTCAAGTTTGAATTCAAAAGCCAGTTGACTTGTCCCTTCCAACATGGCATTAACTCCCCTCTTACATGTCCCCCACTTGGCATTTAAGTCCCTTTTTCTCCCTCCAACAAGCCAAATTTGAATTTGAAAAGGCCAACTAATCTCATTTATTGACACATTGACCAAAACTTACACATTCCTCAAGCATTCACATGTTGACAAATGGCACTTTCCCATTGGTTGAATCTTTGTCTCACATTTCTCTCTTTTGGGCATTCTTCCAACTTGAGATTCTATAAATAGAAGGCTCATTCTTCATTTCTATCATCCACAATCTTCATGCAAAGTTACTCTCTTCAATTGGGAGCTAATTTTGTTCACTTCATAGCATCTTCAACAATCTTCATCATTTGAGCTTGTCAAGGGTTGGGAAAGGGTCACTTTTCACAACAAAGTGACACCAATCCACTATGGAATAGGTGTGCATTGTGCCTTTTAGGATTTCAACTAACTTTTTTTGTTGTTTTCTTTGTAGAGCATAATGGATTATTTCATAAAGAATGATATTTTGTTTGTTTTCTTTAAACTAACTTCACGATATATATATACATATATATGGAATAGAGTTTAAAATTGCAGATATATGGTGTTACACTTATAAATCAAGTACAAGGCTCAAGGCCAATGGCCTTCCTACACCAAGAACCAATACCTTTCCCAAGTCTCTGTAACCATTTCTTTTGTCACTAAAACCTGTACCAATCTATTCATGAACACAAGTATCAAATTAAAATGATAGAAAAAGACTCTAAGTGACTATAACACTCATACCAAATTGGAATAGAAACCATATAAAGTTTCTAGCTTATCCAAAATCTTCATAGGTAGAACTTCATGATATCAACATAGAAACCCAAATCTATAAACAAGTCATTGTATATTCACCATCCTACAAAATAAGACTCCAATAGAATAACACACATACACATGTGATAAAAAACCTCTAAAGTAACTCACTGTAGTACAGTGTAACTAGTCCAAGAGAGGTGCCCCTCTCATATAGAACACATATACCTTCTGGAACTCCCACTACATAGGTAATGTCAAATCTGAAAACAAGATCACAACATTAACAAGTCCTCCTATTAGCACTTCACATAGAGGATGTGGCTAACTCCTCTATCTTAGTGTTAAAGAAGCATATAATGATATGTGAAACATATCTCTCATTACACAATAACCTTCAAGAAGAACACTCTTCCCACAAAGAGAGAACATACAAATAAAACCATGTTGTTATACCGCACTAACTTGTGCCAAATTGTGTAAAGTAAGATCTCCTTAGACACTCCCAAACTGAAAGGATATCAATATCTAACCATTCAACTTATAATGAAACATGGAAAAACATAGATATAAACCTCTCACAGAAAGTAGATCAAACTTAGCCAAACATTCCCACAACAAAAGGGAATATGTCCAAAGCCACTTACTATCTCCTATATCTATCCTACCCAAATTCTCATAACTAAATCAAGTTCAAAATTGCAAGGAGAACAATGGAAATAAATAAAATCATGCATCTACTTTTCAATAATCCCTTAGAACTCAATTTTCAAGACTAATGCATAAGAGAAGAAAAGATACATATAAATAATACATCTAATAATTAGGTAGGAACCACCTCTTAGATCATTTACCTATTGAGTAGACCAAGAGTGGGATACAAGATTGAATTGTGCATACAACACCAAGAAATATAGGCTTTAAATAAAGACAACCTTCTCATTAGGTCTTTGATGGACTCACATCCATTTCTAGGTGTAGGTTCCTCTGTCTTTCTTGTTGATCTTTTTTTATAACAACTAACCATTCCAACACATATCTCTTAACATAAGAAATGTCCAGCCTAACCCAAGTCTCTCTAGTATCCATGAGCACCCAACTATCAATCCATGCTAACTTCAAATGCAACCTACGTAATCATGAAGCTCCAAGCAAGTCATTAATACTCAAAACCAAAGAAAACTTCATCCTCTCCAAAGGAAGAACAATAACACCTTTACCAAAGACTCTAAGGTCCCTCCATGAAACAAGATGTTAAAACCTCTTCAAACCACATAATTATAACCATATCCTACCAAATCTCCCACTGAACTATGATCCCAAGTTATACATGGCAACAAGATAAACATCAAACCATGATTGTCAAAAAACTCCCACTGCAAAATGTAACCAAGCTATCCATGACATTGTGATAACCATCTTCTAAATGAAGATCATCCATACATGCAAAACCATGGGCTCAAAACCATGTGCTCTAAAACCATGGACCAATTCAACTAGCACAAAACCATTTGTTAAAGACCACTAAACATTAATTCGCTAACTCTAACCCAAGAACTAGTTTAACCCAACTACCCTCCCCTTGCCACCTGGGATAACTCCTCTCTTACGAGGCCTTTCCTTTTAGGGATTGAGCAATCCATAACAAGTCTTACAACCATCAGCCCAAATACATTGTAACATACTTATCTTACAAATCTGCAATAACACAATAGTAAAATCTCCCACTACCACCAAAAACTTTCAAAATTTTAAGAGAAAGGTTCCCAAAACTCTACTCAACTATTAGCTTTGATACCAAATGTTGAAAATGAAGGTAATTATGCACCTTAATGCTTTGTAAAACTATGGTATTGTAGATCTGATTAAGTGTTCTTTATTACAATTTGTTTGTATATGATTATTTGTTTAGATTCATTATACCAATTGTAGAACTAGACAAAAGATTGTAGAAGAATAAGACTAGAAGATAGAACTAACATAGCATATATTGTGGAAAAACCCTTTCAGGAAAAAACTCCACTACTAGAATCAATAATGCTTGTATTATTTAACCTTTGAACAAGATTACAGTAATTCTTTATCAAACCTTGCTTGAGATGCTTTATTTACTTCAATAATTCTTCTTCACAATGAGCAATAATCTCTCATGTGTACAAGCATGAATCCACACATCAAGTGCCATGCTTCACAAAAGTACTCTCTTAGAACTCTCTTCAACTTCCTGCAAGAAATAGACAATTGGGAATATTGTAAACTCCAAAGAGTTGACAATTTCAAGAGGATAAAGCTCCTTAAAAATATCTATACCATTCTTGTGCAAGTAGAGTTTTTCCATGAAAAACAATGTCAAAGCAAGTCTTTCATCAATTTGGGTGTCCCAAATTGAAGTCTTAACTCAACATTGGTTACGAAGATATCTTCCAAGCTTCTCCTCAAAGTTGGGATGCAAGAATGGGTCCACTTAACTTAGCTTTATAAATATATTTTCATGCAAAAGGTGTTAACATGAAGATGCCAACTTGGACACCCAAGGTGAGTCCAAATCAATCTCTATTAACTAAAACATATCTCTTGATCAATTCATGTAAACATGATGCATGCTTGATCATCCCCACTTAACTAAATGTAGCCACCTATTATCTATCATGTAACTCAAGTCATTAGAATGCAACTCAAGTCAAGTAAAGTAAACTAACATGCAACTAAAACTAACTACATGAAACTGAAAATAACTACTGAACTAAACTAAACTAAACTAAACTAAACTAAATTAAACTAAACTAAACTAAATTAAACTAAACTGAACTCCACTGATGTAAATATTGATTCCTAATTTCTAGGATCTTTACATGCACTACTAAAGTGTTACCTTTCTCTAAACAGTTAACTAAATTCAAGGTGGATTCCACCTTCCATGTGGGTGCCCCATGTGCTCCTATTTTTTAGGAGCTCTTTTTGGACACCCTCACATATTCCTATCATTTAGGAATACTTACAAATTTCAATTTACATGTTCATTTCATTCAAATTTAATCTCTTTCTAATCCATGTGTTGGGGGACACTTTCCAAGGACTTAGGAGATAAATGAAATATGTTTAAGATTGCAATTAAATGGCATCCTATTCCCAATAGATATTTCATGTTTGTGAAGGATGTAAATGAAATCCATCTACTCAGATTCTAAAGAAAAGGGGTTACACTTTTTTTTCTTCCATTGCAATATTTATACTGAAAGGTTTTGGCCACTTGAATAATAATTTTAGTAGCAAAAAGAGACTAGCCAAACAAGTGAATGTTTGGGTCATAAATGTTGGTGAATAAATGTTGGCCTAAATAGTAGTTGGAGGAAGAATAAATTGCACTTTTTAAAAATGAGTGAGAATGAGTATCTAAAGGAAAGTGGACAAAAGACTATAAGAATACCACAAGTAAATTGGTTACCTTTAAGTAGTCCACATTTCCCACTAATTATAAATGAAATTTATCATTAAATTAACTCATTGTGAAGGGATATAACGTCACTAGATGCTTATATATTCACATAAAAGCATTGGTATAACCCAAATATATAGCATTCAATGGTTTTTATCTTTATAATGAAAAAATATATTATATTATACACAACAACTAGACTTGATAGCAATATGTTGTCATTGATATCAAAAGGGCATCAAATTAATGTGAAAAGGATATCTTAGTGATATTAGATGGAGATATTGTTGGTTGATGTCAAAAAATGTACTACAAGTTGGATGGTGAAGTATGATGAAGAGAATAGCATATTTTGTAGGGTTGCAAAATTTCTAAAATTATTGCTATTGTCATACAATATTGATATGTTATTGTAGAGGCTACTTCTAGAGGTTTGCAGAGAAAATAGTCAACAAATATGATGTGGGTTTTTTTAGAGCATTCCATTTGTATGGTCTACATGATCATAAGGGAAAAGATGAGCTCATAAATGAATTAATTCTACTCTTTGGTCAAATTAGGATTTTGTAGTTAAACCCTAAGGGTTTTAGTCATGGAACCTCCACGAGTTTCTATTTGATCATTGATAGGTAAACATTAGTAGAAGGTATCTAAAGTTATGACTTAAGTTGGATCGGTATTTTTTAATATTTTAGTACTAATAATATTGGATTGATAAAATTAAAAATATATGTTAGTATCAACCAATTAATAATGTTTTCAGATGTAACTGGGAATTCTTTAGATATAAGACCTTTTTTTTATCTAATGCAGAAAGTGATTTCAAAGATAAATAATACTTATAGTTATTAATTATGATAAATGATTTCAAAAAATATTTCATTGTTATATAGATATATTTTTTCATGTGTTTAATTGTTCAATATTTTTCTTTTATTAATATTCACAATTATACAATTACATTCTATTGTTATTAGTAAATACCAACACTTAATTTGGAAATCTTGATGAATACATTTAAATAACAAGCATTGCATAAACTATAACAATATGAAAGTATATGAATGCAATCATTTCATCAAGAACATCTATCCAACAATCTCAATGCACATTTGATCATATGTATTAATTTATTGAAATTCAAAACATGTTATATTTTGAATTTCAAATAATTAATACATATGATCATATGTCTATCTAGATTACTAGATATATAATATAGATCTTGTATTATAAAAAGAATATACTAAAAATTTATTTATAGTTAATTCTGTAAACATAAAATCACATTAATACAAATCTAAATAGTTATGTAACACACAGTATTGAAAGATAAACTTTGTTATAAATACATGAAATGTCACGTTTGTTTAGTTGGAACAATTCAATTTATCATAACCAATCCTAAATAAAACACACTTGTATTAGATTATTATGTTAAGAACCAAATTAGAGGTAAAGATCATAATGGATGTTCAATTTTTATGCTACTATATTAGAATACTATTCAAATGACAATGTGATGCAGGGGCATCGACATAATTTTCAAATTTTATGTTAGTTGTTAATTTTGGCTTGGTGAATTAGGACAGATGACATGATATAGACGGTTTGGGGTTCCTGTCGCCACAACGATAGAAACATCAGTAATTAACAATTAGTTTGATGAGAGTAGAGAAAGTTATCGGATTTGGTTATGAATGGGTAAGCTTGGACGGCAAATGGTTGAGATGGGCATTCAAATAGTTGAAGTAAGAGAAGTAGAATAGATATGAAGATAAAATAGTTGAGTGAGGTGGATGGAATTCGGTTGGCATTTAGTTGTGTATGTTGATGAACGGTTGAATGGAACGAAGATGTTTTTAGTGTCATCGAACAAAAGAAGCAGAGGATGGGATTGAATGGTTTGGTAAAATCGAAGAGGCCGAAGGCCAAAAGGCGAGGGCTAAAATTGAAGAAGGTTGATGATTATGTAAAGTTTGACTGTAAAGGAGGTGTTA
>VDFB02105785.1:173442305-173492263 GCA_007258455.2 Sequoia sempervirens
ATCAGCTTAAAAGGTGGAATCGGCGATGGTTTGGTAATATCTTTCATGCTAAGGTTGCCGCACAGGAGGAGTTGAATAATATTACGCGGTTGATTCGTGAGAATGGGGCCTCTGAGGATCTTCTAAGGGAGGAGGCTAAGACTTTGAAAGTGGTTGAGGAATTTGAATTGCGGGAAGAAATCTATTGGAAGCAAAGGGCCCGGGTTGAATGGTTACAGGAAGGTGATAAAAACACCGCCTTCTTCTTCAATTCTGTGAAGGATAGGAGGCATGGTAATTCCATTCCTTTTCTGGTGAATGATAGGGGTGAACGTCTTGCCTCATTTCAAGAAATATCTGCTGAGGCATCTCAGTATTTTGCTACTTTATTTAGGGAGGATTCACAAGGGGGCTCTGTTGAGGAAGCACAGGTTCTTTCTTGTATTCCTCAGTTGGTCTCCAGGGAGGCGAATGAGTATTTGATGAAAGATATCTCTCTTGATGAGCTGGAGGGGATTGTGTTTCAGATGAAGAAGGGTAAAGCTCCTAGTCCTGATGGTTTCCCGATTGAATTTTTTCAGGAATTCTGGGATATCATAAAGTTGGATCTTCTGGCTGTTGTCCTTGAGTCCCAAAGGAATAAACAGATGCTTCGTGCTCTGAACTCCACCTTCCTTGCTCTCATACCCAAGTGTGAAGGGGCTGATAGGTTATCTCAGTTTCGACCTATCTCTCTTTGCAATGTGGCTTATAAAATCATCTCAAAGTTATTGGCTGAGAGACTGAAGAAGTGGCTTAAAGTGTTGATTTCAGAGGAACAGAGTGGATTTGTGGCAGGTCGGCAGATTCTTGATGGGGTTGTCATTGCTACGGAGACCATCCACTCCATGGACAACTCCCATGAGAAGGCTATGTTCATTAAGCTGGATATGGCTAAGGCTTATGATAGGGTTAGATGGTCTTTTTTGCAGAAGATCCTTGTTGCTTTTGGTTTTGGTGAGGAGTGGATCCAATGGGTCATGAGCTGTGTTACATCTGTTTCCTTCTCAGTTTTGATAAATGGAGATCATTCTGAACTTTTTGGTGCCTCTAGGGGTTTGCGCCAAGGGGATCCTCTTTCTCCGTATCTTTTTCTGCTTCTTGTGGAAGGCCTTGGTCGCTTGTTGAAAAGAAGGGTGGAGCTTGGCATCATTCAAGGTTGGCGATGGGGTGGAGACTTGCCTCCGCAATCTCATTTGCAGTTTGTTGATGATACTGCCCTGATGGGGATGGCTACTGTTAGGGAAGCTACTAACTTGAGGCAGGTGTTGGACATATATCTTGTTGCTTCAGGACAATTGATTAATGAGGAGAAGTCTTCCATATTCTTCTTCAACACGCCGAGCCCCATACAGAGAAGAATTGCTAATATCTTAAGGTTTCAGATAGGGGTTCTCCCTTTGACTTATCTGGGTTTCCCAATTTCTGTTCGCCATCTTCCCAAGGGTTCTTGGCAGAATATTATTGATAAGCTCCGTGCAAAAGTTAATCATTGGACCCACAGATGGTTGTCTTTTGCGGGGCGGGTTCAGCTTCTCAAGTCGGTGGTGCAGGCTCTCCCTACCTACAGATGTATGCTTCAGGTGGCTCCGATGGGTTTTCTGAGGGAGTTGGATTCTCTTGAAAGGAAGTTCTTATGGGCGGGAAGTTTGGCTTCTTCCAAGTGGAGCCTGGTTAGGTGGGATGTTGTGTGTAGCCCAAAGCAATTTGGTGGTCTTGGTCTTCGACAGTCTGCGTTATCTGGAGTGGCTGTGGCTACTAAGCTATTTTGGAGATGGTGTGTGGAACAGGATCAGCCGTGGGCCAGGATATTATCTCATAAGTATTTCCCGGGGATTCCACGGCAGGATCTTCCTCGTTACCCTCTTGAGGGGAAAGGTTCAGTGATTTGGAATACTCTTCAGAAGGGTGCAAAGCTTATTAAGGAAGGTTTATTTTGGATCTGTAGACGAGGAACTGAAACTCTCTTCTGGTCGGATTCTTGGGATGGATTCCCTCCACTTACTTCTCAGTTCCCCAACCTACTTCCTTTGTGCCAAAGATTTCTCGAGGCTGGCTGGGCTAGGGTGAGTGACTTCAAGTCTGTTGCTTCTTTTGGTCAGTTGGAGGTAGCTCATTGGAAGGATCCCGCAGAGTGGCCAGATTTGGGACTTGCGGAAGAAAGTGCTGAGCTTCACAAGATTCTTCATAGTAGGAGTTGTAGTTCTCTTCTGGAAGAAGATATTCTTGCTTGGACCCATAATCCTAAGGGGGTTTACTCTGTTGCTTCTGGTTATTAGGTGTTATTGGCTCAGAAGCTAACTGGGGCAGAGGTTCATTGGTGGAAAAGGGTGTGGAATAAACTCTCGTGGCCTAAATGCAACTGCTTTGTTTGGACTTTGGCTTGGAATAGGTGCTTGACCTGGGATAACATTCGTAAACGGGGATTTCAAGGACCTTCAATTTGTGTTTTGTGTGGGGGAGCGGAAGAGGATTCTTCTCATTTGTTCTTTCGGTGCCCCTTTGTTGTGCAGCTTTGGCATTGGTGGTGGGAGGTGTGGAAGCTTCCCTGTATTCATGCGTGCTCTTTGGTTGAATTCTGGGATAGTATGGGAAGACCTCCTTCTATGGCTTCCTTTTTGCAGGAAGTTTGGTTCGTGGGCCCTACCTTTCTGCTTTGGCAGATTTGGTTGGAGCGGAACCGCAGAATTTTTCGTGATCAGAAGTTGGTGGGTCGGCAAGTTTGGATGCGTATGCTTGGAATGGTGCAGGAGTCTGTTTTAGCTAAATGTGATGTGGTTTTCCCCTTGGAGAGAGGTGATGCTGAGTTGGTGGCCAGACTAGGTCTTCAAGAAATTCATTCATCTTTTGTCAGTTCTAGGAACTGTAGGCATGGGAAAAAGAGGGTCCAACGGGTTGGAAGGTGGTTACCTCCTCCCAATGGATTTTTAAAGATCAATACTAATGGTTCTTCTAGGGGAAATCCTGGGCCTGCTGGAATTGGTGGGGTTGGCAGGGACTCAGCTGGTTCGGTGATTTTTCTATTCTCTATACATGAGGGGGTGAAGACTGTTAACTTCATGGAGGGTCTAGCAATTCTTCATGCTATTGAGAGGGCCCTTGCTTTGGGATGGAGAAAGGTTATATGTGAAGCTGATTCACAGATTTTGATTAATCTCTTGAATGAGCGAAAGATATCTGATATAAATTGGCAGTTGGCTTCGGTGGTTCAACGGATTCTTCAAGTTAGTTCTCGGATGGAGGAGGCATCCTTTGTTCACATCCCAAGGGAGTGGAATCGTGCTGCTGACTGCTTGGCCAAATGGGCCTCTGAGCAAGATAGTGGTTGGAAGGTTGAGGATTGGGATCAAGTTAACCCTGAGCTGCATCTGGATTTAGACCGGTTCTTGGAAGAGGATAGGAGGATACATGGGGATAGTTGATTTTGTTTTATGTTGTGGGGTTTTCGCCTTGTTTTCTGGGACTGGGTCCCGTGGTTATTATTGTAATGCTCTTTTCTGATTTCTAATAAAGTTTTTACCCCTTTGATTTCAAAAAAAAAAAAAAAAGCGACGATATGGTCGATCCAAACAATAAAAAGAACCCTCGCTTTTTACACTATTAAAAACGCAAATTTGAGAACTATCTATAATAAGTAGCATTTAAAAGGCTTTCTTAAATGGCAAGTAAACATAATTATTTATATTGTATATGTTTATACATTGTATATTTTGTTTCTTTAATCTCAAAAATGTTTTATTGATGAATTATAAATATTTGTGTTTATCACTTATTTAATAATACTTTTAAATGGTGTAATTAGTTTCTAGGAATTTCTTAGGTATAATAATTTAAGAACTTTTTTTATAATTATATAACAAATAAGTGACTTTAAAGATAAATGATATTTATATTTATTAATTCTAATAAATTATTTTAAAAAATTCCTAACACTAATATACAAATATATATATTTTATGCATTTGAATGTTTAATATTTTATTATTATTATTTATTTATTATTATTATTTATTTTTATACAATTACAATATTTTGTTATTAATACTAACATTTGATCTACAAATGTTAACCAAGACATTCAAATAAGAAGTATTACATAAACTCTAGCAATATAAAAATATATGAATGCAATGATATTGTTAAGAATGTGTATCCAATTGTCTCTATGCACATTTGATCATATTTATTAATTAATTTAAATTCAAAATCATGTTATGTTTTGAATTTCAATTAATTCATAAATATAATCAAATATGCATCCAAATTACTAAATAGAAAAAATAAATTTTGAATTATAGGAAATCATATTAGCAAATTACCTATAATTATTCCTATAAACATAACATCATATTTATTGAAAACAATATACTAGCTATGATAGACAAAATTAAAGAGAAAATTTCCTATAATTACATAAAGTATCACCCTTTTTTAGTAGCACTATATTAATTTATCTCAACCAATAGTAAACAAAAGTAACTTGTATTAGATCGTTATGTTGAGGATAAACATAGAGGTAAGCATCATAATAGATGTTTATCTTTTATGCTTTTACATTAAAGTATTGTTCAAATAAAATGTTGCTTATATTTTCAAATGCTTTAAGAGATAATGATGATTATTAAACCAACCTTCTCTATATGACCAAGATTTGTGGCCCTCTCTAACATAAACAACTATGATTTGTGCATAGTTATTTTGACAGATTGTGTGTATGATTGCCTCTTCAGATGATTAGAACCATAAATCTTGAATTATTAATATTCTATTGTACATCTAGGAATAACAATTAAATTCTATGATCCCACACAATGACAAAGTTGGTGGTCAAATACATTGATAATGGACTGTATCATTTATAATACAAAGCATTTTCTTAATCAAACCATCTACCAATAAATTACACAAAAAAGTTTAAACATTAGTCAACACACATCAAAACAATTCTATTAGTGATAATAGATTTCCACAATCCATGAAAACTATTGCAAGACTTTTCTAGATTAGATTGTGTCAAAGTTTTTGCATCAACGTTTCGAATCACACTCCATGATTCATCATCAAGACAAAAGAGAGTAGATGAATAAGAGTGTGATTTGAAACATTGATGCAGAAACTTTGACACAATTTAATCCAAAAAACTCTTGCAAAAAAACAATTCTATTCAAATAATCATAACTAATATTATGTGATTCATACCATGATATACGGACATTTTTCATAAATAACGTTGTAGAAAGATATACTCATTCATTATACAACCTCCAATATATGAATTAAAAAGGAAGTCACCCACTAGCATAATAAATTTACTCTAAAAGGCAACGTAAAATATAAACAATAATTTTTTATATTTCAAAAAGTTTAAAAACTCATTTTAAATACAATATTAATTTTTTTAAATAGTAACACAAATATATTATATTATACGAGAGAGACGATTCATGAGATATGATCAATAAATCAATAAGTTGATAAGAATTTTATGAAAACTAGTAATGATTAGATGGAGCCTTTTTTCTCTTCTTATAGACGGGCGAGATGCTCCAAGATGTAAGGTCTTTGAATTCATGTATCGTAACCACAAAGATAGACAATACACTACCAAACTATCTTATTCCAACAACTTTTTCTGCTTGTTTTCGTCTCCTACTTCTAATAGACAACTTGACCTTTCCATAAGCAACTAACCTTTCAGTAAACACAAATTTATGGTTCTAGGAAAATTCACTGCCAGCAATTCACCATCAGCAATTCACTGTCATGACAAATTCATCTTAATGAAAATTCATCACCACCAATTCCCCGTCATCGCATTAAAAGTTTGTGATTAATTTTCTATGATAGTGAATTACTGGTGGTGAATTTTCCTTGAGATGAATTTGTCATAATGATAAATTTTTGCCCCGTGAATTTTTCAGACCATAAATTTTCCTAACACCCAAATTCTTCTATAATTGCTTAGCTTGAGAGTCTACTTATCAAACCTGTTTTCCACAATTTGCACATTATGACTGGTTTCAGTAGATTGAGTAGTTGTGGTTTCAGAGTCTTGTATAGCTTCGTGGACACTGATTGGATATTTTGCAACCAAAGCTAGCGCTAATTACTCTGTGTTTTACATCGATTCCACGGTTATTAATAAATACATCCTAGGAAGCTTACTTGCAATGGCATTGAAGACGCTCCAGAAGTATGTGGAGATGGTACAACTATTCATAAAGGTTTGTAGCTTCATATTCGGCATACTGAATGGAGGTCATATCTCAACGAAAGGAAAGTAATAAGAATACTCCACATATAAATATCGTAAAATTTCGTTTTGGTTGCGTCGGTGGATGTATGTGGATACTTCAATTTCAATATTATTTGCTTCAAAGGTCAAACAAATAAGAGAAAGCACATAATAACCATTTTTTCCTTTTGTTTGAACGCGCAGAAAATTAAAACAAGTAGGTCCGTTCATTCTAAACAAACTGTCTATAATGTAGTTTACGAGAAACCGCATCTTGGACAAATCGACCAGCGTTGTTATTAGTAAAAGGCCAACTTAAGAACTACTATAAAGACGGCATCATGCGTTAGATATGATCATCAGATCAATAAATAAATGAAAAAGAAATCATCCAGCATCGTCTTTAACATATTAAAGTACCTGGGGTTGTATACTTCGCGTATTGTGAGCAACTAATTCCTCCACATCAGCAATTCTAGCTTATTGTCGTTAACTCCCAAAATCTTAACTTCTATCATTAAAAATAATTATTCACCATTTTCAACATCATGCCTCCAATCTTGATTACATCCATGTATATTATATTTTTTCCAATTCTGTCTCATATCTATTACCTACGACAAATACTACCTTGTAACCTAACAACTTTTAAGAAAAAAAAAAGGTACTATCATTCTGCATAATTGTTATGCCAGCTAGTATCTAATTATTTGTCTTTGTACAATGAATTATATCCGTTTTTCTCTCAAAATAGAATATTTCACTTTTTCTTTGAGAATTCTAAATATTTATCCTCCCAAATGTCTTAATCTTTTAATAATTTTTATTATATCTATGCTTTCATTTTTTCATTCTTTTTCCAATACTCCAACCAACTTATATATCTTTACTGTACATCCATAGTCATTCATGATCATCATGAAACATGTTTTTCCTTCCTTATATTCACCACATAACAACTTAACTTTACTAGAAATTCTCTTAGTTAACTCAATTCTATCACACTCTATTTGACTCACCCACAATTTCAATAATGAATTCCTCTAACTTATTCATAATTGCAAGTTCATAATATCTTCTCATAAAAGCTTCAACTATACCACATCCTCCATTGGGCTAGTAGACTGCTTGAAACTAGATTAATGAGACAAAAAATACTAATAGTTACTTGTAACATTACAAACATTTGCAATCATTCTAATGAATGAAATGTTTGAGGACAAAGATTCAACATCACAAACACCTTTACGTTAAAAATCTTTGATCCTTGAAGCCCTTAGATTTTTATCAATACAAATTGCTAAATTATGAGCATTTTGAAGACTTACAAGGTTTTCATTTCTTAGGTAGAATATAGGCATCAAGGTCTATCCCACTTATAGGAGAAGGCCCAAAGTTATGTTGAAAGAGGAAAATATTAGTTTGGACATTTGAATAAAGATTCAGGTAGTTGAACACTCTCTATTTGAAGGCACATGCAAGCATCAACTTCAATGGAAGGAATAGGCTTCGGCCAAAGCAATCATTTAGTCAAAGATTTCTTCAATAAAAGATAATATAAATCTAAATTTAAACAAAATTCAAAACCCTAGCTTCATCATTTTTCATCATTGTGTGAATATTATCTGGAAACATCCTAGGCCTTACATTTGTAATTTAAACAAAACTTCTAATGGAAACATCCTAGGCCTTACATTTGTAATTTTTTAACTATCAAATAATATGAATAATGAAACTCTAGAGACAGTGCCTAATTTATATCAAAATAAAACATTTTGATAAATCTTCAAACTAAATCTATAGGCCCTTTTCTATTTTACATATTTTATCTTCAAGTATAAACAATAGGGGTATTAAAAGCTTAAACAAAATTAACATGCATGTGAGTTTAGTTGAATTCTATTTGACTTCTTTCTACATGTATTCTTCATTTCCTTGAAATTTTTAGATTAGGGTTATCAAAATATTTTCCTCCTTATTTTTCTCTTTTTTCCCTATGATTCTTCCATACACTTCTTCCATTTTCTTAGAACCCCACAAATAATAAATAAAAAACTTATGAAAGGAACAATGAAAAATGAAATCCCTAAACCAATTCAATGTAGTATTGAATTTATAATGATTTATTCTCTCCAAGTACATCTTCAACTTCAACCATAAAGTCCTCCATTCTGAAGATTTCTTTTGGTGATCATTATCTATTCATAGTTTTACATCAAATGATAAGGTATGTACACACACTAGTGCAACCTCTCAAGAATTTTCACAATATATCAAAATGTCCCCCTTTTATGTGATATGATATTTCTAAAATTTCATCACTAAATTAATAATGTTTTCAATGCTAAATTTATTAAGTTTTACAAGAACATAGAAGTTCTTTTATAACATATATCTTGAACCTTTATTGAAAAATCATCTACACAAATTACAAAGGTACCTTGTAGAAAAATTGATCAATATAATTTAAAAAATTAAAATATTCCCAATCTCTCATCATCTCAATATAACATTTTCACATCTTTAAAACTAGATTCAAATTCTACATTTAATATTAAAGCCACCAATTGAAGTTGCAATTTTTCCATTACATATTACATTATGAGGAGTAGGTCATCCACATAGTAAGACTATCAGTTCCTCTCAATAATATAGAGCTTCCAATTGAGTTTTGACATTTGATGTGCATCTTAATGTTAGTAGGGAAGTTAACATCACTCAATAAATAACAATTTTATGTGAATTTTCATAGATTGAACCATAATTAACTTTATCAAACATAGCTTTACTAAAACATTACAAAAAATAGCTTACCTTTGTAAACATACATGTTTTATAATCAATACATATATAAGATTTACATTTCTCATTTAATTTTTAAATTTTCATCTAAATAACATCATTGTGTTATAAGAATTCTCTATCTTTTATCTTTTAAGGTATAATAATTCTTTAAGGACCATAATTAGATGAATTTAAATAAATATCTTATATATATCTAGATTCATCTAAATACTCTCACGAAATAAGATAGTATAGATAATTTCAATTTCCTTCTTACAGTAAGACTATGCTGAGGTATATAATAATTTCATTCTATTATAATTTAAATGAAGGAATTTTACCAAATGGTGAACCATTGACATGTAAGTTGTCCCTATATAATATTTATATATGGAGAAAGAAAAATAAAATCAATCTTAAGATATCTAGTATATCTATAGAATACGATTGATATTAAAAAAAGAAAATAAAGAGTAAAACCTCAAAAATAAATCCTTAAATTTTGATATCCAAGGCCAACTTCTTATCATAATTTTTTTTTACTATCTTGAATCCATAATTAAATTTAGTATTGAAAGAACTAATGGTCACAAAGAAGATTTAATCAAATAGAGATAATACATAAGCTCCTCCACTTTAATTAGATAGATAGGGGTCTCCTTATAAAGGAGAAATATCCTAGTATGAGGAGAAATATCCTAGTATGAGGTGTATCAACACCTCTCTATTCTATAAACTAGCTGGGAAAAATATCGGGAAAATATCTAGAAAATATCTAGTCTATGTCATGATTCATAAACAATAAATGCCTAAGTAGGCTCAGGTCAACCTATTTGTATGCAAGCATTAATGTATACAATGACACCCCACCTTAAGCATAAGTTAGGTGGGCATGGAAAAAATAGGTCCCGGTTATTGGCCATGTTAGGTACCCATGCACAAAGTAATCTCTCATGAAGTGGATAAAAGTAGAAAACCCCGTGGGAAAAAACTAACCTCCAAAAGAGAGAAAAGATGCATGAAAATTATACACATGAAGAAGTATTGCTTCTTTCACTAAGTACAATATATGATTTCCTCCATAAGAGAGAAAATGATAGAAAGTCTATGAGACCCCCCCATAATACATGTCCTGCTACATTAAAGTTGGATAGTTGACAGAGGATGTAGATGTAGTTCCAAGAATGCTTCACAATGTTCCTTCCCTTGGGAAGAAATGAAACCAACTAACCATGCAGGATATCTTCCCACATGAGAAAATGTATGTATGATCTTGAATAGAGTTGAAGCTTATCCAAGAACAATAATGATGGTGCCCATGATGTCTTTGAATGTTGCTCAAGAATCTCCAAGCCAATGTTGACATGTGACATGGGAAGAGCAATCATATTTGAAGAAGACAAAGTTGATGCAACTTTATTGAAGTTGTCATCAAAAGGAAGACCAATGTCCTCAATGTGTGCTTCCATTTCAGCAATGTGGGACTCTATGAAAAGACATGAAATGTCAAGTAGATATGCATCCCAATCAGAAATGCTAGGAATACTAATATCCTATTGCAAAGAAGTGTTGGAAGCTCTCAAATAAATGAATTTGAAATTCAATGAACCAATAGGAGGGGGTGGAGGAATGAGAATTTCTTCTATGTCAATTGGGCACTCTATATCTGAATCATGATGTAGGATGTGAATTGTGATCATAATAGGATCATGCGGGAAGGGAGAAACATTAGAGTCTCCATGTTTTTCCCAAATTTTGATCCATAATGCATGTGGACATTCAATATCCATGATGACATACAAAGAGTCATCTAGAATATGTAAACCAATTAATCCACGAATATGATCATGATTATTAAACCATTTATCCTTATGAGATTTTTTACCTTGTTAAGGGAGAAGTCCATACAGATATGGCATGAGATTATGGAACCTAAGATGTTTCAGGATTCCTTCACACCAAGACTTATAGTTTCCCCTTTTTAGGTTGATTACAAAAGAGTGGGTTTCATATCCCATGATTAGAAATAGGTTAATTCCTTTAGACAATAGAAAATCAACACATTAAGAAGCCCCCCAGATTAGATGACTCCCCCCATTTTGGAATTTTATAAGTTAGTGCCTAACATCATTTTACACCTTTTGCTGATTTGATTTTCCCTCTAACACAAATTTTAGAAATAGAAATCACATAAATCTACCTACAAAAATACAATTAGTGCCCTCAAAAAGGAAAATCATATGCCTGGAGGTTTGAATCATCCCCTCTGTTGGAGAATACATGCCTACCAAGGGAATTTGTAACCTCCACAAGAAATTTGCGGCTTTACCAGAGGAAATTGTCCTTGCTGTTGACAAAATTGTTGCTCCCAAGAAGAAAATTGCATCTCGTATCACACCTTACACAGCCTATAACCTACAGATCGCACCCCCTATCTCTCATAGAGATAGATGCGCTTGAAATGGAGAGTTGATTCAGATCTGTAGTAGCTTCTATGTGCTCTAAGACTCCACACAAAAAATCTGCAAGCCTTATTGGGGGTCAAATGTGTTTGAAGAAACATCAAATTCAGCCTTAGTAAATAAAACATGCCCCTCCTCTATTTGGTACTAAATAGTAGTTGAGGAAAAGATATTTTATGGAGAAGTAGTACCCAGGTCATCACACTAACCTTAGCCTTTCAGTATTTGAAGTCAAAACCAATGTTGATTTTGAGCAGGGTTTGCACAAAGGCCGATCATTAGTTGCAACAAACATCCCAAAATGGGAAGCAGACCCTCACACCTCTAAAGTTCCTTGCCTGGTAGGCCAAATGCCTTCACAAAGTCCTGATTCAATGCCCAATGCACCTCCTTTGTTTTTCACAAAGCAAAAGGTAGAAATTTCCCCTCTCACCTCAAGGAAATTAGCCCTAATAAAGGAAAAAAAAGTGTAGAAAATAGAGGAATTGTTTCCAAATGCTAGAACATAAAAATCAAAGTGTGTGGATCTTCAATGCATTCACCTATGGCTAAAAAATTCTTTGGAAGGCTTTGATACCATGAAGAACTAATGATCACAAAGAAGATTTAATCAAGCACAGATAATGCATAAACTCCTCCACTTTTATTAGATAGATAGGGGTCTCCTTATAAAGGAGAAATATCACAATATGAGGAGAAATATCCATGTATGAGGTATATCAACACCTCTCTAGTCTATAAAATAGCTAGGAAAAATATTTGGAAAATATTGAGAAAATATCTAGTCTATGTCATGAGTCATACAACAATAAATGACTAACTAGGCTTAGGTCAACCTATGTGTATGAAGCATTAATGCATACACTAACTAGTATCATCATTCAAGGTGTTTCAACTATTAGCACTAGAGATACTCATTTTTGAAAGGGGATACATCATAAGTGCAAAAATTCCTTCATCTAATAGGAGCATCAAACTATCATTATAATATTAAAAAATGAGTATATATTTTTTATCCTCATTTTCACCTCTCAAAATCTATTTATTTATTATTCTCATTTATAAAATAATTTATATCAATTAAATCATAATTTATTTTAATGTTGTAAATTGTTTACTTTAACATTTTTACTTACGTAAGATATCCATTCCTTCAGTTTTCTTCAACAACATTTATCATATTCTTAGTACCAATTGATATTATAGTGAGATAGGAAGAGTAACATGTAAGATATCATCTTTAGTTTCTAATGAAATATTTTCTATAATATTTAGTGCCTCCTTGAGAAACATTTGAGTTCATGACATTCTATAATATTTCCAATCTGTGTTTAACTATTTATCTTATTTTCTTATCACATACAACTACTCTTATAGTATGACATATTTTCTATGTTAAACTAAACTAAGTCAATTTATTTCATATAATTCATAAATTTATACTAAATGAAATAATCCTTAAAACATATAAAAAATAATAATTGATGTTGTTGCTAGTATAATATTCCTATTATTGTAAATTCTTAGTTGAGCTAAAGTATATTCCTATTATATTATAGATCAACTACATTGCAATGTGGTAGGTGTATATTGTTTACAAATCAACCTTCTATTTGATTATATGTATCTCTTATTATTTATGCATTATACATTAAAACTAACAATATATATTTATATATTTTTAATTGGAAAAAAATAAAAAAATAAAAAAATTGTATCAATTTGAAACTCAATATTCTTTCTTATTACAAATTATTATTTTTTTTAAACCAAAAAAATAATAATATATTTGCATGTATTGCATAAATATGACATATCTTTATTTTAATTTATTTATAATGTTTAACTTATTTACACGATTATTGCTCTTTATATTGTAGTGAACATGGTCAATTATTACTCTTTATATTATAGTGAACATGGTCAATATGTTTACAAGTTCAAACCGATAAATAAATTGTTGCCAATTTTAGATAACCCTCAAACCATAGTATATTGTAGACAAAACTACCTATGAGATTATAAATTATAAAGCTTAGTAGTAAAATAAGTTTAAGGGTTAATCCATCTTATAATAAGACTTTACAGGTAATTATTGCTCAAATCTTACTGCAGTAATTTTAATGACGTTTCATTATCGACTATTAAAAAATCCAAAAGAATTTATCATATAACAATTATTTTGACTCTACACGAGTTATAGTCCCCACCGTGTTCAAGTTGTGTATAGACAGGAATTAGAAGGGAGTAATCACGTTATGTATAGAGAGATATATATTTATAAAACTAGTTAGAGAATAGAACCATGCGGGAGTACTATTTTAATAATTGAATCAAGTTAATCCTACTATATATATAGTGATTGAAAGAGGTGAGAAATATCAATATTTGTACTAGAAAAGTAAATCTCTTAGGAAATAAAAGACTACAAGTGTTAGATGATAGTCCTCTACATTAGGATAGGGTATAATTTACCTATTGAGACAGAAATAAGAGGGGGTATGGATAGATTAGTAGAGCATAAACATTTGAGTTTTTTCTTTTTGATCTTACATTCCTCTATTCAATAGAGACTTGACTTTATTTTATGTATTTGTAGAGAGGATGATATTTCATGTTTGTGAAGGATTTAAATGAAATCCATCTACTCAAATTTTAAAGAAAAGGGGTTTCACTTTTTTTTTTTCTTCCATTGCAATATTTATATAGAAAGGTTTTGGCCACTTGAATAATAATTTTAGTAGCACAAAGAGACTAGTCAAACAAGTGAATTCTTTGAGTCATAAATGTTGGTGAATAAATGTTGGCCTGAATAGTAGTTAGAGGAAGAATAAACTACACTTTTTAAAAATGAATGGGAATGAATATCTAAAGGCAAGTAGACCAAATACTATAAGAATAACACAATGAAATTGGTTACCTTTAAGTAGTCCACATTTCCAACTAATTATAAATGGAATTTCTCATTAAATTATCTCATTATGAAGGGATATAAGGTCACTAGATTCTTATATTTTCACATAAAAGCATTGGTATAACCTAAATATATAGCATTTGATGGTTGTTATCTTTATAATGAAAATATATATTATACTATACACAACAACTAGGCTTGATAGCAATATGTTGCCATTGATATCAAAAGGGCATCACATTGATGTGAAAAGGATATTGACATCAGATGGAGATATTGTTGGTTGATGTCAAAAAATATACCACAAGTTGGATGGTGAAGTATGATGAAGAGAATAGCATATTTTGTAGGGTTACAAAGTTTCTAAAATTATTGCAATTGTCATACAATATTGATATGTTATTGCAGAGGTTATTTTTGTAGGTTTTCAAAGAAAATAGTCAACAAATATGATGTGGGTTTTTTGAGAGCATTCCATTGGTATGGTCTGCATGATCAGAAGGCCAAAGATGAGCCAATAAATGAATTAATTCTACTCTCTAGTCAAATTAGGATTTTGTAGTTAAACCCTAAGGGTTTCAGTCATGGAACCTTCACAAGTTTCTATTTGATCATTGATTGGTAACCAATAGTAGAAGGTAGCTTAAGTTATGACTTAAGTTGGATTGGTATTTTTTAAAATTTTAATTTTTTTAATTTTTTAGTACTAATAATATTGGATTGATAAAATTAAAAATATATGTTATTATCAAACAATTAATAATGTTTTTAGATGTAACTAGGAATTCCTTAGATATAAGATTTTTTTTATCTAATACAAAAAGTGATTTCAAAGATAAATAATACTTATAGTTTTTGAAAGAGGAAAAAATGGGTTTTACAGGGACACGAAACCACAAAGTTTACAAAGTAAAGATAGAGTCAATAGAGACATCACAGTTGGAAAGACTATAAAAATAACAACAGTAAATGCCCATAGCCATCATAAAGGCCAACAAAGGCCACAAAATCCAAAAACCAGACAAAAAGCCAACAACAACTAAATTTGAGTTTTTGAAAGATCAATAGTTTTAGCTTCCAGCTCATTCATATCCTAAACTCCCTTCTTTAAGATCTGAACCATCTATGTAGTGGGAGGTGCTTTCCTTTTGAGATGGGCTCGGGTCCTTTTAGAAATACCTTGGTTCTCAATCTTGCTTTCCTTGTTCTCTTCCAAATCAACAACTAGTGAACCTTGTTGTGTTTTTTCTAGCTTTTCAGACATAGCATTGATAAAAATGGCATTGTGCCTAGCCATTTTATTTTATTTTTCCACGATTTTTTTCAAGTTATTTTTAATTTTAACCATTTCCTCTTCCAAAGACTTGTATTTTTCCTCAATGTCACCTCCTTTCTTTCTAATACTATTCTTATTTTGTTTCCCTTCTTCATTTCTAAGAGTGGCCAACTTTAGTTCCAGCTCCTCTAACTTACTATACAAAGCCCTATTTCTTTGATTGAGCTCATTAATTTCTTGATAGGACCACTTTAAGACACTAAAAATGTCACTGGTGTTGTTTCTAGTAGAAGCCAAAATGTCACTAGACTGAACACGGTCTAATATGAGATTAACATCACTCGGGTTGGGGGAGCTAGGAAATCTAGTACCTTTGAATCTGAAAGAGGCAGGTGGGTAGGGCACAAAATTTCTACTGGCTTTAGGTTTCTTGGATTTGTCTTCCTAGAAGTCCGTAGAGTAGGAAACCAACTTGTTGGTAGGGGAGCCCTTAAGAAAAAGATCATTTAAGGGGGCAAAGCAGTTGGGTAAGGACTCAGGGCTAGCTTTAACAAGCTGGGGTTTTTAGATTGGGTTTTCTTACTAGAAATCTCAGAGGATGGGTGGGTTTCAACAATTCTCTCTTGGTTTGGTTGAATCTCTGAACCCCCACTATTAGTATCATAGTCCTCAGACTCCGTAGAGGCCACAGGTTTAGATAAAGTTGGTCCATGCTTTGATAGTGTTCATAAATTAACCTAATAAGACTAGGATGAAGAATAGGGTATCTCCTAGGATTTTTGTTATGGTCCTCAAGGCTATTACTCAACAAACATAACAAGTAGTAAGGAAAAGAAATATGTACCTTATGGCGGAAGTGGTTAATAATGGAAAATGATGCCCATACACTTTGGTAAATCTCTCGTCTAGAGTGATATACTCCATTATAACACAAAGTACCTTTCTCCACAGTGCCTTGATGATATCAATTTTGAAATAGTTGTTAGAGATTTTAACTAGTTTTAATTTCTCCTTGTCCTTCTTAGGAAATCTAATGACCACCTCATCAGAGAACCTTCTATCTTGATAAAACTCCATTCCCTTAGTGGACATTCTAGTAATTTCCCCTATAATATGCTCATCTAGCTTCACCTTCCTTCCAAAGAGAATAATTTTTCTGTTGTGCTAGTTCTTCTCGAAGTAGTCAGTAGCCACAAAATCAGGCCCATGAAGTTTTTCCAGATATGGAACCAGCCCATCACTTTCAATTTGCTCCCAAACCTTGTCATTCCTAGTGTGCACCTCATAGCTTTTAGGCTCAACTCTTTTCCTGTCTGCCCCCATTTTTCATTTGCTCATTGCTATAGACTCTACTAGTGCCGAGAACCTATTGTAGAATTATGCAATTGTTCCAATGCACCCACAAAAGCATGTCGCTTTTTCTTCCCTTCTAAGTGACATAACACAGCCCCATAAAATCTCTTGATTTCAATGTACCTGGCCCCATAATACTATAGTTATTAATTATGATAAATGATTTTAAAAAAATTCATTGTTATATAGATACATTTTTTCGTGTGTTTAAATGTTTAATGTTTGTCTTTTATTAATATTCACAATCATACAATTACAAGATGTTATTAGTAAATACCAACACTTGATTTGGAAATCTTGATCAAAACATTTAAATAACAAGCATTGCATAAATTGTAACAATATGAAAGTTTATGAATGTAATCATCTGATCAAGAACATCTATCCAACAATCTCTATGCACATTTGATCATATGCGTTAATTTATTGAAATTCAAACCATGTTATATTTTGAATTTCAAATAATTAATACATATGATCATATGTGTATATAGATTACTAGATATATAATATAGATCTTGTATTATAAAAAGAATATACTAAAAATTTATTTATAGTTAATTCTATAAACATAAAATCATATTAATACAAATTTGAATAGTTATGCAACACACAAAATTGAAAGATAAACTTTGTTATAACTACATGAAATGTCACATTGTTTTAGTTGCAAAAAGTTAATTTATCACAACCAATCATAAATAAAACACACTTGTATTAGATTATTATGTTAAGAATCAAATTAGAGATAAAGATCATAATGAATGTTCAATTTTTATTCTACTATATTAGAGTACTATTCAAAAGAGAATGTTGTTTATATTTCTCAAATACTCTAAGAGATAGTGATGAACATTAAACCAACCTTCTCAATATGGTTAATATCTATTGTGGTCTTTTGCAACTTTAATAGTTGTCAATTGTGCATGGTTAAATCCCATGCAATTTGATAAATTATTTTGTATGACTTCCTCTTCTTACAAGTAGAATGAGGGTATTTGGTTATAAATATTTCTTGGCACATCTAAACATAATCACTAAATCTCACAATCACACACAATGACAATGTTGGTGGTCAAATATATATAATGAACTATATTATTTATATTACCAAGTTTTATATTAACTAAGCCAACATCCACCAACAAATTACAAGAAAACATTATGCATCAGCCAACACATGTTAGAACTATTCTATTCAAATGACTATCATTATTATTATTATGTGATTTTATACCATGATATATATGTACATTATACAATATTGATATGGTAGAAAAGATTTAATCACTAACTATACAACATCAAATATACTAATTAAAAATTAAACACCAAAAATTTGATAAATCTCACACCAACATAGTAATATTACACCCTACAATATGAACATTAATTTATTATACTTTCAAAAATTAAAAAATTATTTTAAATGTAATATTAATTAATTTTTAATCTTCTTTTATTATATTATGATACATTAGAAAATTAGAAAATTCATGAGATATGATCAATAAGTCAATAAATTGAAAAGAGAAAAAAACAGAGACTAGTAAAGATCGTATCCTTCGTTTTTTTCAATTTATAGATGTGGTGAGATGCTCCATGATCTTAGACATTGAATTTCCATTTTATAACAATGATAGACAATACACAATGAAACTACCATATCCAAGACTTTCCTTCTTAGGCATTCAAGCATCCAATCAATCCACAATTTCCATGGTGCCAATCCTTCTTCAAGTTTATTTATCAAATGTGCAATCAAGGTAGTGGGGAGGATTCCCCTCTTAGGATCGTTCCAAGTGTCCCATAACCTCATGCACCACTTCAAGATTTAACCACATGATCAAAATCATCATGTTTGTTAATCTTTTAAGAGAATAATACACTTTTACAATTATTTATATAAAAACAATATTTATTAATTTTATAAAAGAACGTATAAAATAATTTAATATTTGGTAAATATATTTTTTTATTATAAAAATTACTAAATTTGTGATGTAATTTTTTACTAATAAAACAATAGTTTTGAACCATCGAAAATTAACTCTCAATATGTAATATTGATATCATCCTTTTTTTTATAAAGAGGTATCTATATCTATTAATTAAAGATAAATATACACATATTCATAAAGAGAAAATTCGATGTTAAGAAGTCACACAAAAATCACATGGAGAACCCCAAAAAGCATGATAAAAAAACAATATAAAAAGTCACTTAAGTGGTCATAACAGTACTAACAGAGAGTGGCGGATCCTTGTCATCCTGTTTATGCCATACAATAGTGGTGTTTGGAGTGACATCATGATCCCAGACATCATCTTTATTTTTGTCTTCTTGCCGAATGGGAGAAATTGCTATATCCAACCACGGAAACCATTTGGAACAGTCATTCAGCCAACCAAAAGCTCTGCCAAAGGGCCAACCTGAAACACCTCCGCCACCTCCAGACACTCCTGTAAGAAACCACCCCAAGTCAACCTGAGGAGGAGGGGAGGGCGATCGTATTCTATCCTTTTCTATTTTCATGTTTTCCTATTTAAAACAAATAGTACAGATAGAACAATCGAAAACAAGCATGGATAATTTACTACGATCTAAGTATTCAAAAGTACCTCGGTCACGAAGCTGTGATGGAAGAGGCTTCCTTAGATTTTACTTTCAAAACACAAGTAACTATATCCTTCAGCAGCTTCGCCTCGTCACTAGAACATACCAAAATATAGAGAAACGAAACAAAATAGACATAGCTTAATATGACCTGTGTTCCAAAAATTAAGAAACGAAAAAAATGGAGGAGAAGATTATTAAGAAATTGATAACTGCTGGACAGTAATTTCACTCACTCCTTATTATCAATGGTTTGACCCACATTACATGAAACAATTTTGAGCGCATTCTTCCACTCCTGAAGCTCTTCTGTGGTGTATCTGCCCTTCTTTTCATGCGTGGAAAACGCGTCAGCGAAGACTCCTTTAGCATGTCGAACATCCTCAGGCTGAACATGATAGAAAACAGGAACAATTGTGGTGCCAGTTTTGAGCATAAATGAAAGCTCTGCAAAACACCACGGGGATTGTGCGTAATTTTTGGAAAAGATAGCTATATGAAGCCTAGCACTGTTCATTGCCTCTTCTATTGCTGTGGGAAAGAACTCCCCCAATTCAAGCTCTTGTGAATCAAGAAAAACCCTAAATCCCATAGCAGTCAGAGTCTCATAGAGAGGGTTGGCGAGCGTTTCTCTAGCATCGATGCCACGATGATTAATGAATACATCATACGGGGGCTTTCCTATTGGCATGTTTGATGGTGCAACCTCTTCAAAATCATTTGTAGGTTGACCATTACTGACAGGCGTACGTGACAATGAATTGGCTGGACTAAACACACAGAGGGAAGAAAGGAAAGCGAAGCAGTCAAAGATGGACGAAAACAGGCGTTGAGGTGAGGGTTTACGAGAACAAGAGGGACAAGGCTCATGTTCTTGAGCGATTTGTTAGCTCAGGTTGATCCCCGTGCTGATGCAGAAGTACACCCATCGAGAGGTGTCGATATTTCAACCTCCCCAAAAAATGCAGAAAAGCAAGGGAAAGTGGAAAGAAGGAGGATTCGCACAGTTTTGAGCTATTTTATAACCTGTGCGCTTTAGAACATCGGTGATTCCATTGCTATAAACCTCGCTCGAAGAATGCAGATGGATCAAAGAGGTAAAATCAGTTTGTCCAATCGCATGTGTCCGAAAGCATGGGAAATTAATTCCTTCGATATAACAAGTTGTAATAAAAGCACGATATGGTTGAATTTATTTAAAAATATCGGTATAGAGGATGGCGCTTGGTATGCTCGCAGTTTGTTTAGCGACCGCACCTGCCTCTCTCGTGTGTTGCTCGTGATCTGGCGCTAGGGGGGCTTTTAGCTATCGGGCTGTGGTTGTGGGGTTTTTTTCTTTTCTGGAGGCCTTCTTGCTACTATTTGGGTGGCTTGTGGGTGGAAGGGTTTTGATCCTGCCCTTGGGGTCTTTTCTTTTTTCCATTTCTTGCTAAAGTGTCCTGGGGGTTTGCATGCCTGCTGAGGATCTTGTTTTTTGCTATGCCGGGTGGGGAAACATCTGGGGTTAGCCCCAAATTGGATTTCCATTCAGCATTTGGTTCGAAGCCTTTGGCGCATGGAGTGAATGTTTTTGATAATACGCTGTTTTCTTCAGAGATGGAGATGAATGATCTAGGATCGGTTAATGGTTCCCGAATTACGAAGATTAATGGGTGTTTGGAAAGATGCAAAGAGCGACTGAAGCTGATTATCCCGATGGAAATGCTTGCAGATGATATTGAATACTATTCAAGGCACTCTTTTTATTGCAAGTTCATGGGCTTGAGAGTCTCGCTGCATTTTTTGGAATCCTTGGCTCAACGGACTTGGATGCCGGAGGGGGAGATGGAGATTAGGCTCCTTGCGAACAACTTTTTTATGGTCTCTTTTGATTGCATGGCAGATCGGAATAAGGTCTTCGAGGGTGGCCCCTATTTTTATAACCAGGTGGGTTTGTTTATCAAGCCATGGCATGCTGGCTTCAACCCGACTAAGGCAATACCGAGTCGGATTCCAGTTTGGGTTCGGTTGCCGTGGTTTCCAGTTGAGTGTTGGCGGGATGACGTGTTGCATTTGGTGGCTTCAATGCTCGGTAAACCTATTGGGTCTTCACAACAGACGCAGTACAAAAAGGTAATGACTTTTGCTCGTATCTGTGTAGAAATTGATTTAAGCAAGCCACTACCAGATTCTGTTGAAGTGAGTGCTGGATCATATACCTGGGTTCAACAGCTAGATTACGAAACCCTACCTTTTCGGTGTCGTCTTTGTCATGAATATGGTCACTTGCAGCGTAGGTGTCCTAGGGCTAAGCCTGTGGGGCCCCAACCTTCTCAGCCTTCTCGTAATCCTCCTAGGACTGATAATGGCAAGGAGCCTATTCCGGGTGATGGTAATGGAAATGATGGTTATGTCCCTGTTAAGGCTCGCAATAGGAATCGGGGCCAGAAGCGGACCTTGAGGGAGAGGCAGGATGATGAAAATTTTAATAGGTTTGAGGTGCTGGATGATCTCAGCCAGGAGGAAGTGAATCCGGGGTTGCTGAACTTGGATCAGGGAACTTTGGGTACAGGACAGGATGGGCCACCATTGGAGGCCATGCAGGATGTGCAGGAGATTGGGGTTGGGCAGATGGATACAGATCAACAATTGATTGTCCAGACTGAACAAGAATCTTCTATTGGAGCTTCGAAGAGTGGTGGAGGTGGCTCCCCATTGCCCCTGAAAGGTGGCAAGGATGTGGGGAAGTGCTCTTTGGCCTCCTCTCGTTTAGGTATTCAGCAAAATGAACTGAAGAAAGGGGTTGGTGACAGGACTTCCAAGCTGGAAAGGAAAAAGGATATGGAGAAGATTAAATTAACTGGGGAAACTTTGGTGGAGTCAGGGTCAGTCAAGACTCTTGATTCACATTTTTCATGCCCCCAGAAATGATTGTTCTCTCATGGAATGTAAGGGGCTTGAACAGTGGCCCTCGACAAAAAGTTTTTCGTGATTTGGTTAGGAATCATTCTCCGGATGTTCTTTTTCTTCAGGAGACTAAATTATCTGTAGATAATATGTTGGCCATGGCTCCTAAGCTATGGAAATATGGTGAATGCCAGTGTGTGGGGGCTCTTGGTGCTTCTGGAGGGGTGGCTTGCTTTTGGAACCCTCGGAAGATCTTCCCCCTATGGTGGATGTCCTCTAGATCCTCTATATCCCTTATCGCCTCTTGGTATGAGACTGGTGAGTGTATTCTCCTCTCTAATGTGTATGCTCCTGTTGAGTTTCTGGGTAAACAACTTCTATGGTCCCATCTTCGTTTTGTTCGTAGCTTAGCTCCTTACCATCCGTGGGTTATGGCTGGCGATTTCAATGCTATTATGGAATTGTCTGAGAAAAGAGGTGGAATTCCTAGGTTGGAGCCTTCTGCTATGTTATTCAGAGATAGCATTTCTGAATTAAATCTTATTGATGTTCTACCTAGTAATGGTCGCTTCACTTGGAATAATAGGAGAATTGGTGAGAGTTGTGTTGCTGAGAGGCTAGATCGTTTCTTGGTTTCCTGTTATTGGGTTGGAAACTTATGGTCCACTCGATCTGAAATTCTTGATTGGAGAGGTTCTGATCATTGGCCTATTAAGCTTAGTATTATCTCTGCACGGGGGCCTCGGTCTCCCTCATTCAAGTTCCAGCTTATGTGATTACGGGATCCCACTCTTCATGATTATGTGGCTGAGTGGTGGCGGATTGGTAGACCAACTTTTGGTACGGCAATGTACACATTCTCCAAGCTTCTTTAGTTTGTCAAATATCAGCTTAAAAGGTGGAATCGGCGATGTTTTGGTAATATCTTTCATGCTAAGGTTGCCGCATAGGAGGAGTTGAATAATATTACGCGGTTGATTCGTGAGAATGGGGCCTCTGAGGATCTTCTAAGGGAGGAGGCTAAGACTTTGAAAGTGGTTGAGGAATTTGAATTGCGGGAAGAAATCTATTGGAAGCAAAAGGCCCGGGTTGAATGGTTACAGGAAGGTGATAAAAACACCGTCTTCTTCTTCAATTCTGTGAAGGATAGGAGGCATGGTAATTCCATTCCTTTTCTGGTGAATGATAGGGGTGAACGTCTTGCCTCATTTCAAGAAATCTCTGCTGAGGCATCTCAGTATTTTGCTACTTTATTTAGGGAGGATTCACAAGGGGGCTCTGTTGAGGAAGCATAGGTTCTTTCATGTATTCCTCAGTTGGTCTCCAGGGAGGCGAATGAGTATTTGATGAAAGATATCTCTCTTGATGAGCTGGAGGGGATTGTGTTTCAGATGAAGAAGGGTAAAGCTCCTGGTCCCGATGGTTTCCCGATTGAATTTTTTTAGGAATTCTGGGATATCATAAAGTTGGATCTTCTAGCTGTTGTCCTTGAGTCCCAAAGGAATAAACAGATGCTTCGTGCTCTGAACTCCACCTTCCTTGCTCTCATACCCAAGTGTGAAGGGGCTGATAGGTTATCTCAGTTCTGGCCTATCTCTCTTTGCAATGTGGCTTATAAAATCATCTCAAAGTTATTGGCTGAGAGACTGAAGAAGTGGCTTAAAGTGTTGATTTCGGAGGAACAGAGTGGATTTGTGGCAGGTCGGCAGATTCTTGATGGGGTTGTCATTGCTACGGAGACCATCCGCTCCATGGACAACTCCCATGAGAAGGCTATGTTCATTAAGCTGGATATGGCTAAGGATTATGACAGGGTTAGATGGTCTTTTTTGCAGAAGATCCTTGTTGCTTTTGGTTTTGGTGAGGAGTGGATCCAATGGGTCATGAGCTGTGTCACATCTGTTTCCTTCTCAGTTTTGATAAATGGAGATCATTCTGAACTTTTTGGTGCCTCTAGGGGTTTGTGCCAAGGGGATCCTCTTTCTCCGTATCTTTTTCTGCTTCTTGTGGAAGGCCTTGGTCGTTTGTTGAAAAGAAGGGTGGAGCTTGGCATCATTCAAGGTTGGCGATGGGGTGGAGACTTGCCTCCGCAATCTCATTTGCAGTTTGTTGATGATACTGCCCTGATGGGGATGGCTACTGTTAGGGAAGCTACTAACTTGAGGCAGGTGTTGGGCATATATCTTGTTGCTTCAGGACAATTGATTAATGAGGAGAAGTCTTCCATATTCTTCTTCAACACGCCGAGCCCCATATAGAGAAGAATTGCTAATATCTTAAGGTTTCAGATAGGGGTTCTCCCTTTGACTTATCTAGGTTTCCCAATTTCTGTTCGCCATCTTCCCAAGGGTTCTTGGTAGAATATTATTGATAAGCTTCGTGCAAAAGTTAATCATTGGACCCACAGATGGTTGTATTTTGCGGGGCGGGTTCAGCTTCTCAAGTCGGTGGTGCAGGCTCTCCCTACCTACAGATGTATGCTTCAGGTGGCTCCGATGGGTTTTCTGAGGGAGTTGGATTCTCTTGAAAGGCAGTTCTTATGGGCGGGTAGTTTGGCTTCTTCCAAGTGGAGCTTGGTTAGGTGGGATGTTGTGTGCAGCCCAAAGCAATTTGGTGGTCTTGGTCTTCGACAGTCTGCGTTATCTGGAGTGGCTGTGGCTGCTAAGCTATTTTGGAGATGGTGTGTGGAACAGGATCAGCCGTGGGCCAGGATATTATCTCATAAGTATTTCCCGGGGATTCCACGGTAGGATCTTCCTCGTTACCCTCTTGAGGGGAAAGGTTCAGTGATTTGGAATACTCTTCAGAAGGGTGCAAAGCTTATTAAGGAAGGTTTATTTTGGATCTGTAGACGAGGAACTGAGGCTCTCTTCTGGTCGGATTCTTGGGATGGATTCCCTCCACTTACTTCTCAGTTTCCCAATCTACTTCCTTTGTGCCAAAGATTTCTCGAGGCTGGCTGGGCTAGGGTGAGTGACTTCAAGTCTGTTGCTTCTTTTGGTCAGTTGGAGGTAGCTCATTGGAAGGATCCCGCAGAGTGGCCAGATTTGGGACTTGCGGAAGAAAGTGCTGAGGTTCACAAGATTCTTCATAGTAGGAGTTGTAGTTCTCTTCTGGAAGAAGATATTCTTGCTTGGACCCATAATCCTAAGGGGGTTTACTCTGTTGCTTCTGGTTATCAGGTGTTATTGGCTCAGAAGCTAACTGGGGCGGAGGTTCATTGGTGGAAAAGGGTGTGGAATAAACTCTCGTGGCCTAAATGCAATTGCTTTGTTTGGACTTTGGCTTGGAATAGGTGCTTGACCTGGGATAACATTCGTAAACGAGGATTTCAAGGACCTTCAATTTGTGTTTTGTGTGGGGGAGCGGAAGAGGATTCTTCACATTTGTTCTTTCGGTGCCCCTTTGTTGTGCAACTTTTGCATTGGTGGTGGGAGGTGTGGAAGCTTCCCTGTATTCATGCGTGCTCTTTGGTTGAATTCTGGGATAGTATGGGAAGACCTCCTTCTATGGCTTCCTTTTTGCAAGAAGTTTGGTTCGTGGGCCCTACCTTTCTGCTTTGGTAGATTTGGTTGGAGCGGAACCGCAAAATTTTTTGTGATCAGAAGTTGGTGGGTCGGCAAGTTTGGATGCGTATGCTTGGAATGGTGCAGGAGTCTGTTTTAGCTAAATGTGATGTGGTTTTCCCCTTGGAGAGAGGTGATGCTGAGTTGGTGGCCAGACTTGGTCTTCAAGAAATTCATTCATCTTTTGTCAGTTCTAGGAACTGTAGGCCTGGGAAAAAGAGGGTCCAACGGGTTGGAAGGTGGTTACCTCCTCCCAATGGATTTTTAAAGATCAATACCGATGGTTCTTCTAGGGGAAATCCTGGGCCTGCTGGAATTGGTGGGGTTGGCAGGGACTCAGCTGGTTCGGTGATTTTTCTATTCTCTATACATGAGGGGGTGAAGACTGTTAACTTCATGGAGGGTCTAGCAATGCTTCATGCTATGGAGAGGGCCCTTGCTTTGGGATGGAGAAAGGTTATATGTGAAGCTGATTCACAGATTTTGATTAATCTCTTGAATGAGCGAAAGATATCTGATATAAATTGGCAGTTGACTTCGGTGGTTCAACGGATTCTTCAAGTTAGTTCTCGGATGGAGGAGGCATCCTTTGTTCACATCCCAAGGGAGTGGAATCGCGCTGCTGACTTCTTGGCCAAATGGGCCTCTGAGCAAGATAGTGGTTGGAAGGTTGAGGATTGGGATCAAGTTACCCCTGAGCTGCATCTGGATTTAGACCAGTTCTTGGAAGAGGATAGGAGGATACATGGGGATAGTTGATTTTGTTTTATGTTGTGGGGTTTTCGCCTTGTTTTCCTGACCTGGTCCCTGTATATATTATTGTAATGCTCTCTTTTCGATTTCTAATAAAAAGTTTTGCACTTTGTTTTTTAAAATAATCACAAATAATATTAAACTTTACTCATAATAGAAATGTTAATGTGATAGTGATATCATGTTTACATATACCCTCATTTATACTATTACAAATACCATCCATTAATACCCATATCAATACTATAATAAATTTTATTAATAATATTAATAATGTATATATATATATATTTACAATAGCACATAAACACTATTATTTGTCAGCTCATTGTTGCTTGCAAAACTTTTATTACCATCTTAGCATCCCTAATAAGATTATCAATAAAATACTTTTCTTACTCGGGTGATTTTATTTGCGACTTATTTTAGTATGACGATCCCCCTTTATATGTAGTGCCCTCCGTATTGGCCCTTCTGGGCGTTTAAGTATGGGGTTGTTTGTGAGTTCGTTGTTGGTTGTAATAGTTTGAATGGTTTTGTTTAATTGGTTGATTAATTAAAATCAGGTACTAAATAATTTAAATAAATTAAATTCATGATTTAATAAGGAAATAATAAATACTTGCTTATTATTAGAAGTTATAATAGAATAAGAATAAACAGATTATTCAAAATATAATTTTAATGTGAAGGAAAAATTAATAAAGTTATGGATAACTAAAGTGGGTAATGAAGTTCATGGCGGTTACACTCTTAATGGAGAAAAATATGGGAAGTAGTGGAGCTTTCATTTGGAGAAATTATTAAGACTGCATGTAAAAGATCCTCGGTAACCGAAAGTCTACTACTTTCTTTTGAATGCATGATTAACTCATAATTTTTTTTTGGGGGGGAGAGTTACACCCCTGATTCGGTAGCATTTTATTGGGGTGGAGGATCACGTTTCAGAGGAATCCTCATCTTATGGGCATTTTGATTTTGGGGAAGGAGATTTTTGTTCTAGAAGAGAAGTAATCGGGGGTTTTACCAGTAAGCTTTTTCCTCCATTATGGATTTTGCGGGGAACCAGAAAGTAGAAAGTACCAATCTGGAAAGGAGAATCAGGTGATGCTCTACGCCCTCTGGTGAATGTTTTAATATTCTTGGCATTAAAATAAAGGTACGCTCCTTGATGCACATCCTTTTCAAACAAATATATATAGAGGCAAGAAATTTGAGCTATCAAGAAGAAATTTCTTTTCCTTTTCGAAGTTCCCTGATTAGAATTGTTAAAGACTTCGTCTTACTCTATTTGTCTCCCACTTCTGACGAATTGTTTTGCTTCCTTATTGCTAAGCTTGGATTTTGTTTGAAGCAACAATCTCTTTATTTTGTGATAAGATGTTGATATAATTATAGAATTGGGTTCATTGGTTATATATAATGACAATCCTAGATGGTGCGAGTGGAACTAGCCAACATCAATACAAATTACTTCCTCTTTTAGTCAGAAAATTCACGTTGTTATCAGATGCTTCCATTTATTTTGTTGCATGTCAATTTACTAGAGCACTTGCAAATCCCTACATATTATTGCTACAAAGCTTGAAATCAGCTTGAAAGCGTTGTAGTTGTCACTTGAGATTTTACTCATTGCACTTTTTCCTGTAGTTTATATTTTAACACTATGTATTTAACATTGATGAATTCTCTTTGTGAATGGGTTTTCAATTTATGTTTCCATTCTTGCCTTGATAAATCTGAATATGTGAACATTGTTGTAATTTATCATATTCTTTTGCATCTCCAACAAATAAGCTTCTTTAAGAGCAAGCTATGGGCGGCTACTTTTAGTACGTACTCGCCTTCTTTCATTCCTGCATTCAACCTTGAATGATCTTAGGAATGGTTCATGTCTTTCAGAACATTATTCTTTGTAACAATCTAGGAGATGAATTTAAATGCAGCGTTGCAATCTAAACATACTTTAGGTCCTTATCATTTCTAACGCCAACCTGTCAATATGTTGGCTGATAAATGATTCTTTTCCCTTTCTGACATAGCATAATGTAAAAGACTTGTATCTGTAAATTCTCTGCCTGCCCTGTTCTTGAGTTAAAATGAAAGAGTGCTTATATTCTTCAGCTGGTAACATAGGAATAGATCAAGGACCTATGTAATGCAATTCACAGCTGGCAAACAACTCTGTCACCTTGTATTTACTCACTCATCTTGCATGCATTCCCATCTGTGTACTTGTTTTTACACTTGAATTTCCTTCTTGTCTTCATTGTTGTGGTAGTCAATTTTCCCTTGATTCGGTTGACAATCTATCACAATAGCAGCACTTAAAGTAAAATATTATCACAGTTTAAATTACTCACCTTGATCTCCCATTAGCAACCTCACATACCTGTAATGCTTAGAACATAGAAAGGGACGCTTAAATAAGTTTCCGTGATTTCATTCAAGAATCAGCCCAAGTAAATGTAATGCCCCACTACACAACCCTAGAGACCACTAATTAAGCGCACTAATTTTTTTTTTTAAGAAAAAATAACATGCAAGATGAATACACATTGCCAACAACCTCTAAGGCCACAAGACAAAGATTACATTAAAACCCAAACAACAATTAACATCAAAAGAAACCAAAACATTAATTACTTACAGAATTAAGATTACATACATCCCATACAAGATAAATTACAACAAGGATAATACATACCTCAAGATTCCAATTAACAACATTTAAACAATATGATTACAACACTCATTCCCCGAATGAGGTAAATCCAATAATCATGATTACAATTTACAAATTCCACCTCGATAACAAATGAGGGGTAAAAGAATAAAGATCAACTGAAAAGAACAAAGCCAGAATAGCATCTGGATCCAACGAGCTCTCCAACATGAAAGTCTCATCCACACGAGCAAGAGCAAAAACCAACGGATTAAGGAGCACGTGCCACCCGACCATGTGGAACCCAAAGGTCCCACTCCCTCCGTGCTAGGAGATAGTAACAAGGAATTCCCACACAAGGCCATCTACCACTAGACACAGGTTACACAAAATTGATACGAAGTAAATACAAGTACACATTACACGAAATGAATGGTCATAGGCACAACTCTAGGTACGACTCTCACAACACCGACATAGGTTACATTGCTTCTAGACATAGAATAGATCAAGAGTGCCACAAAGATCAAAACACAATAAATAGTTGACTTAGGAAGAGGTCAATGATAGCTTGTTAAGGATATCCTCCTGGAATCTTCCTAGGTCTCTAATTCCCCACCTTGGGTTATCCCGGGTGGCCTCTACCAAAATCTTGGCACCCATGCTCACTTTATAATGTAATCAAATACCTCTTTGTGGAGACAGATAGATGATCTTGCTATCTCCAAGCCTTCTTGTCTCATCCCAAGTCTAAAACAAGCCCTTGGTCCATGAGTTTAGGCATAAATAATCTTATTTAATATTTGATGCAACCTAAACTCTAAAAGTTTATTTAGTTATCACCTAATTCAACTAACTTGAAAAGTTGGTTAATCTCGCACCACTTGTGTGTCTACTCTCATTGCAAGCCACTCTCCTAAGACAACACACATGGTAATAACCAAAACAGTAACTGTGATAAATACAACCTCTCCATTCAAGGAGGTAAATATTGTAACTTCCATGTGCAAACCCCATAGAACACACACAGCAAATAATTTTTTTTAAAACAATACAATTAAACATGCAAGAAACATTAACCATAATCACATAACACATTACATTGCACAATTACGCTTAGCTCTCTGGGGCACGTGAGGTTACTTCACAAACAACTAACAACGAAAGCAAAAGATAACAACATAACTATTAATATTATAAACCATGAATAAGAATACATCTAATAACCAAGAGTGAGAATATTAATACATCATAGAAAACAATCATAATGAATCTCTTTTAACAAGTTACAATTGATCCTAACTATTACATCATCATTTTAATATTACATTACAAGCTCTTGATTAATAATTACATCAAATTTCCCAAACGTGTGGGATAATATAAATACAATGAAATATGAATTACAAAGGAACACTGGTGCAACACCAATTGTAGAAATGATGAGAAGATAGACTGTTGATGGGAAACCCAATGGGTGAGGAGCACATTCCACCCAACCATGTGAATTATAAATAACTCACCCCCCGTGCTCAGAGGTGACAAGGAAGAGAACCCGACCATGAATGTCAAACCGACTCCAAGAACAACATAGTACAAATACAAACTCAAGGTATACAATAAAATAACCATCAACGTTCACGAATCAAACATAACCAGATAAAGCTATGAAACTCACCACAATTAAGTAAAGCATTATCAATTAAACAAGTAACTAAATAACAACCATAAATCAAATTCACAAGACTAAGATACAACATAAAGTTTACTATTCCAGAGGCAACCAAAAAAACCAAGTACAAGGGTGTCTAGTGAAGAGTGTCATCGCTTAGCTCTCCCTAAGACCCCTAACATAAACCAAAATACGGCAAGGGTTGTACCTTGAAGTATAAGACATATAACATAAAACAAGACATGCGAGGCAAATCCATCTCGCGATAACTCAAGTTACAATGACCACTATTCTCGTACAACCCTTCCAAAATTTAATGCTTAAAAACATGTAATATTCAAATCCCAAAAGTACAAGAATAAACGTTCAAGTAAATAAATCATGCCTCTGGAGAAGACCAAGTTTAATAATAACTAAAATTGAGCTTACAATTTACAACAGGGTTTCTGTATCGAAAGGAAAGCCAACAATGATTAAAATGGCAAAATAAACCACTCCAAAGGGTTTCAAGTTCAAAATAACATAACTAGCAACACATTTAATCCTATCTCAAAATCTCTACTCCCACAAAGAATTCTATGAAATAAAATACAAATGATAAATAATTTCTCCTTTTTAATAATTAACAAAACTATGAATTCCACTTTCGAACCAGACAACCTATATTGTGCTTCTCTATTTCTATCTAATCAACACCATTTAAATCCCTAATTTTTTTACAATCATAAGAAAGATTTCAATATATCTTTTATAAATATAAAAAATATATATATATATAAAAATATATACACACCTATGTATATATCATAGTATATATATACACAAATGTACTTATACATATATATTTAAATTACACTGATATTTTAAACAAATTACATTAAATATATATACATAAAAAAATCTCATTATTTATTTCCTAAAATTAAAAACATATAATAACAAAATATTTTATTAATTTATATTCAAAATTTCTGAATTATATAAATATAATGAAACATAAATAAATAAATATATATATATATACATATATATAAAAAGTAAAATAAAATTAAAATTAAATTAAACTAAATTAAAACAAATTTAAAACAAAATTCAAACAAAAAGGTGACTGTGCCAGATGACTCACAAGCAAAGAAATTCCCTCACGTTCTCAAGCATAATGCTAAATACCATACTCTGACTGTCATACACAATAGTTCTGTGTGGACTGTAAGTACCCTGGCAGTCTCCCTTTGGGTAGGGGGGAGTTTCATGCATTAATTCACCGGCCCCTTCTCCTCCTCCCCATTAAAAACTTTAATTCCTTTAAAAAAATTTAATAAAATTTCGCTTTTATAATTTTTTTTAAGAATTAAAAATTCATCCATCTCGATAGGTACGCACGATGATTTCAAAAGAAATTTAAATAAAATACAAAATACAAAAATACAAAAATCCAATAAAGCATATCTAATATATACTCATTATATATATATATATATATATATATATATATATATATATATATATATATATATATATATATATATATATATATATATATATATATATATATATATAAGCACTACAATTTATATATTTTTTCTTTTTCTAGAATTCACCAACAGAAGGGTTTACAGGAAGACTACACAATCATATATATATATATATAAATAATATTTATACTTATTTATAAAACTTCAAATCTATTGCTTCAAAGGAAATCATATTTATTTATTTTTCTCTAATTCGCTAGATTTTCTCCATACGATTTGCTATTCCTTAAAATCTAATTTCCAAGATTTTCGTTCTCTTTCACAGAATATTATATTTAACTAAATCTCAGCCAGATGTTTCTTTTGCAACACAGATTCATTCAAGACATAATTTCCTATTTCTTTTACAGATTTAGAGAAATCAAAGGTGGAGAAGGGAACCTGGAGTCCTGCGCTTATTTGAGAATCTAATGATGTTTGCTTGTTCCCGATGGCCTTTATGATGAGTTTCTCGTTTCGGCTTCGAAATCTCCTCTATATAATTACATGCTCGAACTCGAATCCGATTATTTGTTCAGAAGACTCTCCAGAATAACACCAGCAAAAAGATTGACAATCCGTTTCTAAAACTCTCCTCAAAATATAGCAAACAAAAAAATGAAATTATCTTTTTCCCAAACTTCAGAAGATTCAAAAATACATAACCATTAACTTGTGCAACTTTTGTCTCAATAATCCTCTGTGTGTCAAAACCCTCCAAAATTTTCAATTAAAAATAAAAGATATTACCAATTTCTTTCAAAAGCTCTCAAAAATCATAAATAAAAGAAATTATGTTTTTAAAAGCAAGCTTTTCAGTCAGATCTAAGTTCTCATTCGTTCTCACAACTTTTTTCATTCTTTTATTTATTTATTTTTCTATTTTCAATACTTTTTGTTTTAATTTCCGTTTTTTACAACTTTACTTGCAAAGCACATTATCTAATTAATTTAAATAATTTATTCTAACAATTATCCTCAACAAGATAATTAATTAAAATAATAAACACAATTTAATATTTAATTAACATTTAATAAAATACATGACTTTTAAAAAATAATTAAAACATTTAAATATTTAAATACAATTTAATCTAACATTTTAATAAACAATATTACCCTTATTTAATTAATTCAATCACAACTTATAAAATACCAACATAAATAATGTACGACAAAACACAAACGACGACCACAAAGAATGACAATTACAAGAACGCACAAAACCATTTAAACAAGACGATCCGACATCATGGGACAGGATGACTTCATTGCCACCTCTGTTTCAACATTATACCGTTGGGTTATAGGTGCTCACCCTGTCCTACCGAAGCAGGTGGAATCGAGACTATGTACCTGCAATCCCTGCATACAAACAATGTTGTGCACAATATATCTATTTAAATACAAGCACCTCATGAGAAGGAATTGCAGCGTAGCAGGGCACCCGCGAACGAGTGGTGCTACACTGTCCTTCATCACATCTATCCAATCAATATAATATAACCGATAAATTAATCATTTCTAAACTAACAAATCATATCATAACATAATTTACTAAATTAATGCATCACAATGTTACTGAAATCAAACTAATATCACCAATTAAATGCAATCATAATGTAATATCATACTACAAAAATACCTATTAGAAGCTCATTCCATTCCTCCTCTCTCTCGATTCCTAGCTGTATCTACTTGCACATCCTAAGTGAGAAATGGAGGGGTGCTAAGCTAACAAACCAAGGAGACTTACTCCAAACACTGGAGGCAACAAGGTCACAAATCCACTCCAAACACTGGAGGAAATCAAAATACAAAATGCCACTCCATCCAAAAGAGGCACAAATTACATAACCCTCTCCTAATCCAAAGGAGATACACACCATCCCCGTTTGTGAAAACTGGGTGAAACAATCTAGTGTAACTATGCACATTTTCCATGACACATCAAAGGTTGACTCACATACCACAACCGATACCAATAAATGAACTCCTATCTGGAAGACTTTCAAAACATTCACTCTAATCCCACAACATCGAGGACAAACATTATAGCACTGGAAACCTTTCAAACAAATAGGTAAGCTACTGTTCGGATTTACTAAATCCAGTCAAACACAGTTTCTATTACTTGCATTTATCCAATCAATGGAACCCATCTCTTTTCACGACATAGAAATATGCAAAGAACAGATCATTTACTCTAAATTTCACAACCATATTCCAGAATCAAGACATTTTAACAAATATCATCATCGAATTGGAATTAAACCAAGCAGTAACTCTCTGTCACACAGTCATATACTGTAAATAAACCCACTTGATTTATAAAACATTTGGATTAAATAAAATTACTCTTCATCTCAACTTAGCAATAAATCAACAACTCAATCTCACATGATTCATTAAATCATTCATTATTTCTAAGTTTAACCATTATTTGCATGAATCAAATATTTTAATTTAATAAACTCCTCTAATTACCATGAATCATTCGTTATCTCTAAGTTTCGCCACTGTATTCTATAAGTTAAACTTTTAGTAAATAATCATTTAGATCAAATAAATCAGTCTTAATCTCAACTCCGCATTAAATAAATCAACTAAATCTCATCTCTTTTTGAACACAATATATTCCAATCTATTATACTAAATAGTATCTACTTAAATCATCGTGCCGACATTAAAGAATTTAAACCAATAATACAACTCTACTTAATCAATCTATAATTAATTGAAATCAATATTTTAAATAAAACGTTGGATCGTACATCAATTTCATTTCATCTATACAAATGGAATGAACATTTCAAGTTCCTATTTTAAATATTAAACATCATTTAAACATGTGCCTCCAAACATTATTTTATATTTAAAGATTTTCGTAATAATCAAAATGGAATTTCTAAATAAAGGTATTTGATTATAAAACCAACTTTTAAATAATCATTAAATTATCTAATATTCACTTGGCATCATTACATAATTAAATTTAATATTTTTATTCCATTTGTTCGATTAAGGATAGGGTTTAAAATAAACTCTTTAAATATCGTTGTTTACTAAAGTGATAATTCCATTTAAAATAACTAATTTTTCCTTCGCAAAATAACTCATTTTAATATGCATACTTTACATTTAAATTCCTCACTATATATATTTCATTATTCATATAATTTAATATTTTAATATAATAATATATAATATCAAATATTATTTTCCAATATTTAATATTATAAAATATTATTATATATATTATATCATTATTATTATTATACATATATATATATATTAATATTTTAATATTATAAAATATAATATAAAATATTATTTATTAATATTTTAATATTATAAGTCATAATATATAAAATATCAAATATATATATTTTATTTGTTTTATTTTATTTTTACAAATAATAATAAAAATAAAACAAACACCCTCATTTTTCAGGCTGCACACGGAGCTCGGGGCTCGGGTTGGGGCACGGCTGTGTTCATACACAGCCCAACCCCTAACAGGGGTGACTGTGTGTAAACACGGCTGAAACCCCAACAAGGGCAGCGGTTGTGTTCACACACGGCCGTCCCTGCAGCAGTGGCTGGGTGGGGGACGTGCTGGGCACGGCTCCCCCACCGTGCCTCCCATGGGCGGCGCGATGGGGTGAGCCCCCAGCGACCCCCACACAGAAATTTTTTTAAAAATTTTCATTTTAAAAATTTAAAATTTTATTTTAATTTCACAATTTCGTTTAAAAATGAAAGCAAAACGAAAATCATAACCCTATTCTAGTAAATAAACCAGAACGAAAATCACAGACATCATTTTGTAAAAGAAGCAATTCTTTTAAATGAAAATCTTCTCACTCAAACTAGTAAATTTATATGTAAAATATAAATGAAAATAAACACATTTCAAACTACTCTTACACAGTCAGATTGAGCAAATGAGCAATACAATTTTTACAAAAAAAAACCCAAATAAATTTGCCCAAACAAAGGGTCTAAAAATCTAATTTGAAAGGGAGATTTCTTTTGGGTTTTTACTCTATTTTTCTCATTGTTTGATTCTAGTTTTGGTTTTCACTTCCAAATCCACCACAAAATGCAAGTTTGCAAACAATTTCATATGGGTTTCATTGGATTCAACCAATACTTCAAAGATTCCAAAATAGCATGAAGAGGGTTTAATCTATTTTCAAAAAGAAACAAAGTAAGAACAAAGAGGAACCTGATTTTTCCTCCAAGACTTGAAGCCTTCAACCATGGTGTTTTCCAATCCTTCCATTGAATCCAACTCAAACAAAAATCTCCATTTCCTTCACAATTCCAAGCAAAAAAAACATAGCCAAGCCAATTTTCCCCAAATTGAAAAGATTGAAAATTAATGAGATCCCCTTTTCTCCAAATAGGGTTTTTCCCAAATTATTCACAAATTGAAATTCAAATTAAATTTCAATTTTCAAATTCAAAAACAAATATCTTTTACCAAAAAAAAGTCAACTATTTCCAAAAATATCTTTTCTACCCCAAAGTCATTGCATTGAAAATATTTGGAATTTTAAATAACTTAAACAATTTTCAATTTTCTAAATAGAATTCAACATATTTTAAAACCTTCTTTTCACACAAACTAATTTAAATCTTTTAACACTTTTAATTCAAGGAATAACTTAATCAATTCCACAATTAATTTAATTCATCAATAAAATAAATCTAATCCTTATTTTATTAACTAAATTAAATTAATTAATAAAGTAACATTCCTAGCATTATAACCAAATATATTTAAGCCACAGATTAACAACACAAGCCATTATAACTTGAATTTAATTAAAGACCAAGGTGACCTGGGCAACATGAAACAACCAAACCTGACTACAACCCGCCGACACAGTGTGACTAGGGTAACGACTTGACACAGAAAACGTAGCTACTATCTCCCAATCAATTCCGTTGGTCAATGGACACGCTCAAACCTGGAAACTAGGTGGAGTCGATGTCTTGTACCTGCATCCTGCACACAATACGTGTGTCGAACATGCATATAATATATTAAAACACACTATGAAGAGGAAATCGTGGAATCACAGGGCGCTCACACGTGAGTGATGTGATCTCGTCCCCTTCACCAATACAACATCGCTAACTGACGCATCTAATCATCACTGATATAATCAAAGCATGAACATCAATAATTCACACCCATGCTAATTTAATCCATAACATGAAATAATAATAACATCTGATTAAAGTGCCATCACATCAAATATAATGTTTACATCGCTTAACAATTAGCGGTCAATAGTAATCAAGTTTATAACCAACGTGCTAACAAAGCAAAACATACATAACGAACATTGTTCGATCAAAAGAACAAAATGGAGGGGTGTTACAGAAACACTTGAACATAGTAGGGGGTATAGATTCATTAAACCTTCCTGATTCGTTTGGAACCTCTCTCTGATGCAGCACTAGAACATAGAAGGCTGTAGAGATTTGAAATACCTAACTGAATTCTTGGGCAACTTGTCGCATCCGCAACACTTGAAAATAGAATGTTGTAGAGGTTTAGATAATCTCTCTAATTTCGCTGTCAATCTGTCTTAGCCGCAAGCACTTGACCGTTACATTGATATTTTTTCCTCACCTTGGTTTGGGATTCATTTTCAAATATTAATGTTCACCTTCCATGTATGCTATATTATGTATTAGGTCTGCTGACTCCCATTGGTGAAACCCGTGTATATTTGCTATAGTCGAATCTCACTTGAGCGTTAATAATATCTTGGGTTGCACAGTTATGTATATGCGACCCTTTTAAATCCATTCCCTATCTCATCAATAGTATTTTCCCTTAATTTATGTTACTATTATGTGATTAGCACTTAGTGCTTTAGTTTAGTGTTTTTTTTTTCCTTCCATTTATATTGCATGAAGTTCTTCTGTGGATATCGACTTGAAATATTTACTTTATCTAATGAATTGCTAAAACGAGGTTTTTATGGGCTAGAATCTATGATAGTTGTTCTCATTCAACTCTTTTTTTTTTTTGATAGGCTTGAAATCAGTGCCTGAAGTGCTTAAAATTCTGTGATGGTTTGGTTATTGAGATTCCACTTTGGTGCAGTGAAGAGTCTATAAATTGAATTCGTCCTTAGAATCTCACAATTGTCTGTTAGACTATGGTATGATGGTTGGGACCTAGGTTGAAACCGCAACCAGCTTGAGACTAAATGGAGTCTTGGGAGTTTGTCTTATGACCCTTCATTATGAAGTGCAATCCAACTAAGCTTCTATATCCTTGATGAATCAAAGGGTGTCGATGTTTCTTTATTTTGAGTGTTTTGGTTTTCTCCATCCAAAATAGATATCATTTGGTAGGATTCATTTAGGCTTAAACTAAGTATTAGGTTTCTTAATTGAGGATAATATATAATTAGTTCCTCTAATTCAGGAAAAAATTTTGAAATATGAATTCCCTTATATCAATTTTAGTAGATGGTAAGTTAGCATGGTATTGAAGAGTAATAAGGCTTATTTTGGGAAAGTGTATTTATCTAGTTGTATTTTATTATCATTAACATAGAACGGACCCAGTTTAAGTATATTTTAGTTCTTTGAGTTCATTTAAAAGAATGAGATTTTCAAATGGGCAATTTGATAGATCTTAGAAATAAACACTTCCTTCATATTAAGCATTTATATAGTTTCTCTTTATTTATAGTATCGAAGTATAAAATTAAAATATAATAGTTGATTAAATGTTTATAATTGTTTATTAGATTGAAATATATTGATATTATATGTGTATCCGTTTAAGTAGATAAATTGGTGGTTTGTTGAAAGAAGATGTTATTTAAATAAAGAATATAAAACGAGAATATGTAAGTGGATGGGTATTATTATAAAAGATGTTTAAATTATTAAGGATGTAGTAGTAGATTGAAAAGTGGATTAGAAATAGAAGGGAATTGCTTTTATTATATGAAGACAAAAGAAGAATTTTGTAAGACCCCGCTTCACACGTGATTAATGCTAAACCTAATTTTGTGATATGATTTTCTTAAATTGACGATTAGATATATTGTGGATGATAAATAAGGTGATATTTTGGCAAAATCCTTGTAATTTCATTTTGACATTATGTTCTATTGTCACTACCATGAAGGTGTAATACACTAGTATACTATGGAATACAGATTGAGATTTAAATGGATTATTATATGGTTAAAGTTTAGAATATTCAGCTAATAGATTAATGTGATATACAATGTTACTTATGATCGTGTCGGTAATGTGCAGGAAGGCAATAGTGTTAGCATGGGAAGGGAGGACCATCGAGAGAAAATCAAAAGACATCTTCTTGAGGATATAAATTTAATATGTTGATAGGTTAAGAGGTGAAGGTTGATATTAAAGGTATAATTTATTTTGGTTTGTGAGAATATTTAATTATATGGGTTAGGGGTTGGGAACCCTTACCCAAGTGTGAAACTCGGATGAATCTTTAAGTGGGTCTTTAAAGAGGGTTGTTGGTCAATTTACTTGGTTGGGATGCAAAAATAAACCCCCTAGGGTCTATACCTTAGTGGTAGGGGTCAAGTGGGCATGCAATAGGGTCCCAAGGACATAATTTGACTCTTGAAAAGTCACCATAATGAAGAGTGGCGAATTTTGAGGAGAGGATGGGAGGTGAAAAGATTTGGGGTTGTCCAAGTGCATGTTGCCTCTTTAATGAGAAAAGACTCTCATTGAAGAAGGGAGGTACACTCCACACCTCCCCATCCAAAAAGTTGCAAGTTGAAACTCCTATATAGTTGGAGAGGGAGGATGAGTAGGGTGTTACCCACTTCTCCTCTTGGAGAACTTGAGTGAAGATGGTAGAAAGAATGAGAAGAGGAGGGGAGTCCATCTCTTTGGGAGGAAAGTGATCATGATGGCTTGACTTGGAGAGGAAATATGGAATAAAAGAGAGTTCAATCCCTTCACCAATCCCTTCACCTAAAGAGAAGAGATAAGTTTTTCTATTTCCATTTCCCTTGTTATTGGTTGTAAGAAGGTGATATAGGGTATGAATCATGGTTGAAAATAGAAAGTAAAGAGACCATATGTATGAAATTTGTGCTATGTTAGTTTTATTCCTTGTAAGAATGAAAAAAAAAAAAATACTCCATGTATCATCATGGAGTTAAAATAATTCCTTGCTCGGGGGTATGGCTAGAGCCCACGAGGCTCCATGACGCCATTATGGTAGGGTGGAGAGCAAGCCTTACTTTGTTGTATGTCATGCATTATACTTTTTTAAATTAGTTGTGATGTGAAAGGATAATAATGGTTGTAATCTGAAGGAAAATAGAGAAAGAGCAAGCTGCAGTCAATTTGTGTGTCATTCATTTTGTTTCTTAAAATTAGTTGTAATATGGAAGATTTAAGAAAAAAAAAGTTATATTTGATTGTATTGAGGAAAGAGAAAACACCTTTTAAGTTGCAATAAAACTGTGGGAAAGGAGAGACACTTGCATTTGTTATTAAATAAAATATTGTGTAAATTGGTTTATATTCTCTTCCACATTTAGACAACTGTATGTTCATTGAGCAGAAGAAAAGAATAGGAGAGAATTGGGAACTAAGTATGAGTAAGGAATCAAATTTTATTGAATTAGTCGTTTGTAACAAAAGGAACATATATGCAAGGAATCCATAATCAATTTTTCAGCAAAGGGAGTGCTCAAGATAAATAGTAGTTTCCATTTGGCCCATTAATAATAGAAATGTACGTTCTGTCATTTTACCATACTTGAAAATGGGAACCTGCATGTTGGTACCAAAGCATGAGTGAATTCAACCATCTTGGAAATCAGTATATACAAAACACTTTTTGTCTTGCACATTATAGATTGTTATGTAGTAGGCTAAATGGATTTCATAGTAAGTCTTTATGAAATGAATAGTTTGCTTATCAATGTGTATTTAAATAAACAAGCCATTGTTGCCAAATATGGAGTTCATTTCATATCAGTATTTCAACAACGATATATTAGTCCCAGCAGTAAATATGTAAATTACATTGAATATACCAAGAAAAATAAAAATAAAAATTATATATATTCTACCCTAAATGTAGGTACAAATCATACTTATATTCATAAAACTGCTAACATGGTATAACCAAATATATTCAATCTTATGAAGTAATACAAAGGAAAGAAGAAGCAGATATAGATACAGAAAAAAAGGAAACAAGGTAGAAACCCTTGAGGTCATGGTTGTGCAGGGCCGAGGGCCTGCATAAGGGAAGAACCTCTAGGATTCGGCCCCTACAACCAAGAGAAGCTGCCCCTCTTTAAACCGCTCTGCTTACAGATTTAAGGAATTAAACCTCTATCGGTGGTTGTGAAGGGTGAGTCCACGAAGTAGTTCCATTGAGCTATGGCACCTAATCACAGTATTCCCAGTATGAGCAGAACAACATCCTCCTTCGTTGTAGATTGGCATTCACCAGTCCTCCGGGCGGTAGCAAAATAAAATAAAATATAGCGAATGGATGTTGGTTGTGGGAAGATTGTGAAATCAAACCGCCTCTGCTGCCTGCTTGACGTGCCAGTATGCATATTAAATGGTAATATTGCTAGCGTAGTTAATACGGCTTACCTTCCAGGCTCGATAAGTCCTCTGCCAGTCTAGAGACCTCAGAACGGTTAAATCAATCGAATCAATTCCCCATTTATTGCTTGGCCAATGTTTGGTAGGCAGAGAGATTTAGGGGATGCATTATGTCAAATCGAGGCCTAGAAATCTGGACTGGTCAGATGCAAAGATTGTTTCCTTTTAATGCTTTAAATTACCCCTTCTTGAAAACTTGGTCACGCAATCTGTAGTGATTCTGCCATCGTACCATTTTATCATAGTGTCCCTTCCAATTCAAAGGTTGTGTTATGATAGCCTAGCCAACGAATTTAATTCCCCACCTAACCGATCCCTTGCAAGCTTGGCAGATTTTAGGGAAAATTTGTTAGTGTGGCTGTCAGTTTCATGGATGATAGTGGGTCTGTTCATCATCAATTTCGTTCTTGAGGGTGTCATGTAGTTTTGGCAATGTTGGAGCTTGTATTCACCGCTACCACACATTGCTGTTGGGGAGGATAATACATGATAATGTTACCCATGCTGTTATCAGCAATAATAACAATAGTGGCAGATTTGTGAGTGAGTGAGCATCTTACGTGGAGTAGAAACACATAAATACCCCACCGCTCATCCACTCTCATCTCGCTGGTACTATCTTTCGCTTCTCCAACTTGGCGAACAACAGCATGAAATAAGGTTCTGACGACGGTTTTAGAGTATGTTTATTAAAATGAAAATTACAGTCAAGGTCGTAATAATGAAACACGTTTTTTTTAACATTACGACATCCAATATCCTACGTAGATAAGTATATACTAGCATAATTAATTTAAGATAGTATGTTCCATTAATCCCGAGTCAAACGCATTTTAGCCGTGAATAGGAAAAAGAGATGGTTCAGCCTATAGCCTAGTTTTATATTATCCTCTCATTCAAGGCTGTAGTTTCATTCGTATGAAAACACTCATAGTGGTGCTAAATTTAAAGATAAATAAGGAAACCGTAGATATCTTCCACGTGAAACTAAAACATGTTCAGAGGGAGCTCTTGACAAAATAAATAAAATATATGCTGATAATATTAGCCAAAGGAATAACCACGGCTCTTTTAGTGGTAGACATTTTAATATAATCTAAAAAGGAGTGATGGAATTAAATTAAAATAGACGTGTTCAAGTAAATTTAAAAAGTAAGAAAATAAAAGTTAAAAGGAAGGGCTACGTGACTTATTAACTTAGAAAATTAAGTACTAAATATTTTTCATTTATTAGATTTTAAGTTATTTTACTTTATTTTAAATTATGGTTAAAAATAAATAAAATTATATGAGTAATTTCTTTTAGAAAATAATAATAATAAGGATTATTTTATTATATACATATAATGTGTAAATGATACTTAAAATTGGTATTTAGGATGTTATAATTTTTAATGGGGTAATATGCTTAATTAGTTAATAAAAGTTTTGCATGAGTATGAAATTGGCTGAGGAAAATTACTTTATGTTTGAGAGGAATTTAATATTATTAAGTGGATACATATTCTTGCATGAATATAATTAAGACTACTATGAAATGGATTTAATAAGGATGATATGCTTAATGATAATATTATTAACATTTATGTTTCGATTATATTAATCAAATAATACTGTCATTATGCAAGTGATCTGTCAATAGCAATGTATTGTTAATTAGTAATAAAGGGGGGGGGGTATCAAATAAGTAGATAATACGATGACAACAATAATCTAGACTTTGTTGGACAAGTAATAATTTTTGTCATGAGTATTCATCTATTGCATAATATTAGCATCCTTATTACTATGTTATATTATCGTCAAAACCAGGACAACTATTGATATTGGCCTACCTATTTTACATTAATTACTATTGCAATTAAGTTTTAAATGCATTCTATTGGATAATCAAAAGGAAGTGGTAATAATGTTGATAAGAAAAGAAATAATTGTTACTATTGATGAATCATCTTTGGCTAATTATTAATAATGTTTGTTCTTAGGTCAATAGCGAGATTGCCACCCCACAGTTTGTATTATATAAGAGTAAGGATACACTAATACTAATTCGAGGGTGGTATTAAAATAGTTAAATGGGTGATATCAATATTAGTATATGTTATTTGATGAGATTAGATAATTCAGTATCCATGAGAGGGGATAATGTAAACATAAGCAACATTGCTAATAGGAATAATTGATAAGACCGATAAGAGTCGTGCTTATAATATAATGGGACCAAGAGTAAATTTAATAATTATATTACTAATATGATATAAGTGTGATATTTCAAATAGAGTTAATATCAATACTGCCATCCCATTTGAGTCAGCAGTGAATATGATTACTAATTCTCATTTTAATATGGGTGTTTATGATAATGAATAATATAAATATTAATACAAGGATTAATAAGTGAAACCTAATATTAGTATTAATATTGTACAAGAACCAATGTGTTTAGTGGCGTGCATAGCACAAACGATCATAATTGTTACGACATTGGTAATAATACCATTAAGGTGGAATAAAAATGATGCGTTGTATGATAAATTGGAAATGGATATTCAATCAATACTTTAGACCAATTGGAAGAGACATTAACTTAGTTTGATCATATCGTAACTACTGCATCTGTGTTAGCAACATTATTATCATCAAGAACATTCCTACCACTGAAAGTTTCTCTCATCAAAACTAACATTTCTTTCCTTTCATAAAGAGTTGTGTCATACTATTAAGTAGAGTTAAGCTCTAGAGGGTAGGTCATGTTGTGGTGACATGACGTGTAAGATCTAAAGGGTGGGAAAAAAAAAAAAATTGTCATGTTTTTCTAGTGAGAATATTCGGCATGACAAATTTAATATTTAAATGATATAGAGTAGAAGTCCAATGATTGTTGATTTCTTAATAATTGATTAATAGTAAATTTTTGTTGAGTATTGTGTGATGTGGAAATTATGATTTTCCAAGGTTCTATTAATGTTTGATTGTAGCTTTGAATATGATGTAGATGTCGGGTTGGTTGTTTCTTTTGAATATTATGTTGTTAATGGAAGTGGTGGTTTTTTTTATGTCTATTGGATTTGTAAGTCTTCCAGAGGTAGAGGGGTTATGATCTTATTTGCAAGGGTTGGTATGGGGGCCGAAGACCTAGGAGGACACGCCTTGGATAACCCATATCAAGCCTGAAGCATTTATTGGAGTTTTATGTTGATTCACCTGAAAGTGAGTGGTTTTATGTTTCTGTTACTTTGAAGAAGGTTGATCTTGCACTTGGACTGTTTTTATATGGCTTTGAGCCTTGCACTTGAATGTGGTTTTCGTTACTTTGAAGTTCTAGTGTGAGATGGTGCATGCCTCACTTGGTGTAGTTATTTTATTGGATTAGGTGTCTTGTGCAAGTTAGCTTTCCTTTTTGTGTTTTTGAAATATGTTGTTAGTAGGGGAGTGGCTCTTCATGGGGGCCGGCACACAAAGTGGTGCCTGGGTAACTCATGTGGAGTTAGTCTAATAAGTGAAAACTAAATCAATACATTAGGTAGTCTAAAACACTTATCTGTATAAATTATGCCTCGCTCATGGACTCAAGGGCTAGTTCAGACTTGGGGATGAGTTGAGAAGGCCTGGAATGGCAAGATCGTTATCTTGTCTTTATGAAAGATAATCGATTCCGCATTGAATTGCATATGGGGCCGGGTTTTGTAAGAGGTCACCAGGGTAACCCAAGTTGGGGGCCGGGGCCTAGAAAGATTCGCCAGGGTAACCCATGCAACATTGCGATGACACTCCACCCTTTAACAACCGTGTATGCTTTGTTTCCCTCTAAGTTATTCTTGGGCCTCTGGAAGCAGATGTTGGCATTTGTGTGTTGATGCTTTATTGGTTATTTCTTATGTTGGGCACATCTTGTGTTGGTTATATCTTGTGCTGGAGATTGCCTTATGTTATTGTGGATCTTGTTGTGAAGTCTTGTATCCTTGTTTTGTTTGATGGTTATTGTTGGGGTCCTTCTTGTCATCTCTTAGCATGGGGGGTGGGCCTTCGGGTCCACGTGGTTGGGTGGAATGTGCTATGCACCCCATTGGGTCCCCACCTCCTGGACGGTGAACTGTATTGTACCTTGCAGTGACTCTTGAGTTGTACCAGAGTTGGATCTAGTATTGCAGCTTTGTACTCCTTCATTTCAAATGTATCATTCCATTTTATTGTATCTTCCCCATTCATGTTGTGAAGCAGCATTATAATATTGTAATCCTTGATTAATGTATTGTCCATGTTCATGTTATCTTATGGTTACTGGTGTATACTTACCTTTGATGTGATGTAATGATGTTGTTGTGAAAAGTAATGCAGTCATGTAAACCCAAGGGATTTGTTATATGTAGTTCATGTTTAGTTTCATTTCATGTGATATATGATTATTATGATGTATGTTAGTACTTTTAAAAAAAAAATTGGTGCCATAAATGTTAGATGTATTAGTATCCTTTGGGGTTGCTTGGCGGGGCATTACAATATAAGCCCTGAGTTGTTGAACTAATTTGTTCATAGGAATGTACATAAGAAGAATACTTCAATAGATACTAATGTTGGTTTTGATTTTTCTAAAAATATTAGATTAGAAAATAATTTAAAGCAATTTGACAACATCCATGGTTATAGCTCAAAGTATAAAAGTAATGATGCTAGAAAAAAAATAGTATCAATGCACAATTTATTTTTATATGTAATAAGTGAAAATCTTGTAGTAATTTTGATAATGTTTAATAATTTTCGTACATATTTTTATTACATAATCCAACCTTTTCTATTTGTCCTCGCCACTAATAGTTCATTTAAATAATAGAATTAATGTGTTTAAAAGGATAAAATATACGTTAGAAACTATTTTTTGAACAATAATCCATTCAGTTGCATATGATTAAAATAGAGTGAATTTCCAATAGTATAAGTTACAACATGGATTACATCATGGGAGCTATTGATTCATTTTGTTTAAATGATATGTCTTTTTGTTACAATAAAATATATATTTGTGTAGTGTAATAGCTTTAGGCCACATATATTTAACTAATTTAGGTTTTTTGTCTTCAATTAATAAATGCTATGAATTGATAAAGGGTAATCGTAGGACAAATTAACCTTTTAATGTTATAGCTCAATTCTCATAACTTGTGGAAACAACAAAAATGTAGGATAATTGTTAGATTGAAATATATATATGATGTAGTTTAGGTGATGAAATTAATTAGTATGTTTGTATTATAATTAATCATTATGTTTGTATTATTTTTCAAAAACTTCATAATAGATAATTATTTGATCATTAAGAGTTGGTAGAAAATTTTCCATTCCCTCACAAATTGGGGGGAGAGCCACTCTCAAGAAGATTGGTGAATTTATTTTATTGTTCTTTCTTTTAGTTATTTTCGTAGTAATTTATTAGATTCGTATAGAAAAACAAGTTGCGCAAAGCATGAATATAAGCTAAGATTAATTTTTTGAATTAGGGTATAATGATAGTAGTTTGTGGTTTGTATTATATGAATTTTTTGATAAATAATATAGCCATTAAATCATTAAAAATGAGTAATCTTTGATATTTTATTCCTTAAGCATTATTATGTATGCTTGTTTGAATAAATTAAATTATGCTTGCAATTCCTATAGACAATTGATAGTTTTTGTAGTTTATTTAGAATAGCTTTTAAGAAAGGATTTTAGTCTTTATAAACTATTTTTTAAAATAGATTATATCTCATTTCACTCAATTATGGCGTCTTATATTGAGGATCTTGATTTTTTATTTTTTGAGTTTGATGTGTTGTGTCACAATTATTGATAGTAATTGTGATTTTTTTGCCTCATGGCACTTTTAGGTTCTTTTGGTATCTTTTTATAGACTAATTTATAGGGGCTTCTATGAATGTTCATTAAAGGATTTTCTACAAACAACCCTAACCCTTGGCAATGCCATTGTACTTTCATTCTAATTTTGTGTTAACTACTTGCCTTAGTTACCTGATCCCTTAACTTACAACTTAAAGGCCTTTGTTTCATTCTTTTATCAATCCCTTTTTAGAGCATCAGATTTACCTATTATTGTCATGTTTGTTTTAAGCCTTTTAAAGGGTGATCCCACAATAGTGGTTTACACTTTTTGGCCTAACTGGACACTGATATTTTTTTTTTAACACAATCTCCACATTCGGGAACCTATAGCGATTGAACCGTAAGGAATTTGAAGATGATGTAAACTAGAGTCTTGTCATATTTTGTCTGTAGATTCTAAAAATATTTTTTTCAATTTTTTTGGAATCAGATTGCACTTCTTTTTCGATCTCCCACAAAAATTGGTTTTTTTCAAAAATAGCATTTTTAAAAAGTGACGCACACCGTATACCGCATAACTTTTTTTCCATGAAGGATAAAATTCCAATTCTTTCAAATTTAGATTTCTAACTCCGATACCTAGTGCTTCCACTTGGTTAGATAGTTTTTTATTGAATATTTTTTCTTTAATCAAGTTTCGAAGTCAATCAAATGACAATTCAGACATAGCGCGACCGTATAACGCATAACTTTTACTGTATGTATCAAAATTTTTATTTTTTTTTCGTTGGATCAAGGACTCCAATATCTGGTGCACTCATATTTTTAATTTTTTTTTTTTTATAATCTTCTATTTTTCCACTTGTGCAGAATAGAGAGTTTTGTTTTCAGTGAAAAACCTATATTTAATAAAACTTAAAAAATGGATAGATAATATAATCAAAACATACTAAAATTATATTCATTGGATAGCTCGTTTTGAGGGGAACCCAATACTAGTTGGGTTTTTGAGATCTTCTCCATTTTCATTCTGAAATTGAGCTTCGAAACGCAAAATTTTCAACAATTCTGGTGCCTTAGGAAGCAAGGGTGAAAAAAGAGGGGTTCGACCGAATATGTGTTCGGTCGAACATCTTGGAAAGGTTCGGTCGAACTAGGGTTCGACCGAACCATAGTTCGACCGAACCACCATAACATGCAATTAAAAAAACTTTATTAAATGGGTTCGACCAAACATTCCAAGAATGTTCGGTCGAACACCCTAATTTTAATATTAATATACATATGTTTTTAAATGAGAACTTAAATTTGATGGCCATATGACCGTATTTAAAGATTTTTGCTATAAAATACAATCAAAATTTTAAGAAGATTGTAAAAGGAGATATTTTGGATAAACTGTGAAAATTTATATAGAATTATAATTATATATATGTTTGATTTATATATAATTTTACATACACTAAGGTATATCATAATGTTTTAAGGGCACGCTTCAATAGATAACCGTAATTAAAAAAATTGTTGACAGGTAAATTCAACCATCAAATTTAATCCTTTAGAAAGAGAGGGGGTGAGTGGGAGAGAGATAAAGGGTAGGGGGTCCTAGGGTTTAAGGGTTAAGGGTAGAGGAGCTCGAGAGGGAGGATGGGTAGGAGGGATAGACTTTTTAGAGAGAGGGGGGGAGTGGGAGAGAGATAAAGCGTAGGGGGTGTACAAGGATTAAGGGTAGAGGGGAGAGGGGGAGAGGGCGTAGGAGG
>VDFB02105785.1:173492363-173714031 GCA_007258455.2 Sequoia sempervirens
AAAATAAACCTAGTAGTTTAGGAGCTACATTCAATTTTCTATAGATTCTATTCTTACATATTTTTGAAATAATATAGATAACTTATTCAAATTTTTATGTCAAGTTGCCTAACTCTAATTTTTCTGAATTTTTTGCCACTTAAGGGTTTGTTTTTTCCATGATGATCCTGCACATACCCTTTTGGCCATTGGAAATTTTTAAGGATTTTCCCATATTATATATCATGAAACATGAAGTGGTTGTGTCTCCTCCCCATACTAGTTACACATTTAAATACAAATCTAAGTGTCCTTATGGAGTCAAAGCAGTTGTCATTCAAAAGAGTTGATGGAACATATCAAATTATTTTCATCACAACCCAATCACCTAGGATTATATGTGTTTGAAATGAGAAACAACTATTCAAGAATTTTTAGATGTAGAACCTCCTGACAATGACAATACTAAGACTATAAGGGGTTTTCATGCTCGTAATTTAAAGTACCTTCTCTTTCTTCTAATTTGGAGCATTATGGAAGCTATTGAGGAAATAATAAAATCATGGCTCAGAGAATGTTTTCACACATCCACTTGGGGAAGAAAATTTTGAATGGTGAAGTTGGAAGGATGTTTATAGCCTTATTGGCACTGCTATAGGTGTAAAAATTATTCACACTAAGCATTATAAACACATCAAACATTGTTGGAAACACCTGGTCTTTAGAGAAGATTCGAGCGCTAAGAGCCAGGTCACAGTTTTTGTCCATATTCTCAATGATTATTTCTTGTGTCATCACCATAGTTTAGCATCATTGATAATCATTCATTGAGCCTCATAGCACCATCCGATTTGAGTAATAAAGTCATTTTCATATCTGTGATAGTGCAAATGAAATTCATGGAAGAAAGTAAAGGCATTAACCAAAATAGTAGGTCAACAGACCCATTGGGATGAATGATAACTTTATAAGTTTTAAAAACCTCTTGAAATGTCACCAATGATATTTTGTGCGAGTTAGAGAACTAGCTCGGGAAGTCACCACAATGGTTATAGTAACCACATAAAAGTCCACCTCACCTCAAAATTCAAAAGAACAAAAGTTAAATGGAGATGAGAGACTCCTGCAAATGATGTGAGGTAATCAAATGTGGCATTAGTAATGGAAATTTTTATTACATATATATGGTGTGCCTCATGGTATTGATTTCATACATATTTATGGGTTCCCTTCTTATGGTTGTCATCATGACCACTGGATATAGGGATTTCCATAGAAAACTCTCTAAAATTATTTATTGTATTTGGGTATGTGTAGGATCATCATGGAAAAAACAAACCCTTAAGTGGTGAAAAATTTAGAAAAATCAGAGTTAGGAAACTTGACATAAAAAATTGAATAAGTTATCTATATTATTTCAAAAATATGTAAAAATAGAATCTATAGAAAATTGAATGTAGTTTCTAAACTACTAGGTTTATTTAAAAAAAAATGTATTTGGTGAAAATTTGAAATTTCAATGCAGTAGCAGTTAAATTTCAGGGAAAAAAAAGAAGTGTCTGTCAGACCACCCTAATCATAATAAAATGATAATATTTTTTTATAATTTTCTACTTATAAGTTGAGGAATCATGTCCTAATGTGATACATATTTTTTTGTAATTTTTTTCCAATTAAATAATTAATTATTAATTTTTAATTACAACTTTTAAAAAATATAAAAAATCGTATATCTGACCACCTTAACTTGGTCAAAAATTCATGAAATTCAGTTTTATTTTTCTAATCCTATAGTATGTGAAGCATAGAATGTGATGCATGTTTTAGATTCAAAAAATTTGATACCATTGGAAAGCTATAATTTTGTTTCAATCAGCTTGTCAATTAGGCCTTTAGTCGTAATTCAAATAGAAAATGAATAATAATTATTTATTAAATTTAAAGTAAAGCATAATTTATATTGGTGGAAAGTTGAGAATATTCTTTAAAAACCCTTTTTTTCATCAATTTTGGGTAAAACAAAAATTTTCAGCCACATACCCTACACATACCCATCGTATCGCCACTTTTTGGCCCATCATGATCCTGCACATACCCATTTGATACGGGCAACTCGGGACCCCATCATATGTTGTGGAGGCTAATCCATTAAAGCTCACAAGGATTGAAGCTATGTCAAAGATGTTAAATTATAATCTTGAAGAAGATGTATGGTTTCCAATCAATGTAACTATGTTATTCTAGATGAAGTGGATCACATGAATAAAAACAAAGCTTCAATTAAATGTGAATTATGACTAATGGAGGCATAATTCTTCAAGGTGAACTGGTAATAACAAAGGGTGGTAGTTGACAAGTTATGTGACTTGGTGGACTTTTGGATAACATTCAATGAGCCAGATGTGTTTTCTTTGACAAAGTATTGTACTAGTGGCCAGGCAAATCTATTTCAGGCTATAGCAATGGTTTTATCTCAAAGAGCTTTCAGGAATGTTATAAACAAGAATGGAAACAAATCATCTCAAATCTTATTCATGATACTATTGATGACATAAGGAAAAACTCATCAAAAAAATTGGATGTTAGAATCATGCATCATGCAGCTTCTTTCATGAAGCCATATGGTGTATTTGATATGTCTACCCTCAAGTTTAGCAATTGGATGATATAAGTAATTATGTAGACATTGTTTACAGAAAGCTAGATTTGGGAAAGAATCCATATCATCTTTTGGAATTGAAACTAGTTGATAATGAGGAATACAGTGAAACAGGGAAAGGCATATGATTGTGTTTCATTTTGGAATATGAATTGTCTTAATTTTTCTATATATGGAACCTTTTCTTGGCATCATAAGCATTGGTTTCCACAATCTTTGAAAAATGTCTATGGCCAAAATTATCTACACCTATTCAAATAATAAGTGAAGTTATGGTGTGATTGTTTACTCCCTTATGATGAACAAAGTAATTGTCAATGTGCCAATGCATTTGAAGAGAATCTAAACTCAAGAAGTGGTCACAAGGAGAGAAGTAGGAAAAATGCTTAGCAATACATGGCAACTGTAAGAAAGTTTGAGCAGATTTAGCAAAAATAGTTTCACCTTGATAAGGACGCATTGAAGCATACAATTTATGCCACCTATCAAAGCATTTTAAAAGGAAGAGATTTTAATTGATCATGGTATGATCAGAAAGAAGAGGAAACTTTCTTGGAAAACAAATTCTCAAGGAACTGTTACATGGAACCAAGAAAGAGCTCATCATGGGAAATGGTATAAATAGGTAATTTGTAGCCATTAAGGAAATGTTCTAGGTTTCTTCACAATAAATTAGAATTTTATCAAATTACCACAATATGAGCAATTGGGAGAAGAAGGTAATATGTTACAGGACAACACAATAAATTAAGACTCTTCAATAATGATGTGGACTATTAAATTCCCAACCTTTGAATTGAATTCGATAGACTTTAATGATGTAACCTTCAATTGTTAAAGTTCCTGAAAGGGGGACTCATTATAAATATGTAATCTGAAGCTAAATAGGGGATATTTTGGTTGTGAAATGAGAGCCTCTTAGAAGCCTATGGGATTACAATATTTTATCTTTTTGTTGTTCATCTAGGGAAAGGAATTATTTTTTGAACTTAATCTTTTTATAGAGAGATAGATTCTTTGAGCTAAATTTTATTCAAGGAATAAAGGAGACATTGCTAATCTTTGTGTTCAATTGTCTTTTCTTTAATTATTGTTTTCCTTTGTGAATATGTAATTATTAAGTCTTATTTTCTCTGTTACATCATATTAAGAATGTGTTCATTACATGATCTTTGAGTGGTTTTTTGTTCATATATTTTTTGGGAATCATTTTCATTCCTCCTATTTATTCTCTATGGATTCAAGTGAATATCTTTTTTTTTAGATACTTTGATCTTTTATTCTAGATTACTTTCACATATGTTTCATTTTTATGCATAGATGTTTGTTTTCCTTTATTGATTTTTGGTTAAAAGCACACATTAGTTTTTTTGTTTTTTGATTTTCTAATTCCTTGAAAATAATAAGAGGGAGATGCACCTCTTCAATTCAAAGGGTGATTTATTTTTCAAAGAGAGCACTCATCTAGAGTTGTTAGGAACAAAGGCACCTTTGCAGGCTAAGAGTCATCATTATCTCAAGGTGCCCAATCTGTTTGCTAATAGATTTTTGGTGACTCTTTTGGGGAAAGAATTGAAGTACCAGTGTTTTCAATATTTTATTTTCTCAAAAATTTGAATGTACCTCCCTGAAGATGGAAGTTGATGACTCTATAATTTGGAATTTTCCTAGAATATATTTTTGGTAGAAGATCCAATCATTATTTTTCTCAATATAAATTATGGCATTAATTTCACCCCAACCATGGTGTGCTCGGTTAGGGCATTTAGCATTGCCACAATATTAAAACTTTCCTATATGTTCAAGGAAGCATTTTACTAAGTTCAATAGAGAAGATTCACATGTTTCAAATGATCACATTCGAGCACTCACATTAGCTTGTGGATTTTTGGGTGTTAGAGAAGAAAATAATTTCAATAGATTATTTTTTGAGTCTCTCATTGGAGTTGCTACAATTTGGTTTCAATATTTAGAAGATAGATGCCTTAGTAATTGGGACAATATGAAGAAGAAGTTTCTTGGAAGATTCAAACCTGTAGCCGACATGTGTGAAATTCTATCTAAGTTCTTTAGCATTAAAAAGAAAGAAAATGAATCAATAAGAGAATTTGTGGAATGGTTCAATAGATATCGAAACGAGATTCCTCACAATACTCAGCCAAGTAAAGATATGCAACTAATCACTTTTTCTAGAGAATTACATCATGAAGTTCATTTTCTTTTGAAGTAGAGTAAGGTATGTGATCTAGAGATTGCAAAAAAATAAGCTATAAATTTTGAGGATGATTTTATTTTATCTGGGGTATGGAATAAAGATAGAGTTGAAAAATATACAAAAAAAAATTTGATCCAAAAAAATTAAACCTTTAATTTTTGAAAGATGAATTCGTCAAATCTTTCATGCCCTTCGATTGAGTGTTCTAGTCTCACATTTTTTGATCAAAATCATTTTTAGGAAAGTGAAGTAAGTAATGTGAGAACTAAATCTTTTAATACTAAAACATATAGCTTTGATTATGAGATAAACAAACTTAGTTTATGATTCTTCTAGTAATGAGGAAGACTACTCTCCTTGTAAACAATTGGTATCTATGGCATCTTCTGCTTTGGCTGCAACAAATACTAAATATTCCTCTGCTATTATAAGTAGTCCATAATTAAACAAAAATGAAAAAAAAATTATATCTCTCATGCTCCAAAAATTGAAACTTTCAAATTTGAAAGTTTTGATATAAACTTACTAGATGTTTCAGCTAACATGAAGGTAGAAGATCAAGTTTCTGAAAAGGAAGATGCCAAAAAATTATCAGAAATGGAGGAATTCATTTTTAAGATATCAATATTCATTATGCAGCTAAAAGTCAAATAAAAAATTAGTTCCAAGAGGCAAGTGAAAAATCAGATTCTTTCTCTTCATGTATGTAGCCTGAATATGAAACATTCCATTTTATTGATGAAGTTCTTAAAGACAAGGAAATGAATGATGTGCTAATTGATTCCCCCATTCTTGAAGTTTTTAATTTTAAAGAAAATATTGCACAAGATTCAATTTTTTTCAGTCAAATTTTTGAACCAATGTTGAATGGATGAAAATGAAAAAAGAATTGAGATGATTGAAACAAAGATTGATTCTGATGAATTTGTTGAAGCATGTAATTGAAAATTGGGGTCCAAAATTTTTAAATAATGTACTCACTTCTACGCAAAGCATCTAAGAATTTTCTTTATCTCATAAATTATATGTGGGATGTCCAACTCAAGTGCTGATTTATTCTTGATCAAAGGATTAATTGCAACATGGTATTACATGTGATGTTATACAAGCAGAATTTGGTGACCTTATGCAAGGAAGTGTCAATATGAATCATTTGGTTGTAGAGGCATATAATAAAGAGTGGCTTTTTGGGCATCCAATTTTATTTAGAAAGTTTTTACAAGATATTTGTCCCATTTTTTTTATGGCAGTATTTGCAAGTAGCCAACTGGTTGTGCATGCACTTCTCATTCACCAAGCATTATTTTGCACATGCAGTTACTTCTCCTAGCTTGTTAATAGATTTTTATGATCATCTTGGATGCCATTTATGGTAGGGTCTTCCTACCATGTACATAGGAGTTTTTGTTCTATTGGTAGTTTACTTTCCTTTCCCACTTTGTTTTGTTTTTGGATTGCTCTCACTCTTCTCCTCCATTCTCTTTGACTTTGCTACCCCATGGAAAAGGACTAGTCTATCCTATGATGTTGGAGTGCTCTACATTTCCATAGAAAATGCATTCCCCAAATAGAGCCACTATTACACTCATTTTTGGCCATTGGAATTTTTTAAGGATTTTCCCATATAATATATCATTAAACATGAAGTGGTTGGGTCTCCTCCCCATACTAGTTATGCATCTAAATACAAATCTAAGTGTCCTTATGGAGTCAAAGTAGTTGTCATTCAAAAGAGCTGATGGAACATATCAAATTATTTTCATCGCAACCTAATCGCCTAGGGTTATATGTGTTTGAAATGAGCAACAACTATTGAGGCATCTTTAGATGTAGAACCTCCCGAGGGTGGAAATACTAAGACTATAAGGGGTTTTCATGCTCATAATTTAAAGTACTTTCTCTCTATGTTAATTTGGAGAATTGTGGAAGCTATTGAGGAAATAATGAAATTATAGCTCAGAGAACATTTGTAAACAACTACTTGGGGAAGAAGCTTTTGAATGGTGAAGTTGGAAGGATTTTTAGAGCCTTATGGGAACTACTACAGGTGTAAAAATTAGTCACACTAAGAGTTATAAACACATCGAACATTGTTGGAAACACTTGGTCTTTAGAGCAGATTTGAGCCTTAAGAGCTAGCTTGCAGTTTATGCCCATATTCTCAATGATTATTTCATGTGTCATCAACATGGTTTACCATAATTGATAATCATTCACTAAGCCTCTTAGCACCATCTGATTTGAGCAATAAAGTCATTTTCATATTTACGATAGTGCAAATACAACTCATGGTAGAAAGTAAAGGAAATAGACAAAACGATAGGTCAATGGACCCATTGGGATGGGTGATAAATTTATAAGTCTTAGAAACCTCTTGAAATTTCACTAGTGGTATTTTTTCTAAGTTAGAGAACTAGCTCAGGTGGTCACTGAAATGGTTATAGTAACCATATAAATTCCACCTCACCTCAAAAGTCAAAAGAACAAAAGGTAAAAGGAGATGAGAGACTCTGAAAGATGATGTCAAGTAATCAAGGGTGGAATTAGTAATGGTGATTATTATTGCATGTATATGGTGCTCCTTATTGTATTATTTCATATAGATTTATTGGTTCCCTACTTATGGTTGTCATCATCACCACTAGATATAGGGCTTTTTGTAGATAACTCTCTAAAATTCTTTATTGGATTTGATATGGGAAACTCAGGACCCCATTATATGTTGTGGAGGCTAATCCATTAAAGCTCACAAGGCTTTAAGCTATGTTGGAGATGTTAAATTATAATCATGAAGAAGATGTAAGGTTTCTAATCAATGTAACTATGTTGTTATAGATGAAGCAGATCGCATGAATAAAAATAGAGCTTCAATTGGATGTGAATTATCACTAATGGAGGCATAATTCTTCAAGGTGAACTAGTAATAAAAAAGGGTGGTAGTTGAAAATTTATGTGATGTTGGAAAATTAATTGCTCTTTAAGCCTCCTACTCTCATGTTAGATCCCTAAGTTGTTTCACCACCCGTCAGGAGCCCCCATCTTCAATGGAAGTTTTTGGGATGTTCATCCTCGCAGCTCCTAGCAACTCCAAAAGTAAATGTGGTAGGAATTTTTGAATTCCAAATTAATGGTGGTAGGTAATTTCAAATTTTTGAGAGGGAATGTTGAATAGAAAAAAGGAATTGAAGGCAGTTAGTTCCATCAATTAAAAAAAATATATATTTCCTGAGCAACAAAAATTTGAAGAGGAATGTTTTTGTTTGTTCTCTGTGTGATTCAGAGAATTTTTTGAACAACAACAGTTGTATGTTAGTTTGTATGTGAGCAGTGATTGCTCCTGAAAGAGATTTGCATATCTCCTGGAAGTGAGCTCCTAGCAGCTCCTGAAGTTGTCTGTTTGTGTGAGCAGCTCATGAAAGCTCCCAACAACTAGTAAATTTGTATCTTAGAGTTTATTTTCTGAGTTTTATGTTTAATCTTTTATATATTGTCATTTCCAACTTATTGAATACAAAATAAAGTTGCATGTCTCCTTGTGCTTCTACATTTTTAGTTTGGGTATTTCTAGTTTGAATGGAAAATAGAGTAGTAGCTTTGTGTTATTCTATTCATTCAAAAATTTATTTTGACATGGTATTAGAGCCATAGGCCCCATTTCTTTGTGAGTTAGGGTATTTATTTTTTCTTGGTATTAAGTTTTACTTGCAAGAGACATGGCTAGAGATGAATGGAAGAGTTGGCAGTAGCCACCATCCTTTAGTGGAAAGAATTATGATGTTTGGGAAAAGAAGATGAAAACCATAATGGTTGCAAATGATTTGTGGGAGTTTGTGATCAGTGGTTTCAATGATGTAACTGATCCTACAAAATATGCAGTTCTCACAAACAACCAGAAGACCTAGCTGAAGGAGTTGAGGAAGAAAGATGCTAAGGCATTGAGTTTAATAGAAGAAGCCTTGACAGAGGCCATTTTTCCTAGAATAGCAGCAACTAACTATGAAAAGGAAGCTTTGGCAATCCTCTATACCAACTATATAGGAACTGGCAAGGTCATATTGGTGAATCTCCAAATGCTTCAAAAAGAGTTTGAGACTCTTGAAATGAAGGATAGTGAGTCTATTTCAGAGTTTCACACAATATTCTTAGGTTTGATAAACTAGTTGAGAGTGAATGTAGAATTCATGGATGATCAGAGGATTGTGAAGAAAATCCTCAAGAGCTTACCCACAAAGTTTGATGCAGTGGTGATTGCCATTGAAGAGTCAAAGGATCTCACAACATTGTTCATTGATGAGCTAATGGGTTCTCTGCAAACCCATGAGAAGCACCTAAATAGGTATACTACTTCCCAAGTACAAGCTTTTAAAGATCAATCAAATGTAAGAGAAAGGGGGAGAAGAAACAATGGTGGAAGGAGCTCAAGAGGTAGAGTTTGTGGCAACTTCGGACAAGGAAATGTTGGAGGAGATAGCTCAGGACGAGCAAACGACCAAGAGGGAGTGAGTAACTCTTAGAATAGCTCCTGACAAGGCAAGAAGAATAGCAGTTCAAATCAGAAGAATGAAAAAAACAATGTTGAATGCTACTACTATCATAAATTTGGTCATTATGCAAGTGAGTGCTGGAAAAAGCACAACAATTAGTCAAAACAAAATACAAATGTAGCTGATGTGAATGTGGCTGAAGGCAATTAGTCCACAACCTTCATTGTGTGCAACATTGGTGAAGAAGCTAGCCCCGAAGTCTGGTATTTGGACCGCAGTTACAACAACCACATGAGTGGTATTGAAAGTTTGTTTTCTTTTAATGATAAGAATGTAAAGTCTAAGATAAGAATGGGGAACAATGGATTAGATCTAGTTGTGGGAAGTGGATCTATCATGATTTGCACCAAGCAAGGTAAGAAGAAGGAGATACAAAATATATTTCTTTCTCCTGGGTTAAAGCATAACCTCATGAGTGTTGGATAGTTGATCCAAAATGGATATAAAGTGCTAATGGAGAAGGGTCAATGCATTATTTATGACAAGAATGAGAGGACGGAAGTGTTTGTAGTAGTTCAAATGACAAAGAATTAGATGTTTCCATTGAAGATTGAGATGTGTTTCTCATCTCAGTCCCTTGTTGCACCTCTCATGAATGGAAAATGTACAATATTATATCAAGTAGCCCTCAAGAGCACCATTCAAGACCCCTCCAATCTATGGCATCTCAGGTATGGACATTTAGGCTATGTTGGTTTAAGTCTTTTGTCCAATAACAAAATGATTGATGGTTGCCCAAGAATAGTCGAGCCTAATGTTAAGTGTGAGGCTTGCATTTTGGGCATGCAACATAGGCATCCATTTTAATCAGGCAACTCTATAAGGGCAAGAGAACCATTGGAGCTATTGCACATAGATTTGGTAGGCCCTCGCAAACCATATCTATTGGTAAAATCCAATATTTTATGACCTTTATTGATGATTATAGCTGTAATACATGGGTTTATTTTTTGTAACATAAATATAAAGCTTTTGATAAGTTTTTGTTGTTTAAGGCCCATGCTGAAAAGGAGAGTGGACATGTGATCAAATTTCTAAGGTTAGATCAACGAGGAGAGTATACCTCTAATTAGTTTGTAAATTTTTGCAAGAAAAATGACATCATGAAGGAGCTAACAACCAATTATACTATGGAGAAAAATGGAATGTCTAAGAGAAAGAATAGGACCATTGTGGAGATGGCAAAGAGCATGATGAAAGCAAAGGGACTCCCAACTAAATATTGGGGAGAAGTTGTAGCAACAATTGTATATTTGATAAATAGAAGTCCAACAAAGGCGGTTCATGACAAATTTGTTCAAGAGGCATGGAAAAAATGCAAGTGGATGGTTGAGCATTTAAAAGTGTTCAGGTGTGTAGAATATGCTCACATATCTAAAGAAAGGAGGCATAAATTAGATGAAAAGGGTGAGAAGTATATTTTACGGGCTATAGTGAAGAGTCCAAAGCCTATAGGTTGTATAATCCAGTCACCAAGAAAATCGTCATTAGTAGAGATGTGGAGTTCCTAGAAGATGAGTCATGGGATGGAGTGATAGTTTCTGACAGCTCAAAATTACTCCTGATAGCTCTTGAATAAGTAGGAAGAGAATAAGAAGTTCAGAAAGATGAGCTTGTAGTCACTCCTAATAGTTTTGGACGAGCTCTTGAAAGCTCTGGAAGAGCTACTAACAACTCCCGACGCAGGTAGACAGTTAGGAAGATAGTCACAAATAGCTAGAGATTTGGTCATAGAGAGCTCTTGATAGATCCTAAAAGCTCTTGAAGTGAGCAAACAGAAAGGAAAGTAGCCAGAGACAGCCAGAAGATTAGTTCCTGAGAGCTCCCAATAGCTCTAGATGGCTCCTGAGAGCTCCCAAAAACTCTTGAACCATCCTATTTAGTAGAGCGGTAGAAATAGTGAAATTTTAGACCCCACTCTCACCTCCCTAATGCCAAAGAAGACCAAGAGTCTAAGGGAGATCTACCAGAATGAAAGGAATGATGAAGAATTTGATTAGAGTGTGAATTTGGCATTATTTTCTCATAGTGATCCAATTTATTTTGAGGATATTGTGAAAGAGGAGAAATGGTGTGAGGCCATGGATGAGGAGATAGATGTAATAGAGAGGAACAATAGATGGGATTTAACTGATTTTCCTCCCAACAAGAAAGTTATTGGGGTGAAATGGGTCTACAAGACCAAGTGCAATGTCAAAGGAAGAATAGAGAGGCATAAGGAAAGATTAGTTATCAAGGGGTACAAACAACATTTTGGGAGAGATTATAATGATACATTTTCCTCCATTGCAAGAATGGAAACCATGCAAGCAGTCATAGCAATTGCAACCCAACACAAGTGGAAGGTGTTTCAAATGGATGTGAAGTCCACCTTCCTAAATAGAGTGTTGAAAGAGGAATTTTATGTGGAGCAGCCATTTGGATATGAAGTTCCAGGTCAAGAACAAAAGGTGTATAAGCTGAAGAAAGATCTATATGGGATGAAGCAAGCTCCACGGGCATGGTATAGCAAGATTGACTCATATTTGATGAACAATGGCTTTGGAAAAAGTGATGGTGAGCCCACTCTTTGCATCAATGTAGCAAATGGTAAGATTTTGATTGTTGTCTTGTATGTTGATGATTTAGTTTTTACTGGGGATGATGATTTCCTCATTGCTGATTTTAAAGAGGCCATGAAAAGAGAGTTTGAGATGACAGATTTAGGTCTCTTGAGATATTTTACAGGCATAGAAGTAAAACAAATGCATGATAGTATATTTATCTCTCAAGAAAAATATGCAAATGAAATCTTAAAGAGATTTAGGATGCTTGAAATCCAGTCTGCCCCCACACCAACAACCATAGGTCTAAAGTTGAGCAAGGAAGACTATAGCAGCAATGTGGATCTGACCATGTTTAAAAGTTTGGTTGGAAGTTTGATGTATTTGACTGCAACTAGGCCTAATATATTGCATGGAGTAAGTCTTATTTTCAGATTTATGGAGACTCCAAGAGACAACCATTGGCAAGCAGGTAAAATAATTTTGAGGTATGTAAATGGCACCAAAGGATATGGCATTTTGTACATCAACAAATGTGTTTAGGCTGGTTGGATACATGGATAGTGATTGGGAAAGAAGTTTGGATGATAGGAAGAGCACATCTAGTTATGTGTTTCATTTGGGTTCAGGAGTTATCTTTTGGGCTTCCAAGAAGCAACCCATAGTTTCCCTATCTATAGAAGAGGTTGAATATATAGTAGGGAATGCAGCAACATGTCAATATTTTTGGCTGAGAAGAATCTTGGTAGATTTGAAAGAAGAACGAGAAGATGGAAGAACATTTTTTTGTGACAATGTTTCATTGATAGCTTTGACAAAAAATCATGTGTTTCATGGAAGAAGCAAGAACATTGAAATCATGTATCATTTTATTAGATATTTAGTTGAAAATGGTGAAATGAAAATGGCATTTTGTAGGTTTGATCAACAGCTAGTAGACACATTCACCAAGCCTTTGAGTAGGGATAGTTTTGAGCACGTAAGGAGCAGATTGGGCATTGTTGATTTAGATCAAGATTGATCCTATTTCATCAGCTTAGGACCAAGGAGGAGTGTTGTAAAATTAGTTTCTCCTAAAGCCTCCTGCACTCACGTTAGATCCCCCAATTGTTTCACCTACCCATTAGGAGCCCCCATCTTCAATGACAATTTTTGGGATCTTCATCCCTGTAGCTCCTGAATACTCTAGAAGTAAATGTGGTAGGAATTTTTGAATTTTAAATTAATGGTGGTAGGTAATTTCAAAATTTTGAGAGGGAATGTTGAATAGACAAAAGGAATTGAAGGCAGTTAGTTCTGTCAGTTAATAAAAAAAAAGATTTCCTGAGCAGTAGTAGTCTGAAGAGGAATGCTTTTATTTGTTCTCTGTGTGATTCAAAGAAATTACTGAAAAATAGCAGTTGTATGTTAGTTTGTATGTTAGTAGTAATTTTTCTTGAAAGAGCTTTGCGTAGCTCCTGACAGTGAACTCCTAGCAGCTCCTAAAGTTGTCTATATGTGTGAGTAGCTCATGAAAGCTCCCAAAAACTAGTAAATTTGTAGCTTAGAGTTTATTTTCTGAGTTTTATGTTTAATATTTTATGTATTTTCATTTCTAGCTTATTGAATACAAAAGAAAGTTGCATGTCTCCTTGTGTTTTTGTATTTTTAGTTTGGGTATTTCTAGTTTTACTAGAAAATAGAGCAGCAACTCTATGTTATTATGTTCATTCAAAAATTATTTTGACAACTTGGTGGACTTCTAGATAACAAACAATGAGCCAGATGTGTTTGCTCTGACAAAGTATTGTACTAGTGGCTAGGAAAATCTATTTCATCCTACAACAATGGTTTTATCTTAGAGAGCTTTCAGAAATGTTATAAACAAGAATGTCAACAACTCATTTCAAATATTATGATATTATTCATGACATAAGGAAAATTTCATTGATAAAATTGGATGTTAGAATCACACATCATGCTTCTTTTATGAAGCCATATGGTCTATTTGATATGTCTACCCTCAGGTTTAGCAAATGGATGATAAAATGTACCTATGTAGACATTTTTTATAGAAAGCTACATTTGGCCAAGAATACATATCATCTTTTGGAATTCAAACTAGTTGATAATGAGGAATACAATGAAATAGGGAAAGGCATATGATTTTGTTTCATTTTGGAATATGAATTATCTTTATTTTTTTGTCTATGGAAACTTTTCTTGGCATCATGAGCATTGGTTTCCATGATCTTTGCAAAATATCTATGGCCAAAATTATCTACATCTATTCAAACAATAAGTGAAGCTATCACATGATTTTTTTGTCCTGTTATGATGAACAAAGTACTTTTCAATGTGTCAATGCATTTGAAGAGAATATAAACTCAAGAATTGGTTACAAGAAAAGAAGTAGGAAAAATGCTCAGTGATGCGTGGAAGTTGTAACAAAGTTTGAGAAGATTTAGCAGAAATAGTTTCACCTTGATAAGGACACATTCAAGCATAGTTTATGCCACCTATCAAATCATTTTAAATGGAAGATATTTCAATTGACCATGGTATGATAAAAAAGAAAAGGAAAATTTCTTGGAAAAATAATTCTCAAGGAACCATTACATGGAACTGGGGAAGAGCTCATCATGGGAAATTATATAAATACATAGTTTTTAGCCATTAAGGGAATCTTCCAGGTGTACTCACAATAAATTAGAAGGTTATCAAATTACCACAATATGAGCAATTGGGAGAAGAAGGTAATATCTTACGAGACATCTAAATAAATTAAGGCTCTTTAATAATGATGTGGACTATTAAATTCCCAACCTTTGAATTGCATCAAATAGACTTTAATGATGTAACATTTAGTCTTTAAAATTCTTGAAAGGGGGACTCATGATAAATATGTAATCTGAAGATAAACAGGGGATCTTTTGGCTATGAAATGAGAGCCTCTTAGAAGGCTATGGGATTACAATAATTGATCTTTTTGTTGTTCATCTAGGGAAAGGAATTATTTTATGAACTTAATCTTTGTATTGAGAGATATAGTCTTTGAGCTATATTTTATTCAAGGAATAAAGGAGACATTGCTAATATTTGTGTTCAATTGTATTTTCTTTAATTGTTGATTTCCTTTGTGAATATGGAATTATTTAGTCTTATTTTCTCGGTTACATTAGATTAAGAACATTTTCATTGCAAGATAGTTTTTTAATAGAAAGGGGGTAAAAACTTTACTGAAATAAATAAATTCATAGTACATAAAGATTAGGGAACCCATAGGCTCCCGCCAAGGGAAAAACTAGAAAACCCATAAAAACCACCAACCAAATAGCCATCCACATCTTATCCCTCCATATCATCAGCAATGACCCTCTCTAAATCACAATAGTAATAAGGGGATAACTATCCCCACCCCTTGATCTTCCAATCATCCACATGCTTTAAAGCCCACTTAGCCAAATATTCAACAACCCTATTCCATTCTTATGGAATATTGGAAAAAGACATCACTTATAGAAAAGAGCATCTCTCCAAAATTTGTCGAACCGCCAACACAATCTACCAATTAACTTCAGCCACCTTTTGCTCGTGGAACATATTAACAATAATATGTGAATCTATTTCACAGATATAATCATATGCCAACCCAAGGCATAAGCATGCTCAATAGCCCAAAGAATCACCAACCCCTCCATAAATTTGTTAGAATGCCTCTCTTTATGGATTGAGAAAAATAAAATGACTAAACTAGCAATCTCTGCCAACTCCACCAATCCTAGCTGACTTAAGATTACCCCTAGAGGAACCATCTATATTAATCTTTAGAAAATCCATCGGAGGAGACAACCATCTTCCAACCCTCTAAATATTCCTTTTATCCCTCCTACCTCTTTTGATACAAATAGAGAATGAAGACAACCCCTGCAAGCCCAATCTATTCACAATATCATCATCACTTATTTCCAATAGAAAAGTCACATCACATTTAGCTTCCACTATCTCTTGGATCATACCAACAATTTTTTGCCAAACTTGTTGAACCATCAACCTATCACCACAAAAATTCCTAAGATTTCTTTCCAACCAAATTTGTTAAAGGATGAACATAGGAACAATGCACCATACAATCTAGAGAAAAGAGGTCTGGGAAGGGGGACTAATGGAGCTCCTAAAATTTAAAAATCATGACTTGACTCGTGATCCTTGAGCTTTGTAATCAAGAATGGGCTAAGGGTTTGGTTGTAAACCCTAACTTTATAAGCATCGCATTCTAAAACCCTTCAATGTTAAAATTTTGTGGTGACTTGTTCCTGCTAGTTGTTGGTTGAGTAAGTTGCCATTCAAGCCCTTAAATACATCTAGTAACTGACCCCCATAAGTTAGGAAAGTCAATCACCCTACATATTATCCCATGCCAAATTCTTCTAAAGTTAGGAAAAATATTTTCAAAGGAAATAAGTCATCATCCCCCAAGGGTCTTATTACCATTGGCCTAGTTATGGCACCACCTTGAAATTAACATGTGGCATGTGGAAGAATGTGGCCCACCAGATTTAAATATTTAATCCCCACCACCCATCACACACTATGTGAACATTTATGGATAATCATTGGGAAGCATGCGAGGTATGTGATATAATGACATGTGTCTTTGTCGTTTGGGGCCCATCCCATGTACATGTGTCTAGTGACTGATAAAGGGAAGATCAATGGCTATAATGATGAACTAGGACTTGATCTAAGCCATACATCACACACCTCATAGTACTTGATTAATTCCTACTAGAAAATTTGTGAGGTACACGAAAAGTTGAAACATGGAGCTTCTCAATCACCGTGCGGAGTGTGGCGAAGTCTATGGAGTATGCACAACTTGGCTCCTAATAAAAATATTCTCATTGGAAAGGGGATGATAAGCTATGGTATTGGGTTTTCAAACCCAATTTGACCATGTTTTGGTTGCTTGATCTTCCATCTCATCCTGATATCAACAGTCGATATTCAAAATCAAAAAACACGCATGTGCTAGCCATTTTTCTTTGCAACTAGTGAAGTATTAATGGCATGCTCTCTTCAGGAGTGATCAAATTGAGCTCTTGTGTGTGTGAGAAATTAATTCTCAGCTATTATGAGGAATGATGCACAAACCTCCAAGTACTAGGGCAATTAACTGTGAGGAAATTGATACCAGTGATTAATTGTTTCCTCAAGTATGTGATGCCAACATTGATGAGCAAACACCATCAGTCTTGCTTGATAAATATGGATTAAGTGATTTCCATTTTCACCATTTCATTCAAGGAGTGTGAAATTGTGATTTTTTGTAGAACAAGGAGTGTGCAATTGTGAGTTTGAGAAGCTACAAGGCAGTGAAAATGAGTATGCTAGTCGCTTCCATAGTACTAGTTAGGAGGTCGCCCAGACTTATTTTTTAGAGGCCTTAGGACAGTGTTTCTATATGTGAACACAAGGCACCTAAAAACTATCCATATATAAAGCAAAAGGCCCCTGTTGATAAGCCTTTGTGTGCTCCCATTAGATGCAACAGTAGACTAAAACACTAGGGTATTTCCACAGAAAAGGCGGAAGAAAAGGGAAAGGAGCCTACATCATGTGCATCAGGAGTTTGTAGAAGATAAGGTATGGACATGACTCTTACGGAAGGCATAATTCACCAATTTCTATTACAGATAGCCCTTCAAAAATTGCAACGAAGATAGACTCAATTTTCCTAGAATACCTCATGATGCTAAATCAAGCTACAGTCCCAGGGATGGAGGTGTTGGCAGTACTACCCATATCTGTCAAAACTCCATGTGGGTGAGATGGTTCTATTCCCGGCAAAGAAAAACATGAGGAAGGATTTGAAAGTTTCTTCTCCACCTTCTATAAGGACACAAAGTGGGAAAGTGTACCATGTGCTAGGTTCTGGTGTTAGTCATTCCTCTGGTTAATAGAATTGGTGTGTGGGATTTACAAATTTTGTGTTGATTGATAAGGATATCGTGGTGGTTTTTTTTGTTCCTCGTGTGTGATACTGGTATTTTGGGTTTTTTGCTGACTATGTGGATGTGGGATGCAAGGATTAGTTGGTTATTAAAGGGAAATTTTGGTGGTACTTGTATTTCCATTTTGATGATGGTAACAAATTTTTCCTCCCCATTTTCAACAAATGATTGCAAATTACCATATGGGGAATTTTGAGATGAAATGTAAATTGATTTTGAAATGAAATATCTAAAATGTAATTGCATTTGAGCCGGATGCTTGTTGCTCCCTTGCATTATAAAATAGATTTCATGGCTCAATTGCAAGGGTTTTGAATTCTAAAATTTTGAGTCCGATATACTTTGAGGGTAGAAATTAGGTATAGGAAAATACCAATGAATATAACAGCTGAATTGACTAGGTTTTAAGTTGTGTATATGTTAATCTTAAAATAGTTTTATAGACATGATTGATATTGAAAAAAATATTATGTCTAGAGCATTTACTCTCCTTTTGTAAGTTTTGCAAATTATAAATGGAATATCAAGGATATCCTTGTTCATTGTCAAATACTTATTTTAATGTATGTCCCTATTTTTGCTCTGGTTCAAAGAATCAATTAAGTGCTTGAATATAGTCATAAATTTGTGATAATTTACAAAGAATTTAGTAAGAAGTTATGTTTTAGGAATAGTGAGTTTTCATAATGTAAGGCATTATGAAAATAGTCCTTTATTGTCAGAACTAAAGAATTTATGTATTACTAATTGTCATATGTGTGACTCTATTGCCCTATCAATGAGACACTGATCTATTTTCTCTTGGTATTTACATTTGAGATTTGACATACTTGATCATGGACTCAGGATCAAAGTATAATTCATTTAAAATTTCTTAACTATGAGACATATATTTGAAATACCTTCTTGTTCCTGGTATATGGACAATTATTTGCTCAAAGACTAGCCAACCTTTTAGTGAATTGTGTTTATTTACCCTTCATAGGAACTGATCTATGAATTGATGTTTTCTTTAATAAGTCAAAATGAACACAATAGGAGCACCCTCCTAGGTCCCACATAGCCTGAAGTGAAGGAGCGAAGTCCTCAGAGCTCTTCACTCGTTAATTTGGCCATTCATCTTATGGATTATTGAGTGTAGGAGTTGGATACTCTTTAGAGAGTTCTAAGGGTGTAGTTGAAAAAATACCAAAAAAATGGTGACTCTGTTGGGGATAATTCTCATTCTCCAGATGCAAATATTTGCATCACAGATTCAAATGGTGAGATAATTCTAAACATCTTTTTTAGATATTGATCAATTCTTGAACTAGGTAGAAGATTTGATTGTGGTAAAGTTCAAGGTACCTAAAAGTGACTCCACTATGGAAGCCAACCCAGAGCTTTCATTATTCTAAAGAAACTTCATCTCATTTGAAGTTTAATCCTCCATAATAGGAGGTGGTGACTCTGACAAATGAACCTGATAAAATCTACATCAAATCTCTATATTTGTAGATTTAAGGATGAAGGATAGGTGGTTGCTACAAAATTCTGGATAAGCATGTTCTATTGAACGATCTTAAGAAAATTTGTAGGAAATGTGCATTGTAAAGGCTTAGGGTTAGAATGGTTCCAAAGAACTAGTGTAGCATTGTGAATTTGTAAAGCTGAATTTATAATTCTCTTTCAAGGATTGAGAATACATAGTCAAGCTACACATTCTGGTGTAGATGTGGGTGTACCAATGCATGATAGAAAACCTTTGCTAGGTAAAAGGAATTTTAGTATTGAGAGATATAGGGCCATTTTCTTTGACAATATTTTTCTGTATCCAAATGTTGTCCCACCTAAGATCAGGGATAAGCTATCAAAGTTCAATGGTGCAAAAGTTGAATCAATAGGCAAGCATCTGCAAGAGTTTGTTGACATTATGGGAGATTGTGAATTGGAATTTGAAGATATTTTCATGAAATTATTTGTTCAATCCTTGAGAGGAGATGCAAGAGATTGGTTCTCGTATTTACCAGCTTCTTCCTTAAATTCAGGGGAGAATTTTAAAGTATTGTTCATGGAATAGTTTGGAGAAAGGATTGATCCCATCCTAATCAAACAAAACTTCATGAGCATGGAAAAGGAAGAGGAGGAGTTGGTTCTTGCTTTCAATCTTTGATTTTCATAAGTAATCAGAGAAATCCCTACAAGCATAAGACCAAATGATGCTAAATTCTTGGTGGTGTACTTGGGTGCATTCAAAAAAAATATGAGTTGCCTTCTAAGAGACAAAGAACCTACTATATTGTACCAAGCATACCAAATTTCCATAGACATTGAAAAAAATTTGAATTATTCAATGATGAAGGGATGTGCAACCACCAATACAGATGACCCTAGTTCATTTCTTGCAGATGTAAATAGTGGATTAATTGCTAGAGGTGTGAGCCAAGAGGACAAGGATTCCATTGTTCCATTTTCTCCATCACCACAACGTAATAATTATGGTAAGGCTCAAATGAAAATCCTACAAGATCAAGGTAAAGTTGATCAAATATTCTCATCCAAGAAAGTGTATGAAATTAAAAGGTACCAAGGGGAATCACCCTATTATTTGTTCTCTAGGTTTTTGGACACTTTATTAGATATACCTAAAGATGCTAGGCCAGAAGAATCCATGTGTATTGATCTTATTTGTGACATATATCAATCAGGATTAAGCACCTTACTGAAGGAATTGAAACCTCATAGTTTGAGCCAAGTAGTTGATTGGATAAGGATGGTAGAAGAGGCTAAGAATGAGTACACACTACAAGTGTTAAGTCAGAGCACCACCAGTGATTACCATGATGAGGAGAATCAAAAGTTAGTTTTAGTGGGTCAAAAGGATGCATCTGAATATGAACAGCTTGTCAATAACTGTTGTCTTTTTACCAGTACCATATACGTTGATCCATGTGGCAATGATGAAGATGGAGATACATAACATGAGGGAAATTAAATGGTCCATGATTTTCATCCCTGGGATTTCCTAGACTATGAGCAAGCACAATAGATGCAAGGGGAAGCCCCACTCCCTAACTTAATTAGGAACAATGGTACACAAATCAGTGACCAAGGTGATGAAATTGAACTTGGTCGGTCCTCTATTGATTATAATTCTTATTATGAAATTGAAGTAGAGTCTCTTGCTTCAAGAAGAGGACAAATTGACAGCTTTGAAAGAGTGCATCTTCTTGGCATTGAATAATTTTCTTCATGTGAAGAGTTCTTAGAATGTGGATCGATAATTTTGAGCACAAATGATGAAGAGGATGCTGGAAATGTTTCTCTCTACTCTTCTAGTGATTACACTGATTTTGAATTCACTGATGATCCTAGAGATTGGGACCCCCATATTGAAAAGGAAAGGGTGCATGTGACAACCATGAAGGTGTGGAAGAATCCCTTATTTGATGAACCTTCACTAGAAGGTGGGGTTATAAATAATAACCCTTACTGGTGTAGGAGCAATCCACTCTTAGAGGAAAATTCTAATGAGTTTTTGGAAGATACCACTAGTGAAAATGTTGAAGAAGGTACAAGTGAGGTAGTAAGAAGTAAGGACCAGGTTGGCATTGAGTTTTATGATTTTTTCTTTGAGGATGGTGACATTGACTTAATAGCTCCTCAGTCACATGAAAGATGTAGTGGTACAATTGATGGTGAATTAATTGGTCCACAAGTGGATAAACAAATTGTATTTGACAAGCACAAGGAATGTAATTCAAATCAATTGACAATTCAATGTGAGAGTTGTTTACAAGATAGAGAACTTGAAGACAAGGATGGCACTGTCCATGATCATAGTCTTGAATATGGCTCAGGTACTAAGAGGGATGCATATGCGTATGCTCATACTTGTATGATACATAATTGTATATTTTAAGCAGTGGTTGAGTTATTAGCCACACATGATAATGGAAATGAAATACACATGGATGAAGAGAGGGACTTGTTATTGAATTACCAAGTTGGTGTGAATAAGTCTTGTACCTAGTTTATTCCTTTACTAGGGACTTAGGGACTTAATTCACATGTTAAGTTTACTTAGGATATTAGTTGTCATATCTAGATAAGTATTAGTTGTCTTATCTAGAATTTCCACTTTCCTAGGTAGTTATGAGTTAGTTGTCTCATGTGATAGGATTAAGACACTTGTCATGATCTTGTCTTATCCTATCTCTCATCCTTGCCTTTATAAGCAAGGCATCTCTAGCATATTTGTTAAGATGGCATATAACATTGTATAGTATTGCATTGATCATATTGTATCATGTTGCAATCCTTGTTTGGTGGAATAGCATCTTCCATTGTTGCTTCTCTCTATCTCTTGTGGAGGTTCTTTGGCGTTGCAGATTGAAGATCTTGGGTTGTTAACTCCAACATGGTATCAGAGCTTTGAATCTGGCAAGCCCCTTCCATTTCTTTATTAGAGAGTTTCCATCAATTTCTATTGTCATTTTTTGAGTTCTTGTATCCTATATTGCATGCTTGCATTTTTGGTGAGATCTGGTGATTGCAGCGCTTTTGGCTATAGTGGCAGCATTTTAGGCTGTCCCATTGCGTCCAGGAGGCTCGAAAAAGTCAGATCTGGCTTTTGTTTCACCTAATTTCGTCACCATTTGCAGCTTTGGCAAAGAAGGGTTTCGAGCTCAGATCTGGTGAACAACTTCTTACAGGTGCACTTTGAGCCAAAAATAAGTCTCCATTGCGTCCGGGTGGCCGTTTCCGATTTTTTTGATATATAATTTGCCTATATTCGGCAAAAGTTGTCTTCGGGGCAAAATTTTGTATGAGGCTACCGGTGACGCCCCTCAAGGCAGTATCGCAGAAAACGCCGAAAATTTTTCAAAAAAAATTACATTTTAATTGGCTTCGCTTTATTTTCATTAAAAAATTCAAAAAATATAAATATTCTTTGTAAGGCCGTGGCGGCTCTTTGCAGTAAGTCTGTGACATAATCATGGAGCTCATTACTGGGGCCATAGCGCTGCTATGTTGCCAATGCCGCTTAACCTTAATCGCTAGCCGTTATGGACCGCTAACCGCCACCGCATCACCGCCAATCCACCGATACCATCGGGATACCGCCAAATGTCATACAACCGACGAAAACCATGGGATCGTTTTGGCCGAAACTACCAGTGGGCAATTCAAACCGCTTCAATTTTTTTTTTTGCATAATCGAAAGCACCTAGTCACATTGCCGACCGTCAAATTCTCGCAGGGCTTCCACTCTTGCACCGGTTTAGTGTTGATGCGGCCTAAAATAGCCTTTTCATTTTTGCATAACTTCTTGCCAATGGGTCGATTTCGTGAACTAGACATCAAGGCCTGGAAGGTGGTTCGACGAACTTTGCAGTGGTGCAGGTTATTTTTCCAGATTTTGTCATTTTTTGCCATATTTTTCAGCTTGAAGGTACAAGTACATTTATTACTTGTTCTTGATGTAACTTTTGCCAACGAAGTCAAAATTTGGCAAACTTTTTTTTGAAATTGATCAGAAAATCGCAAGGAATCTGTTTGTAACCTCTTTTTTCAGCTTTTCAATCTCCTTATTCTGAAAATTTGTAAAAATCACCGTGTGTTATAAACGATTGATTTGAGCTTGTCACTTGTAAAATTGCAAAAATTTGTTCATTGTAATTTGCTAGGGGGGTTGCAAAATCAGTTTTTAATACATTCTGGGGGGGTTGAAAGGCACAATTTAAGTGCCACATTGTCCTTTTCTTTTGGTGATTCATGGCGGATCTAAGGCAAATTGAACCACTCACTCCACATAATTATCATACATGGAAGCTAAAAATGACTCAGTTGTTACAATCTAAGGGTCTATGGCCAATGTTAGATGCAGAACAACCTGAATTTACAAGGGATTATGAAAAGTTTGTCCATAGATGTAAAATGGATGAAGCAAAAGGGCTCATTGGCTTACATGTATCTGATAATCTGTTGTTTCATATTTCGGAGTGCAAAACACCTAAGAATGTTTGGGACAAACTTGAAGAATTGTATGGTAAAGTAAATCATTTCAGAACCTTGCAACTTCAAGCCGAACTTCAATCCCTCTCTCCAGATACGTTTCCTTCAATGCAGGATTTTCTTGCTCAATTCAAGATGATTTTGTCACAGTTGAAAGGATGTGGACGTGATGTATCTAGTGATGAATGTATCTTCTTGATTCTGTCTAAGTTAAAGGGCCCTTATCAAGTGTTTTCTTCTACTTTCTATTCAACTATAGATGCAATAGGGACAGATTACAAAATGCCTACATTTGAGTTGTTTTGTGAGCGTCTTACTAGGGAGGAGGCCAAGTTAATTCAGTTGGATGCCTTACCTAATTCTAAGAATCATGCTCTAATGGCTCAATCATCCAAGGGTAAAGGAAAGAACAAGAAGAAGCCCAAAGCAGAATCATCTTCTGGTAGTGAGAATCCCTCCAAACCGAAGCCGAAGAACAATCAGAAGTCCACTCAATCTCCTTCTTCTTCTACCTCTGGAGATTCTTCTTCCAAGTCCAAGAAAAAGAAGGAGATCCTTGTTCATTTTGTGGCAAAACTGGACATGATGCATCTCATTGCTTTAAGAGATTAGAGGCCTTAGAGGAAGCTATGAAGAAGCACAATATTTCAGTGGCTAAGCCTTCTTCCATGGGCAAAGGGAAAGCTCTTTCTGCACGAGCTATGCATTCACCTTCAGATAGTTGGATTCTTGATTCAGGTGCCTCACATCACATGACAAATTCATGAGATCTACTTGATTCCATAGTTCATACTTCTACTTCTCAGATTGCAGTTGGGAACTCTTCACAGATTCCAGTTTTGGGGACAGGCTCCGTTCAAATGCTAGATGGGTGCATTGAGGATGTTTTACTTGTTCCTGATATTTCAGCGAATCTTCTTTCCATATATCAGATTTGTCATTCTGGAGATGGGAAGTTAGTTGAGTTTTCTCCACAAAATGTGACTATTAGACAGTTGCAAGATCCTGAGAAGGTTGTCGCAATAGGAGTAGTTGATCATGAGAATCATTTGTATCGATTTGATGGATTTGAGTCTTCATCAGGGTCATGTTTTGTTGCTCATGCTGATTCAATGAGCAAGCTTTGGCATGAGAGATTTGGGCACTTGAATTATAGATATCTTTAGCAAATGAAAGCACATAACTTAGTGGTTGGTCTTCCAAAGATCACTTGCACAGATGGTGTTTGTCAAGGATGTGTTCTTGGCAAGCAACATCAAGATCCTTTTCCTAAGGGTCACGCTACACGTGCAACCACACCCCTTGAGTTGGTCCATAGTGATCTTATGTCATTCCCAACTCCCTTTTTCAGGGGCCAAGTATGTGCTAACATTCATTGATGATTTTTCCCGCCGGACATGGGTCTATTTTTCTGAAGCTCAAGAGTGAAGTCCTCACCAACTTCAAGACCTTCAAACTATTTGTGGAGAAGCAGTCAGGTTTTTCTCTTCGACAGATACGCACAGATAATGGGGGAGAGTATGTCAACCAGGCATTTCAGGATTTTTGCAGTGCGAATGGTATTCTTCATCAGCACATAGTTCCTTACACTCCTCAGCAGAATGGTGTGGCGGAGAGAAAGAACAGGACTCTCAGGGAAATGGCCAATTGTATGATTCAGTCTAGGTCCATGGCTCCCGCTTTTTGGGCTGAAGCTATCAATTGTGCCAACTATAATCAGAATCGTATGCCCCACAAGGCAGTGCGAAATATGACCCCTGAGGAGGCTTGGTCTCATCGCAAGCCTAATGTATCCTTCTTCAGAGTATTCGGTAGTGAAGCTTGGGCATTCATTCCAAATGGTCGGCGTAAATCCATGGAGAAGAAGAGTCAACGTTACATCTTTGTTGGCTATTGTGAGGATGTGAAGGCATACAGATTGTTTGATCCTGACACACGAGAGGTTCATTTCCGACGCGATGTTCAGTTTTCTGAGACCTTCACCCAGCCAGATCCTCCTACAACTTCTTCTTCATCACAACCTACTCAGTCTTCTTCAGTTGATTCTACTTTGCTACTTGAGGAAGATTTTGATGATGGTCTTGATGAACCTCCTCCTCACTCACCCACTAGGCCACGATGGGCTCGAGTTACTCTTGAGGAGGCTGGTCCTCTTGTTGGTGATCCCACAGACACTCGCCGCACTCGTTCTCAGACTTCTGGAATTAGTCTTTTGAGTCATGTAGTTTCAGATGATCCTCAAAAGTTTTCAGATGCTTCAGGTATTCCAGAGTGGGATAGTGTTATGGCTGATGAGTATTCTTCTTTGATGAAGAATCATACTTGGGATCTTGTGCCTCTTCCTAAGGGAAGAAAGCTGGTTCGGTGCAAGTGGGTGTATCGTACCAAGTATGCAGCAGATGGTTCCATTGACAAGTACAAGGCTCGTCTTGTTGCAAAGGGGTTTTCTCAGGTTGAAGGGATTGACTATTCCGAGACCTTTGCTCCTGTTGCCAAGATGGATTCTATTCGCCTTGCCCTTGCTATAGCTGCATCTCAGGGATGGTCAGTATATCAGATGGATGTGAAGAGTTCTTTCTTGCATGGGGATCTTCATGAGGAGATCTATATGGAGCAGCCACCAGGTTTTGTGCAGGACTCTTCACTTGTTTGTAGGCTTCGACGTTCATTGTATGGTCTCACACAAGCCCCTAGGGCTTGGTATGAGAAGATGGATAGTTTCTTGCTTGCTTCCGGTTACACTGGCTGCCATTCCGATCCCACAGTTTATACACAGAGACATGGAGAGGATCTACTTATACTTGTGCTCTACGTGGATGATTTGATTCTCATAGGAAATTCTACTTCCATGATTCAGAGTACACAACGAGCATTGATGGAGCGATTTGATATGACCGACCTTGGCCTTTTGCATTACTTCCTTGGTCTTCAGATTCATCAGACTTCTGAGGGGATCTTCATTTTCCAGCAGAAGTATGCTCTTGATTTGCTTCAAAGATTTGGCATGGCTGATTGCAAGCCTGCCCCTACTCCATTCCAGTCAGGTGTTGTACTGTCTTCCAGTTGTACTACTCCTACAGTTGATCCTACCTTGTATCGGTAGTTGGTTGGCAGTCTTTTGTACTTGACACATAGTCGTCCTGATATTTCCTTTGCGGTTGGACTTGTCTCTCGCTTCTCACAGGAGCCTCATTAGAGTCATTGGAAAGCCGCCAAGCGTATCTTGAGATACATTCAGGGCACTACTCATTTTGGCATTCACTACACTTCAGGTGCATCTCAGATTGTGGGCTTCACTGACTCAGATTACCGGGTGGATGTCAATGATCTAAGTCTACTGCTTTGTCTTTTGCCTTGGTTCTCGGGTCCGATTGTCATGCAAGAAGCTGCATCGCTATTGCATTGCCACGACAGGCCGTAGGCATCGCAGGTGTTGTGTTGGCTAGTCAGATAGTTTTGTGGCTTTACGTTTTACATCGAAATTGATTCCCTTTCCACTCAAATTTCACTACTCTTTTGGTGTGACAATCAGAGTGCTATTCATATTTCCACGAACTCCCAAATGGAGCATCACGACTGCTTTTACATATTGAGATCCATGCACTTCATCGCAAATGCCTATCCAGATGGTGTTCTGCCTTTGGAGCATTTTGCTCTTCCATGACGTTAGAAGTTAAGTGCATATCTTCACTAAACCTTTGGCATCGCCTCATTATCTTTAGTTGTGATCGATGCTTGGGGTGAAGGAAGTTGTCCTTGGGGGGTCTTAAGGAGTCCTCCTTCCTTCATTAGTTTTCTTTGTTTCTTTCTCTCTTTTGGAGAGGAGTTTTCTCCCATAGGGTTTTTCTCCTTTTCTCCGCTTGTGAGAGTTTTTTTGTTTTGTACATGGGTACCTTATCAGGCCTAGTTGCCGGGACCCATCTTTTGCATTATGCATTGGTTTGTACCTCCCTAAGTTGCACTTAAGGGGGGGGGTTGGTGTGAATAAGTCTTGTACCTAGTTTATTCCTTTACTAGGACTTAGGGGACTTAATTCACATGTTAAGTTTACTTAGGATATTAGTTGTCATATCTAGATAAGTATTAGTTGTCTTATCTAGAATTTCCACTTTCCTAGGTAGTTATGAGTTAGTTGTCTCATGTGATAGGATTAAGACACTTGTCATGATCTTGTCTTATCCTATCTCTCATCCTTGCCTTTATAAGCAAGGCATCTCTAGCATATTTGTTAATAGATGGCATAGCATTGTATAGTATTGCATTGATCATATTGTATCATATTGCAATCCTTGTTTGGTGGAATAGCATCTTCCATTGTTTCTTCTCTCTATCTCTTGTGGAGGTTCTTTGGCGTTGCAGATTGAAGATCTTGGGTTGTTAACTCCAACATTAAATATTCTATATGTAAAGGCTTCAAATTTTTATTTCAATGATATCAAATTTTGATTTTCAAGAAAACAAATTCACTTTTTGACCAAAAAAATGGATCCAACTTCTTGGATTGACCAATCCTTCACCTAATTATCCTCTCATACTCTACTTATGAAATCCCATATCTTTTCATTTTCATTACAAGAATTAACTCTCCCTTGTCATTGGTTACAAGATTGCAAACCTAAGAAATCTAAATATTTCTTGCAACAATCCAATTCAATCCACCTATGTCCTACACATTATAGTCAATACCAAAATCAATCCATCCAAATGTAGCAATCCTAATCAATGCAATCATGCTATGTAATCTTGTGGAACATTTAATACACACATCCAAAACATCTACTACATTTCAATTTTTTTCCCAACCTTGCTACATAAACCACATCCATTTTAGTCACATTATCATCATCAAGTTAATCATTCCCAATTTGCATGTTGTTATCATAATTGGGATATGTCTATAAATTCATTATTTCACTCACAATTTTGATAACCATAAATCTTCATGCAAAATAAATATGTTATTTTCATTATTCAAACAATTAGTGTTATACTTGTTGAGTTGAGCATCCGTATCATTTAGGGGAACATTATTTCAAATGTTCAAAATAAGGTTTACAATTAAAATTGGAAGTGTGATTTAAATTTTTGTTTTTTTTTTTCTTATTTAGTGTTTCAATTTTGTTAATTAGATATAGAATATTATGTGTATCTTTTAGATTCTACTATTGAGTACCAAAAATTAGATTTGAATCTACTTATTTCATAGATGTCCCATTCATATTATAAATAGGATACATTTTTCATGAATATTAAATCACTACTAGCAATTGCACCTTAGTGTGCAATGGGTATGCTGAAAAGGTGTGGAAGGTCCATTAAGCAATATTTTGGTCTAATTTTTACATACATTTGTATAGTACATGAAGTGAATTGGTAGAATCTCTGAATTAGGAATATAATCAGGGTCCATAGAAGATCATATGAATCAAGATAGTGTTGGAGTTATTTTGACAATAAATTTGTACCTATAAAAATATCAGGATAATATCTCGAACCAGGCTAGAACTCAACACCCAAATATATTTGTAAACTGCTATATAATTCAAACATCCATCTTTATATTTAAATTTCAACACCCAAATCAAACTTAGTTAGTCAAGTAGTGTTATCCTAGAACATTTCCATAACTACTCCATGATTCTCTCCAAATCAATATTAAAGCTCTCCTAAAACAAAAAGATGAACTGATGTTATTCAATTAGACTTCTTTATCAAGTACACCAAAATAGTTCTAATTTTCACAACTAATTTTTCTCTTTTCAAAACACTTGTAGCTCAATCTATCTACATAATTTAGAAAATTCATTAGAGAAAGAGAGAGGGAGAAAAGTGAGACAAAGGAGGAGAAAGAGACAAAGATAAAGAGAGAATAGAAAAAAACAATCTACACTAGAAACCAATTCCTTCATAGTTCAATTGTTATTTTTAGAAATGGTTACCCACCCTTAACTAAACTTCTTCAAATAATTAGTGTTGGAGAGATCTAGCTCCACAAGAATTTGATCGTATTTGACAGTGGAAGGAAACCCTATGTAGCGCACTTTGGTAGACTTTTGGAGCTCACTTCAACAACTGTTTGAGCTGAGTCCTTTTTTTTGGACACCTTGACAAAAAGCATGTTAATGTGGCATGATATTTGATGATATTGCCTTGAAACCTTAGTTATTGTGGCCTTGAAACCTTAGTTATAAGTAGGGGACTTCCCAAGTAAGTTGTAAAAAACTGGGAGTGATTTGAAATTTCCACATAAGATAATTAGAAGCGCGAAGTAAGGGTGCTCAACTAGTGGGTCTTCTCCCCTATATATATATTGGTATTAAATTTCTATTTTGCATCCTAGTTGGTTCTTCTCTTCATGTGAGTTTTTTAAGGTATGATACTTGAATCTCTATTTGGGCTTAATAGACTCAGCATTTTGGTGCTTATGAAGAAACCGGGGAACAAATTAGAGTTGAGGGGCAACAAGGATCTATATGCGGGTAAAAGATTTTATCAAGTATTTGGTGTCGGGAAAATGATTTTATCAAGTATTTGGTGTAGTGCAGGGGAAATTTATAGAGCAATGGAAAGGGAAAATATACAGAGTAGGTAAGGTGTGAAAAATAAAGAGCAGCGCAGAGGAAAAACATATAGAGCTGGTGCAAGGGAAAATTTATAGAGCAGTGAAAACAAAAAATATGCAGGGAAGGGGTGAAAAATATAGAAATTTATATAGCAGTGAAAACAAAAAATATGCAGGGAAGGGGTGAAAGATATAGAGCTTTAAAAGAACTTTAAAAGAATCGGATCAGCATAAGAGTGCTAAACAATAAGAAAAAATCTCGAATTCAAATCTATAAAGAAGATACTTAAATTGAACATGAAATGGAAATTTAAACCATGAACAAGTCCATTGGGATGTGTTTTGTGTTGAATAATTGAAAGCCCTTGGTTCAAATCCCAATCAGTATATGGTATAAATTAAAAGTGTTGAAATTGATAGTGAACAAAACATAAGTGATAAATCTCTAAAATCTGGATTGAAATTGCAGAAGAAACTGAACATAACACGTCATTTAATTTTGTCCCAGGGTTCCAATAAGATACTCCAGCGAATTATGAGCAAACACTAAAATCAGATGAGGCATCCAACTCTGAGCTAAGAATCAAATAGATATCACATCCAATTCCACACAAAGTTGAAACAAACCCATGAGAAAAAGGAAAGCTTACCATTCAAGGATCACCATTGATTTCAACAGCTTCCATGGCTGCGACAATCATGCTTGGCATAACCTCCCTAGTGGGGTGGACGATGGCATCATCGACAGCTTTCATATTGAGGCACTTCATCCTAGGCATATTCTAAAAATACCTGTACCCAAACCCAAAAACGAACCGATAACTTAGAAAAAAGACGAACCGATAACTTAGAAAAAAGATGAACAATATAGATTTTACAAGGATGCTCTCAAAATCTTTGAATTAATGAAACACTTTGGAACATATCCTCACATTGTAAGCTTTGCTTGTGTTCTATATGCATGCAAGTTTACTGGATGAGGGTTGTACATACTTCACCCACACGAGTAATTCTTATCGCATTACACCTATAGTTGATCATTATGTTTGCATGGTTGACCTTTTTGTTTGGGTTGATTATCTTCAAGACACTCCACACTTTATCATTAAGTTGTGTCACAACCGCTATTTTTATGGTTAATATTTTACAATGTTTGATTAAATTAATTAATAGTGGAATAAAAGTGCAATGAAACGAAAGAAATTTATTATAATTTAATTATAGATTTTATTTTGCAAATAAATAATAATGTACCAGTAGAAATTCTGACTGGTAAATAACAGCCATTAACTTCCAACCACCAATTGACATCTCCTTGACACGAATGTCTGGTAATGAAATTTTTGTTCTTATTAAGCAAACATCTAACATCTAGGCGATTCAATTTATCACCCTTCGATGCAGAAAGCATCCATGCATATAAAAGTCAGCATTCCTGAATTGTTGTGAATAGAAGGTCCATGGGCCAAATTGCGATGTAGATCAAATTCACATGTTTGGCCAACGATTGAAATGCTTGGTGTCGTTGATCATCTTCTGCTGGCGAAGTACGGACATTGTACGAATCCATTTACAATGGTAAATGCCAACACTTGTTCTGATTTAGGCGTGATGCGAGGAATGATTTGATTAGAAAGTTCCTTCAGGCGTCAGTATTTCACTTAACATTTCCCGTGTTACTTTTCATTTGCTTCCCAAACATCGCAAAAAATTATCGGGTCATTTTCTTTTCCTTAGAAAGTGTTCTTTTTCGTAGGTTTTCTTTTTCTGATCTCTATACTCGCCATGGCAGGAAGTGAGAAAGAGATGAGTACAAAGAGACAGTGGAGGGGCATGTTAAGAATAAATCCAAAGAAATATACAAATCTGCAAAGGAAAATATTTATGAAGTCATGTATTCTGTTGGAGATGCAGCGGCTGGTGCGAAAGAGCGTTTTAGTAAGAAAAAACAATGCTCACCCAATAAAGCAAAATATGTTTAGTAGACAGTAAAGTAAATGAAATAACTGGCAAAATACTACAATAAATTTTGTAGGGACTCCAAATCAACAAAATACAATCGTTTACTTTAACTCCTTTCTTCATAATTACCCTTTGAATGTTCCTTTGAATGTTCGATTGTAGAGGGGAAACTGAACATGACAAAAAGTAGTATTAAAAAATTTGATCAACTAATATTAAATCATTTCAACATTAATTACAATTATTTTAAGAGGAGCAAATGATGAAACTAAGCCAATTAGAATAGGTTAGGGGAGAGGGGCTTATAGTGGAGCACCCTAACTTTGCATTTCTCAAAATCTTATGCGGAAATTTCAAATCACTCCCAATTTTGTACATCAGTTTATTTGGCAACTTACATGCTTCTATATTTCGTTTTAGGGCCACATCATCAAATATGATGCCACATCAACATGCTTTTTGTTGAGGTATCCAAAAAAGCCCAAAACAAAAGTGAGACTAACAATGGTGCACTAAGTCATGTTTTATTGGTGTGCTAATGTGGCATCACATGATTTGTTAGTTTGTGTACTTAATGGATAAAACATGTTTTACAATTGGATATTAAGGTGCTCCTCTATAAGACCCAGTGAGGACTACTTCTATCCCCAGTATTTTGCTCCATTATGGGCCCCTCTCCCCTACATGTAAAGTCTAGTTCGAGGGACATGTAGTGGGTGCATATTTGTCCCAAGCATCATAGGTCTCATATCTTTGTCTCAAAACCTAATCACTATCACATCATTACCATATTCTAATTTTTTCACATCATTATAGTCAACCAAAAAATTCAAAGTATTGAAAAAATATAAACAAGATAAACTTTGATTTCTTCTCAATCGTTGTCATTTTATCTATCTTAATTACTCAAATTTGTGGTGTTTTGATCTCAACTCAATTAAATCTAAATTTAATTCAATTCAATTTGAACTTCAAATATTTTAATTTAAAAATTAGAAGTAATATTTTTCCTTGCAAAAATTAATTTCCTACTCCAAAAAGAAGTTCTATTGCTCTAGATACAATAAAACATCCCACAAAAAGTTGCATACAAGCTCCATATTGTCATTGCATACTTCAAATAATAATTAATTACAACTAATTTCTTTTATTAAATTTTAAATTTTAATTAATTAATATATGATCAAATTTGCATGTAATATCTTGGATATGCATTACCTTCAAATAATTCTACTTAAATATTATCTAGTTTAATGACAAAAAATCGATAACAATTTTACGACACATCTATAATAAAAATAGTTCATTTACCAATTTTACAACACATCTACAATAAAAATAAATAAATATATATCATTTTTTTACTAATCAAAATTTACCTACTTTTATGATATTAAAAAATAACCTCCATCCCTCTTTCTATTTATATAGGTAATCCTAACTTAGTGATATGACTACCTACCTAATATTATTATTGTTTTTTATTCTAACTTTCACTTTCTAAATAAATGTCATTTCACAAATATATAAAAATACCTATACCTAAAAAAAACTTATAACTTAAATAAGTAAATTTTGACTAAAGCTAAACTCATTTATATAAAAACTTTTAATGATTCTTATTTTTTTAAAATAGATCTTTTATGGGGAAGATATCTTACTTTTTTCTATACATATTCTTTGCTTAAAACTTTAGTATGTACTTCCACATCAATATTTATCCTTATCCTTCTTGCTATGGAGAATAAACTTTTGCTTTTTTCCTCCAATGTGACTAAAGAAAGTTTGATTATCTTTCTTATTTTTGTATAGGAAGTCACGAATTAAGGTTTGTGACTTCCGGTTAAGAATAATCCCCCAAGTATGGAAAGGAAAACATTCCCACACCACGTTTCACATTTATGGCCATCGAACGTTCTTTATGTTAGACAAGTGGGTAGTTGGTTTAAACTAATCCATCGAACCAAAATTACAAGTGCCGATGGAAGGGGAAAAGTAAAAACACACTGAAAAGTAAATTTGAAGCTGCATGACTGCCACCTTTGCACTTTGGGTAAAACAAATTTGGAAGGTGTCACGGACACATTAAAACGAGGTTCGAATCCCTGTGGACGCTAATTTTCTTATCAGTGGGATCATTATGAAAATATGTGTCTCTCAATGTATATAGCCCTTCAACCATCTCCGAAACCTTGTCCAATGGGTCGCTTGAATCTGCCTTAGAATTGCCATTATTCCTTTTATCAGTCTCAGTCTTCTCCACTTTCCCTCCCATATTTTGGCACTTTTTAGCTCTACTTCGGAGAGGTTCGATTACACAAGCTTGGAAATGCTCTGACTGTAATTTTGGTCAGTTTTTGGGACATATGTGTTGTAAATTCAAAGCAAGTATTGATGGCCACCAATTATAACCAGGTCAATTCACAATGAAAACCATATGAGGTACGCAACCACACCAGTTCAAATATAGAAATTAAACTAAGAGCATGACCCCAGAAATACCCAAATTGAGTTCAGAGGACTCAAACCGAAAAGCTCCAGTCTTGTGGACACATCATCCAGCAAAAAGAGAATATGAACTCTGGGTATTCAGAAAATTGAGTACTCTCTAAACTAATGATATGAGAGGACAATCTAGCTTCAGAATAATATTCCGAATGTTTTTTTTGGTTGCCCGTATCCTTGCTTGTATATAAGCACATGCATCCAAACCTAAGGCAACTGATAGCATCTCTTTTTAGTACATGTTCTTTTACTCCTAAGCATGGCTTTGTCTAGAAGTTGGAGAACTTATATACATAATGATTGAGCTTGAAATCCTGCTAGCCAATCTTTCTTCAATTCAGTATTCTGGTTTCCCAAATCAGATTATGTAACAAAAAATTAATTGTTATTGTTTATTCAAATCAACTGGTGAGTAAGGGGTGCTCACTGGGTGCAACCCTCCCACCCAGTGAGCACCCCTAAAGCCTTGTTGAGGTAATGTTGGCTGGCTTACGAAATATATGTTAATTATTCTTATTTCTTTTTTTTTGGTAGAAACCTGTCTTTATGTGCAAATGATATTATACAATGGCAATGACAGGTTGCTTCTGTTAAGATTATCCGCACCAAACAGATTGGGCAGTCGGAGGGCTATGGTTTTGTGGAGTTTATAAGCCACGCTGCAGCTGAGAGGGTTCTGCAATCTTACAATGGTATTCAGATGCCCAATACTGAACAACTTCTTAGGCCAAACAGGGCATCCTTTGGTATCAGAGAAAAACGTCCTGATGTAGGACTTGACTATCCCATATTCGTGGGAGATTTGGCAGCTGATTCACAAATTACTTGCTATAAGAAACATTTTGAACTCCATGCTGTGAATAAGCCCTTAAACATAGAAAAGGGGGTTGTGAAAAGTGGAAGAGAACCCTACAAAAAAGGAACAGAAAGGAAATCATTTAAACTACATGATACAAAATGATCACAACATTCAATATCTATATATAAACAGAACTGCAAACCCAGAATCTTTCTCACGCCGTATGATAAAAGTTTACAGTTCCAAGTCCAACCATATTCCTGGCAGTGGTTCCAGACTTGAAATGAATAACACTACACTGAAAACTGTAAAATAAGAAGGCCATATAAATGAAAGCATCTATGGCTAGAATTCATAATGGAAAAGCTAGGCTAGCCATCATGGCCACAGGAGCTAATCACCAGCTTGGACTTCATGACGTTGGGATCCATGCACGATTGTGTGTCTTGTTTCATGTTTCTCGTCCACATCCACATATCCACCATTCTTAGAAAGCCAGAGCGAAAGGACCCAAGTAGTGCAAAGTAGACATGTTCCCCAGGTCCGTGAGAATATCTCCACTAAACCCAGCGTGCGCCAAGTCCAAGTAGCGCAAACCCTTGAGTCTGCTCTGCTCAATCTAGGAGGGATGGAAACTCCAAAGAAGTCATTCCAGCTGTGATCGAAGTGCTCCAACTGTTCCAGATTGAACAACGGGGAAAGAACATCCCCAATTAAATTACCCAGATAAGCATCACCATAATAATAAGCATCCTCGGAACTGTGCCCATTTCCTACAACCCCACATACTGTTTTCCTTTATAATGAGGTCTTTCGCAGCAACGACATTAAAGAGCTTTGAAGTGCTCACATTAACATCGTTTAGTTGCAATGGGCGGTGATGTACAGTGCAATGCATAAATGCATATGCCAACTACACAAAGCGTTAAAAGCAAATTTATGGCGTTCAAAGCATATGAGATATTTAGTAAGCGATATCTAATTTGAAGTGCTCAGATTAACTTCATCTAGTTGCTTGGAAACGCGATATATACCTACGCAAGGATTCAAACTTGTTTATGACGAAAGGGAGCTGTATACCGGTCTCTCAGGTTTCAGACTGAAACTTCGCACTATATAGCCGATTGTACAAAATTCAAATAGGATACGTCAGCCCGGCAATCAATGGACAAAACGGTTTCAATCGTTGGCAGACGCTCCAGCCGTTGATCGTCAAACTTAGCCCGGGCTTGTTCAAATAGGATACGCCTTCGGCGTAAACGAGGAAGTTAATAATGTAGCCTGTTATAGACAAAAAAAAAGAATCAATAGGTATTGTGAATTACGGTTTCCAATAGCAGGAAGTACTGTTTCTGTTTCGATGAATGGGTGAGAAGGCATCAGATGTGTTTCCTTGGGATGATGGTGCTTTTGATAATAAGTACTATTGTTACTCTGATCTGTTAGGGGATGCAGCTTTGAAAAGTGGGGATTCGATCCGGGGTCTCTTGCCTTCTGAATGTGCAGCGTTTGGATATAGCAGTGCGGGCGGAAAAACGGCTAGAACCCTCAAGGAATGGGTCGATCTGCCGTTCATACTTAACTTAGACTTTGCACAAATTCTGTTTGTTGTTGAGGATGCAGAGAAACCCTACCACACCATAATTGTTTTTTAAATGACGCGAAGCAAAACCAGATTCTCTACAGCTGCAGTTTCAATTTATTCAGTCAACGAGATCTTATTTTAAATTTTAAAAAAAAAAACAACAACAAAAAATTGATCAGCTACTTGCAAATTCCAAAAAAATTAAACTCATTGAAACCATGACAATTGACTAACCTCAAGATTCTACACAAATAATGGTCATAATGTGCAAAAGAAAAAAACTTATGGAACCATTATGCAGAAGAATTTAAGGCAATCTTCTTACAGCTGCTACTTCAATCTATTCACAGTAAACGAAAAGTTGATCTGGAAAATATCTTGATAAAAGATTTTGTGAGGCAAGTAGTCCGATTTACTTTGGAGATCTAACATATCTTTTGCAGGCTTTTAAACAAAAATATTAATTGTGAATCTAACTGGTCGGGATTTCTTTTCAGGCGTGAGAAAATGGACGGCTAAAAATATAAATCTTGGTGGGAAAGAAGACTAACGGAAGACTCACGAAAAAATAAACGTCTAGGATGACTGTGATCGTCTTCCATGCTTTCTCGTCAAAAGTGTCCTATAGTGGCCACTTCGTATTAAATACAACGTGCTATAAATTACAAGTTGCATGAATGCCGTGCAATCCGCATGCCATCGAAGGTAGCTTTTATGCAGACTGTTGTACAGGTTTTACACTGGCGGAGGATAAAATTGCATTAAAAAATGAATTTCAGCTGTGTATAAAAATGAACGGTCAATATTACTTGAATCGACTCCCATTCATTTTGGAATACGCTCATCCATCGATCGACAAATTCAGCTCGCTCATAAATAAAATAAAAATTAACACAAATTTAGTTTTCGTTTTAAGGAGAAAAATTCACAAAATCAAGAAAATAAGAAAAATTAACACAAATTTAGTTTTCGTTTTAAGGAGAAAAATTCACAAAATCAAGAAAATAAGAAACAATGGTGAGACAGAATAATTTAACGTCACTGCAATATACAGTTTACTTCAAAAATAAAATTACAAATAGTGGACTTGTAAGAAAATACCTTAGAAAGCGACATTCATTTCAAATGCAAAATTTCTTCAACACCAGTGGTAAAATGAATGGAGTGTTAACAGACATTGCCTTAAAATGAAAGGGTTTGCATTGCAATAGGTACCGCGCGGTGAAGTAGCTTGAAACTTGAAGATTCACCCCTTCTTAGTTAAAAGAAATAACCCAACGCCACTGGTAAAAGCAAGAAAGGGTTAGCAACCATTGAGTAATAATGGAAGGGTTTCAATTAAAATAGTGCATGAAGCATAAAAGTAGAAATTACCTTCACCCTTCTGATGTTTCCTTGCTCTCCTCCTGTCATAACCACCATTGCCATTTCATTCAAAAGAAGGCTGCTTGAAAAAGCAATGGAATTTGCCAAATAGTGAATACACACAGACCCAAGGTATTTGAACTCGCATGCAAAACCCCAAAAGTCGAGGTAAAATTACTAGAGTGCGTAGGCTACAGCTGGTACGATTTTTATCGATATGAATTGAGATTTTTATATAGAAATGACCGACCCCAGCATACTAATGGAGTTAACTATGAGGCTACAGACACAAGGGATGCAGTACTGGTTGCCTTAGTTAAACGGTGCTCCATCGATTGGCTGAACCAGATTTTTTGTGCAGGCGTCACATACTGCAAGTGGCATCCTCTGCAACCGAAAGTGGCTGTACTATCTTCAACCGACGGTGAACCTGTTCTATTAGATTGGAGTAACCTAGCCCTACAACGGTCTCATTTAAGGCGGGCTCAGATGTATCCTGACACGTCACAGGCAACAGAAAAAGGTTCAAATTGGTTGCGGAAGATGATCGACGGCGGTAAACATTTCAATCGTTGGCCAGGTCCTGTGGAGAGAGGTCAACCATGGATTTTAAAAGTCAGTTTGTTCTCTTTCAAATTGAATACGCCTTCAGCGTAAATTAACAGATTTATCGTTTGAAATATTATATAAAAAATATCAAAATATTTATCATGTGTACAATGAGCTTTACATTTTTCTACTTCATTCGTGACTTAAATACCTATGAACACTTTAAGAAAGGACGTGATTTTCTCTCTGGACACACGAGATTCTCTTAGTTCAGAAATTTCTTTCGAATACAAACAAATAAAGAAAGGACAAATTTGCAGACATGTAACGCACAGATTCATTAAATGACAATTTGAAATTGTCCGTTGCAGAAGAACCGTCCAATAATTTTGGCCCCTTTTAAATAATTTTATAGAAGATTGCCATTCTCTATAATTCTGGTTGTCACATCTTTGAATAAAGACATTTTGTGTGACGTTTTTTTATATAAATTCTCCAACTCCACTTGACCAATTTGTTATAAAAGATTGCTGGTCTTTATAATTGTAGTTGTCACATCTTGTCTATCTTGAGTAGATAAAGACATTTAAATTATGACATTTTCTTATTTTATTGATAATTTATTTAAAAATAATTCTTATTTAGATTGCAGACATTATTAATTTATTTAAACATTCTTCTTTCCAACAAATTCTCTTACTTCATTTGACTACTTTGAATCTACCAACTCTCCACTACAATTTTTTTCACTTAACTAATTGTCTTATGCTGATATCTTAACATTTCTCACTCCACTAATTCTCTTTTGCAAATGCCGGAAAAATATCCTCCACAAACAAATTTTCTGACATTGACTAATTTGTATCTGAAAAGGACTTCTCCAGACAAATTACTTGACTTTCCCTGGACTAATTTTATCTGGTTTATTTGCCTTGGTATCCTTCGTTTCATCATAACGAAGACACCCCTCCTCATTTCTTCTATCAGCGTTCACTTGAGTTTCTCACAATGGAAATGGCTTCCTCTTCCACAGCCAGGCAACATCAATGCCAGCTAGAAAACGCTTTTGATCAACTTGCACCTTACCTTGAATCTACCTCAACAAAGCCGTGGGACGTATTTATTAATCATCGTGGAAGTGATGTCAAACACACATTAGCTGCTGCCATCTACCATAAACGTCATCGGATTGGATTGCATGTGTTTTTTGATAAGGAAGCTCTTGAGCCTGGTGATATCATACCAGCAGAATTACAGCACGCCATAACTAGTGCTGCCCTTCACATTGCCATTTTTTCTCCCAACTATGCTCAATACCCATGGTGTTTGGCTGAGCTATCCTTCATGCTCAAAACTGGTGCTAAAATCATTCCCATCTTCTATCAAGTTGAGCCCTCTGACCTCAGATGGATTGCTCAAGGGAAAGGAATCTATGCACAATGTATTCTCAGAGCATGAAACGAAGGGAAAATACACCCAAGAAAAGCCTGACGAGTGGAAAAGGGCACTCTACCATATTTCATTCCATTCTGGCTACCCGGTTCACAATAAAGAGTATGTATAGCTTTTGGACTGGAAATGCATATAAATGCAGAATAAAAACAGAGAGTTATTATTATTTATCTTTGCAACTGAAAACAGAGTTAAATATTGTGTAGATAAATGAGACTAGACAGTCTTTCTAAAATACTCAATCCAACTGTTCTATATTTACTCACTAACCTACTGCACACCTATACTTAAAACCACTTGCAATGCTATCTTATATACTATCTTTCATTCAAGAGAAAGTCCTAAACGCACATAAAGAAATACTTAAAATTATGGCATTTTTTCATATGTCCAACAAATTTTCTTTATTTCTTTCATTGTAAGTCTGAAATATCTTCTTGGTTCTACTTGTCTTAAAATAAAACTGTGGATAGAAGCCAAGGTGAATTGCATGGTGATGGGACTCATACATCAGTTCTTTGATACTGAGACTCACAATATGATCTTAAAGTTTTTTAAACTCAACCCATGCAACTCACTGTGCAAGATCACTCTAGTCTTATAGACCCACTTAGTACCCTTCTTTTAGAAATTAAATATCCATTTACAAATTAACTGTCTTAAAATAAAACTGCACAAGGAGGCCAAGGTGAATTGCATGGAGTCTCATCACTTATTAACACTACTACTATTCTATTTTGTTGAGCCTTCAAGTATTTAAGTTGAGTATTTTGTTTAATTTTATTTAAAAATCTCGCTTCAAAATGTCAGGGTTGAGGCCAAAATTTTGAAGAATATTGTGAACTGTGCAATCAAAGCCATGAAAAAGGTCCCCTTACCGGTAGCAGAGCATCTGCAGGCATTGCATGAGCTTGTACAAGGCTTCCAATCAGTTGCTAGTACAGAAAAAGTACAAATTACCGGGATCGTGGGAATGGGAGGTAGGGCTGGGCTTAAGTGTCACACACTAAGCTCTGACATTTTAGGTGAGTAAAAAAACAGAAATCGTTTCCGTTTTCCGTTCAGCGCATCACTGTCACGGCTGGGCAGCTAGGCTTCGTACTATTCATTGTTCCCTTGTTCCCTGGCACGGGAAGTTTGAAGTTTTGTTGACGTGAAATGTGAAGTATGAAGTACTTTGAAATGCAAAGTACTTTTTTCTCGGATACCAATACATTTATTTTACATTTATGTAAGGTTATTTATTTTATTTTAATTTAATTTTAATTTATATAAAAATGTTTAAGATGATTAAATAATATAATGAATTAATAAAATAAATTGAAGTAAATCTATTGTATTAAAATAATTGATATATACTTGAAATGTTTTTATATAAAATTTGTTTATAAAGATTAATAATAAATCAATTATTATATATTACTTATTTATATATTCTATTATATTTTGTATATGTTCTATTATATATAATAAGACAATGACAATATTTTATATATTTATTTTTTATTTATATATAACATTATTATATATTTATATAACATTTCATTTATTATATTATATACATTATTCATATTAGGGGAGAGGGCCCAGTAGTTGTGCACCCTAACTTCGCGCTTCTAATTATCCTATGTCGAATTTCAAATCACTCCCAATTTTTTACAGCAGCTTACTTGGCAAGTTCTCTCTTATAACTAAGGTTTCAAGGCCACATCATCAAATATGATGCCACATCAACATGCGTTTTTGTCAAGGTGTCCAAAAAGGCCCCAAAAAATAGTGAGACCAATTCTCGTGCATTACATCATGAGTAGTTGGGCGCTGATGTGGTATCACATGATTGGTTGCTTTTTAGATCAAAAGCATACATTTTGTTTAATTATGGGTAGTCAAATCACAACTATTGGACATTATATAAACAACTATTGGGTATTATATTTACGATTGGGTGCGCGACTATTGGACCCTGCACGACTATTGGGCCCTCTCCCCTATATATTATATTATATTATATAAATTATTTTTATATAGATCTCAGTTTGATTCGATGTGGTAGTCATGATAGTGTTTAAATGAGCAATCATTTGTAATGGAAGACTAGGATCTCAAGTAGCTTATGGAATAATTTTTTTTAAAAAAAATAAAGATTAAAAGTTTAGATTTAGATTATAAATGCAAAAATGTTAGTGGTATATTATTAGATCTATGATTAAACTTTAATATGATTCCTAAAGGTGGATGAAAAAGATATAAAATAAAGTTTGAAACCATTCTAAAAGGGATAGTAACAATGTAATAGTTATGAAACAAAATGATTTTTTAAAGAGTTTTTCTTTTATCTAAAAGTAAGATGTATATGTCATAAATGTGTTGATATGGAAAACCCTAATAGCTCTCAATAAAAATTATTTTTCAAAATAAATAATCATACCAATAAAATAATTATACCATACCAAATATTATTTAAGTGTGCTTGTCTATGACTTCTTTATGTCCTTGATTTTTGAATTTTGTAATAAAATCTCAAGTATTTCAAATCATAGATTTGTAGAAAAAATAAATTTTAAGATATTTTTATAACCAGTTATGATTGCAATAATTGATTTATGATTGCAATAATTGATGGAAAATAAAACATAAAAAATACTATTAATAATTTCATGAATTTATCTGTATGCTCATCATCATATGAATTTTTTAAAAATAAAATAGATGATAAATCAAAGTTATGAAAAAAAAAAATCCCTTTAAGTTTAATCCAGATTAAGGTGTGTATAATTAAGTACACATTAAATTAATCCAATAAGATGTGCATAAATAAGTACACATTAAATTAGATTAAATCAATAGCTAATTGTAGTAGATATGCATGTTTTGAAATAATAAATGCTAAAATATAAAAAGAATTCAATAAAATAAAGTTGCTTAACTTTGTGTTTAAATTGAATGCATTGTTATCAACAAGGGAATGTGGGAATATGATAGTGTATAACTCACATTTTAATATGTTACACATTAGAATATTAACAATTAGTCTACATATTTTTACTTTTGGATTCACCCAATTTGTCTTTACTTATCTTACTTTTCTATTCACAATTGGTGGTAAACTCTTCTTATGTTCCATAGATAAATATATAGAAACAAAAGAATGACTACCAAAACATTCTCTAAAAATAAACACAAAATTAAATAAGAAATAATATAAATATATGAATTTTATCATTATTTTTACACATCTACTTTTTTTAATTAAATGATATTTTTATGAATGTAATATACTTTATTAAATTTCCACCCAAAACAACAGTTTCTTCCTAATTTACAACACTTTTCTATTTTTCAAATGAAAATTGTTTTATATTTATAAGATCTCATTTTTCAAATTTCACAAGTTAAATATTTACATATTCACTTTACAAATATTAAATTTTATTTAAAATAGATTATTTTTTACCTTTTAATTGGTTCAAAACCAATTTATTAATAACTAATTAACAAAACTCAATTCAATTGTATTGCCTCGGCAAGTACTAATAATATAGTATATAATATAATAGAATAAATAATATGTTATATAAATATATAATAATAGTATATATAAATAATATTTAAATATTATTATTTTCTTATTACATATTGTATTATATATGTAATATATACATATTATATATATAATAGATTTTATTTTTCAATATGAGCATCATAATAGATATTAGTGGAATATTAAATCTAAAATTAAATCTTAATATGATTCTTAAGAGTGGGTGAAAAAAACATAAAATAAAGCTTAAAATCATTGTCAAGAGACAGTAACAATGTAATAGTAATGAAACAAAATGGTTGTAATTTTTTTTTCCTTTTATCTAAAAGTGAGATGTATATGATGTTGAATAAATGTAATTAATTAAATACAAATCAACATAAAAATAATAGATCATATTATTGTACTAACTATTTAAAAAGAAATTAAATACAAAGAATAAAGGCAATCATTCTTTTGATGATAGATTAGATTATATTATTTATATAAAAATAATTTATATAATATAATGTAATATGAATAATATAATATATAATAGAATAGAATAAATAATATGTTATATATAAATATATAATAATATAAAATAATATTATATAAATAATAAATAATATATAAAATATTATCATTTTCTTATTTTATATATATTTATTATATTTAAATATATTAATAAATAATATATAATAATTGATTTATTATCAATATATATAAATAAATATATTTCAATCATTCTTTTGATGATAGATTAGATTATATTATTTATATAAAAATAATTTATATAATATAATGTAATATGAATAATATAATATATAATAGAATAGAATAAATAATATGTTATATATAAATATATAATAATATAAAATAATATTATATAAATAATAAATAAAATATTATCATTTTCTTATTTTATATATATTTATTATATTTAGATATATTAATAAATAATATATAATAATTGATTTATTATCAATATATATAAATAAATATATTTCAAATATATATCAATTTATTTTTTATTTTTTTTAGACTGCAGGAACCACACGCCCTCCGGTACCACGGGACGGGGGAGACTAGAACTCGTGACCAGCCGAGCCACAACAGAATTACTTAGCCAATCGAGCTAGGGCCCCCGCCCTCAAATATTTATCAATTATTTTAATGCAATAGTTTTAATTAAATTAAATTTATATAATTCCTTATATTATTTAGTTATTAGATATTTTTCTATAAATAATTTATTTTAAAATACAACAAATAATTTTTTAACATAAATATAAAATAAATCTATAGATAATTTGTGCTTAGCAACCGATAAAAGAAACTATGATTTCATAAGAACAAATCTTGAAATTTCCGAGGTCATCATCCATAAAATGTAAATAAGGGAGCTGCATTGAGAAAATATGGGAGAATGGAATTAATTTGTGTTTGATGCACACACCGTACGAACCCAGTCGTGACAGTGATGTGCTGAACAGAAAATGGAAACGGAAATATTTTTTTTTACTCCCCTAAAAAGTCAGAGCTTAGTGTGTGACACTTAAGCCCAGCCAGCAGGTAGTGGGAAAACCACACTGGCCAGAGAGCTATTCAACAGAAACTTTTTCTCCTTTGAGAGATGCAGTTTTGTATTTGACGTCCGAGATGCAGCATCAAAGGACGCTCTACCTGACAAGCAGAAAAAGCTTCTGGGGGATCTTGGTGATGATCATTCGCCATTCGACCATGTAGATGAAGGCAAGACCGTTCTTGCAAATCGTTTGAGATCTCATCGGCTGCTCATTGTTTTGGATGATGTTGATCACGTGGACCAGCTGAATAGTCTACTGCCAAATAAAGACAATCTTGGATCCCAAAGTATGGTCATTGTCACAATACGGGAATTGGGAGTTCTTATATCATGGGGTGTCTCCTGCATTTATAAAATCCCAGGACTGAACAAGTCATACGCCGAGCAGCTCTTCTACTGGCATGCTTTCTTGCAACCCTCCGCACCCGCTGGATATAAATCTCTGGTTGAGAAGTTCTTAAAGGCTGGCAATGGTTTGCCTCTGTCACTGAAGGTATTGGGGGAACAGCTATATGGCAGAAACTCAAAAGATAACTGGCAATACCAATTAAGAAAACTATCAAGAATATTGCCTACCGACATCAAACAAAGGCTACAAGTAAGCTACGAGGCACTCGATGAAGAAGAGAAAAAAATGTTCTTGGATGCCGCTTGTTTTTTCATTGGAGAAAATAAAAGCAGGGCCATAGTAGTGCGGGATGGATCGGGTTGGAGTGGTGTGCATGGTTTAGAAACACTCGTGAATAAATGTCTTTTGGAGCTGGTCTCCGTCCCTGTCTACCCTGGTCAAAGCCCCTCCTACGCAGATAAGATAAGGATGCATGATCATCTTAGGGATATGGGAAGAGAACTTGCAAGCAGACACTCTTCATATCGTATTTGCTTTCTAGAGCAGACTTCTAACATAAAGCAACATTCCCTGGTAAGATTAACGCAGGCAAACTTTCTTGCAAGCTTTCATTAATCATTGAAACAAATCAAAGCTTGTTTGTTACTCTGTGTGCATGCCTCTGCTTTTACTAGGGTTTGGTTGACAAGATTTGTATTTCTGGTTTGTTCATTTAGGAAAGGAAGCAATTTGGATTCGAAAGGTGAATATTAAGGGGTATAGTAATATAATGTTCCCCTCCCTTTTGTATTTTCTTTGTATTCTTCTAGTTAATTTTAAGGGGGATGTTAAAGATTAAGATTGTCTAGAAAATGATAGAATGTTTCTAGAGTCTTCCATAAGCTAGAACATTCTTGGAACTATACTAGAAAAGAACATTCTAAGAGCTGTTGTAAAAAAGAACATTTCAACTTTTAGTACCTAGAAAATTCCAAACTCAACTATAAATATAAAGCTGTTAATTGCAAACAGGACAATAATGAATGTACATTGCTGGATTGAATATAATAAAAGCTAGATTAATTGTTTTTTTTAGCTATTTTCTCTCTATTCTGTTTTGTTTTGCCCTGTTTGATGTTATTCTGTTTTGAGTTATATTTTGGGCCTGTTTTTACAGAGGGATTCAAAGCTAGGATAGTTTTTCTGCGTTAAAAGAGTACAGGCATCCATTAAAGGGAAATTCAGGCAGACAATCTAAACTTCCTAGATTGTCTATTAAATTACAAATTCTTTTTGTCAGAGGAAATGAGTTCACGGAAGAATTTGCATCATTATCTGATGATCTTGTGTGGCTCCGCTGGGAGAGTTTTCCTCATAGAAGCCTCCCATCATGCTTACACTGAGAAATTTAAGTGTTTTAGAGATTTCGGGTGCTCATGAGTTGGAAGAATTGCGGCAGAGCGACGTGGATGTAAGTATTTCTGTTCTTGTGGAGAAGACTACTCAATTAACTTTTCAATACTTTATGGTTTTTCATTGGAATTGAATAAAATTATTAGTTGCTTGCAGCTTCCTTTGCAGACTATAGATCTAGAGTCTTGTAAGCAGTTGAGGACGTTGCCAGATTCATTCAAGCAGCTGATACATCTGAAATCTCTTAATTTAAGGTACTGTGAAAAGATTAAATTGAGATTGGATATGCTGGAGCACATGAGGAAGCTCGAGTATTTAAACCTTAGCTTTTGCAAGGTAATGGAAGATTTGCCTCGTCAGCTCATAAATGAGGCGTCCTTGACAGTGTTAGATCTACAAGGTTGCATCAATTTAGGCGGTTCACCAATAAACATTGGCGAACTGGGCAAGTTGAAGTCGCTAAGAATTGAAAGTCTTCTGTTGTCAAGCTTGCTAAACATTCCTGGAAGCTTATGCTCTTTGATAAATATGTCAATAGTAAATTATGTCAGTAAAACGACTTCTGATGCCGGGGCCTCTTCTTCACTTAAAATACTAAAGAAAATAGACATAGATGACTGCAAACAAGTTTCCAGGATGTCAATTTCCAATAATTGTTGTCCCAGCCTTGAATCTCTCGAAATTTGGTGGAATCTGCATTTAGTTGAGATAGAGACACTTCCAGTGTTACTCAAAATTCTAGATATATACAATTGCAATATACTGAAGAACATCAGCTGTATTAATAGTATGGAAAACCTCAAGAAACTGGAAATATCTGACTGTCCGGATATAGACCAGCTTCCAAATTTTTCATACTTGGTTTCGCTGAAAAAGTTCAGAATTAGTAACTACCCAAAAGTTGAGAAAATAGAAGGTTTGGAACACTGTCGGTCATTGAAGACACTGAAAATACGCTCGAAAGTGCCATGTATACCGAGTTTGGAGAAAGTGCAAAGATTGGAAAGACTAGAGCTCGAATGCGACACCATCGCAGCTCTTAAACCTTGTGTACTGTCTATGAAGGTAATAAAAACTGTTACAAATTTAGAGTTTTTATTATTCTGTAAATATTCATGTTTATTATTGAATGTTCGGCATACAATACGTTTTGTAGGAATTTCCACTGGAAATGGAAATACAAGGTAGGGTGGTGTAGTTTGTCAAGCCATCAGTAAACTCTTTGGGGTTTCTTGGTCTTACGGTCATCGAGATGGAAGCGGGGTCCGCTCTTTTCAAGATTGGAGATTCCGCTTATATTTTGTATTATGACGAGAAGAGGAAAGTTGTCTATATAGGTTTGTTCCACCAAAACGCAGGGTTGTGTGCGTACATGTACGCCACTATATTTACAGGCAAGAAAGCAATGGTAATGACAGGCGGAGAGGGAAGAATTGTCGAAGCTTTTCACCAATTATTTGCACTCCTGGAATAGTTGGCACTTGGACAAACGCTCAAACCTTGCACAGTCACAATCTTGACAAAGCCAGCAATAGCGACTTTAGAGTTTTAGTTAGATTTCTTTGGTTATTTGTCTATTAAGAATTTGAGTTTATCTGTGAATGGAATTAGTATTATTTTAGAGGAGGACTGTGGATAATTGATGCTGGCGGACTCTTATCATGAAAAGATAATTGATGCGATAAGATTTGTTTTTCCAGCCTAGAAAAAGCTCACCATTCTCAGTCATAGTTTTGTTTAGATTTGTTTTAAGTTTTAGTTGTAATAAGGGAAAAAAGGCTGCTATCCTTATCTACAAGTTTAGTTCTAAAGCAGTTTTTTTTTTTTAAAGCTTTGTTTTTTTGCTTTCTGCAAATAAAGCATGTGTTGCATGCTGTGTTTAGAAGATTCACCTTGTTTTTAAATCAGGAGCATCGAACTCTCTATATCTTGGTTCTGTATTCTTTTTTAAGAAGCTGCAATAACAAAGAACTCTATTTTTTAAAAACAGAGCAGATTATTATCTCTATTGAAAGGTTTTGAATAGAATAGCGTATGATCTAGTTTATAACTGTATTTCTCTTTTATCTTTCTACTATTTAATTTATTGTATCAGCTGGTTTTAGAGGAGAGGCATTTTGTATTCAAATCTACATTTGGTATCAGAGCAGGTATTTTGTTTTGGGTTTAAGATCTAGTTGTTCGAATTTCGCCAAAGATTATCATGTCGAATTCTAACAGCTTGCCCATTCCAAAATTTGATGGAAATGAGTATGATTATTGGTGTATAAAAATGATGACATTTTTAATAGGAAAAGATTTGTGGGAGATTGTTGAATCAGGTTACCAGGAGCCAGCTGATTGGAATGCCCTCCCAGTCAATGAAAGAATAGCAAGGAAGGAAGCTAAAAAGAAGATTTTTCAAGCATTATTTCATATTCAAATAGCTCTAGACAAGAGTTTATTTCCAAGAATTGTAGGTGCAAAGACTGCTGAGGATGCCTGGAAGACTCTAAAAGAAGCTTACCAAGGCAGTGATCAAGTTCAAGTTGTTAAGTTACAGACATTGAAGAGAGAATTTGAGAATTTAAAGATGCAAGAAGCAGAAAGTGTGAGTGAGTATTGTGTCAGAGTAAAAGATGTGGTAAATAAGATGGCTACACTTGGAGAAATTGTGAACACAGAGGTTCTGATAAAAAGGGTGTTGAGATCTCTCACACCAAGATGGAATCACGTCGCCATAATAATGGAAGAAAGTAAGGATTTGACAACTCTTCAATTTGATCACCTTGTTGGATCTTTGATCTCACATGAAGAAAGATTAAAAGATTATTTTGGAGAAAGTGTTGAAAAATCCTTTTCCTCCAAAGTACAAATCACAAAGAATGATGATGGTAGCAGTAGTAGCAAAAGAAATCAAAGCCAAGGTAAAGGTCAAAATCAAAATAATTCAAGAGGTAGAGGCAGAGGTTTTTCAAGAGGAAGAGGTGGTTCAAGAGGCAGAGGTAGAGGAAGATTTGATAAAATGAATGTTCAATGTTACCATTGTAATAGGTATGGACATTTTGAAAGAGAATGTAGATTAAAAGAAGGTAAAAATGTTAATTATGCTTAAGAAAGTTATGAGAATTCTTCAGATAATTTATTTTTATCTTATTCTAAAGGTGAAAATACTAGTAAAGATGTTTGGTACCTAGATTCTAGATGCTCTAACCATATGTCAGGAAATGGGAAGTTGTTTTCAACAAAGGATGAAAGTTTCAAGTCAAAGATTCAGCTCAGTGATGATAAATCATTGGTGGTCTCTGCAAAAGGTGCTATGGAGGTCCACACAAAAGAAGGTATAAATAGTGTTAAAGATATTTATTACACTCCTGAGTTAAAACATAATTTGTTAAGTGTTGGACAATTATGTGAGAAGAACTATAGAGTTGTCTTTGAAAATAAGAAATGTACAATTTTTGATAAGAGTCAGGGAAACAGAGTAGTGACAGTTGTTCCTATGACGAAAAATAGGATGTTCCCATTGAGATTTGGTGAACATAACAACAGCCTTGCCAATATGGCATTTGAGGATACAAGTTGGCTATGGCATCTAAGGTATGGCCATTTAAACTTTCACAGTTTGAAGCTTTTGACCTCACAAGCGTTAGTTTCTGGTTTGCCCAAAGTTGAAGAGCACAAGGAGGTTTGTGAAGGATGTGCTAAAGGAAAGCATGCAAGGGAAAGGTTTCCAAAAGGCACGGTATGGAGGGCCCATTAAACCCTTCAACTTGTTCATTCAGATATCTGTGGACCAATGCAAACAAAGAGTTTGGGTAAGTCATCATATTTTATCACTTTTATTGATGATTACTCACGAAAATGTTGGGTGTATTTTTTGAAGACTAAGGATGAAGCCCTTGATACATTCAAGAGGTTTAAAGCACTTGTTGAAAATGAGAAAGGGCGCAAAATCAAATGTTTAAGGACTGGTCGTGGTGGAGAATTTTGTTCAAGAGCTTTTCAAGAATATTGTGATATGAATGTCATTAGGAGGCAACTCACCACTCCATACACACCTCAACAGAATGGGGTAGCTGAAAGGAAAAACCACACTATGGTAGAAATGGCAAGGAGCATGTTGCAAACCAAGGGATTGAGTAACTCTTATTGGGGAGATGTAGTTGCTATAACAGTGCATATTCTCAATCGAAGTCCCACTAGTGCACTTGAGAAGATGACTCCTTATGAAGCATGGTATGAGAAAATGACTAATGTTAATCATTTTAGAGTTTTTGGTTGTTTAGCTTATGTTCATGTACCTGATCAGAATAGACAAAAGTTAGATGCTAAAAGTGAGTCATGTATTTTTGCTGGGTATAGTGAGGAAAGCAAAGCTTACAAGTTATATAATCCTTTCACTAATAAGCTTATTGTTTCAAGAGATGTGATTTTTGATGAAGGGGGAGTTTATGGTCATCAAAAAGGCCAAATGGAGAAGTCAAAATCTATTTTGAATGATGATATTGATCATGAGCAACCCACTAATGTTGCTGTTCCAATTGCTATAAATCCACCAAGCAGCCCCTCATCTAATTCTTCAAGTCCATCTTCAACTCCAAGTTCTAGAAGGAAGGTAAAAAGTATGAGTGATATTTATCAAAGGAGTGCCAATCAAGCACATGAAGAAAATCCAATAGGTGAGATAGTTAATTTTGCTTTATTTACCAAGGCTGATTTTGAACCATCATGTTTTGAAGAAGCATATACTAATGAGGTTTGGATGCAAGCAATGCAAGAAGAAATGGATTCCATTCATAGGAATGATACTTGGGAGCTTACAGAGCTTCCACATGACAAGAAGAAGATTGGCACCAAATGGATCTACAAGACTAAGCATAATAGTGATGGAAGTGTTGAAAGGCATAAGGCAAGATTAGTTGCTAAAGGCTTCACACAGAAGTATGGGATTGACTATGAAGAGACATTTGCACCAGTTGCAAGACAAGAGACCATTAGAATGTTGATTTCATTAGTAGCTCAAAAGAATTGGAGCATACATCATATGGATGTGAAGAGTGCCTTCTTGAATGGGTACTTATAAGAGGAAGTATATGTGGAACAACCACAAGGTTTTCAAGTGGAAGGAAAAGAGAATCATGTCTACAAATTGAAGAAGGCTTTGTATGGCCTCAAGCAAGCACCAAGGGCATGGTATGCAAGAATTGATGGATACTTTCAGGAGAATGGCTTCAAGAGAAGTAAGAGTGAACCTACCCTTTACTACAAACAAGAAGGTAATGATATTCTTATTATAAGTTTGTATGTTGATGATTTGTTGTATATGGGTAGCAGTTCTAAGATGAAAGATGAGTTCAAAATTGCTATGATGAAAGAATTTGAAATGAAAGATCTTGGTCTCATGAAATATTTTTTAGGAATGGAGGTTTATCAATGTAAAAATGAAATTTTCATTTGCCAAACCAAATATGCAAAAGATATGTTGAAGAAGTTTGACATGGTTGATTGTAAACCATACTCCACTCCAAGTGCTCATGGAGTTGTGTTGAGTAGGAATGATGGTGCTGAATTAGTTGATGAGACTGCTTACAGAAGTATTATTGGGAGTTTGATGTTTCTAACCCACACAAGACCTGATATAGCATATTCAGTTTCACTTGTTTCAAGGTATATGACAAATCCATCAGAAATACACATGAAGGCAGCTAAAAGAATTTTGAGGTATGTGAAAGGTACTCTAAATTATGGTATTCATTACTACTCTTCTAAAAGATTCAATCTTGTTGGCTTTAGTGATTCAGATTGGGGAGGTAGTATGGATGATCGTAAGTCTACATCTGGAAATTGTTTCTCCTTTGGACTGGTTTGATTACTTGGAGTTCCAAGAAACAAAGCATGGTTGCTCTCTCATCCACAGAAGCAGAGTATGTTGCAGTTACTTCAGCAGGTACACAAGCTCTTTGGCTTAGAAAAGTTTTAGAAGAAATTGGTGAGAAACAGATTCAGCCTACAGTGATTTATTGTGACAATATAAGTGCCATCAAGTTAGCAAAGAATCCGGTTCATCACAGTAGAACAAAGCATTTTGATTTGAAGTATCACTTCATCCGTGATTTAGTACAGAAGAAAGAAGTTGAATTGAAACACATCAGCACTCAAGATCAGTTAGCAGACATCTTTACCAAAGCAGTTGCAAGAGATCAGTTTATGTTACTTCGAGATCAGATTGTGAGCCCTCTTAGCATCAAGGGGGAGTATGTGGATAATTGATGCTGGCGGACTCTTATCATGAAAAGATAATTGATGTGATAAGATTTGTTTTTCCAGCCTAGAAAAAGCTCACCATTCTCAGTCATAGTTTTGTTTAGATTTTCTTTAAGTTTTAGTTGTAATAAGGGAAAAAAGGCTGCTATCCTTATCTACAAGTTTAGTTCTAAAGCAGTTTTTTTTTAAAAGCTTTGTTTTTTTGCTTTTTGCAAATAAAGCATGCATTGCATGTTGTGTTTAGAAGATTCACCTTGTTTTTAAATTAGGAGCATCGAACTCTCTATATCTTGGTTTTGTATTCTTTTTTAAGAAGCTGCAATAACAAAGAACTCTATTTTTTAAAAATAGAGCAGATTATTATGTCTATTGAAAGGTTTTGAATAGAATAGCGTATGATCTAGTTTATAACTATATTTCTCTTTTATCTTTCTGCTGTTTAATTTATTGTATCAGCTGGTTTTAGAGGAGAGGCATTTTGTTTTCAAATCTACAAGGATGACTATTCATCAGCTGTTATATAATTATATGTTGGAAAGAGAATGTTAGAGAAGGGAGCGCTGGTGAATGTTGTGTTGTGGGTAACAAGTGAATTATGGAGTCTAAAGGTTTTGTGTGTAGTAAGTTGTTTATATTGAAATCGTAGAATAGTTATTTGATTTGGTTTTGTATTTTGTAATTTAAAATAAGGAGTACAGTTCATTTCTAGCATACAAAGAGATTTTTTCTTAACAAAAGTAATACCAATTTGTTTTGACTGACATATATATCTTAGAAGTGTTGAAAGATATCATTAGCAAAATTTCTCGTACCCGCTATGACACCAAAGAACCTTCCCCTACCTGGGTGAATGAAAGAGCATTGGAGTGCACAACAATGATGGAACGGACCGGGTGAATTCCAGTTCTTGCTAAAATAATGTTTCCAATTTGCAAAATAGCCTTATTCACACCCAACCCCCACAGTTGCTCCTCCAATGCACTCTCCCACTGCCACTCCTCTGCATCCACGAACTCCTCCGCCTCAGATATGTCTACTGTTTCTCCTACTGCCATTTCCAAAAATGTAAAAACTCAATTCCAAAGCAGTCCTACCTCTATTGGACATGGGAAACAGAGGATTTTCTCTAGCTCTCTTTTATTTTGTTTCTTTGAGTAACTTACTCTCCGCAAATAAATTTATTAAATAACTAAAAAATTGCTACCACCAGGGTTTTTTCAGCTACCATAACGACTGCGATTCACTATATCTAGGTTATTATGGGCAATAAATTTTTTTGGTGCAAATCAAACAGTGCCGGAACCACACTTCCCTTCTGGGGAGCAATAGGAGGCAGAGGAGGCAGGGGAAGCATCTGTGGTTTTACTGTTCATGATCATGTGTCTGTCGGATGAGTAGATGTCATCATCATCAAACATGAGAGAGAACTTTCTCTTGTTAGAGGAGGCTACAAACACCCTGGAAGACCACAGCGGTGTTGGCATCCCAGATGTAGGGAAAGTTCTCTAGAGAGTTGTAATCCTCATTCTACACGACCCCATAAATCAACTCAAATTTGGGAGACGCCTGAAATTTCTGTGGCTTACAGAATAGGAAAGACTCTGACATGAATTCCTCTTCTCGACTTCCTTCGCCAGTAGGAAAATGCTCAATTTTATTGTGTATCCCGCAGAGCACCCAATCATCCAACTGAAAACTAGAGAAAGTACACACACATCCACACAAATGGACAGCATTCCGTATGGCAACCCTTGTCTGACTTAGCTCTACTTTTGACCTTCGAAATCACGTGTCTATACGTCTACGATTAAATTTAAACTAACGCTTGCACTTCAACGAGGTGCAATGGTTACGTCGATAGAGGAAACACTGGCAATATATTGAAGGGCAGGGGAAAAAATGGCAAGAAAATGAAAATTGTTTTTCTATAGACTAATTATTCATAGCAAAAGTCAATTGATGATGGGATGTGAGAAGATTTGAATATGAAAAAATGGAACTTTATTTAAATCAATATGCTATTTAGTTACTTACCCACATAAACTTGTAATTCAACCACTTTAAACACCATCGAGAAGGGGTGAAGGTAGTAGAACATAATAAGAGATGTCAACCCTAGTCCATCCCCAATTTATGAGCTAAGATACAAGTTTTGTTTCATCTATGAGCTAATTTTAATATATTCTAAAGTTGTTTTAAGTCCATTTTAAACGGAGGCACCCAAGTTTATTTTAATATAAGCATACTTGTTTCCCTAATTCAACGCCTGTGTCTTTTCTTTCCCCAACCCTATTTTCTCATGGTTGCTTGAGCGTGCAAAAACTTGAGGGATGATCTTGGTAGATGGAGGTATTATGGATAGCTAGATCTCGTCCTAGGGTGACCATATAAATAAATTATTTATAATTTATTAAATATGAATTATACAATACTTATGCTAGTACTTTACTACATAGGATAAAGGATGTCGTACCATTAAAATCTAAATGCGTTTATTATTAGGATCTTGGCTATAAATTTTCATTTTAATAATCATATTCTAAAACCTTGACAAATCCTTATTTCTAGTTGTAGCTCGCCAAATTTGAGCAAGAGATTTTACGAGGAAGAGTTTGGAGGAGCGGATACTAGTAGTGGCGTAGGAGGTAGGAAGGAACAAAAAAAAAAAACCGCGAGAAAAATAAATGATGGGAGATGATGAACCCATTTGCATCTGCTTGAAAGTTTCTAAAGCCCTTTCAATGGACCGATTTGTGCATAATAGCGTATACAACCCTTTCTCCTCCCATTTTGCCCTTCCTCACCACCTCTGCTACTCACATTTTTCCCCCTTCTCCCTCTTCACATTTTTCTCTCCCAATCACTCTCATTTCCTGTCTCTTTCTCTCCCAACCAGATTTGAATGAAAATCACTAAGGGGAGGTCATTGGAGGGTTTTAATGACGAATTTTGCAGAATTTCTCATGCCCTACCATATTTACTTTTTGAGTAAGGGACTCCATGCTTTTTTGGCTGTGCAACTCCTCCATGCAACACACACACAATTCTTTGTGTCATATCTTGTCATTGTCCTGCAATATTTTTTTGATGGTCAAAGAGGCAAAAAGCCATGCTTATCATTTTGTGTGACCATTCCTATTTATTTCAAGTTGTCTCCTCATGGTATGGGGGAGATTAGACCAAATAAATGCCCATTTTTAACACCACTTCATAGCTATTTAATCTTAAACTAAACACAACATATCATCTAATTTTAATAGATTAATAAAAGATAAACTACTATTTATTCTAGATTACCCTTAATGGTAAGAATACAATAAGGATATAGTGATAACATACACATAACATATTACCGCATAGAAACTTTAAGTTTTAATCCAATAAAATATAATTAGCCCTAAATTTCTCCTCTTTTCATTCTCTATTTTGATAGCCCTCTATCCCCCTCTAGAATGGCATTCCATGGCATGCCTTTATGCCCCTCTTATAAAAATTTATATCCAAGGATAACCAAGCGAGAAGTCTACCACTTTGTGTGCCCTTCGCCATAGCCACTATATAGACATTACCAAAACTTGGCCAATAAATTTGTCAAAAAATTGGGAAAAACTAGGCAATTGCTTCTTTAACAATTCCCCATACTTTATGCTTGATGGACGCCATAACCAATTCACGAACTCAAATGGGAGTCCATAACTTGTTCAAAATCTCTCATTTGATGTAGGAAAGGATAATCAAACTGTAAAGAGCCTTGCTTAAACTGACCCAATTTTGCTAATTTTGAGCTACAAGAGTTTTACAAATAGTTGTCTTGCAAGTTCTTTAACTGTTGGTTATTGTTTACTTTTGAGTTTGAAGCAATGATGATAAAATGAACCTTTAAAGCTCAAATGGAAATATACATTTGACTGAACTGAGTTGGTAAGTGCAATGTAGTATATTTTCTTATTTCCCCAATGCATATGTCACTAAAATTGAGAGTGAACATTAGCCAAAGCTAGAAGACAATTTGTCGAACACTTGACATGCATTCTAATACTTTCTACTACAAATTTGGACTAATTACAACTTGTAATTTCTTTTCATTGGAGATCATGCTAAGAAGATTTACAATATAAGTGACTTGGATCAGAAGGGAAACAATTTAATATTTTTTTAGTTTGCTTTTTTCTTGACAATGGAATGCAAATTAAAAAAAAATAGATTACAACCCAAACATACATTTCAGACTGTAATAACAACATAGAATGCATTTTTCTATATGACTAATGTCAGATAATTGCGAAGATAGTTACCTTAGTTCATAAAGACATTCACTAGACCCTTTTGCCTAGGCATTCAAAGTAATTACAACTAAAAATACAATGACTATGATTCAAAGAATACACCAAACCTGGTGATAGTTTGAGAAGCAAAAGAACAGCCTGGAAACTCCCTCAAAATACTTGATTCACCAAGGATGAATGGTGCTCAACCTAGAAACTCCCCACATCTTCAAAAGGACCTCAAAACCAACCACGACCTTGCATTCAACAACTACAAATGATGTTTTTCAAGTAGGAGGTCACATCCTTTGTTTGTTGTCTAATATCCTTTAAATTTTTTGATTTAAATAATGGTTTACTACTTATAAACGCTAGAGGATTTAATACAAAAAGGCCTCCAATAAGTTGAGTAGAAATCTCAAATCGAACCCATGGTAAACACAAAAATATGAAGAGAAATATGAATACAATAGCATAATGGCTAATTAAAATATTAGCTAAAATAAGAAAGATGATGATAGGAGACAAGGTGCATTGATGAGGAGAGGGTGTGGGTAAAGATACAAGATTGTGCAGTTAATAAGCATGTCACCCCTTGCTCAACCCCATACTTCCATCCACCTTCCCACGTGAATGGAGTAAGTACCTTTTATTTTCTGGTAGTGAAAAGATTCTTGACATCAGACAACAAATGATTTTGGTGGGATTTCACACCCAGAATAGCCTATCGACTAATAAATATCTTGCAATTTTTTAATTAATCGATTCAAGGCTACTATTTTCTCTCCTGTATAATTGCGAAACCCTACACTTATTATTAAGGTAGAAAAGTAGAAATATTTTTTATAGCTGTATTTACTAATTTCTAGTTTTTATGTAGAAGGAAGTTTTTAGAAAAGTATAAAGCAATTATATATTATACTATTCTATTGTACTAGTTAATCAAAGACTAAGCCTTTACAATTTATCCTTCCTTAGAGGAAAGTGTTTGTATTCTCTTTTTAAATGGGAAATAGTTTCTCAAACAAATATTAGGAGATTGACTTTGTTTACATTGATATTTCACCCTATGCATAACTAAGTTTGTAGTGGTAGTCCCTCTCTTGGTGGTGTGTCAAAAGCATTAAGAATGATGTCTTTTCTAAAAAGTAGGCTAACAATCTAGAATATAATGTTTTGGGTGAGAGAGTTGAAATTCCTTTGCCAAGTAACTTGTGGCTCATACTACTTCCTTTGATTAATATTAACTACCTTATGAATGCTAGGATAAAATGGTAGATCAACATTAAAACCATTATATCCTATCGATTGAGTAATGATACAATATGCGTATTCAATAGGTTTGAGCTTATGATATTGTTGACCGTTAAAAATTCATTTATTCGTATAAAGTTAGACTTTATCTCCAACTTACAAGATGGAAGGGATGTGATGCTTGTCATAGATTTCCTTATAATTAACTTAAGAAGTCTAACATGTTCCCTACATTTTTGCATGAATATTTTACATGTCTTGAATAAAATGAGAAATTTGGCTCTATTCATTTTATTGATGCAATGAAGTTAGAGGAAGAGAAACTAGAATCTAGTATGGAGCAAGATGATGATATCCATCCTATACCTCAAAAGGAAAATGGCTTATAGAGACATGTAAAGATTTATTATGGTTGTGTGAAAAAGTATAAAGATAACAATGCCATTGTTTATTCTTACTATAGAATATGCTAAGAGAATGAATAAAAGTCTAATTGAAAACTTTAGTTTGGTCATTAATTTGTGGATAGAAAGTTGTAAAATAGTGAAGTTGAGACCCCAAAAGACTCCAAAGAGGCTTCCAAATTTGACTAAAAAATATATAAGCTTGCTTAAGATCACACCCTCAAATTTTGCAAATTTGAAGTGCCTGCATCTTTTCAAAGTGCAGATAGAGCCTAGGCTTGCATTCTACTAAATATGCCCTGGAGGCCCTCTTTGTCGATTAAAATTTTGCAAATCGAAGATCATCTCACAAATTCTTGTTATGCCTTGCATAACCACCCCATTTTATCTTGGAACAAATTGGGTTCCCCTTTTCTTTTGTTTTTTCACCTCTGGTTGTTTGTTTGGGTCTTAGGAGTTCTTTTGTTTTCCTCCTAGGTCTGTCTTTTGTTCTGTCAGATTTGTTTCTACCTCAGCCAAAGTTGGGTTTCTTTTTGCTAAAAAAATTGAATGAAATGATCAAGAATGATGTATTTTCTATGCTTTGAGGAGTAATGGAGGCATGGTTTTGTAGGACTAAATCATACCTTTGATGCTATTTCTCAAGGAAGTCAGTTGGAAAGCATGCCTCAATAAGATTTGGCACAAAACTCTTCAAAGAATAAAGTTGCTAAGACTAGCTGAGTGTCTCACCGACTAGCTGTTGTGTTTTATCTATTTGAAATACTCAGGTCGCCAAGACATCTTAGTTGCTGTGAGTTTTTATATATCTCTGTGACAAGGTGGGGTCTCGCTGACAGTTGTTCACAAGGCTGGCATCGAGAAGAATGGATTACCTTCGGTGTGGTGTCTCGCCGACTTGTGGAAGTCTCGCCAAAAGATGAAGGGCTCGCTATAATGTCTTACCGACAAATGATGGTCTCGCCAAAGGTTTGTGCCTTTGGTGTAATGTCTTGTCGAATGTGGATGTCTCACCGACAGAGGGGCACAACAGTATAAATCTTAAAGGATCACTATGATGTCTTGTTGAAGGCGATAGCTTGGTCAAATGAATAGTGGCTCGGGGAGATATGTCACCGACAAATGGGGGTCTCACCAAAAGTTGTTCATAAGATTGTTGCAATTGGGGGACTCCGGGGAAATGATTTGCATTTGGTGTGATGTCTCGCCAAAAGAAGTTGAGCTTAGGGGGATGTCTCACCGACTTGTGGTGGTCTTGCCAAAAGGGTATATGGATGTTGGTAAGACTCCTCGCCAAGGGGTTTCGTTCGCTATGATGTCTTGCTGACTCATGATGTCTCGGTGATGGTTTTAACTCTTCGGTGTGACTGATGGAGGCTTGCTGAGACCTTTCTCAACCTGTTTGTCTTGCCGATGGGTGTGTTCATGTTGAGCATCGCCGAGACTCTTGCCGATGGGTGTGTTCATGTTGAGCATCACTAAGACTCTTTTTGATGATCTAAATGGAATGGTATCTACTGTCAGGTGCTTTCGGTATGACCTCTTGCTGAAAGCGATTGTCTTGCCGATGGTTTTGGATATCGGTATGACTCCTAAGGACTCGCTATGATGTCTGGCTGATAGTGATAGTCTGGGTGACAACTTTGGATATCGATATAACTTTTGCAGCTCAGAATGACCTCTTGCTGATAGTTCTAAGCTATGTCGATTGCTACTGTGAAGTATAATCACATCAAGGAGACACGACTAGTGTTTCACTGACTTGCGATTCTGTTTGAACGACTTTACCCTACCTGAAGATCTTATGTGGTGTCTATTCAACCAATCAAAGGAAGCTAAAGGAAAAGCATTGGCAGTTTAACTGATTAACTATTCTTGTGAGGAAGATCAATAGAGCATAAATGACATGGACTTACTCTGAGATCAAAAGTGATGGATCAGTTCGGTATCCAGTGGTGTTCATCTATAGGAGCTCTAAACAAGAAGGTCAGATGGTGTCTCTCAAGGGGTTCAACTTGTAGAAGGATCTAGGGTGAGAGGAAGGCAGAAAAGGAAGGAGCTGTGAGTCTCAAGGAAGCTAGGATCTCTACTGGCAAAAGTAGATCGATATTAATGACTATACTCTAAAGCATTCAAAACAGCTCTACAAGGAAGTTTGAAGGTGGACATGGGGGCCAGAAGTTAATGCATCGTTAAATTTATTCCAAAAGATCTGAGGGTCGACCCTTCTATAACTGACTTTTTGGTAAACCCTAAAAAAAAGGTCCAACACATTCTTTTTTGCATGTTCTGTATATATGGCACTTTTGTCTCTTTGTAAGAAAGGGAGGTCTAGTTCAGAGTAAGAAGGAGAAGAAGCAAGGATAGAGAGATAGATGTTGAATAGTATGAAGTTTCTAAAGGCAGAGAAACTTAAGATTAGAATAGAGTAGTAGTTAGATTCAACAGAAGGAGGTGATGTATCTAGCAGAAGGAGGTGATGTATCTAAAGGTAGAGAAACTTAAGAGTAGAATAGAGTAGGAGTTAGATTCAGCAGAAGGAGGTGATGTATCTAGAAAATTTTCTTAGTGTAGATGGAGATAATCTGAAGACATAGGTTTTCTGTACATTGGTGATTTTGCCAAATTTGTAAATGTTTCTTATCTATTTCACCAACACTAGAAGCAACCAAATTTAAATCTACTTCATATTGTGTTCTAGAATGGTATTTATCTTGGGTTAATCATTTGATTTGCAAACCTTTCAAGGAATGAAAGTTTATCTTATGTTTTGTTTAAATGGTGATTTATAATCTGCTATTGAAATTAGCACTATGAATGAATGAAACTGTGTGTATCACAAATTAATTTTGTTCTACAGTTTTAGTTAGAAATTCCTTGAAAGGTGGCAAGTCTGATTAAGTTGGATAAAGTAGCATTCTCTTCAGTTCACAAGATTTGATCTATCTTTTTCTATTTCTTTAAAACCTTGGTTAAAGTAGGTTTAAATTTATGTTTGATCTTAGAACAATCCAGAAGATCAACACTAGCAGGCCCCTTGAACATTACAACCATATTGACCACTTCGTGAAACAACAATGTTGTGAACCAACAATAAAGACCACGAGAGGTGATCAATTTGATTTTTGATTGTCTTTTTCAGGAGAGGTAGATATTTCACATTTATCTTACCTGCATGTTGTGGGTCAATTTGGCACCATCAATAGGAAACTGGCACTAGGAGGGCCCCTTGAGTAATTTTGGATTGTTGTGAGTTGGAGTGGGTTAGATCTTGGAAAACTCAGCTCTGATGGGTAGCCCTTTATATACACTAGGATTTGTCCATGAAATCCTTGGTCACTTGTATGATAGGTTTCTTTTATTTTTCCCTAACAGTGGGAAAAATGCTTTTGAACATGTCAAATTTTGTAGACATGTATTCATTTTTCTCCATATTCAACATCCGGATATCATTTGCCAGTTATTTGTCAAAACACTTAAAGGTACAATGAGGCAATGGTGGTCGCACCCACAAAAGGATATGAAAATCACAGTAAAACCTTTCCTGGGAATTGGACATTCCAACAGGTGACTAATATCTCTCTATGGATGTTCTTTACTTGTCAAACTAGGGGACGTATACCTTAAATGGTGTAGCACAATATATGCACTAAGAACTAGTTTCAGTCAAAACTTAATAGAAATAAATACTAGAAAGGAATTCTATCTACGCTACAGGAAGGTAATGTGAAGTTCTTTAACTCAACTAGGATTTGATTAAAATAGAAACCATAACAACTACGACTGAAACACAAACTGTGAACTGGCCTTATACTGCAGGAACAGGCATAGGGATGGATTCCCTATGCTGCAGGAGCAATACAAAACTGAGTTTGTATGAAAACTTCAAAGATGAAGGCTAACTGATGATCAACAGAAAAGAACAGCTAACTAACTAGCTACAGATACTTACTAAGTGGGCCCCCTTAGCAAGCATCTACTGATTACGTAGGTGCTGAACTTAGAACTTCATCAAACTTTATCCATGCAAATAGAATGGTATACATTGCTTTGTTGATATGGAAACTAACAACAAACTCTGTCTCTTGTCAAATAGATTATGCTTTTTATTATCATACTGACTCTTACATGGTATTTGTTAACTTTTTATTACTATGCTTCTATCTTACTCTAACTATCATCCCTCTTCTCTCACTCGCATAGGAGGAGTACTTTATTTAAAATCAAGAGAGCAACTAACTAACTAACCCTATCAAAGAAAGACATGGAAATAAAGTGTATCTCAGAATCAAGGAACAAACTTTATAAATGAATTTATCCATTCAACCCGATTCAAAGAGAATCTAGCGTTCCACTCTTTCTAGATTGACTATTATTAAAAATATTTTCCAACGGTTTCGGTCAAAGAGTTTTCACCAGAGCTTCCTTGAAGTCGTGTAGGAAATAGACTTTACTGCAAGGCCGAGATCGGGTGCGCTTGACTCGATCATACTTCTTCAACAACCTACAATACAAAAGGTAACAGATGCAAAAGAAAAGGCGCATGGCATATACATAATTTTCGTTCATTAATCACACATTTAAATCTATTTCATCATTCAAAAATTATATGCGATATACCAGTCATTTAGGGAGTCAACGGAGTAATAAATGTAGTCAAGACAACACAATAAGTTGCAAGAACATGAAAGTGTTTTGCTACAGGATATCCCCATAAAAGGTTTCAAAAGAGTTTTAAACAACCACGAATAACAAAAGTAAAGGCATTAAAAGGTTATCATAATATCCAAACTATGAGCACATTTTGGGCTCATCACTGCCCCTTACTTAGCCTAATGCTGGTCCTCCAGCATTAACTTTCCTGGTGGTTTCTCTGAAATCAGTTGTTGCTGCATGACTCTGAAATGGAGTTCCAAACCTGTAATAAAATCCTCTGAAATTCTGACACATTTCATACCTACGGTCTTCTAAATCATTATTAAGTTTTGTAGCCTAGTGAGGATAAAGGGGCCATATTAGCATAGGAGGTCTGAATGTCAATGGCAACCATAGTTAAAATCTCTTTTGAAGTCCCAACTGTATATATTTGCTCGATCGTTTAAGAGCTGCTATGAAATTTAGGGGACTGTGAGGTTCGAACCTTCTTAGCCCAACAATTAATCTTTCCCACCTTTTCTCACTTCTGGTGTATGACAGTCTCCAAAATGAATATAACTGTGCCTGAAATTCATCATATACCTGTTTCCTGAGATCAAATATTTTCTCTCTGACTGTAGTATTATTAATGCCATATGTCAGAGTAAACTAGGTTTTCAGCATTGCATGGGGGTTTGAACTTTGAGAGCGTAATAGAACAGACTCATTCCTTTCGGCTTCCTCATATGTTTCCCATTGCCTGCCATAATTTACTTCATTTGATTCCCATGACATAAATGATCTCAAATGGATATCACCAATATACAAAAGAGGATTTCATTATGTTTCAAATGGAATTAAAAAGCCATGTAAATAAAATTCACACAGAGAATTTCTTAACTAATTAGGGGTTGCCTGGTATGCATCGTAAAATTCTTTAGCAGTGTGAAGTATAGGATCTTGATTTCTTGAAATTCTCATTAGTTGGAACCATAAGAATTGTTCCTTAAGGCACAAAGCATAAACTCTGGGTGGTGGTCTGCATTCTATAATTTGACCAGTTAATTTTAACATTTCATCCATTTTTGTTTTTAACTCAGAAATTTTTTGTTTCTAACTTTCAATTTCCTTTTCAGTTTCTTCCTTTCTACCTCCCATAGACTTTGTTGCATGTTAGTCTAGGCTATGTGCTGGAAATTCAGGGTTTGCAATGTAACTATTTCCTAGTTAGCTTTGACATATTCTAGAAACTTAATTAGAAATGTCTTCTTATAAACAACAATGGCTTTACAAGTTACAGGGTGAAATATAGCTTCACTAGGCACATTCAATTGTTTAGTCTGTTCTTGCTCTTGCAGCAAGATGAATTCTTGTTGCTGTAGTAGAGAAGATTGTGCTTCCTCCGAAAACTGCATAGCGGTGGTAGCCAAGTCATCAAGACTTGGTAACCCTTGCTCCATTTCCTTTGTCTCAACTTGTTCCTCTTCATGAACGAATGAACTCTGTGCAACATTTTCGGACACATTTTGAGAAACATCAAATTCAGACCCTACAGACCTTTTTGAGATTACAATAACCTCTGGTTGAGGTGAAGCAGGGGAGGTCTTACTCTGTTTCCTTGTGAAAACTCTTCTTGGCATTGGTGCAGCTGTAGGAGGTGTTCTGGTAGCCTTCCTCTTTCTAGTCTACTTAGAGGGCTCTGCCCTACCAGAGGATGATGGTGAGCTGGTGTTAGCAACAGGTGTTGCTCTAGGAGAGACGGTTGCAGGGGAAAGTGCTGTAGGAGAAGAGCATTGCCTTTTCCAAGAACGAGGGTCACACTCTGGAGTTTGTTCTGCCCCAAACGACTCACTTGCCTTTGTTTTTCCCTTCTTTCTCCTAGTGGCAAACCTAGTTTGTACCTGAGCAGAAGATTTTAGTGGGGGAGCTACAAGACCAGGTGCTATAGAAGTAAATGACCCTTGCCCTGTTCTACTAGTAGACACAATTTCTTTCTTCTTTTTCTGAGGCCGTGGGGTAAGTACCCTAGAGGGTTGTGGAATTTGCAAGCTCTTTTGGGAAAAAAATTGTTGTCAGGAAAGAGGTGAGACATCTCTCAAAGAGTGTTCAATCAGTAATTTGATAAGGCTATGATGAGAAACAAAATTATCTTTCCCTTGTTAGGTTCCATGGGCACTTTGTTCCAGAAATTTTAACAGGAAATTTGGAACATTTATAACTAACCCATGCCTAATATGACCTAATAATTTGAAATGATAAGAATGCAGGTAGGAGAAATGACCTTCACAAGTTAAATACCTGATTATGTAAGTGGCGTATTCTGAATAAGGAGGAGGCAATGATACCCGCTTACATCCCTGCTTGGAGACTTCCAAAGGTCCATCAGTGGGTAATGAAAACTCAGCCCTTGCAGCGGCAGCATATGAAGAAAATTTTTCTCCAACGGCTGGAAACCTGGTTACTTTAGCAATTATATCTTAAGTTGCAACAACCATTAGACCACACATAGTAGCTTCCCCTTCAAAAAGGGTTCTAAAAAATTTTGCAGCAGCCTCCTCATCAAAAGCATTTAAACTCAAGAAGTAGTTTAACCATCCATAGAAACTGAATGCATGGACTGTTCGAGGATTTTGCAATAATAATTCATGAGCTACAGGCTCATGTTGCGCCAACTGACTATCCATGTTCATAATTTTCCTCTAGCTGAACTCAATTCCCTGCTAAAAATTCAAATTCTTTGTTTCCCTTTCTGTTCTGGTTTTTCTTCTGTCATGCCGTCACATTTCTTTCTTTTCTAAAAAATAAACTTTTTGAACAAGCAGTTTTAATCATAATTTACAAGAAAAATATGCAATAAAAAGGACATGCGATCATATTTGGAAAGTACCATAAAAATAATAAAGAAAGGTTATATGCACAGTTATGGTAGCGGCAAAAAAATAAGTTTTAAAAGGTGGATTACCCCGCCCCCTACTTAGAGTATGACACGTGTCCTCACATGTACTAAAGAATAGGTAGAGATCGGGTAATAATGACTGGTACTGTCATAGCATTAAATGAATAGAATAAAATAAATTAAATATGCGATAACAAAAGATATAGTGTACCTTTGATAATTGCATATACGTGTGAAGAAAGATGATAGCGTCACATGAGCTGACAGTTGGGAATGACATAATAATTAAGGGTGATGCAGATGGATGAGGTGGATGGGTGATGTGGGTGGACAAGGTGAATGGATGGATGGGATGGATGGATGAAAGATAAAGAAGTGGTATGTAGTGACAAATGAGAATGGAGAAAAAGGGGTTTCTTTTAAAAAGAAAACCTTTATTATAAGTATGTTTTTTTGAAAATTATGGTGAAGCTGCAGGAGAAAGGCTAAAGCCTTCGGCTGTAGGAAGAGTAGTGGGAGGAACCTGAACAAACTATTACATGAATTCTTGTTTTGAGACTGGTTTATGGTATAACCAGAGTCGGTGGCCATTAACTAGCAATTTGAAATAGACTGGATCAATTGTCACCAGCTGTATAGCTCCGTTGTCGAACACATCCTCAACTTCATAGGGGCCAAGCTATCGTGTTGTGAGTTTACCTTGGTTTTCTTGATATTTGGAATCATATAACAGAGCCCAATCACCAGCAGAAAATTTCTTGGTTTTTATGTGTTGTTTATGCCATTTCTTTTGTTGTTGTTGGACTGCTTCTGTATGCTGCAGGGTGGCTTTTCTCATTTCGTCCAAAGCATTTAGCTGTAGAAGACGGTCCTTCTGCGCTTCAGATATTTCCATATTGACTTCAAGAGCTGTACTCAAAGTTTTGTGCTCAAATTCTATGGGCAACATGGTTGTTTTCCCATAAAGTAGCTCAAAAGGTGTAAACCCAGTTGTTGTCTTCCATGTAGTTCTTGTTAATGGTGTTTTTATGTATTTCTCAACACAGGCAGTGCATAGGTGCACTACCTCTCTTGAAAGACAATCTCCCACAATCAAATTGCAGAACACTATCCCAAGGTTTCTTAGATGTCAGGTCATGACAGTGCTTAGATACCTCACTAGTTTGATGTGATTTGCTGGAATCACAAGGCAGTCTTACAGAAAATACAAAGCGTGGACACAAAGCATGGAAGTTGGATCTAGAAATGGAGTTCTTAGAATGGGAAGTTGTTATGCACCTGCTATAGGTTCAAACAACAATCTTGAACTCCATTTAGTTGTTGGATTTGGCTTTACAATGTGCAATGAACCTTAGCATAGGTCGGTTACTAAAAAAAGGGGAAAAAGGCGAAGGAGAAGAAAAGTTCCTAAGTCTGAAATTAACTATGAATAGTGATAATGGAGTTCCTATAATGGACAATTCCTTAAAACAATATTCCACATAACCAGAGATTTCACAGTATCATAGAAATTGTGCTATCTTCTAAGGTCTGCAAATATTTTATCCTTCATTCACCACATATATGCATGAATCAAAGATAAATGTTTGGAGCAGTGTTCAAATCAAGTCCACGCTAACTTTGCACAGCTATCTACCATCAACAAACAATAAAAAGTATGGACAAAGAAGTCATCAACATGGCAGGAATTTGCATGATCACCCAACAACATTCCTAAGATTTACCCAAAGAAAGAAAACAGCTAACTAGAACAGCATTAAGATCTAAGCTAAACATTTGATATTGGAGAATGAATCAAATAACATGAGAGAAACCAAGAAAATACACCAAGTCAATGTCTTTTCTTATAAATTTTAGCAGCATGTCTTTACAACAACTCAACTCTTTCTTTGCAAATGGGAGGAGTGCTCTATTTATAGTTTCCCAAAAGTTAAATGAATGGCCAAGATTTATTCTCATTGTGTGGCCAAGATTTATTACAAAATAGGGTTTCACCCACCCCAAATAAATTACAATTTAAAATACATTTTTGTTTCTTCCTTATTTCATCTTCTTGTGGATGGCACTGTAGCTCTTTTGTCCTTTAGCAAATTGCTGTTTTCTTTGTTGTAGCTACTCTTCAGGAAGATCTTTGTCCTTGGATGGGCTATCCTTCTACTCCTTGGAAGCTACGTGTTCTATATATTTGAGGATGACCGCTTGGAGCTTGTCTATTTCGAGGATTTCACATCATAATGCCTGATAGCTCCATTCTTTAGCATTTTCTTCTAGCCTTTTCCAATTTTCATCATACTTCAAGCCTTGGTCCCTAAACAACTCTGATTGGTTGAAGGCGCAGGCAGTGAAACTCAGGAACTCCATTGTGATTTCTCCAGCTATCCCGTCCTTCATCTTCTCCTGGAAATATGGTTTGATCTTCTCTAGGTCCATTTGCACCATGGGCATATCATAGCCTATCATCAGCTTGAGATATTGGGCACATTCTGCCTGGATTTCCTTGATCTACTCAATATCTGGATCCACCTTGCTCAGGATTTGCTCCAACCTCTCATTCCAGTTGTCGAAGTCTCTGTGCCACACATTAACTAGCTAGTGATATTCTTTCTTAAGCTCTAGCTTCTCCTCCCATGTGGCCTCAGGCATTTGAAAGATAGCTTTGATCCTTGGGAAGGTGGAGTCGTAGGTGGCGGAGAAATTGGTGTAGAGCCTCTTTATGCTCTCCAGAGATTGGATCAGGTCCAAGAACTTATTGGATGTCTGCACAACCCTACTGATTCCCATGTTCCCAACGTATGAGACCTGTCAGAACCAGTCCTCAGTGGTTTTCTCCAAGTCCTTCCTTCTCTCCATTTTGTCTAATTGCTCCTTGGAAAGCAATTGTGGTGCAACTGTGCATGTAGTGGGTAGGTCGTCCACTGAGGACCATTGTTGTATATAGTCTATTAATGCTACAACCTGTGCCTTGAGCTCATCCTTAGAGATCTTGTCCTAGTTTAGTAGGTGCACCATGGTGGCCACAGACTCCTCAAGGTGCTTGACCTTTTGCTTTATGGTTGCTATCCCCAAGTCAATGGTAGAGATGTTATAACTCACCCCTGTTTGGCCAACTGTAGGCGTTGCAATTTATGCTGCTCGGGAACCAGAAGCATCCATGGTTACCTTGGATTGAACCTTGGGCTTCTTCTCCTTCTTTTTCATGATCTGGGATCGAGCCAAGATGGCTTCCAATCTTGCCCTTGGGTCCTTCAGCACAGGGGTTTTTTTCTCAAGTTGCCTCTCCAACCACTCGGGCATAGCAGACTTCCCCTTAGGTGAATCACGGCTACCCTCGCCCTTCTCTGTCAAAGGAAAGACCTCTGCCTCCTTCTCCTTTTGGGATTCTCTTTTCTTTTGGGTAGCATCCTCCTCCTCTTCATTGGAGTCATGAACAAACACGAGACATTTGACAGGCAGCCCGGTGGACGACTGCTAGATGGGACTTTCTTCTTTTGCTGCTTCTTCTTCTTTCTTCTCCTCGGTAGCCTCGGCCTCGGGGCTCTTGTCAACATGGGCTTCAACCTCAGATAGATCTTTTTGCTACTGTCCATCTGCTGGCTGCTCCTCTTCACCATGTGGTGATTCTTCTGCCTCCGCCCCAATGTCCTTTAGCTGCCACACCACCTCCTCTGCAAGGTCCTCATCAAATGTCTAAATGATTTCCTTAGCACCCGAGCCACCCTCTTCATCTCCACTCTCGGAAGAGTCTGTATCCTCCTCTTCATAGACCACCCTGTTGATGGTTCAGTGCTCGTACTTGGGGTGCTCATAATACTCATCAACCTCCTCCTCGATCAACTTCGAGGCCTCCTGCTCTCACTCCTCCAACTCTTTTTGAGATTTGTATTGTAGTTTCCATAGTTGGCGGCCCTATCAGTGGTTGTGAAGGTTGAGTTGTTGCAAGGACTTGGGTAAGGGCTACTTGGAGAGTTGGATCTATTAGGATCTGGGAGAGCTTAGGGGGGAGACTTTGCATGTTCCTTGTAAGAGCCTCAGGCATAGTGGCAAGGGGAACAGGTGATGTTATTATTGCCAGAGGGAGCGATGTGATTGGCGACATGGTAGCAGAAGAAGAAGGGGGAGTGGTCACGCAAGAAGAGGAGTCAACGTTAATTATTGACTTCGCCAGGGGTGAAAGGGCAAGATGGACAAAAATGTCCACTGCCAGCAGAGATGCAACGACTATGGTCAGGGAGGCGGGTGGTGCAATAGAAGGAGCAAGAAGAGTTGAGAGAGGCGGCAACTCTATTGTACCCACTACTTGTTTAAGCCTTTTGGGAGATGAGCTTCCCATTTCTTTCTTTGCTTGGGCCTTGGGATCTGGAGACTACGCGGTTTCTGGTCCTTTCCTTTTTTGGGACCTGGTGACTGGAGGAGACTTGGAGGTCTCACTAGTCGATGTGGTGGCAGCAACATCCTTCGTGGTACTTGGCTCACTTTTGAGCCTTTCATAGGTTAGGACCACCCCTTGTCACTTTAGATGTGCCACTTGCCCATCGATCCACTCCCTGGTATGAGTTAGAATTGGCTGGGTGATGGTGTCTAGGTCATCGACCTCCTATTCATTCTAGTCGATTGATGGTATTGGTAGGTTGGCAACTGCAGGGTACCTCGGGTGCATGATTGTGGACTCATCCTCCTCCACTTGGTCTGGTACCGGGAATGGCTGCACCCTTCTCAGGAATTGCACAGTCATGCGCATGTAGTTCCTTATGCGCACCTCCTTGTCGCCTGGTAGTCGACCTGGAAATCTTCAATGTGGTATTGGTGGGCATATGCTGGCTCCAGTGCCTTTTTGACGTGGCTGTTTGGGTCCATCCATGGGCGAGCGGTGTACCAGTCAAAATGGTATTCCTTGAGCTCTTTCTCAGAGTTACTGGTGCATTATGACATTTGCAATCGATACATGCCTTGGCCAAGGGTCACGGGGTAGGAGATCCCCGCTATATGTTTGTTGCTGAAGACTGCCTGGATGTGTTGGAGCTACCGAGAAAGCTCCAGGAGGATGATTCTGTCGTTGGGTAGCAAGGAAATCTATTCGGCCTTTTAGTGAAACCTTGGGCCCGGATGTACGTAAACTTTGGGGGCTGGATGAAGAGGAAAGCGTATTATTTCAAAAGTGCTCTGGCACTATGGGAGACCCTCCTCTTGAAGTCTTCGACGATCAATCTGATGATGTGGCCGATGAAGGCGTTATTGACCCTATAGTACTCTTTCTTGAAATTGCAGTACTAGAGCTGTGGATATTTGTCATAAGCTTTAAGTCCTCGCTTCTGCCCCTAATCAGGTGCTACAAACAACCCACTGTACTGCCTTTGATCTGCCAGGGAGTAGATGAGATAGGAGGTCATGTAGAACTTGGAAGTCTTCTTCACATTGATAAATTGTTCATGGAAGCAGTCGCTTATGATGCCTCTCTAGTAGAATGAGACCTTGGTTGTAACATCCTCATTTCCCTACAGGATCTACTCAATATAGTATGCCATCCACTCCTGGAAGAAGGCGGCTGTTGGAAGACCCATGACCCTACTCAGCAAGGTTACCAGGTCGTGGTAATCCTCGTAGAAATCACTACGAAAGAGTTCATGGGGAATCTTCATAGCGCTGCCACGTTTTTCTTTAAGCCAATGCAGATTTATAGACTTCTTGCACCCTGTCGGATTAGCATCCCACGCTGCCTGGCATTCTTCCAATGTGGGGACCTCCATTTGTTGGAACGTGGGGATGTGGAATGTCTTGGTGATCCTTTTTGGTGACATATCTGCGAGGATGTTCCCTTCCTTATCCACAATTGTTCTGGTATCCTTCTGATAGGCTTCTCGGCAAGCCATGACTAATTCAGGTGCCACGAGAGAGGGAGGGAAACTGGCAGCCTTGGCTATTCCACTCTGCCATATTAATCTGACATTTTTTATTGTTGGGTTGACCCTGACTCTCTGAGTGAATTCATCTATATCCACTTGGCCAATATTAGTATCTGAAATCTCCTTCTAGTCCGTTGTGACCTTTGAGTGAAGCGGCTCACCTTGGAATTGATATTTCATTTGATCTTTATCTTCCTTTCCTCGAGGGGTCCTTCCTGACTTCTTACCCTTGTCCTTCTCAACGGATGCCCCTGAAGTTCCTGCACTTGATTCCATATATTCTGTAGGCAAGGGCAAAGTCAATGCAATAGATTATCGAAAGAATTCATGTTAGTCCATATCTTGAAAACAACATCTACTTCAAATAATCAATCAAGTATATCATAAATTTGATCTCTAGACGTTATTGATCTTCGTTTCAGGGCATTTCGACAATCCGGGCCTAAAGGGCCAGACTTCTCTGGCAGGAATGCTGTCTAGAAGGGAAAATGCAGTCGAAGGCTCCTGGAAACCCTCTTTGGTCAAATTTTAATGTTTCGAGAAGCTCATGATGAAGAGGGCCAAAAATAAGCATGTGGGTCGAGGTTAGATTCTAAATTTGGGCTTGTTAGGATTGATTTAAGGGGCCTCGGAGGTTTCAGGCTGGAAAGCTGCGAGGAGATAGCATTTGGTGACGGCAGACAGCAAATGGAAATCTAGAGGCGGAAGTCCAAGGACCTGGGTCTAGAGGGCCAAAAGGCGACCGATGCTTAGTCATTTCATTTTCGAAGGCTCGGGTCGGCGATGTCGGGAAGGCACACGAACTTCGTCGGGTGGGACAACAATCCTCGCACGGAAGTCTGGGAAGAGAAGTCTGGCATCATATTTTGCGTTTGTGAATCTTGACGGCATCCAGTAGGCCAGAGCCTGGAGGGTAGAGTTCCAGGCGGTATTTTTGTTTGGATTGGTGGGGAGGACCAAAATCCTGAGACACGGGGACTAACGCATTGACGGTCGCAAGGAGTTTCGGAAAGAACCCACGACAGATGGAAGCTCGGGGCCCGGCGGCCAGGCGAACGGGGTGCAATCTCCCCGATGGCAGGAAAGCGATGGACTTCCGAGAACAGAAGTCTGGACACCGGGGCCCAAGAAGTCCCATGGATGCGGATGTGAAAACGCAAGACAACGGTGGAGCGGAAGGTGGGGCTCGGAGCCTGGAAGGCATTGATGACTTCGCCGAAAGACCTCGCCATGGAAAACGACAGAAATCAGACCAAAGAAATCCGACGCCTAGATCCCGGAAGTCAGAACGCCGGACGGGGTTCGTTGTTAGCGATGGCGGGCGAGAGATGGACTTCCAAAACTTGAAGTCCAGACACCGGGGCCCGAAGGCGTCAGCGATGTAAGAATTTTTATCACTAGAAGTTAACAGCGAAAATGAGGGCGGAGCCTGGGGAGCAAGAAGCCAGGTGACGTTTGCTGTTGGAGACAGCAAAACACAGGCAGAACTCTGGGGACAGAGCTCCAGGGTCCGGAACCCGAGGGGACCAAAGGACATATGTTCGATTTTCAAGTTTAGATGGCGAGGAACATGTCGGGGTTTGGAAGCCGGGAGGTAGGGGTAGGTTTGCAGTTTAAGTATGGCGAAACGCAAACAGAAGCCTGAGCCAGGAAACCCAATGAAACAGGCCCAGAGAGGAGGATTGCCGTCGATGGGTGTTTGAAGTTTTGAAATTGGACAGCGAAGGAAGGTTTCAGGCCCGGGGCGGATGTTTTCCCTGTGCGAAGAATGACCGCGGCAGGGAGAAGTCCCAAATCAGCAAGGAGGGCTTTTTAGGTGGTTTGCTTGGTTTCTACCACATGGGTTTGGCGCGCAATTTGATATTCTCTCGTATTATAAACCCCTATCAATTATTTAATTCATTTAAATCTCTCAAAATGACAAAATGAAGCTTGAGAATGGCAGATAGATGGCCTACCTCGAACATGCGGAGTGGGGAGACGTGGGATCCACCTACGTTTTACGGAATGATGCCGAGGGCGATGATCGTGATGTTGTCGAAGGCAGTGGGCTCCAAATGATAGCTTCTCCAATTCGCTCCAATCTTGTTTGTGAAAATGACTTGGCCGGATTGGGCATTTTATACCCCAACCACCATGAATGCCTACATTAAATGCTTGTATGGCCATGAGAAAAGTTGGTGAATTTGAAGTCGGCGATGGTGGTGAGAAAACTGGGGCCCGATAGCTGGGGAGGCATGTCATGACGACCGCTTCAAAATTTTGGGTTGGTTGATCGATGGCGGCGGTGAGTGGCTTGGGGACCAGATGGAGGGATTCTGCCATCAGGGATGGTGGAACCGTCATGGAATTCCGGGAGCGAAATTCTGAACGACCGGGCCCAGAACGGCCGATGACAGGCAAGTGGCCTCTACCCTTCGAACGACAAAAATAAAGGCGGGACCCGGTGGCTGGGAAGACGCATGGAGTCCGCTATCATGGATGGTGAGAAACGAACGCAACCCCGAAGGCAGAACTTCAAGGTTCGGGGTCTGGAAGGCGGACGTCACCTGGAAGATTTTAACAAGTTTTTGCAACGGCGAGAGGTGGATTGGACCCCGGGGAGTGGAAGGATGCCCAGCGGACACCATAGGAAATGAAAATCCCAGTAGGGAAATCCGGTTAGGGAATTCTGAATGCCTGGGCCCGACAGGGCCTGGGTCTGTTTTAGGGCCAAATTATCGGAGAGATTCCGCAAGGCTTTGGAATGCAGCAAAAACTAAAAGCGGAGGCATGATCGATTTATGATGGAACTTTGGAGCAACATCAACCATCTAAAACATCAAAAAGAGGGGCACGCAAAATGAGGTAGCCCTAAAAATGACCCAACAAGGCGAAAGAAAAGAGGGTCCCCGTTCCGAACGGGGCATGTGTGCTAAGGGCACAACAAATGGCGACTCCGTTGGAGAATGCTCCCGAGCATTCTAGGGATAAATATTCATTCAGGACCCAGAATCTCTGGTTTCGCAGACCAGGAGTGGCTTCCAAAGATGAATCTGGGAGAACGAGATCCTTAATTGGGTCGGCTTACAAGACATCTCGGAAGTGTGTGTGTAGTGAGTTCATTCCTTTCTTTGGGATAGTGATCAAGGTTATTAATTCATCTGAGCGAGCTACATAAATCGTCTAACACCAAAAGTAACCTGGACATTGCTCCGCTACCAGTTAGGCATCCATAGCCCTGACAGAGTTGTTGCTACAATCTCATGAATATTGCTCCACTACCAGTCGAGCGTCCATAGCCCCGGTAGAGTTATCCAAACACCCATACGGTCATTTATTTCCTTTTTTTAGAATTCTTTTTTCTCTTTTGCTTTGATATTTCACTTCTCTTTTATCATTTTAGTTTGATCGGGTAAGCATTGAAGCCTATAATGGGTTTGAGACTGTAGTGGTCACTGGAGCAGACTTGAAATTTTTCACTCACTAGGGAACCATAACAACCATAGTACAGTACTTCAGAAATTATTATGATTTGCTTTGTGCAAGATATGAGATGTGTGTAAGAAGACCCAGCTAAGGGTCAAGTTCTGAGTAGAGTTCAAACAAGGAAATCATTCACGGACAGCTTTTAAAGAATGTTAATCGAGAGTGAATGTTTAGCCAAAGAACACAAGGAACGGACAACAAAGTGCACTGCTTGCTGGGCAAGCATGGCCACCGCAAAGGAGCGGGGAACAACTTTTGAAACAAAACTGCCGGGAGAGAGAGAAAACAAAAATAACGCAAACAAAATGCAAACAATCCAGAAAGCAAACTACCTTAACCTATGTACAATTATTTACAACGAAGAGCTCGAAGGAGCTCAATCCTGGAAGTAATGCTTCAGGTGTTGCCCGTTGACTGGCAACGGGACATTCTCACTAGTTAGGGTCTTTAAGCGGAAGGCATTATCTCCCAAAATCTCAGCTATTTGAAAGGGGCCAAGCCAAAACTTGTCGAATTTGTTGTGTCCCCCTTTCTTCTCATGGGCCTTGTCCCAATACAGGACCAAATCTGCAATCTTAAAAGCCTTGATCTTGGCCCGACAGTTGAACCATCTTGTAACTATGCCCTGATGTTTGGCAAAATTTTCTATTGCATTGTTTCGAACTTCCTCTAAATGCAAGAGCTCAACTAATCGAACTTCCCTATGATCTCCTCCCTCATAAAAATCGTTGATGAACTGAAGAGTAGGAATCTTCAGATAGATGGGGAATATAGGCTCTAGGCCGTAGATAAGGTGGAATTAGGAATCGCTAAAGGTAGCCTTGTGGCGAGTGCGATCAACCCAAAGGGCGAAATGGAGCTGGGTATGCCAGTCCTTAGGATTCCTATCTAGCAGCTTCTTGATCACAGTAATCAAGTTTTTATTCGTGGACTCGGCAAGGCCATTGCCCTAAGGGTAGTAATTAGATGAGAATTTAAGGGTGATCCCATAATCAAATGCCCAATTAGCAAATTTTAATGAAGCAAATGCAGGGCCATTATCACATACCAAAGCATACGGACAACCAAAGCGATTTAAAATGAAACTTTCTAGGAAATTAGTAACTACTTCAGTTGTGCATTGCTTACATACTATTGCTTCTATCTATTTAGTACAATAATCAGTAGCGGTAAGAATGTACCTGTGTCCCACAGATGATGGAGGGCTTACCGGACCAATGAAGTCGAGACCCCATTGCGCAAAAGGCCTTACCTCTAGCACTGGCTGCAGTGGGACAACAACATTTTTCTCCCTGGTGGCAACAATCTGGCATGTGTGACATGAACGAACATGGCAATATGCATCCTTGAAGACGGTGGGCCAATAATACCCTACTCTCAATATTTGATGTGCTGTAGAAGGACCCGAACCAGGGCCCGTGCCAAATTTATTATGAAACTCTTTCAAGACCTGTTCTGCTTCTTCCTTGCCAAGGCATCTCAGATAAATGCCTTCATGGTTCTTCTTGTAGAGAATGGAACCCTGTAACATGTAACCATTACTTTTGCACCTCAGGGCCCACTTTTGGACTCCTTGCAGGTGCGGTGGGCACTTATGATTTAGTAGATAGTAGACGACATTCTAATACCACTCTCCTAGGGAGACATCTTCAAGCTAGTACTGCTGCACAGTGAGTTTAGGTCTAGCTTCTGGTGCTGTTTCAACAATTATGTGGGTGAGTCCCTGCCCTCTCACCAGTTTCATCGGTTGGATTTCCATATCATACTCTTGGAACAGGGTGACCCACTTAGCTCTTCATTCGCCCAGTTCATTTTGTATGAGCAACATTTTTACTGCTGGGTCGGGGACAATGGCAAACACCTTGTTGCGTAGAATGTAGTGTCTAAATTTCTTCACTCCTCTGATAAGAGCGTACGCCTGCTTTTCAATATTGTGATATCGCAATTCAGCATCCTTGAGGGGAGCACTTATAAAGGTGATCAGATGCTCATTTCCTTTATTGTCCTTCTGGGTCAACATGCTAGCACAAGAATGCTCTGAAGCAAATGAGTAGATGTAGAATGGCTTCAGATAATCTGGGCTAACTAATACAGGTGCCTCAGCAATAGCCCGTTTTATTTCTTCGAAGGATTGTTTGGCATCGGGTGTCCATTCAAATTTGGTGTCTTGTTTGAGCATGGCATTGAGAGGTTTAACAATCTCTGCAAAACCTGTAATGAATTTCCGGACTAAGTTGATCTTTCCAAAGAAAAATTTTAATTTCTTCTTACTGCCTTGGGGCTGAATTTTGAGTAAGGACTCGATGTGCTCAGGATCAATGGAGATTCCTCACTCCGAAATGATGTGCCCTAGCAATCTACCTTCAGTCACTTTGAAAATGCACTTCTTGAGGTTGAGGGAAACTCCAAACTCCCTGCATCACTGAAATACCTTACATAAGTCAGAGATGTGATCGCCCTGCTTTTTAGAGAATATGGTCAAATCATCCATGTAGATGATTATGCACTTGCCAATTAGGTCTTTGAAGGCGATGTCCATAGCGCGTTGGAAAGTGGCACCAGCATTGATGAGCTTGAAAGGCATCCTTCTATATGCAAACGTCCCCCACTTAGTGGTGAATGTTGTTTTGTGACGATCCTCATATTGTACTATTACCTGTTATACCCAAAATATCTGTCAAGGAAAAACATCATCTGGGAGCCATTAACAATTTGTAGCACCTCATCCAATGAAGGTACTGGATAGTTGTCTTTCTCTGAGGCGTGGTTCAGATTGCAAAAATCTACACACAATCTAATTTCTCCACTCTTTTTCCTAACCGAGACCAAGTTGGCCACCCACATGGAGTGGCTGACTGGAAAAATGATTCTTGCTGAGAGCAACTTTTGCACCTCCTTATAAATGACAGGTTCTAGCAAGGCATTGATAGGGTACTGCCACTGGCAGAATGGCCTCACTTCTCTCTTGAGAGGGATGGTGTGTGTAATGACAGAGGTGTCATATGTTTTTAAATCTTCGTAGCTCCATGCTACCACGTCATGGTACCTTCGCAACGCATCCGTGATTCCTCTTCTTTCCTCTGGCGTGCACACCTTTCTGATAAAAAAAATTCCTAATCTCCTCGGCTGTCCCAAGGTTGTGTGCATTGCACTGGTTGCTTATGGCCTCCTTTCTCATTTGCTGATTTTGATCTCTGATCTGATCCAAGTCAAATATGCATTCCAGCTGAACCATGCCTCTGGTGATTGTGTTGGTTTTGAGGTTGATAACCCCCTTTATGTCCAGTTCGGCCTCTTGTAGATCAACCTCATCAATTATCTGGGCTACGAAGATGTCAGAACTTGTGATGAACTGAAGGATATGCTTGTCATCATTGAAGACTTGCATGTGGGTAAGATTATCTAGGATTGATGGCGTGGATGTTAGCTCAACAGTGAATTTCTTGAGCCCAGACAAAGAGAGGGGTTGTAGAGTGCTAGCTGCTTGAGCCAGGGCATTAGCTGTGCGATTCTGAGTACGAGGGATCAATTGTATATTGAATGCATCTAAACCCTCCAAGAGATCCCAGACCCTATGTCTATAGTTTGTGAGTCTTCGATCATGGTAGGAATACAACTTCCTGACCTGCTTAACTATGAGAGTGAAATCCCTAAAAATTTGTAGCATTTTTACATTTTTCTTCAAGGCCATGAGAAGACCCAGGATTAAGGCCTCATATTCTACTATGTTATTGGTGCAATAGAACTGCAATCAGTGGACAGCGAGAAATGTCTTACCCGTTGGGCTAATGAGTTCGAACCCAACTCTGGCTCCTTGCATGGACTTTGATCCATCAAATCGGAGCGTCCAACACGCAGGGGATTCCTTTTCCTCGGATCCGATTAAGTTTCCATTCCCTTTCAGCTGGGTGGCTAGTCTTGTGACTTTAGGGGAATTTTTTGGTTTAAGGCATTGATCGACGAGTGGTTCTGCTGGTGTCTCCTTTGGATTTTCTGTCTGGGGGGGAGCTAATTTTCTAACATACACCACTGCTGCTTGACACAAGCAACAATCAAACTCGGAGTGTGCAGCATTATGAACCCTGCACCAGTTCGGCAACAAGAGATCCTGTAAATTCATTCGGGCCCTTAGGCTGAGTTGATCCCTTGCGCATTTCTCCATGAATTCCTGGAAGCCGCTGAGTAGTCCTTAGTCGTCGTCCTTATCAGGCTCGTCATTGGCTTCTACCAAAGCCTCTGTGTCTGCAAGCATTCGTGTAGAATCTGTCGAAGGGCTACACAACACCAGCAACACTTCATCTGCACGTTCTTCCTGAAGCCCGACCTCATTTTGGTAGGCAAAAGGGCGATAATTCCCTAAATCAATCTCGGCAAACAACACCTCACTGAGATTATTGTATTTTGTGATCATGTACTTCATATGGGGCTCATGGTCGATACAGATCTGATTTAACAGCCCCTTCCACGATAGCCACATATGAGAAAGGTCTGTGGCAGTGTATCCATTTAGTGCCTTGGTGAATTCCCTTCCCAAAATGATTCCATATGCATCGGGAATGTCAGCCACTTGAATATCAATGACTTGTTGTATTCGTGGGTCTACGACAATCTACATCAGGATACAGTTTATTTCACCCACGATGTTGATCTTTGTTTTATCCAGTTGGGTGACCTTTCTCTTTGAGAGCATGGGGGTAATGCCGAGAGCCTTGCATACTGCCAAGGGCATGACATTGGCAGACGCTCCTGAATCGAGCAAACAGTTATGTAGATTCTTCTCAAAGATCCTAATAGTGGTGAGGAAAGGGGGAGTTTCTGGTCTCCCTTGGAGGATTCCCATAGGTACGTCTATGTGAGCTATTTGACCTTTGTTCCTATCATTGTCCATATCCTTGGTTTGCTTAAATTGTTGGTTCGTGGAAAACTGCCTATTAGCCCTTTCTGGTTCCTTTTCAATTTGCTTACTTGCTGACTGATTTATGGGAACATCCTTCCTTTTTAAGGCATTATCTTGTATCTCCGGTTCTTTCCTAGGCTCTTCAAAGGTTACCTTCTTAGCTAGGGTTTCTTGTATTGTACTAGAAGATGGAGTCCCATTAAGAACCCTAAAAAAAGCATGCCTCACAGTAGGAACTTTGAGTAATTCGAAGGCTGACAAGCTGATTTTTACCTTCTTGAACTCTTCTGCTATATATTCACCCATTTGCTTGATTTCTAAACTAAAAGCCTGGCCTATAGCAAAAATAGGGGGTTGAACCTTCGTTTGCCTGGACAGATTTTGGGATTGGCCTTGAGGCTAATTTTGCAACTGGTTTTGAGACCCGTTCTTGTTAAGATATTGGGTAGGTATGTGAGAAAGCCCAGTGTTATTACTGGCATTTGGGTCAGGCGGGGTAGCAAAATTGTTTGGTGGGGTAGAAGTTGTAAAGGGTCCACTGGCCTGTCTATTCCTAAGGAAGTAGAGACTCGACCGTTGATGGAACATGTAGACCTCATCTACAAATGATTCTTCTTTATCTACCAGACCGTTATCTACTGAATCAAAGAGCTGAGCCAAAGTTTGTTTATTGCTTACCTCTTGTGCTTCTTCATCCTCAATCAGAGTAGGCTCAACTTCGGGCTCATTGAAGTCACCTTGCAGGAATGGCGATTGATTGACCACAAGATAGGAGGAATTGTATGGCTCGGATGGGACGATGTCCCTGTAGCTGGCATTATCGACTACGTTCTGCAGCTCCACCTGAAAGATTTCAGTAGCTGTCTGGAACTTGGGACAATCCAACTTGAAATGTCTGCTAGTTTTGTGAAGTCGACACCATCCGGACAAGGCTGCTTCAGCAAGATATACATCGTTGGATGTTTTGTCGTTGCTTATCGGTTGATCGAAAGGCGTAGGTACTCCTCCATTATTGGGCCTGGTGTTCCATGTATGATTCTACCTCCGAGAAGGTCTCCTTTCTACATTTTAATTGGTGTTTTGCCCCTATCATAGTTCTACCCAGATGAAGTGCCTACTTCTTGATTATCTCTGATGTCCCTATTGTCTCGGCTGTCCCTATTGAGATTAGCCTGAAAATTATGTTGGGTGGCCTGCAACTGGTTATTCTGGTTTTTCAGGTGCGTCATTTCCATGGACATTTTCTTTATCATTTCTGTAAGTTCCTCCAACTTGTCTCTCTCAGTTCCGCTCCTAGGCGACAGCGCCATATTTTGGAGAAAAGCTGGTAGGGCTGTCGGCTGATTCTGATAGGCTAGAGGAAACTCTAGTCCTGACAGGTACAATGGCACCTGGGGCTGTTGGGAATATGCCTGCTATTGTGGAGCAACCTGAGAATAGTTGTACTGCTGCTGGGGCTGCAAATAGGAAAGTGCGGGGGGTGCATAATTCAATGGCTGCCCCCGGATGTGGCACCATAGGCAATTGGGGCACTTATTTCATGAGAGGGGTTTGGTGAGAAAATGCTTGATTAAGCCCCTGAATCTGCATTGGGTGGGCTACCGGCTCCAAAGAAGGCAGCGGGCCAGAGATATTCTGTCCCAAGTCCGCACTAGCGACAACAGCTTCTACATAGGCGGTCACTAGGGTAGCGAGCGGTGGGCGCATCCTTTTCACCAAGGCCGACGTGAGGTTGTCTAGCACCGCATAATAGACTGGGAGAGCCGCTGCATCATTATGGAGGTACGGGTCCTGAAGCCTTATGTAGGCCTGATGGAAATGGTCATTAAAGGAGCCAATAGGTTCGTTGACCTCTCTTCTGACAGACATGAACTGTTGGTAAGGTTCTGAAGGGCTGATAGGGATCTTGTATTTCTACAGGAAGGCATTCTTCATCAGGTTCCACGAGGTGATGGATCCCCTCGACAGATTAATATACCAATAGAAAGCCTCTTCCCCCAATGAATGCGGAAAATGGTGGCATGCAATGTCCTCGTGGTCCACTTGCATTTCGGTGATCGTTGTCTCGAATATTTTGATATGCTGCTCAGTTGTCCTTTATAGGTCACGTGGATGGAACTATGAGCAAAAGCCCTCTGGATTCTTGGGCATGTCATTGTAGACAGCAAAATGTATCAGTGAAGGGTTATGCGCTAACCAAGCCAAGGAGGGTGGGGGAGGTGGTGGTTGCTATTGGAAAATGGGAATTCGAGGCTATATTTGCAATACAATAGAAATCTGAGGCTGCACTTGAGCTATGGCTATTTGGACTGTGCCTTGGGCTGGAAGGGCCAGGAGAGAAGTAATCCCCTGGCTGCTAGAGGTAGGAGGTGGAAATGTAGTTTGAGATGGTTGGGTGGAAAATGAAGGCCAGCCAAATGAAGGTGAGGGTGAGATGGAGGTAGATGGAATGGAGGAAGAGGAGGAGGCAACGCTACTTCCTTGTGCTCGCTTTGCCTTCGTGGGAGGCTACAATTCTTTGAATTCTTCCTTGTTTGGTGTCGACCGTAGAATTCTCTAAAATCTTTCCGGGGAGAATGATCTGATTTGATCCAGCTTCACTTTATCCGTTAACTTAGTATTTTTGTCATGGCCTTCCTTCTAGCGCCAGTTCTGTTAATAGTGTTTTTATGCACTTTTCAACACAGGTAGTGCATAGGTGCTCTACCTCTCTTGAAAGACAATCTCCCACAATCGAATTACAGAACACTATCCCAAGGTCTCTCAGATGTCAGGTCATGACAGTGCTTAGATACCTCAGTAGTTTGATATGATTTCCTGGAATCACAAGGCGGTCTTACAAAAATACAAAGCGTGGACACAAAGCATGGAAGTTGGATCTGGAAATGGAGTTCTTAGAATGGGAAGTTGTTATGCACCGGCTGTAGGTTCAAACAACAATCTTGAACTCCATTTAGTTGTTGGATTTGTCTTTACAATGTGCAATGAACCTTAGCATAGGTCAGTTACTAGAAAAAGGGGAAAAGGGCGAAGGAGAAGAAAAGTTCTTAAATCTGAAATTAACTATGAATAGTGACAATGGAGTTCCTCCAATGGACAATTCCTTAAAACAATATCCCACTTAACTAGAGATTTCATAGTATCATGGAAATTGTGCTATCTTCTAAGGTCTGCAAATATTTTATCCTTATCCACCACATACATGCATGGATCAAAGATAAATATTTGGAGCAACTTTCAAATCAAGTCCAAGCTAACTTTATAAGAAAAGACATTGACTTGGTGTATTTTTTTGGTTTCTCTCATGTTATTTGATTCATTCTCCAATATCAAATGCTTAGCTTAGATCTTAATGCTATTCTAGTTAGCTATTTTCTTTCTTTGGGTAAATCTTAGGAATGTTGTTAGGTGATCATGCAAATTCCTGCCATGTTGATGACTTCTTTGTCCATACTTTTTGCTATTTGTTGATGGTAGATAGCTATGCAAAATTAGCCTAGACTTGATTTGAAAGCTGCTCCAAACATTTATCTTTGATTTATGCATGTATGTGGTGGATGAAGGATAAAATATTTGTAGACCTTAGAAGATAGCACAATTTCCATGATACTATGAAATCTCTGGTTAAGTGGGATATTTTTTTAAGGAATTGTCCATTGCAGGAAGTCCATTGTCACTATTCATAGTTAATTTCAGACTTAGGAACTTTTCTTCTCCTTCGCCCTTTTCCCCTTTTTTTAGTAACTAACCTATGCTAAGGTTCATTGCACATTCTAAAGCCAAATCCAACAACTAAATGGAGTTCAAGATTACTGTTTGAACCTACAGCCAGTGCATAACAACTTCCCATTCTAAGAACTCCATTTCTAGATCCAACTTCCATGCTTTGTGTCCACGCTTTGTATTTTCTGTAAGACCGCTTTGTGATTCCAGCAAATCACATCAAACTACTAAGGTATCTAAACACTGTCATGACCTGACATTCGAGAGACCTTGGGATAGTGTTCTACAATTCGATTGTGGAAGATTGTCTTTCAAGAGAGGTAGTGCACCTATGCACTACCTGTGTTGAGAAGTGCATAAAAACACCATCAACAGTTCTGTAGGCCCAAACTGCTTTAGGAAGTTTATTTCTCCAATCTTTTCGATGGAGCTGCACTGTGTGAGGATACTAATATTGGCTAGGAAAGGAATAGAGACCGCGCAGTCTCTAGATCCCAAGGCCTAAGAAAAGAAAGAAACATGAGGTTCATCTCCCAAAAGGCTTAAACAAGCAGTGGGTACGATAGAGTTGCCGCCTCCCTCAGCTCTTCCTACTCCTTCTGTTGCACTACCCACCTCCCTGGCCATGGTCGCCGCATCTTTGCTGGCAGTGGAAATTTCTGTCCATCTTGCCCCTTCGCCCTCGGCGGAGTCAGTAATTAATGTTGACTCCTCTTCTGGCATGACCACTCCCCCTTCTTCTGCTGTCATGTCGCCAATCACATCACTCCCTCTGGCAATAATAACATCAACTGTTCCCCTTACCACTATGCCCGAGGCTCTTACAAGGCACATGCAAAGTCTCACCCCTGAGCTCTCCCAAATCCTAATGGATCCAACTCTCCAGGTAGCCCTTTCCCAAGTCCTTCTAATAGCTCAACCTTCACAATTGCTGACAGGGCCGCCAGCTATGGAAGCTATAATGCAAATCTCAAAAGAGTTGGAGGAGTGAGAGCAAGAGGCCTCAAAGTCAATCGAGGAAGAGGCTGATGAGTATTATGAGCACCCTGAGTATGAGTACCGAACCATCGATAGGGTGGTCTATAAAGAGGAGATAGGATCTTCTGAGAGTGGAGATGAAGAGGGTGGCTCGGGTGCTAAGGAAATCATCCAAACATTCAATGAGGACCTTGAAGAGGAGGTGGCACGACAACTAAAAGACATTAGGGTAGAGGCAGAAGAATCACCACATTGTGAAGAGGGGCAGCCACTAGACGGACAGCAGCAAAAAGATCTATCTGAGGTTGAAGCCCATGTTAACAAGAGCCCCAACGTCGAGGCTATCGAGGAGAAGAAAGAAGTAGGAAAAGAAGAAAGTCCCATCTGATAGCCATCCACCGAGTTGTTTGTCAAATGTATCGTGTTTGTTCATGACCCCGTCGAAGAGGAGGATGCTGCCCAAAAGAAAGGAGAATCCCAAAAGGAGAAGGAGGCAGAGGTCTTCCCTTTGACTGAGAAGGGCAAGGGTAGCCGTGATTCACCTAAGGGGAAGTCTACTGTGCCCGAGTGGTTGGAGAGGCAACTTGAGAAAATGACCCCTGTGCTGAAGGACCCAAGGGTGAGGTTGGAAGCCATCTTGGATCGATCCTAGATCATGAAAAAAAAGGAGAAGAAGCCCAAGGTCCGATCCAAGGTAACTATGGACATTTTCGGTTCTCGAGCGGCACAAATTGCAACGCCTACAGTTGGCCAAACAAGGGTGAGTTATAGCATCTCTACCATTGACTTGGGGACAACAACCAGAGAGAAAAAGGTCAAGCACCTTGAGGAGTCGGTAGCCACCGTGGTGCACCTAATAAAGCAGGACAAGATCTCCAAGGATGAGCTCAAGGCGCAAGTTGCAGCATTAACAGACTATATACAGCAATGGTCCTTAGTGGACGACCTACCCACTACATCCACGGCTGTACCAAAATTACTTTTGAAGGAGAAAATAGAAAAAATGGAGAGAAGGAAGAACTTGGAGAAAACCACTGAGGACTGGTTCAGACAGGTCTCATACGTCGGGAACATGGGAATCAGTAGGGCTATGCAGACAACCAACAAGTTCTTGGACCTGATCCAATCTCTGGAGAGCACAAAGAAGCTCTGCACCAATTTCTCTGCCACCTATGACTCCACCTTCACAAGGATCAAAGCTATCCTACAAATTCCTGAGGGCACGTGGGAGGAGAAGCTAGAGCTTAAGAAATAAGATCATTGGCTAGTGGATGTGTGGCGCAGAGATTTCGACAACTAGAAGGAGAAGTTGGAGCAAATCCTGAACAAGGTGGATCCAGATATTGAGTGGATCAAGGAAATCTGTACGGAATGTGCCTAATATATCAAGCTGATGAAGAGCTATGATATGCCCATGGTGCAAATGGACCCAGAGAAGATCAAACCATACTTCCAAGAGAAGATGAAGGATGGGACAGCTGGAGAAATCACAACGGAGTTCTTGAGTTTCATTGCCCACGCTTTCGACCAATCAAAGCTATTTAGGGACCAAGGCTCAAAGTATGATGAAGATTGGAAAAGGCTGGAAGAAAATGCTAAAGAATGGAGCTATCAGGCATTATGATGTGAAATCGTTGAAATAGACAAGCTCCAAGTGGTCATCCTCAAATATCTAGAACATGTAGCTTCTGAGGAGCAGAAGGACAACCCAGATAAGGACAAAGATCTTCCTGAAAAGTAGCTACAACAAAAAAAATAACAATTTTCTAAAGGATGAAAGAGCTACAGTGCCATCTACAGGAAGACAAAATAGGGAAGAAACAAAAATGTATTTTAAATTGTAATCTATTTGGGGGTGGGTGAAACCCTATTTTGTAATGAATCTTAGCCACATAATGAAAATGAATCTTGGCCATTCATTTAACTTTTGGGAAACTATAAATAAAGCACTCCTCTCATTTGCAAAGAGAGAGTTGAGTTGTTGTAAGGACATGCTGCTGAAATTTATAAGAAAATACATTGACTTGGTGTATTTTCTTGATTTCTCTCATGTTATTTGATTCATTCTCCAATATCAGATGTTTAGCTTGGATCTTAATGCTGTTCTAGTTAGCTCTTTTCTTTCTTTGGGTAAATCTTAGGAATTTTGTTAGGTGATCATGCAAATTCCTGCCATGTTGATGACTTCTTTGTCCATACTTTTTGCTATTTGCTGATGGTAGATAGCTATGCAAAGTTAGCTTAGACTTGATTTGAAAGCTGCTCCAAACATTTATCTTTGATTCATGAATGTATGTGGTGGATGAAGGATAAAATATTTGCAGACCTTAGAAGATAGCATAATTTTCATGATACTATGAAATCTCTGGTTAAGTGGGATATTGTTTTAAGGAATTGTCCATTGCAGGAAATCCATTGTCACTATTTATAGTTAATTTTAGACTTAGAAACTTTTCTTCTCCTTTGCCCTTTTCTTCTTTTTTTAGTAACTGACCTATGCTAAGGTTCATTGCACATTGTAAAGCCAAATCCAACAACTAAATGGAGTTCAAGATTGTTGTTTGAACCTACAGCCAGTGCATAACAAATTCCCATTCTAAGAACTCCATTTCCAGATCCAACTTCCATGCTTTGTGTCCACATTTTGTATTTTTTGTAAGACCGCCTTGTGATTCCAGCAAATCACATCAAACTACTGAGGTATCTAAGCACTGTCATGACCTGGCATTCGAGAGACCTTGGGATAGTGTTCTGCAATTTGATTGTGGGAGATTGTTTTTCAAGAGAGGTAGTGCACCTATGCACTACCTATGTTGAGAAGTGCATAAAAACACTATCAACAGTTCTGTAGGCCCAAACTGCTTCAGGAAGTCTATTGCTCCAATCTTTTTGATGGAACTGCACTATCTTTGTGAAGATCGCCTCAATTTCCCTGTTTGTTACCTCCGCGTGACCATTGGCTTGAGGGTGATAGGGGTTGGACTTCCTATGTTTGATTTTATAGTCATTCATTAGTGCAGTGATCAGATTTGATGTGAACTGAGCTCCCTGATCAGTTACAAGCTTTTTAAGAACTCCAAATCTAGTGAAAATTTGTTTATACAGAAATTTAGCAACCTTGTTATCTTGAGCATGAGTCATAGCTTTTACCTCAACCCATTTTGTTACATTGTCCATGCAAACTAGAATGTATGACTTGCCATTTGATGGAGGATCGATTGGTCCCACAAAGTCTATTCCCCACTTATCAAAAGGGGTGACTATTACCTATGAATATAGTGGCATTTCATCTGACTTGGTTGGTCTTCCCATATGCTGGCATCAGTCACATTTCCTTGTATAGGCCACAACATCCTTGTGTAATGTTGGCCAGTAGTACCCTATTGTAAGAATCTTCATTGATGTTCTCTTTGCTGCAAAATGTTCTCCACATGGTTCATCATAGAGCACATGCAAGATATCATAAGTCTCATTTTCTCTTACACATCTTCGCATTATTTGATCAGGTCCATTATAAAATAGACAATTTTCAATCCATGAAAAGTTAAAACTTTTCTCTATTAACAATTTCTTTTTTTTTGGGGAAAAGTGAGCTGGTATTCTGCTTGCTGCTAAATAATTGGCAATGTCTACATACCATGGAGTATGTGCAGCAATGGAAAACAAGTGTTCATCTAGGAACCTATCATCAATGACCTCGTGTTCAACAAGTGCAGCTAATTGAAGTCTTGATAAAAATTCAGCTACAACATTATCTCTTCCTGGTTTATCAATTATTGTAATGTTAAATTCTTGTAACAACATGAGCCATCTTGTCAATCTACCAGAGATGGTAGGTTTGTTCATCAGATACCTGATTGCTACATGGTCAGTATGGATGAATATCTGATAACCTGTGACATAATGCCTAAATTTATTCAAAGCATACACTACTGCGAGCAATTCCTTTTATGTGACAATATAGTTGAGCTCAGGACCTTGAAGGTTCTTACTGATAAAGTAGATAGCATGCTCAATTGAATTTTTTTTTGACTTAAAACTACTCCTATACCAAAATCAGAGGCATTAACATGTATGTGAAAAGGAAAATTCTATTTTGGACCTTGAAGAATAGGGGCTTTAGTAAGCAAGTCCTTTAGTTGCAGGAAGGATTTTTCACAGGCCTCTGTCCACTCGAATTGAGAATCCTTAGTTAACAAGGCATAAAGTGGACTGAAAATTTTACTGAAATATTTTATAAACCTTCTATAATACCCTACCTGGCCAAAGAAACTTCTGACATCTTTTTGTTTTGCAGGAGTTTGTAAATTCAGAATAACTTCAATTTTAGCAGGGTCAACCTAAATTCTATTCTTTGAAATATGATGGCCTAGAACAATGCTTTCTTCCATCATTAGAAAACACTTTTCACTATTAAGAGACAAATTTTGCTCTCTGCACCTTTTTAATACTTTTTTCTAAATTCACCAGTGCTTCTTCAAATGTGACTCTATAGGTAGTGAAATTATCCATATAAATCTCCATACAGTCATGAGATATATCAGCAAAGATACTAATTACTGCTCTTTGAAATGTTGCTGGTGTATTACATAGACCAAAAGGCAAGACTGAGTAAGCAAATGTTCCCCATGGATAGGTAAAAGTGGTCTTATCTTGATCTTTAGGGGCAATTTTTATCTGATTGTACCCACTATAACCATCCAAAAAAGAAAAATATCTTTTGCCAGACAGTGAGTCTACTACTTGATCTACAAAAGGTAGTGGAAAGTGATATTTTTTAGTGGCATTGTTCAACTCTCTGTAATCTACACACTCTCCATTTTCCACCTTTCTTGGGGACAATAACTAATGGAGAAACCCATTGACTATCAGAGATTGGGTAAATAAAACCAGCATAAAGCAACTTTTGAAGTTCATTTTTCACTATTTCTCTAAGTGCTGGATTTACTCTTCTTTGAGGCTACCTAACTGGTAAAAAATCTTCTTTGATATAGATCCAGTAAGTACAAACTCTAGGATATATTCCTTGTATGTCCCCACATTCCCATGCAAAAGCTTTATGCTGATTTTGTAGCATTTTTAATAAGTCAACCTATTGAGACTGTGACAGCTTGCTATTGATATTCAAATAGTGACTTGGAGACAATTCTATCTGCTTAATGAGATTACTCATAGAATCTATAGGTGATGTTTGTACCTCTTGTAGAAGCAAGTTATGAAAAATTACTGGGAGTTTAGGCAATGAACTCTTAGAGTTTGGTTGTTGTAGGAAACATTGTAGATGGCTGCCATTTAGATTAGATGAACTACCCGTATCAAAGTTAAAGTACAAAATTTGGAAAAGCAAGGCATCTTCATTCTGAAGTTGTGAGAATGGATCATTTTGAAGCATTATTAATTGAGCCAAGGAATTGACTTCTTCAGTTTCTTCCCCCACATCTGGCCAAATAGGTTGGGACAAATCTGGTTGAGGTCTAGCAGGCGGATACAAAGCCAATTTTTTTGTGGATTGTCCATCAGAAATGGTCATATCTCTAGAACAACATCTTATAAAAGCATCAGCAGTTGCTAACCATGGTCTACCAAGGATGACTGGATACCCTCCTAAAGTTTCTTTAATTGATAATATTGTGAAATCAGCTAGATACTCCCAAGATTCAAGAGTGACAATTACATCTTCCACCATTCCATTAGGTTTAACTGTGGAGCTTTCTGCAAGCTGCAGAATTGTAGGTGTAAACCTAATGTTTGAAATGTTCAAGGAGTCCATAGTATGCTTTGTCATGACGTTAATGGAAACACCTAAGTGAATCAAAACATTTTTTATAATTTGGCCATTTATATGTATCTGCACTACAGGATTTTCAGGGTCAATATACTTTGGGATGACTACATTTCCCAACATTATATCTGCCAGTTTCCCTAAGACATGAATTGTTTGGGGATCCTTTTTCTTCCATCCTGACTTCTTCAGACAAGCCTCTTTAATAGATTTTCCAAAAATGGGAACATCTTTAATAGCCTGAAATAAAGGGATTTGAATTTGTACATGCTTGAGCTGATCCAAAATGTTTAAAATGGGTTCTTCTATGGATTTAAATGCAGTACTTTGCAACCTATGAGGAAAAGGTGGTTTGTCTTGGCTCTACAAAATAGGCTCCTTAGAAACCATATCAGGTATAGACATATGCTCAGTAGGAACAGCATATGCAGTAGATTCTTCAAGGGGAGAATCTAGTATTTCATTAATTAGAGGCAGTTTTGGAGTAGGTAAAGTGGTTCCAGACCTCAAATGGATGTCATTAACATTTAAAGCATAAGCTTGATATTGGTTGGCTTTGGCAAGATACGTAGGCTGTTGTGGCTGCTGTTGTTGCTTATTATTAGGATTTGGCAATGGCTAGGCATGCATAGGCATTTGTTTTGGAGGTCCAATATTTGTGGCAGTTGCTACAGGAGGTGGCATGAGGACTTGTGGTTGTGGCTGTGGAAGCTGTAGGAACCCAGGGGACTATTTTTTCCATTACTGAGGACCTCTCCATTGAGGATTCTGCTACCAATTACCTGGAGGTGAGGTCTATTGTCCTTGTGGCTGCTGCCAACCTCCTTGAGGAGATTGCCATTGCAAGGTCTGATAATTAGGCCAACTTGGTTGAGGTGGATTCCAGGGTGGTGGTGGTCCATATGCAGGTTGCCATTGGTTATTATAGCCAGAATAAGGATTACCAAAAGTTAAAGGATCTTGAGGCATACCTTGTCTTTGGGCCCATGGTCTCATTTGTGCAATAAAGAACACTTGATCATCATCACCTTCTACTGGCTTGAAGTCAGTAGGTAGTTTCTTAGCTTCCAAATTAGCCACCATCTTGCATTTGCAGTCACACTTCTTCTATCTATAGTATGGACATAATTCGGCCAAAACTCTTTGAGCTTCCTCATGTTTATTCCTAGCTTGCATAGTGTCTAGTTGTGTAGCCATATTATTAATGATGTCTTGCTTGAAGTTAGACAACAAGTTTGTTATCTCCATCCGAGAAAATCCACTAGAAGAAGACTTCCCCACTGTAGCATGATGACCTCGACGTTTCTTAACTATTGCTCGAGAGTAGTTAAGACATATTTTCTTTATATCATCCCAAGGCAGTTGGGTTATATCACTTCCTCCCATCAGGTCCAGAGTGTCTATATAGGCATCATTGATTCCCCTTAGAAAGAGTAATTTCTGAGAGTCTTCATTGAGAGTATGGTTTGAGTTCCTTTTTAGTGAGAACAAGAACCTTGAAATATAATCTTCTAGACTTTCATCCTCTTTCTGTTGAATTCAGAATGTGTCACCACCTTTACTGGCACTGTTACAATATTCCTTATACTTCTCAAGGAATTTCGTCTGCATGGCTGCCCAACTATCAACAACACCTCTTCCCAGACTCATGAACCATCTGAGAGCTCCCTCTTTCAAGGTGGAAGGAAATAACTTCAATTTATGAGCATCTATGTTATAGTCATAACTGCTATAGAGGACATCAAACTCAAACAGAAAAGTTTCTGGGTCCTCCGTAACCAGGCCATAAAACTTGGGAAGCAATGAAGAGGGAATATTTTTAAGATTGTCAGTATCTCATTGGGGAACAATGGGAAACTCGAATGCTAGAGGTGGATTAGGTGGATTATTTTCCATGTTTGGTTGCTGGAATAACAGAGCAAATTGATTTTCCTCAGGTTCTTTGTCAGCTGGGTTAAATGGTAGTTCAACAAACAGGTTTTCAGGGAGGAACCTTCCCAGTTCGTCTCTTCTTCTTTTATGCTTGCAATACAATGAATGGTGGTTTGAAATATTTTGAAAACTTTTGACTAATAAACTAAACTAATGCTAAAAATGACCTCTGACGAATTCTTAGCTGGATGCCATCCCCAACAACGGCGCCAAAAATGGTCACGCCCACAAAAGGATATGAAAATCACAGTAAAAATTTTCCTGGGAATTGAACATTCCAACAGGTGACTAATATCTCTCTATGGACGTTCATTTACTTGTCAAACTAGGGGATGTATACTTTAAATGGCACAACACAATATATGCACTAAGAACTAGTTTCAGTCAAAACTTAACAGAAATAAATACTGGAAAATAATTCTATCTACGCTACAGGAAGGTAATGCGAAGTTCTTTAACTCAACTATGATTTGATTAAAAAATAAACTATAATAACTATGACTGAAACACAAACTGTGAACTGGCCTTATGCTGCAGGAACAAGCATAAGGATGGATTCCCTATGTTGCAGGAGCAATACAAGACTGAGTTTGTATGAAAACTTCAAAGATGAAGGCTAACTAATGATCAACAGAAAAAAATATCTAACTAACTAGCTACAAATACTTACTAAGTGGGCCCCATTAGCAAGCATCTACTGATTACGTAGGTGCTGAACTCAGAACTTCATCAAACTTTATTCATAAAAATAGAATGGTATACATTGCTTTATTGATATGGAAACTAACAACAAACTCTGTCTCTTGTCAAACAGATTCTTCTTTTTATTATCATACAGACTCTTACATGGTATTTGTTAACTTTTTATTACTATGCTTCTATCTTACTCTAACTATCATCCCTCCTCTCTCACTCACGTAGGAGGAGTATTTTATTTAAATTCAGGAGAGCAACTAAATAACTAACCCTATCAAAGAAAGACGTGGAAATAAAGTGTATCCCAGAATCAAGGAACAAACTTCATAAATGAATTTATCTGTTCAACCTGATTTAGAGAGAATCTAGCGCTCCACTCTTTCTAGATTGACTATCATTAAAAATATTTCCCAACGGTTTCGGTCAAAGAGTCTTTGCCAGAGCTTCCTCGAAGTCATGCAGGAAATAGACTTTACTGCAAGGCCGAGATCAGCTGTGCTTGACTCGATCATACTTCTTCAACAACCTACAATAGAAAAGGTAACAGATGCGAAAGAAAAGGCGCATGACATATACATAATATCCGTTCATTGGTCAAACATTTAAATCTATTTTATCATTCAAAAATTGTATGGGATATACTAGTCATTTAGGGAGTCAATGGAGTAATAAATGTAGTCAAGACAACACAATAAGCTATAGGAACATGAAAGTGTTTTGCTACAGGATATCCCCATAAAAGGTTTCAAAAGAGTTTTAAACAACCACGAATAACAAAAGTAAAGGCATTAAAAGGTTATCATAATATCCAAACTATGAGCACATTTTGGGCTCATCAAATGGTATGATAATCTGCCACCAGATTCTGTTTGTTCATGGATAGAATTAAAAATAATATTCTTAGATCAGTTTGATCTTGATGTGCATGCACTACACCCATTACATGAATTTTCAACTACAAAAAGGATACCATTAGAACACATTTATCAATTTAATCATATACTTTTGTTTATGTATCAAAGGGTTCAATCTTTAGATTTGGTTGTTGATGATCATATATTGATAGAATATTATTATTGGGGTTTAAACCCCTCATTTACAACCAATGTCAGATGTTGTGGTGAGGCTACATCCTTGCATGATGCATTGAGAAAAGCTCTCTTATTGGCACAATTTGGACATGACACTAGAAATTCAGGTAGCCAAACTCAGGGTTATAATCCTCTTATGCTTGCAAACTGCCATCATCTGTAACCTTACACCACTTCACCCACCATCCCTACCTAGGTGCAATCATTCTCATCAAGCAGCTACAACCTTCCTAAGGGTTCCAAGCACCACATTTTCCAACACCCTGGATCAGGTCAATCGCACACAAGACCACTGGGAGAACTTATCTCTGCAAAATCCAATCACAGAGCTAAGTACTCCACTTGTCAATGAAGTTGTCACCATATCATCTCTTTTCAGTCATATTCCAAAGCATAGTCCATTACATCATAATGAAGTTGTATGTGAAATATTTGATTAGCAAGTATATCATTTTGATGACTTGTTTGGTAAAAAGCATGAAATGGATGTAAATTTAGAGCATAATGGAAATCTCAAGATAGAATCTAGCTTTGTTGAAAATGTTAGTACTAACGATGGCTTTGAAGGAGATGAGGTATTAATACAAGATTTCTATCATGAGAAATCAACAATACCTTCCAATGATTTAAACAACTATTCTGATCAAGATGAGAATCAGGGTGATGAGGAATCGACAAGGGAACATGGTTCATTTTGGATTGATATCCCTCGTATGCAAAATCGAATAAGGGAGAAGTTAGAAGAGCTGGGAGATATGAAACTATCAAAACTTGTTGGGCCAAGTGGATGTAGGATACATCGAACTTATCAACACTCTTAGATGGATTGCCACGTCTTCCTAGGCAGGATGGAGTTATATTTCAAGCAACTGATCACTATTGAAGGAATACTTAAATGGAAGATCCTTGGAGTACTTATCCCCCCAATGAGGAGGATGAAACAACTAACACACATGAAAATTATAATTAGTCCATCCAAAGTGAGAGAGTGACTGTGTGAAGAGGTTTAATTCCTCCCTATCTTTTGATGACCTTGATCCTTGCATTGAGATGGAATCAACAACTAATGAAACTCCTCTACCTAGTACAGACTTGAAGAAGTGGAGAATGGATTGATTGATGCATTCATAGATTCTTTCATGATGGTGAATGAAGAAGAAACAAACTTTGATGGGTTAACATAAGAAGATGGCTATGTTGATTTAAGTAGTGAACGAATTGAAATAGATAATACACTTCAGGATGAGTTTACCAATGGATCTTGAGGTCAAAGACAAAGACTTAGATGCCAAAATGAATTTTTGAGGGAATAAGCTTGAGTAGATGTGCAATCACTTGAGTGTTTCCTGAAAGTCAACCAAATCATACTTACCCTTGTCAAGAAAATGGATTAGATTTTAATGCTATTAAAATATTGACACAAATGAGCTTGGTGTTTTTTTTCCACCAGAAATTTATGATGGGATACATTTGGATGAAGTAGAAGAATGCTAAGAAAAGGACCAAGAGGCTATCTCAGATGTTGAACCTCTTCAATATGACAAAGAGAATGAGACAAGGGAGTATTTTCTTGATTTTTATTATGTTTATTTAAATGTGTTATTTGAAGAAAGTCCTTGCTTAGCATCCACTAATGAATTTGATCTGAATATTGATAAATTTGATGTTGAATGGCATGTTCTTGTTGATGATGTGCAGGAATATGAACTGAGAAAGTGTTTTCTTGGCTTTGAATCCATGCATTCAAATGAGTTCGAAGAAAATCCTTGTTCACCATGTACCAGTATCCCTAACATCAATAGTGACAAGCTAGATGTAGATTCTCAAACCCTTGAGGGTGATATGTTTCAAGAGAGTGTTGAAAGTAAGACTTCATCTCAAGAAATCCAAACTTTTTTTGACTCTATACCCAAGATGAATACAAAGATGATGTTTAATGAATATCTCAACTGCAAGACAGGCCTTGTTTCAGTGGTGTTCCATGAGCTGAGACCTTGAGAGAAGGAATTCATACAACAGAAGTTTGCATCAATAACTGAAATTCTTCTAAATTAGGTGGTTTCCTTTCATTATCCTCTATGTTTCAATGATTTTCAATTTGATTATGGCGTTGGGGATACTAAAACATGTTCGTGGGTAAATCATGACAAAAGTGAGAACCCACAACTGATAATATTTCAAGCTTTATACCCTCAGAACAAAATTCTTGCACATAAAATTCATATTTCTGAGTATAAAGATAAATTTGCTAGGTTTAGAACTGTACCTAGTAAGTTAAGATTGCTGCACATAATGAAAAATCAATCCGGTTCATGTAGAAATTTTCACAGTTTTGTGTTTGTAAAGCTTAGCTTTGGAGTTAGTTTAGGATTAGGATTGGTTAGTGTTGGTTTTTGTTTAGTTAGTTTTCTTTTTGTTCTATTGTTTTCTCTTTCCTGTGTCCTCTTGTTTTTCTTTTTTTTTTCTGGGTTTGTTTGTTTTTCTTTTGTTTTGGTCTTTTGTTTTATATGTAAATAGTTTTTTTGTTTTCCTTGTTTTCCTTTTCTTTTGTTCTTTTGCTTATTGTTCCTTTTTCTTTCTTCGTGCGGTCCTTCATTTTGCTCAGTTGAATGATGAGATTGTTATTCGAAGTATGCTTGGGTTATTAGGAGAGAAGTTGGTTTAGATATTTTCAGGTTTTTTGATTGGATGATTTTGTCCTAAATTCATTGTTTTATGCTCATTATCAATAAGAGTTGTGGAAATTCTTAAAAACAAGGTGCAAAGTAAACAATCTTCATTAACTACAACTGAATCTGCTACAAATTTATAGAAACATCTCCTTTTGAAATGGTATATTTTTCCTAGGAAGATAGTGTTGTAGGATTTGAGTGAAAACTACGATTCCCTAGATGTTGTTATGAGGTCCATGGTAGTTTTCAACCTAGGACAGATGTCTGAACTCTGACATATTGAGAAAAAAATGAATGAAATATTTGAAAAATCCAAGAGAAAAGAAAAAAAAGAACTATCTAAAAGAAAAGAAGACTCAATATCAATGAGTGATTCCAGTATCTCTACTAGGGCTATGGATGCCTGACTGGCAGTAGAGCAATGTTGTGAGAAAACTAGAGGTATCTCCGTTGGGGCTATGGACGCCTGACTGGCAGCGGAGCAATGCCTAGGATATCATTACACAATAACTAAAGGGAATCAGCTCATGTAGTTCAAATCTTGCATATTGTTGTTCAAAAGATGAGGAAAAATTTATAAAAGGATGATACACCATTAAGTACACACATAGATTCAGGGGTAGCCAATGTTGATTTACATTTGACATTCTAGCTAAACCTTGGTTGTTAAACCTGACCCAATTGGAGTTGTTATGTTCATAAACCAGGAGTTCTGGGTAGCTGAATCCTTCAGTTTCTTGAAAATGGTTAAACCATTTTCCTAGCCGAGTCACCATTTGTTATCCCTTGCATAACCACCCCATTTTATTTTGGAACAAATTGGGTCCCCCTTTTCTTTTGTTTTCTTTGCCTCTGGTTTTTTGTTTGGGTATTCAGAGTTCTTTTGTTTTCCTCCTAGTTCTATCTTTTGTTTTGTTGGATTTGTTTCTGCCTCAGCCAAAGTTGGGTTTCTTTTTGCTAAAAAAATTGAATGAAATGATCAAGAATGATGTATTTTCTATGGTTTGAGCACTAATGGAGGCATGGTTTTGCAGGATTAAATCATACCTTTGATGCTATTTCTCAAGGAAGTCAGTTGGAAAGCATGCCTCAATTAGATTTGGCACAAAACTCTTCAAAGAATAAAGTTGCTGAGACCAGCTAAGTGTCTCGCCAACTAGCTATTGTGTTTTATCCATTTGAAATCCTCAGGTCACCAAGATATCTCGGTCGTTGTGAGTTTTTATATATCTCTCTGATAGGGTGGAGTCTCGTTGATAGTTGTTCACAAGGCTAGCATCAGGAAGAATGGCTTACCTTCGACGTGATGTATCGTCGACTTGTGGAAGTCTCGCCGAAACATGAAGGGCTTACTATAATGTCTCACCAATAAGGTGAGGTATCGCCAAAAGATGAAGGGCTCAATGTAATGTCTCACCGACAAATGATGGTCTCACTAAAGGTTTGTGCCTTTGACATAATATCTTGTGGAATGTGGATGTCTCACCGATGAAGGGGCATAGTGGTATAACTCTTAGGGGATCGCTATGATGTCTTGCCAACAAGCGATGGTCTTGTCAAAGGCGATAGTCTAGCTGAATGAATAGTGGCTTGGGGAGATGTCCCACTGATAGATGGGGGTCTCACCAAAATTTGTTCATTAGATTGTTGCAATGGGGGGGACTCTGGGGAAATGATTTGCATTCAGTGTGATGTCTCACCGAATGATTGTGGTCTTGCCAAAAGAAGTTGAGCTCGGGGGATGTCTCACTAACTTGTAGTCATCTCACCAAAAGGGTATATGGGTATCAGAAAGACTCCTGGCCAAGGGGTTTCCATTTGCTATGATGTCTCGCCGATGGTTTTAACTCTTCAGTGTGACTGATGGAGGCTCGCTGAGACCTTTTTTTGACCTTTTTGTCTTGTCGATGGATATGTTCATGTTGAGCACCATTGAGACTCTTGCCTATGGTCTAAATGGAATGGTATCTACTATCAGGTGCTTTTGGTATGACCTCTTGCCAAAAGCGATTGTCTCACCAATGGTTTTGGATATCGCTATGACTCCTAAGGACTCACTATGATGTCTGGTCAATAGCAATAGTTTGGGCAACAATTTTGGATATTGATATAACTTTTGCAGCTCAATATGACCTCTTGCCGACAATTCTAAGCTATGTTGATTGCTGCTGTGAAGTATAATCACATCAGGGAGACATGATTAGTTTCTCACTGCCATGCAATTCTGTTTGAACGACTTTTGACCACCTGAAGATCTTATGTGGTGTCTGTTCAACCAATTAGAGGAAGCTAAAGGTGAACCATTGGCAGTTTGATTGATTGACTATTCTTGTGAGGGAGATTAACAAAGCATAAATGACATGGACTTACTCTAAGATCAAAAGGGGTGCATCGGTTTGGTATGCAGTGGTGTTCATCTGTAGGAGATCTAATGAAGAAGGTCAGATGTTGTCTCTCAAGGGGGTCAACTTACAAAAGGATCTAGGGTGAGAGGAAGGTAGAAAAGGAAGGAGCTGCAAGTCTCAAGGATAGCTGGGATCTCTACTAGGAAAAGTAGATCAATATTAATGACTATACTCCAGAGCATTCAAAATAGCTCTGGAAGGAAGTTTGAAGGTGGAAACGGGGGCCAGAAGTTAATGAATCATTAACTTTATTCCAAAAGATCTGAGGACTGACCCTTCTGTAACTGACTTTTTGGAAAACCTTAATAATAGGGGCCAACACATTCTTTTTTGCATGTTCTGTATATATGGCACTTTTTCCTCTTTGTAAGAAAGGGAGGTCTAGTTCAAAGTAAGAAGGAGAAGTAGCAAGGACAAAGATTGATAGATTTTGAACAGTAGGAATTTTTTGAAGTTAGAGAAACTTAAGAGTAGAATAGAGTAGGAGTTAGATTCAGCAGAAGGATGTGATGTATCTAGCAGATTTTCTTAGTGTAGATGGAGATAATCTGAAGACATAGGTTTTTTGTACACTGGTGATTTTTCCAGATTTGTAAATGTTGCTTATCTATTTCACCAATAGTAGAAGCAACTAGATTTAAATCTACTTCATATTGTGTTCCAGAATGGTATTTATCTTGGGTTAATCATTTGATTTGCAAACCTTTCAAGGAATGAAATTTTATCTTATGTTTTGTTTAAATGGTGATTTTTAATCTACTATTGAAATTAGCACTATGAATGAATGAAACTGTGTTAATCACAAGTTAATTTTATTCTGCATTTTTAGTTAGAAATTCCTTGAAAGGTGGCAAGTCTGATTAAGTTGGATAAAGTAACATTCTCTTCAGTTCACAGGCTTTGATCTATCTTTTTCTATTTCTTTAAAACCTTGGTTTAAGTAGGTTTAAATTTATGTTTGATCTTAGAACAATCCAGAAGCTCAACACCAGTAGGCCCCTTGAACATTACAGCCATATTGACCACTTCGTGAAATAGCAGCATTGTGAACCAACAAAGACCTTGGGAGGTGATCAGTTTGATTGGTGATTGTCTTTTTCAGAAGAGGTGAGATATTTCACTTTTATCTTACCTGCATGTTGTGGGTAAACTTGGCACCATCAACAATTCCTTTGGTAGAGTGTTTGTTCAGTTTCGTGCCTCGTGGATGAGTTTTGATGGGTTAATTAATCATTTTTTGATTGTGACAAGGCAAAAATTGGTGTTTTGAAAAGTTTCAAATTTCAAAAGTCTAAGGGAAACCCATTTCTCATTTTTTTTGTAAAAATATCTAGCTCCATTTTTATCAAAATAGAGGCCATTTAATACAATATTTTATTGTATTTTAGTTGCAGTGAACATGTTTGAGGGCCCAGTTTAGAAAGGAGGTACCTGAATTTTGATGTTTCGGCAGAATTTGATTTGAAACCCATGTTATAAATAATTGATCATGGTCAGACACAAAAAATCTTGACTCCAAGGGTCTCCATTTGTGTGTAGTAAAATTTCTTTCTTTGGCCTACAGGTGTAATTAGAATTTACATTTTTTCTAATGTTTCTAATGCTTATGTTTAAATTTTTTTTGAATATTTTAAACATGATGCAAATATGGAAAATGAATTTAGGGAAAATATAAAATGTATTTCACATTTTGTTGAGAAAAAACAAGTTTAATTCTTGCTTCTGATTGGTCTAGACATGGTAGCTCATAACAATATGGCTACACAGTAAAACTCATCCTCCATCACTAGTTGTGAATGAAAATGAAGGAGGCAATCAACGATGCCTTGTTTTGAGTGATGAGTCTTCATTTGTGTGGGTTTTGATTAAATATCTATGGAAAAGTACATGTTTTAATAATTTCTGAAAGTTTTGTAGTAGCACATTCTTCATTCACGATAGCAACATCGCACATCATCATTTTGAGTAGTGAATGAAGTAATAAATCAATGATGGATTTTGTTCCATTGCTCATCGCTGATTGAGAGGATTTCCTTCCAAACAAAGTAACAATGGTCAAATGATGGCTTTCTTTTGAAGCATGACAATATTTTGGAGCATAAATAAAATATTAAATAAATGTTTTATTTAAGAAAATTTTAATTCTTAAATTCTATTGGATTAAGAGTCTCATGACAACTCTCATGGAAATTGGAGTGCTCATCTCCATTTTTAATGGAAAATCAAGAATCAAATCAGCAATGGCGATGAGTTTTGACTTTTTTAAAGCCATGTTGAAATGAAAACTTTATAAATTCTATAAAATTTGCTAATCACTCATCACATTTTCATGATAGAATATTGAGAAAGAACTAGCGATGGGGTGATGGCTCAAAGTTCCATCGCCCATCTCTATTGTGAGATTTGTTTTTCTCTTGCAATAAGTGATGGCTTGTGCTTGGGTGCTAAAATTAAAATGTGCCACATGGAGGAGGATTTGGAAAAAGTTTTGGATGCAAATGAAGAATGTAATCACGTTTTTGGATTTGGAGCAGATTTTTGAAGAAAAATTTCCTCTTAATCTCTAGAAGGATGCCTCAACCTTTTCTCATGAATAGGAAGGAATTTCAACCACTTTCTATGCATTTTTGGTTATCTGTGAGCCAAAAATGGCGTGTAGATGCATTTCACAATTTTCTATTTTGTATTTCAATTGTTGGGGCAATTGGGTCTTGTTTTAACTTGTAGGTGAAATGTCAGATCAAATGCAAATTAAATTGAAATATCTGAAGATTAAAATGTAACATTGAAAGGCATTTTTAATAGGTTGGTGAAATGGGTTTTGACCTAGACGTTAATATTTTGCACTGATAAGTGAAAATAAAGCTAGTAAGTGATTTTTTATAGCCAGGTAAAATGTTTGCATGATATTTTTTAAGTGAAGGAAAATAACAAAGGCAAGAGAAATAAAGTGCAGGATGTATTCTTTGTTGGAGAGATGATTATTGATCAAGGACCCGAATGATGCCAGCTGTTTGTTTGAATTTCCATTTGGGGTTTCTTCTTCCTTAAATGTATTTTTCTACTTCTTTGTACGAAGTTGTTCATTTGTTTGTCACATGGGAATACTTTTTTTATAATAGGTTCTCACATGAATGTGTTGATTTCAAGTTTTTGGATGGGTCTAAGTCATGTAATGGAGAATTCATTAATGGCATGCTCATATTTGCATGTAATTAACATAATATTCTAAGCTAGTTGTCTCCATGGTGCATATTGTATGGATTTTAAATATGGGTAATCAAAGATTGTAAATATTTTCCATCTTTTCTTTCCTTGAATGTTTATTTAGTGTTATTACTTTCATTCAAAGAATGAATTAAAATGTATTAATATAGATAGTGGTTTATGCAACTATGTGCTAGGATTAATAAGTATGACTAATTGAGTTTCTGGTATCATTAGTGTAAGGCATCATCTAGCAAGTAGAGTTATGATAGAAAAAATGTTGTGTTGAATTTTAAGTTACATGGTTTAGGTGACTCCACCTTGGAATATGGCACTGGTCTCTTAATGTTGCAGTTTCCTGAGGCTTTTCTGGAAGCTACAAATTTAAATCAATTTAGTTATCTGTCTCGATGTAATTGTGTTTGGATTTTAATGAATTATATCTCTCATGTTTAAATTGGATATTTCCATGAAGGTTAGCCAAATCTTTAAGGGATTATGTCCATTAAGCATTTAAAGGAGAATTATCTATTTACAGTGTTATGGATGCTTTGGCACACAAGTATCTATAAGCAAACTATTGGGATCACCCTCCCAGGTTCATAGAGCCCAAAGTGTAGGGGAGAGAGGGTTTAAATTCAACCTCTCGTTCATTGGCCAAATCTCTCCTTGAATCTGACCATTAGGCATGGTAGCCCTTTATGATTCAAGTGGATTACATATTTGAGTACCAAGAGATTGGAAAATTTGTTGGGGAAGAACTTTAAATCTCCAGTTGCAGATTGTCCTATCACAGAGTCATTATTTGCTAATCTAAGTATTTAGTTCAAATATTGAAGGAATTCATACCCAGAGAAAGAACTTGTTGCAACGAACTTGAAAATTTCATGATCTATGGTGCTCTGCTAGTGAAAAGAACTCAGAAGGAAATCTTATTATTAGAGATGTTTCAATTGCTTGAAAATGTTTTCCTCTTAAAGGAGGTGGCAACTTGTTGATGGTGTTTTCTGCACAGCAACAACTCAGACAGAATGCAATATTCTATCTCTCTTGAAAGGTAATCCTCAATAATAAATCACTGAAAATCACCCCAAGGTCTCTCGGGTGTTAGGTCATAACAGTGCATAAACAGCTCTGAAGATAAAATGTGAAATGCTGGTAATCACAATCAGACCTTACTACAAGCAAACTGTATCTTTCTAATTATTAGATCTTGCAATATAATGATCTATAATCCTAAATCTAACCAAATGATAAAGAAATAGAAAAAGATAAGGGTGGGAAGATATAATAGAATCTAAACTACTCCTGGAGTGAACAATGTAAATAACAGATATTTGGAATGGACCTATCTCAAATAACCAGTTCTTGATAGACCCACAATGCAATCTTACAAGAACAGTGCAATCTTCTGAGGAATACAGATTTTGAAATCATAGACATTCATCTACAATCGAACTTAAGGACATTGAATATACGGTCCAGGTTGACTTTACCAGCCTACTACAATCAGATAGTTACTGGGAGTATAGACCAGAGATAGCTACAAACATTCCAAACATGAAATCATAAACAACATGCATCCAACTGAAACTGATTTATTTCTGAATACTAAACCCTAAGTCTTCAAGCAATTTGAAAGATAGAACAAAGGAACCATGCAAGATAAAATAACACAAAAGATTCCACTAGGAAAACCACAATGTCTTCAATTGTATTAATCACCAAAATACTGCAACAATTCAACTATTCTGAATATAATGTTTGCTTCAAGAAACTGAATATTACTTGTAAGGAAAATGCTCTAACTATTGCTCTTGCTTCTCTATTACTATTTAGCTAATGTCTAACCCTTTTACAATGAGGAAAGAATGCCTTTATAGCAAGTCCCAAGACATGTCGGCCTAGCCAAACATTTTTACAAAATAATAAAAACTGCCAAAACAAGTCGGCCAAAGAAGGAAATTAAACTAAGGCACACATTAAATTCCCTTCACCATCAAGGTCAGCCTTGACACAGTCCCCAATGAAGTCCGGTCCAATGCATGCCCTATGATAATAGGGAAGCACAAATCTCGAAATGAGCATTAACTACTACTTCCTTTATCTTTCCTCTGAACCGATGACCCTTGGACCCTCAAGAATATCCCATCCAACTCAGTGACAGGTGGCAAAGGCAAAACCTTGAGCCAACATTCAATTGAGTTGATTTCTTCCTTGGACTACTCAACAACCTTGTTCCAATCTTCCCTACTGGCCAAATACTTATCCATCACTGCCAAGTAGGTGGCTACATCATCAAGCTGGTGGCCGGTGACAACTCCTTCTGCATCTGGGGCATAAACTTCATGCCACCATTCCCTTAGCTGCTCAAGACTCAGGTATTTCGGGGCTATCTTCCTCCTTCCAGTCATCACCTCAAAGAAGGCAATGCATCCATCGTATACTGCAGTGAGATCCCCATCAATATATTCTTTCTTTTCAAAATATTCTTCATGGCCTTCGGCCTAATCTGCAGTGCCTCGAACCACTCCCAAGGTTCATCCAATTTGGAGGAAGGAAGGATACCATCCTTGGCCAATTGTTCTCTTCCATGTCCCATGACAACTCTTGATTTCTACAGCAAAAGATCCATGTCCTCTTTGTCTTGAGACATCACATGCTCTAATAATTCTTTGACCCTGACTGCATCCTTTCCAACCGATAAGATCTCCTTAATGGTATCATCTCCTTTTGTTTGCACACCCATCAGCCAATCCATGGCAGCTTGAGCTGAGGCTTTCAATTTCTCAATTCTGGAGATGGTTTCCTTGGGCAGAAAACTGGGAGTGGCAGATGAAGAAGGATGGAGAGATTGTAAAGGCTTCATTACTTCCTTCAAACATCTCTTCAGTCTTTCATTTTCTCTTCTTAGCTCATGTTTGGTCTGAGTTTCCTTCCTCAACCTATCAACAATCACCGTACTGGATCCCTCAAATTCTTCTATATCCTGCTGCATGGAAGCAGGTCCAAGGTTAATGGTTTGCACATTGTAGTCTTGACCGGTGACTTCCTCCCTTGTTTTTTCCACAGCAGGAGTAGCAATATGGACAACCCTGTTATGCGCTTCATCTCTTTCCACCCTTGAGATCACCTTTGCTGCCTTCTTTTTCTTTCCTTTACCGATCTTCGACAGCATTTCGTCCCAATCCAAGGGAGTATCCTTGACAATCACTTGTTTTTTCCTTGCAATTTCCTTTTCTAGCCAGTTCGGAGCTGCAGGGTCCATCTGGATTTCTTTTGTTCTAGCATTTTCCGGCTGCTCTGTCACGTTTTCCCTTTCCTCTGCAGTTGCCTTATCATCCTTTTCTTTCTCAGGGAGATGTTCACCTTGGTTAGCTTCTTCAAGTTCCACCTCTGGATGTGCCGATGATGGGGTCTTAGCAGGGATATTCTCCTTCGGCTCAGGTGATCTGCGGCCTCTGTCACTTTCCGAGGAATCCTCATACTGCACCAACGGGGAAGTATGTCTTTCTTCTATTTCAACTTCAAGTTCTGCCGCTTCACTAAAAAGTGTCCCCTCCTTAAAGGGTTCTGCCTCTCCACTAGTTTCAGGCTCCACTGGAATCTCTGGTTCTAGTATGCTCGGTGGAGGAGAAACGGACTTAGCTTGCTCCTCAACTGGTAGCTTTGGAGAAGAGTCCTTCTTTTGTGCAGCATCCTTTGGAGAGGGAGTCCTGGATCTCCTTGCGTAGACTTTGGCTTTCTCCCCTCTAGAACTCTCCACATCAACAATTGGAGGCTCATCACTCGAAACACCCTGACCCTTTTTCTTGGCAGTCCGGGTTGTTCTTGTTTTCTTTAGTGGTGGAGGAACATCCTCCTCTTCCGCCTTTCCTGGCTCTTCCTCATCAGAAGACTTGCTAATCGTCAAAGTCTTCCATCTTCTCTTTCCTTTCGACTTCCTCTTTGTCTCGGGCTCACTTTCCTTGGGACCTCTGACTTTGATCTTGAAAGGGGAGCTCTTAGCAGTTTTCCCTTTGGGGTCATCTTCCCCGGACTCCTCTGAAGTGGACATGGGATTAAGGTCTCCCATCAAGTTGAAGGTGCAAGTTATTTTCTCATTTTTCAAGCTCCCAAACTTTGTGTTTTAACCAAGAGAAAGTGAATTTCATCACCGGAGCCATTAGATCTTCCAATTCTGTAACCTCATCCTCGTTCCAGTTGATATCCCCAGCTGGCTTGTCTTTCACTGCTTCATAGGCGTGGTCCTACACCAAATTTCCATCATCTTCCAACTGGTCCGGGATTAACTTAACATTATATTGTCTGACTGCCTCCACAGGGATCCTGGAGTATCTCTTCTTTCTTGCCTCAAGGTCATCTATGATATTGACCCAATAATATTCCAAGTCATCTTTATGCCTATACTCATTAGTAGCTTTCTTCTGCGCTTCTCCTGTTATGTCAAAGTTCATCCTTTTAGAATGGACGGAGAAACCACATGCCGCCAGCTCTTCTCCTGTAGTGTGGGCTGATTGGATAGAAGGGCACATTTCCGCCACACCAATTCCAAGAGGGAAGTCTCCACCAAAGCCTGTCTTGTGCTTCTCCCTCTTTACCACAGCATCAAATTCATAGATTTGTCTTACAACTTCCAATAGCACAATGTGGTCTGTAGGGTACCAGGTAAAATGTAAGGAGCAACTGGACATCCATCAATTCTGAGGTAAGTGAAGGTGGGGAACTAGATGAACTAGGCTCCGTAGTTCTTTATTAGCCCCTTGGCTCCATCAGATAACCTCATGTGTTCAGCATTCTGGAGCATCTGGGTGATATACATTATGAATGCATCATTAGCCCTTCTGTAATCTTTATGCCCAAGATGCAATTCCAAATAGACCTCGTAGATAATATTCTGTCCAATTGTTCCCCGTGGGTTCAAACCTTTGTATGGGTAGGATATGGCTAGCACATACATGATATAAGAAGATAGTAAACTTCATGGCTTCCAGGACATTCCTTAATTGCTTGTCAATTTCGGCACTGATGAGCCCTGCCCAGTGATAATTGGTCCCTTGTCCAATTTTTGTGATCACATGGACCATCCAACTCTCCAACACTCCTGCACTTTTCAATCCTGCCACCTTGCTCAGAAGTGTGATGGCATCATATACATCTGACCTGAACTTAACCCTATGCAACTATTTGGGCAACTTAGAATGGTGGGATTTTGGCTTCTCTAGCCATGAGTTGATTATCTATTGAGCCTTGACTGGCTTATTCTCATAGTACATCCTGGCTGTGTCTATGTTCAGAGCACACACTGAAGGTAGGTCCGGCATGCTGAAGGCTTGTGCAATAGAGGCAGGACTAAAGTTGGCCAAGACCCTTCCCTCGGTGCTAACCACCCTCTGTGTATCAAAATCATACTATCTGGCACACTCGAGAATTAGTTCATAACACTGGACCGCCGGAGGGAAACCTGCCACATGCACTAGTGCGCAGTTCATCATTCCCTGCCTCAGGGCTGACTGATCCTTCTTTGCCGTCCTCTGTTTGAACTCTTCATATCTCTAGGTCCCAACATTAGTGTCAGATACTTCAGCCCACACAGAAGATACCTTTCTCTCGGGAAGCTGACTCCTCAGATCTAATCTTAGTCATTCTGTCTCAGAAATGGATGACGCACCCGTGCCACCCTTAGACTTTCCAGTAGCAGCTTTACTTGATTCGGCCTGCACATCCAAAAATCATCATTAGTATTCAATTGTTGTTCATATTCCAATCCAAAAGGTTAGCAGAAATCATATAAATCAACTAGAATCCATCACAATTTCCAATCCTTTGAAGATCCGGAAAAACAAAGCAGTTTGGGAAAATATCGCACTCCGGGAAAATCCAGTCGGGGCGGAATTTTGGAGAACTCTGACCCAGACGGATTGCTACTGCCAAAGCATCATGAATCAAATGGATCATTAGTACGGATGAAAGATTAAAAGATAATCATGGAATTCACTCATTGGCAACAAGAAACAAGCATTTAACAATCATTCCATTAATCCTATCATCGAAACATCAAAAAGGACACGGCCAGAAAGGAAATCCAGAAAAATCCGGATGGAATGGATTTTCACGGACAGCTTAAAATGTTCTGGAAATTCACCTAGCCCGCAAAATAAGCCCAAACCGCGAAAATCCGAAAGCAGCAGAATTCCAAGAGGGCCTCAGAAACCCAAAAAATGATGAAACGCAAACCAAAATCCAAATGATCACGGGATCTTCTCTACCTGAGCTCTAATGGTCTCAAAATTGACAACAATCAACAGTACTCAGGGCGCAAAGGGTTTCAATTCTCAAAAGCTCTCACAAGACGAATCCTCATGTCAAAACAATGATGCCCTAATTTGAATAACCAGACCTCCGCCATTAAAATCAGGGGAAACTTTAAGGTTTAAAATATCGATTAAAGATTTACCTAAAGCACCCGAATCTTCACAAGACGGGGGAAATCAGCATGATACAGGGACAAAATCGCTCAATCAAAACGAAATATCCGTTCTGGGCCAAACATCGAAGAAAACCCTAACTTCGCACAATACGGGGATCTCGCGCTAAGAAGGCACACAATCAAGCCCCAAACCCCTTCTAAAGGATACACACGCCGTATAATGGATAAATGCAAGCCCATAGGTCACGGAAATAGAAACACCTGAAGAAACGAATCAAACCCCAACTTTATAAATACGAAATCGAAATCAAGCAAGGGCCGACCTGAAATTATCATCATTCAACACAGAAACACTCGACCATGGCATGAACAAACAAGAGGAGTCATTGAAAACCTACCATGGATCGAAGCGGATGGAATTCAAGCTCGAAAAGATGACCATGCAGTAAACACGCCCAAGCAATGAAAACCCAGACACTGGCACCCAAACAATCCTCACGCACACGGGTCAAGATCGATCCTCAAAGCTCAAATAGAAGTTCGTAATCGCCAGAGCAAAAGCAAGGGAGCAATGAAGTTAGAATGATGCTTAAAATGCCCTAAATCCACCCATATACTCGTCTGAGCAAAGGTACCTCAGTCATTAATTCACGACAAGACACTTCTGACAAATTCGGAAACCTGAGCCCAAGATGGAATTTCAGAAAATCTCAGAACACGCAGAAATCTGAGTGGACAGGAATTTTGCGGAAATGCAGAAACTGGTAAAATAATGAAGATCGGGATTTTGGCAGAGTCCGGGAAAATCTGCAAGGACCAGAAAATCTTGGATCCAGGCAGAAACCCAGAATCGGAGAATCCTGCCAGAAACGGACAAGGAACCAGGGCTCGGGAAAATCCGCCGGAGCTGGAAAATCCCGGATCCAGGTGAAAACCTGGATTCAGCTTAAAACTCAATTTTAATCAATTCTTTTCTCAAAGCAAGGTCAAAGCCAGTAAGACCAACATGTCAAGACCCTAAAAAGACAAGTCCAATAAAACCAAAGGTCAAAAGACACCAGAAAAGAGGGTCCCTACTCCAAGTGGGGCATGTGTGCAAAAACTGCACAACAAATGGTGACTCTACTGGGGAAATGCTCCTGAGCATTTCGATGACAAACTGGAATCAAGAACCCAAAACTCATGGTTTCAACTCAGATACCCAGCCACCACCCTAAGTTAAAACAAAGAAACTCCCAGCCATTCAAACATTCCTACACCAGGGTCTAAGTGTGTGCTCATGCATTTATTACCTACCCTCAGTTGCAAGAAGAACTAGACTTGGTATGAACAAGCTACGTAAAGATTCTTACTCTAAAAGTAACCTGGATAGAGCCTCGCTTCCAGTCAGGTGTCCATAGCCCCGACGAGGTTATCGCTGTGACCCTCCTAAACATAGCTCTACTGCCAGCCAGGCGTTTATAGCCCCGGTAGAGATATTCAAATCCCCCTGATAAGTTGAATTCAACCCTTTTTGATTTTCAATATTATATTTACTTCTTCTCTGTTTCTTCCTTTTTTTTTATTTTCTGATATTTCTTTTCTTTTCATTCATTTCCTTCAACCTGTGAACAGTGAAGTTCACACTCAGGGCTGAGAACCACAGTGGCACTAGAGCAGAAAATGATTTTTCACTTGTTCGGACCTTATAAGGACCTCTTACAACTTCAGGCATATTAAGGATTAGAAGTATAAGACCCCAATATATTCCTGTTCAGATTGACTAGAAGACCTTTGCCTCATCATAAGGAGGAATGATATAGGTTAAAGAGTTCATACCATGGTGTTCTGGAAAGATGATCAAAGTTTGTAAGGGAAACATCAAGAACATTAGACCTTTTTTGCCACCATTACCATACAGATGCACCCACAATCCCCAAAAGAGAAATGACCAAAAGCAAGAGCAATGCAAAACAAACAAACCAAAGCAAACCTACTCTAACCAAAGCAAACAAACAAAGCAAAAAGTGGGAAACCTACACTAACCAAACAAAACAAAACAAAGCAAAGCAACCTAAACTAACTATTTACAAAGCAAAGAGCTGAAAACAGCTCAAGATTGGAAATAATGTTTCAAATACTACCCATTGATAGGCAGTGGGATGTCCTCTCCCGTGAGAGTCCTCAGGTGGAAGGCATTATCTCCAAGTATTTCAACAATCTGATATGGGCCGAGCCATAGTTTATCGAATTTCGCATGGCTCCCTTTCTCGTCATAAGGCTTATCCCAGTATAAGACAAGGTCAGAAATCCTAAAAGCCTTGATTTTAGCCCTCCTATCAAACCATCTCTTAACTACCTCCTGATGCTTGGAAAATTTCTTGAGGGAATTGTCTCGTTTTTCCTCAAGGTGCAATAATTCTAACAACCGAGCCTCCCTTTTGTCCCCTTCATCATAAAACTAGTTTATAAACTGTAAAGTTGGGATCTTGAGTTGGATAGGGAAAACTGGTTCCAGACCGTACACTAAATGATAAGGAGATGTTCCAATGGAGGACTTAAGTCTAGTACGATCTGCCCAAAGGGAAAACCGAAGCTGGGTGTGCCAGTCTTTTGGATTCCTCTCTAACAGCTTATGAATGACAGTCAATAGGTTCTTATTAGAGGATTCTGCTAGACCATTCCCCTGGGGATAATAATTAGACTCAAACTTTACAATAATACCATGATCAAAGGCTCAGTTTGAGAATTTCAAAGATGCAAAGGCAGGACCATTATCACAAACAACAGCAACAGGACATCCAAAGCGATTGAGAATGGCAGATTCTAAAAAATCAATTACTACCTTTGATGTACATTGCCTACAAGAAAAAGCTTCAGTCCATCTTGTAAAGTAATTAGTTATAGTGAGAATGTACTTGTGTCCTGCAGAGGAGGGTGGGTTAATAGGGCCTATGAAATCCATACCCCATTGAGTAAAAGGTTTTACCTCAGTGACCGATTGGAGGGGAAGTGCTGCACACCTTTCTCTTGTTGCTGCAGTCTGGCAAGTGTGACAGGTCCGTACATGATGATGAACATCCTTGAACAGTGTAGGCCAGTAACACCCTGCCCTCAAAATCTGATTTATAGTAGCAATTGCAGAACCATGACCAGTACCATATTTCTCGTGAAATTCATTCATTACTCTTTCAGCTTCCTGCCTCCCAAGACACCTCAAATAAATACCTTCATGATTCTTCTTGTATAGGACAACTCCTTTCAACATGAAACCGTCACTTTTCAACCTTAAGGCTTTCCTCTAAACTGCATTAAGATGACCTGGAGCTCGTTGATTCAGTAGATAATAGACTAAATCGTCATACCAACCATCTGGGGAAACCTCTTCAACATTATAGTTCTGAACAGACAATTCAGGGCCTATCTCTGCCATAGTCTGGGTGAGTCCCTGTCCTCTTACCAGCTTCATAGGTTGGATCTCAATGTCGTACTCCTAGAGCATGGTCACCCATTTAGCTCTGCGCTCACCTAGTTCATTTTGCATCAGTAGTAACTTAACTGCGGAATCAGGAACGATTGCATACACCTTATTTCTGAGGATATAATGCCTGAATTTCTTTACTACTCTAACTAAGGCATATGCTTGCTTTTCCATACTTGGATATTTCAACTCAACATCCTTTAATGGTGCACTCATAAAAGCAATGGGATGCTCATTCCCCTCATCAAATTTTTGTGTCAGCATTCCAGCACACGAATGATCTGAAGCAAACGAATAGATATAAAAGGGATTGCAGTAGTTAGGACTTACCAACACTGGAGCATCAACGATGGCCCTCTTGATCTCTGCAAAGGCCTCTTTCGCTTCTGTATTCCATTCGATCTTGGCATCTTGTTTCAACATAGCATTTAATGGCTTCACAATTTCAGCAAATCCAGTGATAAATTTTCTGACAAAGTTAATCTTACCAAAGAAGGATTTCATCTCCTTTTTGCTGGCAGGTGGCTGAATCTTCAATATGGCCTCCACTCTCTCAGGATCTATAGCAATTCCTTTTCTGATATGACATGTCCTAACAGCTTACCTTCTGTAACTCTGAAAATACACTTCTTAGGGTTCAAGGATATGCCAAATTCTTTGCACTTCTGGAATACTTTACGCAGATCTGAGATGTGATCCCCTATGTTCTTTGAAAAAATAGTCAAATCATCCATGTAAATAATAATGCATTTCCCTATGATGTCTTTGAAGGCAATATCCATAGCTCGTTGGAACATAGCTCCAGCATTAATGAGTCTGAATGGCATCCTCCTATAGGAAAAAGTACCCCACTTAGTTGTGAAAGCAGTCTTGTGTTTGTGCTCATATTGGACCATCACTTGATTGTACCCAGAATAACCATCCAGAAAGGACATCATCTGAGATCCATTGACCACTTGAAGCACTTCATCCAAAGAGGGAACTGGATAATTTTTTTTTTTTGATGATCTGTTCAGATTTCTAAAGTCAACACAGAGCCTAATTTCACCATTCTTCTTTCTTACTGGAACTAGATTGGCCACCCATGTTGAATGCCTGACAGGAAATATGATTCTAGCAGACATCAATTTCTGAACTTCCTTCTGTATGAGTGGTTCCAACAGTGCATTAATAGGTCTCTGTCTCTATCTAAAAGGTTTAGCGACTGGCTTCAGAGGTATAGTATGAGTTATGATGGATGTATCATAAGTCTTCAAGTCTTCATAACCCAAGGCTACTATGTCTGGAAAACTGTGTAAGGCTTCAATTATCCCTCTTCTCTCTTATGGAGTGCATACCTTACCAGTGAAAATGTTCTTTACATTGTCTTCAGTTCCCAAATTGTGAGTGTCACACTGTCCACTAATTGATTCTTTCTTTGATTCTTGTTCCTGATCTCTGATTTTTTCCATATTAAAAATTCTCTCCAACTATACCATTCCCCTTGGAATAGTGTTAGACTTTAGATTCAGCACACCTTCTAAATCCAATTCGGCTTCTTAAGGTTCTGTTTCATCAATGATCTATGAAGCAAAAACATCTGTATTTGTGATGAAGTCAAGAATATGTTTATCATCCTCAAACACCTCAAAAGTTAGTCACATTGTCTGGGACTGATGGCACAGGAGTTAATTCAACAGTAAACTTCTTCAATCCTGACAGAGACAGAGGCTGCAGAGTGCTGGCTGCTTGGGCCAGAGAATCGGTAGTTTGATTCCTCTTATGTGGGATCAGTTGGATATTAAAAGCGTCAAATCCCTCAATGAGGTCCCACACTCTATGCCTATAATTGGTCATTCTCCTATCGTGACATGAATACTGCTTCCTTACTTGTTTAACTACTAATTCTGAGTCACCAAAAACTTGCAGAATCTTGACCTTTTTCTTGAGTGCCATAAGGAGTCCATGAATTAATGTTTCATATTCTGCTACATTGTTTGTGCAATGAAATTGAAGCCTATGAGCTGCAAATAAATTCTTACCTTTTGGACTGATCAGTTCAAATCTAGCCCCAGCTCCATGCTTGGACTTAGATCCATCAAATTTGAGAGTCTAGTATTCTGCAGTGGTGGTCTTCTTTGTTACATTATTTGGCTTAACATTGCTATGTGATTCCTTAGACGATACAGGTTTCTTGCTTTCGCACTCTTCTTGAAGATTCTGCTCATCTGCCTTAACTGCCTAAGTTGGATCCATGCATTTCTGTACTTGTTTTACTGCTGTCTGGCACAAACAACACTCCAACTCTGAATGGGAAGCATTATGAACTCTACACCAATTTGGTAAGAGTAACTCCTTAAAGCTTGTCCTTCTTCCCAGGTGAGTTTGATTCTCCATACACTACTTAATGAATTCCTAGAAACTATCTAATAGGCCGATCTGACTGTCCTCAGGTTCTTCTTCTTCAACTAATTCTATCAGAACTTCAACATGGCTGGACCCTGTCTCGACATCAGTTGGCATCGTATGCAACATCAACACCTCTTCTACATCTGATTCTTCATATTGAGCTGATAGCATGTAATTTCCTATTCCAGCTTCTGATATGAGAACTTCTGTTGAAGTCTTTTGGTATTCTGTTATCATGTACTTCATTCTAGGCTCTCTCTCAATCCTAATCTGATTAGGCACTCCCTTCCAGGGAAGCCACATGTGAGAGAGGTCAGTAGACACATACCCATTCAAAGCCTTCGTAAAATATCTTCCTAAAATTAAACCATATGCATCAGGGATATCAGCCACCTAAATGTTGATAACCTGTTGGATCCTTGGATCTGAAGCTATCTGCATGTGAATCATGTTAAGTTCCCCTACCACACTTACTTCAGTTCTGTCTAACTGTGTCACCTTCTTCTGAGAGTCAGCAGGTGTAATTCCTAGGGCTCTACAAACTCCAAAAGGCATCACATTGGTGGAAGCACCAGAATCTAATAAGCAATTGTGAAGGTTCTTACCAAATATCCGGACCGAGATAAAAAACGGTGGGGTTTCTGTTTTCCCTTGAAACAAAGTGGGTTGAGTGTCTACTTGGGCCACTTGAGTTCTGTCCTTTTCTTTTGCTTTATCCCCAGGGGGCATGTTAGTCCTATTTTGGGTCTGATTTTGTGTCCTCACAAGCTGAGAACTGGAAGTCTGGCTGACAAGCTCACCAGAAGGTTTATCCAATGACTTTGAATTTGCATCATAGGTACCTAAGACAGCCTTCCTGATTGCAGGAAACCTTAACAACTCAAATGCAGAAAGATTTACCTTTAGTTTCTTGAACTCCTCTACAACATAAGAAGCCATCTGTTCCTCACTCATATCAGTAGAGACTTTCTTAGATGGCTCCTCTACCTTATCCTTGCTTACTTGAACAAACTTTTCCTTCTGTGGTTTAGTTTGGGCCTGTCTGTCCTTCGAAAGGTACTGCTTGGAGATATGTGGATAAGACAGATTGTTGCTAGCATTAGGATCTGGAGGGGTACTGAAGTTGTTGGGAGGAATGGAAGTGGTGAAAGGTCCTCCAGGCTGTGGACGTCTATGAGGCATATCTCTCAAGCCTTGCCTCTGAAACATCTGTACTTCTTCAACATAAGCTTCCTCCTGATCGAGGGGGCCATTGTCATTCATTTCTCCTTCATTAAACAACTGAGCTACTTCATCTCCATTACAAATTTGATTGGTTTCAACTTCCTGGGAATCATATTCTTCTGGTACATTTTCCTTACTGGCTGGAAAAGGAGCATGATTTAACACCAGCGTAGGAGAATCATAGGAGTTGGAAGGAACAATCTCCTGTCCATTCACATTGTTCTCTACCTCATACTGAAAAATAGAGGCAGTAGTTTGGAACTCTGGACATTCCAATTCTGAATGCTGACTTGTCTTATGGAGCCTGCACCATCCTAATAGGGCTGCTTCAGCCAAATATACACCGTTAGGAGGCTTGTCTTGACTGACCGCTGGTTTGTAGATTGATTAACAATCTGATTAGTAGGTTGATCCAATGGGGTAGGAACTCCTCCATTATTAGGCCCTGTATTCCAAGTTCTATTATGTCCTTGTGATGGCCTTTTATCAAATCCTGATCCACTTCCTTGGCCTCTATCAAAGTTTTGCCTCCTATAATTATTGAAACCTCTATCATTATGGTAACCTCTATCCTGATTATACCCCTTGTCATTGTAAAATCCTCTATCATTACGCTATCCCCTGTCAAAATTTTGTCCTTGTGAAAACTCTCTGTTCTGATTAGATTGCATTCCCTTCTGGGCAGCTTGCAGTTGACTGTTCTGATTTCTTAAGTAAGTCACCTCTAGGTTTAGCTTCTTTATTTGCTCAGCCATTTCATCAATCCTCTCCCTATTTGGGTCTCGATAGGGAGGCTGATTTGGGTTACTCTAAGGAGGGACGGGCATTGTGGTGGACCCCAAAGACTGGTGCAGCACCTCAGAATTCTGCAGATAAGCAGGGAAGCTATTCGGGTGTGTTTGATACATTAGCTGATTAACTTGTTGTTGAGGGAAGTTTGTCATAGGATAGATCTGGCTCATGGGATGACCAGGGTGTGGTACTATAGGTAATTGGGGAACTGGGTTCATGATTGGGGTATGATTGGTGAGAGCCTGATTTACTGCCTGAATCTGGTTGGGATGTGTAACTGGTCCCAGAGAAGGTAATGGCCCAGTCAAGTGTTGTCTCAAATCTGTACTAAGCTTGACAGCTTCATTATAAGCATTAGTCAGGGTACCTAGAGGGTTGGGTCTCCATTTCAAAAAGGTTGCTGTTAGGCTATCCAGAGCTTCATAATAGACTCCCAGGGTGGTATTATCATCTAAAACATATGGGTCTTGTAATCTGGTGAATGCACGGTGGAACTTATTATTGAAACTGGCTATGGGTTCATTAACCTCTCTCTTAACTTTGATGAATTGCAGGTATAGTTCATTAGCACTGATGGGTATTCGAAACTTCTGCAAAAAGGCCTTTTCAAGATCATTCCAATTAAGAATCGAACCAGCAGGGAGATGGTTGTACCAGTAAAAAGCTTCTTCTCCTAGTGAATAAGGAAACAACCTACAGGAAACATCCTCATGGACAATCCCTCTGTCTTTGAGGCAGGTTTGGAAAATCCTTGTCTTCTTCTGCGGTTCTGTTTGGGTCATTTGCATGGAATTTTGAACAGAAATGCTCAGGATTTTTGGGCATTACATTGTAAGCATGGAAGAATAAGGGCGATGGATTATTGGCAAGGAAAGCCATTGGTAAGAGTGGGGGTGGAGGTTGTGGTTGGTTAATGACAGGCTGAGGCTGTTGAATGGGAACCTCTTCAGGGATGGGTATAGCTTCAACCTCAGGATGTGAAGATATGGACGATGCAGGTGAAGGGATAGGTGATGATGATTGTCCCCTTTCTCTAGTCCTCCTTGACCTATTGGGGAACTATAATTCCTGTAAATCCTCCTCTCCTGTGGTAGATCTGGTATTTCTCCTATATCTCTCTAGAGAGATGGCGTTCAAGAAACGATCCAGTGTGCTCATTCAGCCCCTCCCTCTAGCACCAATCTGTTGATGGTGTTTTCTGCACAACAAAAACTCAGACATAATGCAATATTATATCTCTCTTGAAAGGTAATACTCAATAATAAATCACTGAAAATCACCCCAAGGTCTCTCGGGTGTTAGGTCATAACAGTGCATAATCAGCTCAGATAAAATGTGAAATGCTGGTAATCACAATCGGACCTTACTACAAGCAAACTGTATCTTTCTACTTATCAGATCTTGCAATATGATGATCTATAATCCTAAATCTAACCAAATGATAAAGAAATAGAAAAAGACAAGGGTGCGAAGATATAATAGAATCTAAACTACTCCTGGAGTGAACAATGTAAATAACAGATATTTGGAATGGACCTATCTCAAATAACCAGTTCTTGATCGACCCACAATGCAATCTTACAAGAACGGTGCAATCTTCTGAGGAATACAGATTTTAAAATCATAGACATTCATCTACAATCGAACTTAAGCACATTGAATATACGGTCCAGGTTGACTTTGCCAGCCTACTACAATCAGATAGTTACTGGGAGTATAGACCAGAGATAGCTACAAACATTCCAAACATGAAATCATAAACAACATGCATCCAACTGAAACTGATTTATTTCTGAATACTAAACCCTAAGTCTTCAAGCAATTTGAAAGATAGAACAAAGGAACCATGCAAGATGAAATAACACAAAAGATTTCACCAGGAAAACCACAATGTCTTCAATTGTATTAATCACCAAAATGCTGCAACAATTCAACAGTTCTGAATATAATGTTTGCTTCAAGAAACTGAATATTACTTCTAAGGAAAATGCTCTAACTATCGCTCTTGCTTCTCTATTACTGTTTAGCTAATGTCTAACCCTTTTACAATGAGGCAAGAATGTCTTTATAGCAAGTCCCAAGACATGTCAGCCCAGCCAAACATTTTTACAAAATAATAAAAACTGCCAAAACAAGTCGGCCAAGGAAGGAAATTAAACTAAGGCACACATTAAATGCCCTTCACCATCAAGGTTAGCCTTGACACAGTCCCCAATGAAGTCTGGTCCAATGCATGCCCTATGATAATAGGGAAGCACAAATCTTGAAATGAGCATTAACTGCTACTTCCTTTATCTTTCCTCTGAACCGATGACCCTTGGACCCTCAAGAATATCCCATCCAACTCAGTGACAGGTGGCAAAGGAAAAACCTTGAGCCGACATTTAATTGAGTTGATTTCTTCCTTGGACTGCTCAACAACCTTGTTCCAATCTTCCCTATTGGCCAAATACTTATCCATCACTGCCAAGTAGGTGGCTGAATCATCAAGCTGGTGGCCGGTGACAACTCCTTCTGCATCTGGGGCATAAATTTCATGCCACCATTCCCTTAGCTGCTCAAGACTCAGGTATTTTGGGGCTATCTTCCTCCTTCCGGTCATCACCTCAAAGAAGGCAATGCATCCATCGTATACTGCAGTGAGATCCCCATTAATTAATTTCTTTCTTTTCAAAATCTTCTTCATGGCCTTCTACCTAATTTGCAGTGCCTCGAACCACTCCCAAGGTTCATCCAATTTGGAGGAAGGAAGGATACCATCCTTGGCCAATTGTTCTCTTCCATGTCCCATGACAACTCTTGATTTCTGCAGCAAAAGATCCATGTCCTCTTTGTCTTGAGATAGCACATGCTCTAATAATTCTTTGACCCTGACTGCATCCTTTCCAACCGATAAGATCTCCTTAATGGTATCATCTCCTTTTGTTTGCACACCCATCAGCCAATCCATGGCAGCTTGAGCTGAGGCTTTCAATTTCTCAATTTTGGAGATGGTTTCCTTGGGCAGAAAACTGGGAGTGGCAGATGAAGAAGGATGGAGAGATTGTAAAGGCTTCATTACTTCCTTCAAACATCTCTTCAATCTTTCATTTTCTCTTCTTAGCTCATGTTTGGTCTGAGTTTCCTTCCTCAACCTATCAACAATCACTATACTGGATCCCTCAAATTCTTCTATATCCTGCTCCATGGAAGCAGGTCCAAGGTTAATGGTTTGCACATTGTAGTCTTGACCGGTGACTTCCTCCCTTGTTTTGTCCACAGCACGAGTAGCAATATGGACAACCCTGTTATGCGCTTCATCTCTTTCCACCCTTGAGATCACCTTTGCTGCCTTCTTTTTTTTCCTTTACCGATCTTCAACAGCATTTCGTCCCAATCCAAGGAAGTATCCTTGACAATCGCTTTTTTTTCCTTGCAAGTTCCTTTTCTAGCTAGTCCGGAGCTGCAGGGTCCATCCGAATTTCTTCTGTTCTAGCATTCTCTGGCTGCTCTGTCATGTTTTCCCTTTCCTCTACAGTTGCCTTATCATCCTTTTCTTTCTCAGGGAGATGTTCACCTTGGTCAGCTTCTTCAAGTTCCACCTCTGGATGTGCCGGTGATGGGGTCTTAGCATGGATATTCTCCTCCGGCTCAGGCGATCCGCGACCTCTGTCACTTTCCAGGGAATCCTCATACTGCACCAACAGGGAAGTATGTCTTTCTTCTGTTTCAACTTCAAGTTCTGCCACTTCACTGAAAAGTGTCCCCTCCTTAAAGGGTTCTACCTCTCCACTAGTTTCAGGCTCCACTGGAATCTCTGGTTCTGATATGCTCGGTGGAGGAGAAACGGACTTAGCTTGCTCCTCAACTGGTAGCTTTGGAGAAGAGTCCTTTTGTGCAGCATCCTTTGGAGAGGGAGTCCTGGATCTCCTTGTGTAGACTTTGGCTTTCTCCCCTCCGGAACTCTCCACATCAACAATTGGAGTCTCATCACTCGAAACAACCTGACCCTTTTTCTTGGCAGTCCGAGTTGTTCTTGTTTTCTTTAGTGGTGGAGGAACATCCTCCTCTTCTGCCTTTCCCAGCTCTTCCTCATCAGAAGACTTACTAATCATCAAAGTCTTCCATCTTCTCTTTCCTTTCGGCTTCCTCTTTGTCTCGGGCTCACTTTCCTTGGGACCTCTGACTTTGATCTTGAAAGGGGAGCTCTTAGCAGTTTTCCCTTTGGGGTCATCTTCCCCGGACTCCTCTGAAGTGGACATGGGATTAAGGTCTCCCATCAAGTTGAAGGTGCAAGTTACTTTCTTATTTTCAAGCTCCCAAACTTTGTGTTTTAACCAAGAGAAAGTGAATTTCATCACCAGAGCCATTAGATCTTCCAATTATGTAACCTCATCCTCGTTCCAGTTGATATCCCCAGCTGGCTTGTCTTTCACTGCTTCATAGGCGTGGTCCTACACCAAATTTCCATCATCTTCCAACTGGTCCAAGATTAACTTAACATTATATTGTCTGACCGCCTCCACAGGGAGCTTGGAGTATCTCTTCTTTCTTGCCTCAAGGTCATCTTTGATATTGACCCAATAATCTTCCAAGTCATCTTTATGCCTATACTCCCTAGTAGCTTTCTTTTGTGCTTCTCCTGCTATGTCAAAGTTCATCCTTTTAGAATGGAAGGAGAAACCACATGCCGCTAGCTCTTCTCCTGCAGTGTGGGCTGATTGGATAGAAGGGCACATTTCTGCCACACCAATTCCAAGAGGGAAGTCTCCACCAAAGCCTGTCTTGTGCTTCTCCCTCTTTACCACAGCATCAAATTCATAGATTTGTCTTACAACTTCCAATAGCACAATGTGGTCTGTAGGGTACAGGGGTAACCTGTAAGGAGCAAATGGACATCCATCAATTCTGAGGTAAGTGAAGGTGGGGAACTGGATGAACCAGGCTCTGTAGTTCTTTATTAGCCCCTTGGCTCCATCGGACAACCTCATGTGCTCAGCATTCTGGAGCATCTGGGTGATATACATTATGAATGCATCGTTAGCCCTTCTGTAATGTTTATGCCCAAGATGCAATTCCAGATAGACCTCGTAGATAATATTCTGTCCAATTGTTCCCCTCGGGTTCAAACCTTTGTATGGGTAGGATATGGCTAGCACATACATGATATAAGAAGACATAGTAAACTTCTTGGCTTCCAGGACATTCCTTAATTGCTTGTCAATTTTGGAACTGATGAGCCCTGCCCAGTGATAATTGGTCCCTTGTCCAATTTTGGTGATCACATGGACCATCCAACTCTCCAACACTCCTGCACTTTTCAATCCTGCCACCCTGCTCATAAGTGTGATGGCATCATATACATCTGACCTGAACTTAACCCGATGCAACTGTTTGGGCAACTTCGAATGGTGTGGATTTTGGCTTCTCTAGCCATGAGTTGATTATCTGTTGAGCCTTGACTGGCTCATTCTCATAGTACTTCCTGGCTATGTCTATGTTCAGAGCACACACTGAAGGTAGGTTCGGCATGCTAAAGGCTTGTGCAATAGAGGCAGGACTAAAGTTGGCCAAGACCCTTCCCTCGGTGCTAACCACCCTCTATGTATCAAAATCATACTATCTGGCGCACTCAAGAATTAGTTCATAACACTGGACCGTCAGAGGGAAACCTACCACATGCACTAGGTCGGAGTTCATCATTCCCTGCCTCAGGGCTGACTGATCCTTCTCTGCTGTCCTCTGTTTGAACTCTTCATATCTCTAGGCCCCAACATTAGTGTCAGATACTTCGGCCCACATAGAAGATACCTTTCTCTCGGGAAGCTGACTCCTCATATCTAATCTTAGTCGTTCTGTCTTAGAAATGGATGACGCCCCCGTGCCACCCTTAGACTCTCCAGCAGCAGCTTTACTTGATTTGGCCTGCACATCCAAAAATCATCATTAGTATTCAATTGTTGTTCATATTCCAATCCAAAAGGTTAGCATAAATAATATAAATCAACTAGAATCCATCACAATTACCAATCCTTTGAAGATCCGGAAAAACAAAGCAGTCCGGGAAAATATTGCACTCCGGGAAAATCCAGTCGGGGCAGAATTTCGGAGAAATCCGACCCAGACGGATTCCTGCTGCAAAAGCATCATTAATCAAATGGATCATTAGTACGGATGAAAGATCAAAAGATAATCATGGAATTCACTCATTGGCAACAAGAAACAAGCATTTAACAATCATTCCATTAATCCTATCATCGAAACATCAAAAAGGACACGGCCAGACAGGAAATCCGGAAAAATCCGGGATGGAACAGATTTTCGCGGATAGCTTAAAATGTTCCGGAAATTCACCCAGCCCGCAGAATAAGCCCAAACCAGGAAAATCTGAAAGCAGCGGAATTCCGCGAGGGCCTCGGAAACCCAAAAAATGACGAAACGCGAACCAAAAGCCAAATGATCATGGGATCTTCTCTACCTGAGCTCTAATGGTCTCAAAATTGACAACAATCAATAGTACTCAGGGCGCAAAGGGTTTCAATTCTCAAAATCTCTCACAAGACGAATCCTCATGTCAAAACAATGATTCCCTAATTTGAATAACCAGACCTCCGCCATTAAAATCAGGGGAAACTTTAAGGTTTAAAATACCGATTAAAGATTTACCTAAAGCACCCGAATCTTCACAAGACGGGGGAAATCAGCGTGATACAGGGACAAAATCGCTCAATCAGAACGAAATATCCATTTTGGGCCAAACACCGAAGAAAACCCTAACTTCGCACAATACGGGGATCTCGTGCTAAGAAGGCACACAATCAAGCCTCGAATCCCTTCTAAAGGATACACACGCCGTCTAATGGATAAATGCAAGCCCATAGGTCACAGAAATAGAAACACCCAAAGAAACGAATCAAACCCCAACTTTATAAATACGAAATCGAAATCAAGCAAGGGCCGACCCAAAATTATCATCATTCAACACAGAAACACTCGACCATGGCGTGAACAAACAAGAGGAGTCATTGAAAACCTACCATGGATCGAAGCAGATGGAATTCGAGCTCAAAAATATGACCACGCAGTAAACACGTCCAAGCAACTAAAACCCAGACATTGGCACCCAAACAATCCTCACGCACACGGGTCAAGATCGATCCTCAAAGCTCAAATGGAAGTTCCAAATCGCCAGAGCAAAAGCAAGGGAGCAATGAAGTTAGAATGATGCTTAAAATGCCCTAAATCCGCCCATATACTCGTCTGAGCAAAGGTACCTTAGTCATTAATGCGCGACAAGACACTTCTGACAAATCCGGAAACCCGAGCCCAAGACGGAATTTTGGAAAATTTCAGAACATGCGGAAATCCGAATGGACAGGAATTTTGCAGAAATGTAGAAACTGGTAAAATAACGAAGATTGGGATTTTGGCAGAGTCCGGGAAAATCCGCAAGGACTGGAAAATCCCAGATCCAGGCAGAAACCCAGAATCGGAGAATCCTGCCAGAAACGGACAAGGAACCAGGGCCCGGGAAAATCCGTCAGAGCTGGAAAATCCTGGATCCAGGTGAAAACCCAGATTCAGCTTAAAACTCAATTTCAATCAATTCCTTCCTCAAAGCAAGGTCAAAGCCAACAAGACCAACATGTCAAGACCCTAAAAAGACAAGTCCAATAAAACCAAAGGTCAAAAGACACCAAAAAAGAGGGTCCCCACTCCAAGTGGGGCGTGTGTGCAAAAACTGCACAACACAACTCCTCTAAAGAACCCGATGAAGATGTGAAGAAATTTTCAAATCTACGAAGATTTCTAGTCAAGAAGAATAATTTATATAGCAGTTCCAACTTACCCATGTATTTTTTGTATTTTGGTTTTCAAGTAGCATAAATCAGTATATGAAGACCATGTTTGAAGGTCCTAGAAATCTTTGGTTCCCTTATTTAGTGAAAATGAGCACTACACTAAATGGATATTGAGAATTGAATAGTTGTAGAGGGAATGATTTTTTATTTGCAAATATGTATGGTTATTCTAGTTCTCCCTCTACAAGCTATAATGTCATGTCTAAAAAATATTCATGTCCCCAAAGAAAGGTGTTCACTAGTGAAAGATATAACCCTCTAGATTTTAGTAAAATCCAAGGTTATAAACATTTGGTCCCTAGAAGAATTAATGAATATTTTCCTAAGTTTAGAGGAGATCTTGAAAAGTCAGCATCACAACATGTACATGGTTTCATTGATTTGATGGAAGATTATCAAATAATAGAGGAGGATTCTATCATGGAGTTTTTTGTAAGAAATTTTGAAGGTGCTTCCGAGTATTGGTTTTCTAGTTTACCAATGCATTCGATAAATTCATGGTTTGAGTTTGAAACACTTTTTATTGATCAATTTAATAGAATACCAAATGATAATTGGTGCTTGTTTGAAAGTAGAAATATACATATCCAGGAAGAGCTAGAAGATAAATATGAAAAAAAAGTTGAATCCATATCATATATTGATGCATTGTGTGATATAGAAATATTTGGGGATGAATCCCCCTTTGAATTTCATGATAGACTCATGAAATTTCTATTTGATATATCGGATTCAGAAAGACCTGATGAATCATTTTTCATTGATTTATACTGTGAAAATTGTGAGCTAGGTCTAAGTACTATGCCATATCATTTGAAGCCTCCTAACCTTAAGTGCATATAGCAATTGATTTCAATAATTGAGGAAATGATAGAGAAATATGGAAGTAATCTCCTAACTCAATTATATGATGGTACTTTTTCAAGAGTTAGTCCAATGGATGTGGATGGTATATAAAAAGACAATAATAATGCATCTTGTAGTGATGAGGATGTTGTTTGTAAGGAACCTACAGGAGTAATCTATCCAGATGAAGATTGCATCCATAATGATCATGATGAAATGTGTAAGTTTTTTTCTATGTGCTCTAAGAGTACATAAATAGAAAGTCAACTTCCTGAGTCAAATGAAGGCTGCAATGATGTGGATGACACTAAAAGTATTTTCTCCTCTATGGAATTTTAATATAAAGTTGAAGGTTATGTTTATTTTGAAGTTTCAAGTCTTCATTGTAATGACACTGGTGTTGTAGATGTAAATATGCAACTAGCTAAAAAATTTCCTTATCTTGGTAACCATGATGATTGCAATTCTACTTGTAGCCTTGGTGATTGTGAATAGTTTCAAAACAAGGAAACAAAATTAATCTCTTTGAGTGGAAAATGTTTCAACAAATAAATGATGATAAATTTTTTGAAGCCTCACAATTGTGTGATGATTGATTTGAATTGAATGTACTCTTTGAGGAAGAGATATGTGATCAAAAGTGTTATGATACACTTGGTCATACCAATTCTACAAGTGTGTGTAGAATTGATGATAACTCCCATGATGATGAGACAAATGAGTTTGTTGATTCTTTGAATACTCTTGAAAATGTTGTGCCAGATGCAAATGACAAAGTGTACAATGAATTGCAGTTGGAGAGATTGTCCACAAGTAGCTATAATGAAGAAACAAATTATGATTTTTAGTTTGACAATGAGGAATGTGACCCTATTGATTGTTGTGGCAGTATGAACAAAGAAGAAGATGTGTATGCAAGAGATTCACTAGATGATTTTTTTTAGGTAGTTCATTATGAGGAGCATGCTTATGTTGGTAATTATGCTTTAGACATTCATGTTGATGCAAAGTTGAAGGTAATGTTGAGTATGATACTCCTTGCAATGGTGAATGTGTTTTGAACACTCACTATGAGGGTTTAATTTCAAACAAAGATTTTGGGTCATATGAACCTTTGATTGGAGATTCTTTTTGTGATAACATGACAAGTGTTGAAAATCTTGGTTATGAACAAGAAGTCAAAAACATTGATTGGGATGTTGATTCCTTTTTTGAATGTTATGATTTGACAGTGGACAATGGACTTGTGGATGTTGATGAATCTTATTTTCAAAACCTTGAGACACATGATAATGTGATTGGGTTGTGTTGTTGGGATGATGATAAACTCACCTATGATGTAATTTAGTTGAAGGAGTTACAAATGTGTGAGCATTTTTTTGCATAATACACAAGAGGCTTGCAACTATTTCTGAGGGATGACATCTTTTTTGAGCCTAATCATTATGATGGGAATGGTAAATGTGATAAGACTGTGTCTTCACATAATCTTGATGAATATCCTTATATTTTGTCAGTTGCAACAAAATTAGAAAATGAAATGAGTGGGAGTAATGTAGCCTATGTTATTTGGTTTCCATGTGACAATAAAGCTAAGCATGGAGCAAGTTCTCACTTGTTCAAAGGTAGCCTAACACTTGTTTTTGTAGGAAATAAGTTACTCATGTTGTTGTGGTGTGACAAAGGCAAGTATGGATTGAAGGAAATTAATTCCTACAATTTTTTTTTTTCTAATAGAGGAAAACATTGGTTATTCTTTTTATTTGGTTGCCTATGGCCATCAAATGAGGTTTGAAAAAATGGAACATATGGAGTAGTTCTAGAGCACCCAATGAATTTGGAATTTGGTCTACTCCCAAGATATTTAGAATCTTTCCATGCTTGCAAGGGGCATGTATCCCTAGTTAGAGCCACTAATGGAACCTTCAAATTTTCCAAATTTTAAGTTCTTGTATCTTTTCAATGTGTTGATAGAGCCTAGGCTTGCATCCTGTTAAATATGCCCGAGAGGCCCTCTTTGCTGATTAAAATTTTGCAATTCAGGAGTCATCTCACAAATTCCTTTGGTAGAGTGTTTTTTGGTACATATGGTAGTACATTCCTATTTCATTTTGTACCTCTTGGATGAGTTTTGATGGGTTAATTAATCCTTTTTTGACTACTACAGGGACAAAATTGTTGGTCCAAATAATTTAAATTTAAAACCTATAAAGGAAACCCATTTATCCTTTTGGTCTAAAACATCTCCATCTCCATTTTCATAAAAAATGGAGGCCATTTGATACATTATTTTAATGTGTTTTGGTTGCAATGAACACGTTTAAGGGGCTAGTTTACCAAGGTGGTACCTAAAATTTGATGCCTGGGTGAAATTAAATTTGAAACCCATGTTCTAAATAATTGACCATGGCCACATGCAAAAAATATTGGCTCCAAGGGTCACCATTTGTACGTTGTGAAATTTTTCTATTTGGCCTACAAGCATAATTAAAATTTGTATTTTTTTCCAATGTTTCAAATGCTTATGTTTAAAATATTTTTGAATATTTTAAACATTATTCAAATATGAAAAATTCATTTAGGGAAAATATAAAAGGCATTACAAATTTTTTGGAGGAAAAGCAAGTTTAATTCTTTCTTTTGATTGGTCCAAACATAGTAGCTCACGACAAAACTCATCCTCCATCGCTTGTTGTGAATGAAAATGGAGGAAATCAATGATGCCTTGGTTTGAGTGATGATTCTTCATTTGGATGGGTTTTAATTAAAGTTTTGTGGTAAAGGAAATGTTTTAATATTTTCAAAAAATTTCCAGTAGCGCATTCTTCATTCTCGGTAGCACTATCGCACATCGTCATTTTGAGTAGTGGATGTGGAAACAAATCAACAATGGATTTTATTCCATCACTCATTTCTTATTGAGAGAATTTCCTTCCAAACAAGTAGCGATGGTCAAATGATGGCTTTTTTTGAAGCACGAAAATATTTTGGAGTAGAAATAAAACATTAAACAAATGTTTTATTGATGGAAATTGTAATTCTTAAATTCTATTGGATGAAGAGTCTCACGATAACTCTCAAGGATATTGTAGCATTCATCTCCATTTTGAATGGAAAATCGAAAACCAAATAAGAGATGGTGATGTGTTTCGATGGTAACTTTATTAAAGTTATATTGAAAGGGAAACTTTATAAATTTGTAAAATCTACTCATCACTCTTTGTGTTATCATGGAAAACTAGTGGGAAAGAAGTAGCAATGGTGTGATGGCTCATATTTCCATTTCCCATCTCTATTGTGAGTCATTAATGGGGAAATGTGGTTTTATAACCTAGGTCATAAAACACCACTCTTTTCCATTTATCATTCAATAATGTCCTAGGAGTCCCAATTGGACTTATTATCAACCTCACAAGGTGAGTAAATTCTCAACAAGGAGGACCTAGGAGGGGTTTTTTTTAAGTTTTTAGGGGTTCACCACCAAGAAAATGCTTGGAAAAGACAAGTAATCATTCAACTTACAAAACCTACTAATGCAAGCTAAATGAGGGATGCAAATGATGAAATTATGCAATAGGGAGTTAGGATATTTGTACTTGGGAAGTCTGGAAATGTAATGAGGACTCTAGAAATGTAAATAAGTTGTCAAAATATTCTAAGGAGGACAAAGACACCCTTACTAGTGCCTTAGTCTCATTTCTATTTTTTAGGGGAGATGCAAAATCTTCGTATGTCAGAATCGGATCTAGAAGAATTTCTAAAAAATATCTTTGGGAGCACTAAGATTCCCTAGGTGGCGACTTAGTCCCATCTAAACTCTTGAGAATCTCTAAATGTGGTCTTGAGGCTTGATGTTTGCACTTCCTTCTTCTCAGATCTCAGGTTTTGAAACTTCTAGATTTCGCCTGTAGGTGAGTTTTCTTGAAGATGACAACTTTCCAATGAACCTTGGCAACTTTGCAGTTCAAATGATCTTCAAGTCTTCAACCTAAATTTGCAATCACAAACATACAAGAGGGGAAAAACTTCTTGATTGTTAGTGAATGGGGGCTTTCCTTGGTCAAACCCCTTGTTCCTAATTAAACCTTGAGATGAAATGAGATAATGAAGGGAAATGATGAATGAACAACATGGAATGTTACAACTCACCAAACCATTATTGTGAAATCTACAAACTTGTCTGAAATGGTTGTAATGGATATGGATCTTGAACCAAAGAAATTCTTGATGGACCCTAACTTGAATTGTTTGCTTGAATCAAAACCCTACATCACAAATATGAGCACAAAAACACACATGATGCAAGAATATCCTTGATATGATTCTTGAATCTTGATGATGGCTCCAAATTCTTGATGAATTGCTCTTAACTAATAGAATTCTTTAATTCTTGGATGCTTAGATTTCTTTTTAGATTGCTAGTTGTAAATATGATAGAAGGAACCTTGTATTTATACTTATCTATGCTAAATATCTCAAAATTTCACCACACCAAGCTAACATATGAATTCATTAATTAAAAGAGGCTAAATCCCACCATAATTTGAAATTAAATACTGAAAAATACTTTAAGGGGGACTAAGACACTCTAGGTGGTGTCTTAGTCCCAAGGCATGAAACTTGGGGCACAAAAACAAAAAAGTTTCCTATTTAAGATGCCTCAAAATTAGGGTCCAAGACCTTTGGAGGACTTTGATGCCCTAGGTAGCATCTTAGTCCTAACCCAAAAATTAGGGACACCAAATAGAATCATCAAAATTATCATTTATCCATTGAAGAATGTCGGGTTTAGCCAGAAAAAGATATAATTCATTGATCTTTTGGATGTAAAATAGGAGTCTAAATTAAGATATAAATAGGGATAAATAAAGCAAGCCAGGCCCAAACAAGTGTGAAAATGCAAGGGTATCCATTTTTGTACACTACATTTAGCCCCCACTTTAGTGAGAGGAGGAACATGCTTCAAACACACACTAAAGTAGCAAACCATGTAATCAAGAGGGGTTCAAATGTATGCATGCTAGTGAGATAGGAATACAATAACCAAGAGGTAGCCAAGCCCCTAAGATCAAGATCCTATGGAAAACCAACATAGGCACAAAGGAACACACTTGTGAATGATATATGAAGCCATAACTAGATCGCAAATATATACCATCAAAGACATTAAAGAAAAAAGAAAAAAGAAAAAGAAAAAATGCAACGGATTAAGCTTCAACTAGCCATCCAATGCACTATGGACCGGTTCTAAGATGTTTGTCCAAAAAAGGTTTACAAGTGGAACATGTTGTCCACTATGCAAACAAAGTGCATGCTCACAAGGTCTAGTGAAGCTATTTTCCCACTAGGTGAGCCCCAAGAGGTCCATATCAAAGCCATACCCCCATGACTTTAATAAGGACAAAAGAAAGAAAATGCATGCTCACAAGGGGTAGTGAAGCTAGGTGTTCACTAGCTAATCCCTAGGGGACCATATCAAATCCATACCTCCATGACTTTAATAAGGTACAAAATGGAAGAAAAATAAAAAAATGCAATAGGAAAGAATAATTTTCAAAGGTATTTTTCTTTGTTTATGTGAGGTCTTAATCTTAGGGGACATTGTGCTTAATGTCTCCAAGAGAGGATTAACACAAGGTCTCATCCTGGGCAACATACAATCAACATCAACATACCTAATGTTTCCAAGAGAGGACAAGGGAAAAAGGTCTTATCTTGTTTCCAAGAGAGGAAAAGTGCAAGGTCTCATCCTAGGAAACATTGTACCTAATGTTTGTAAGAGAGGACAAGGAAATATCACATTCTTAGAGGAAATCAAACTTGATGACACCACCAAGAGGAAAAACGCATCGCATAAGGAAAGAAAATCACATCAAGGAACATGAAAACAAATGCAAGTGAAATCATGTAAAAAAGAATGCCAATGTATGCCCCTACTTTAAAGAAATTGCTAAAAACATGTGAGAAATTACTTTAAAGTAGCTGAAACATGAAAAGGAAAAGGAAAAGAAAAAGAAAAAGAGGGTTTCACTGGGCTAGAAACACGTAAGGGATCTATGGATTAAGGGTTAGTATCTATCTTTTCTGTAATGATATTAGAGAGCTCAAAACTATCATCATTCCTAAAATACACATAGAACTGTAAGAATGACATAAAGAGAGAGAACACAAAATGAAAAACCTTTTGGGTCAACATGGAAGAGACAGGGTGTCTTGATGCCTTGCATCATCCCCAAAAGGAAAACACAGGACTAAAATTGAAAGGAAAGGAAATATAATGAGAAATATTTTAGGTCAACATGGAAGTGACATAGGGCGTCTTTGTTGAATGAAAAGAATCACTGAGAGGGGGGGTGGATCAATGATTAAAAAATAGTCACAAATTAAAAAAAATCAAGAAGGCCAATAACAAGACTTTGTTTTGAACAAACTATATGCAGTGATAACATGAAACAATGATGACAATGTAGGATTCAAAAAATAAATGTTTTCTTTAGATATCAGAGTTTGTCATTGAGACACACATACTTTATGATAGAAAATTTGTTACTCAAACATTTGAACAAGTGCTTTTGATTGCAAAAAGATTATTTTAAGAAACTAATAGATATGACAAGAATTATGCAATTGATCAAGTAATGACAATAATGCAAATCAATTTGAACACTCACAAAACACATCACATTACACCAGATTTGTCTTGAGTGGAAAAACCCCCTTGGGGTATTAAAAACCACTCAAATAATTCCTTTTATTATTTAGAACACCAAATCCAACATTACAAAGAGCACCAACTCTTTAGATTTTAAAAGAACCAACCCCTTTCATCAATTCTAAATAATATCAATGATTCAGAGGGTTTCTCTATTTCAATAAAACCTCTTACAAAAAATTGAATGTTAAACACAATACCTTAAGAATTCAAAAGAAAATTAGAATCCTTAAAATATCAAGTATAGTAGTATTTAATGGTCTACCTCTCAAAGATTTTCAATATGTCAAATACATATAATTAGATTTACTTGATAGCATTTTTTTTCTTCATCAACTCCTCTAACTCGTTCAAAGACCATTTTATATATATACAAAATGATATCTCTGATTTCAAAAAAAAATGTTTGATTTTGTAATAGTCTTAGAATAGTTAACAAGATTTCAAGTAATTTCCAACCACCATATGTTATCAAAATAAGGGATTTTTAAAATAAACCCCATAACTAGCCATTTAATGAGATGATCAAGTATTTCGAATGCCATGACTATTTTTGTTAGGATTTTTTAAAAAACCTTTCTTAGAAATCAGCTTTAAGAAGAACCTATAAATTTTTTAACTAATCGTTGAATGCCATTAGATTTTCATAATCATCCCTCCAAAAGATTAACTCTTGTTCAGATTCAAATAAGAAAACTTCTTTGAAAATATTAACTAATTCCGCAACTAATTTTCTGCATAAAGCTTAATCTAAAAAAAAAATGAACCTTCAAACAAGTTCATTGTCATTCTTTAATCACTATTTCTAGATTAAAAAGAACACCAATAACTGATTTTACTCCAAATGGATAAGGCTAAGTGTTACCTTCTTTTACGAATGAAAAGAAGAACCAAGTGTATTACCATTTCAGAGCTTCTAGCTGACTAACCATCCATAGTTCAAGCTTCCATTCCTTCTCTTTTCCATGTCGGCTCCAGGTGGGTAGGGTTTCACCTTTAGCAAAATGATAATTACAAAACTCATTTTTCCCTATTCCTTCACTCCATCATACTATCCACATGTTTATTATTGTCAACGTGTGTCATGAACACTACAATATTATTCTCTTCCTTCAATTGTCCAAGATAAAGTATCATATACTTTATGCTAAGCTAACACAAATAAATATAGCGCCAAAGTGATAATCAATGTCGACTATCTATCAAAGCTGATACAAATAAAAGTTCATATGAACTATATGTAATATGGTAAGCCTAAGTGTAAGCCAAAATATACTATGTGATATATAATGCAAACCATATCTCATTTGAAATATGAAGAAACCAATTACTAATAATGCCAACTCAAAGCCATGTGTGGCTTTACCTCCAATAGAATGTCATGTAAAAGCTCAATGACAATTTAATAGATCATATTCAAAATGGGTAATCACCTAAAAACCGGATGTGATAAATATCTACAAATGGAGACAAACCCCTATTTGAATGAACTGCACATGTATCTAAAAAAAAAAATCCAACCAAAGTAACAAAAACTAAATAATTCAAGAGTATCCAAACTAATCTGAGATCATTATAAATACAATTGAACAAACCATTGAAGATATCATCAGGTGTAAACCAACCAACACATGCATAACCACAACCAACATAACCATGTAGACCATCTGCATATCATGTATTATCCAATCCAATCAATATGAACCAAAAGCTAAAATCTAAGACCATGCACATCAACTGTGGTAAATATTAATATCACCAAAGCATGTTTTGACATCAAGGGAAAATAATCACAATAAACAACTGATATCCAACACTCTTGATGCCTTGCATCATCCCCAAAAGGAAAACACAAGACTAAAATTGGAAAGAAAAAAAAGATAATGAAAATTCTTTTGGGTCAAAATGGAAGAGACATAGGGTGTCTCAACACCTTGCTTCATCCCCAAAAGGAAAAAACAAGACAAAAATGAAGGGAAAGAAAAGATAATGGAAAATATTTTGGGTCAACATGGAAGACACATAGAGTTTCTCAACACCTTGCACCATCCCCAAAAGGAAAACACAAGAAAAACATGAAAACAAAGTAAAGATAATGGAAAGATAAAAGCTTACAACATATAGAAGAATGAAGGTACAAATAAAGGAATGTCACAAGTAGAGATAAAACATCAAATAGAACATCATGGGGGATCATCACATTATGCACATAAAATCAAAAGTGGAAATAAAGCAAAAAGGAAACCAAAAGAAAAAGAAACGAAAAATGACTAGTAAAACAAATGTGAGTCAACCATCTAGTAGGTCATTTGCATTCTAGTCTTGTTTAGTATATGTGGAATGCAGATCACTAGCAAGAGGGACAACATAAAGTGTTGTACTAGGAGAATCACTAGGTTCAACACATGGTGAATCACTTGGTTTAGGAGGATAATCGTGGTTGTTATTGTCTAAGCTCATAGATGAGGAAAATAACAAATTCAACTCATTATGCACTTGTTCATCAATTTTAGCTATTTTATCATCATCATCCAAGTTAACAACAATAGGAGGACAAATGATAATATCCATAGAGGGTGTTGCTCCTTGTTGCATTGGAGATATTGTATCTATTTGTTCTGGTAAGAGAGGAAGGTCATCGTTTATTTCTTTTTTCAAGTTTGGATTTTGATTTTCAATGAACATTGTTCTCTTCATTCATCTTTTGAGCAATAGCATGACATCTACACCTACACTCTCTAGCATTTATGTTTCTTTTATTATAGTTTTCAAGTTGCATTTGTGTAAGAGTGGGTTTTTCAACCATAGGCTCCTTTTCTTCTTGTGAGGGAAGAATGAAAGAAACCATGGAAGGTTATTTAACCACTTTCTCTTTGGATTTATAACTTTTTAAGGAGGCAAATTATGACTTGTTTGGTTTTCTCTATGCCTTTTATGGGAAATAGGAAAGGTATTTTTCATGGATAGGTCTTGGTTTGTTGGAAGGGCTTTAGGCTTCCCATTATTTTCTTCAAGGGGTGGAGGTTCAATCATGGGTGGAGGAAAATTATCAAGGGATAATATGGCTATGCACTTTGCTTTGAACTTTTGGTAGGATAGGAAAAGGAAGTCTTCACGGGGTCTTATAGGTTCCATGGGCTTAGGCCAAAAATATCCTAAGGAAAAATTTCCATCAAAAGACAGAGGTCTAAAGACACTATGCTTAACAATAAATATTTCATTTTTGACTAGAAACTTTAAGCACTTATGGACAATGGATGGGACCAAATTCATGGAGCTAAGCCATTTGTAGCCCAACTTCACATGAAATTGGTCTACATTAGATATAATAGAGAATGATACATTTAATTTCTTTGGTCCTAATTATAAAGGAAGTGTGATCAAGCCCTTCATAGCACGATCAAATATATCATGTGTTTTAATCTATGCTTTTAGTTTATCATATATATCCTGAGTAAGTTCATGCACATATAAGAGTTCTTCTATGATCACATTCTCTTGAAAAATGATATCACTTAAAATCCTAGGAGTGGGCCTATTATTGATTATGTCGACTATGTAAAGAGGACCATTGGGTGCATGATTGATAGTTCTTTTGAAGATAAAGTAATTTCAGTGGGAATTATGGCTTTTTATTTATGAGGCTCAATGTCAATCACTCCTATCATTGCATTAATTTATAAATTTGGTCATTAGTATCCATAGGAATTTGTTCATTATTGCTTATATTCTCATCATCTGTGTCAACATTGATCACATCACACTTAGTTTCACTAGCCTTAACAAATGAAATATTATGGTTGGGAATGGGATTGGTAAAGATTTGTAAGTTTTGGTTGGGAGGAGCTACAAACTTATTACCTTTTTTATTCAGGCCTCCAATTTGTATATAATTAGAATCACTGAGGTCTTGCACAAGATGTTTAAGACACTTGCAATGTTCCATATCATTTCCCTTTTGTTGGTGATAAGCACAATAATGATTATGTCTAAAGCTTAGAGGTAATGACCTTCTAACATCAAGGGGTCAAACGGGAAGTAAGGTAACCATGTTTTTGTTTAAGAGATGGGTCATAATTTCATGGAGTGTGTCGGGTAAGGGTGTAAATTGTCTTTGCAGATCCCCAAAGATATAAGGATTACTCTTCTTTATAGTGGCTACTTGGGTATCAACTATTTAGGTAGGTTGAGAGCTGGAATTTATTTAAAGGAAACTTTTATTTTGTCTTATGAAAGGCTAGTAGGTATTTTGGCTTGAAGCTTCAGACTTTTTCAGGATAGGTAGAGGTGGTTTTTGGTTCACTACTAGCTATGGAATTCTGATAATTGCAAAGGGCAGTGCATAAATGCATGAAGGGAATTTCATCATGATGAGCTTGTCTCTTATCTTACTTTGTAAATTTTCTATGAACATATTTTAAAGGTGGGAATTAGGAATCTTCACACTGATTTGGGAAGAAAGTGATTGGTCATGTGGAATAAAGCCAGTGACTTTTTCACCCTCATTTTGCTTGCATCTCATAAAATTAGCTAATGTCATTTTAGGAACCATATGCAATTGGAAATGGTTGATAAAGGCTTCACCAAGTTGGTTGAATGAATGAATTGAGTTATTTAGTAATGCAAAAAAACAATCCAAGGCAATGTCTTTCATGGATCAAAGAAAAAGCTTAGCCAAAAAAATTTCCTAAAGGATAAAGTCACTACACAATGAAGTAAAGGGATTAACATGATTAGCAGGTGTAGACATATGAAATCAACATCATTCACATTCACCCATTCATCAGGTAAATCAAGTTCATTAAACTCAATCTCCTAAGGTCATTCATTTAAATTGAATAAATTAAACTTTATTTAATTTAAGCCTATCATTATCCCTTTTCGATTAAATAAATCAAACCTTCATTTAATTAAATTTGAAATAATTTTCCATCTCCCTTTGATTTAATTTGAATCCCTAAATCTAAGTCTCTTTTCTCCCTCCAACAAGCCAAATTTGAATTTGAAAAGGCCAACTAATCCCATTTATTGGCACACTGACCAAAACTGGCACATCCTCCATCCACTCACAAGGTGACAAGTGACTCCTTCCTATTGGCTAAATATTTGTCCCACATTGCTCTCTTTTGGGCACTCTTTCAACTTGAGACTCTATAAATAAAAGGCTCATTCTTCATCTTAGCATCCACAATTCATGCAAAGTTACTCTCTTCACATTGAGAGCTAATTTTTCCCATTATCATTTGTGTTGTGCAGTTTTTTGCACACATGCCCCACTTGGAGTAGGGACCCTCTTTTCAGATGTCTTTTAACCTTTGGTTTCATTGGATTTATCATTTTAAGGTTTTGACATGTTGGTCTTGCTAGCCTTGACCTTGCCCTGAGGCTTGAATTGATTGAAATTGAGTTTTTAGCAAACTCCAGGTTTTCACCTGGTTCCAGGATTTTCCAGCTCCGGCGGATTTTCGCGGGCCCTGGTTCTTTGTCCGTTCTTGGCTGGATTCTCCGATTCTGGGTTTCTGCTTGATCCCGGGATTTTCCGTTCCGGGTGGATTTTCTCGGACTTGGCCAAAGTCCCGAACTTCTCCATGTCCCCGGTTTCTGCATTTCCGCGAAATTCCTGTCCATTCGGATTTCCGCATATTCCCAGATTTTTTGAAATTCTGTTTTGGGCTCGGGTTTCTGGATTTGTCAGAAATGTCTTGTTGCATGACTAAGGTACCTTCGCTCAGATGGGTATATGGGCGGATTTAGGGCAGTTTTAATGTCATTCCGACTTCATTGTTCACTCGTTTTTGCTCGGGTGATCAGAAATTCTCATTTGTGCTTTGAAGATTGACTTGGATTGTTTGCATGCGAATTGGTTGGAGCCCTATTGGTTAAAGTTTATGTTGCTGAGGATGCGCTTGCTTCTTGGTTTCCTCCTCGTGCCTGAACTCTATCCGCTTTGATCCATGGTAGGTGGTCGAGGACTCCTCTTGTTTGTTTACGCCACGATTGGGTTCTTCTATTTTTAATGTTGATCACTTGGGTCGGCCCTTGCTTGATCTTGATCCCGTATTTATAGAATTTGGATTTGACCCATTTTGTTGTAGAACCCTATTCCCCGTGCCCTATGAGCTCCTTTTATCCATAAAATGGCGTGTGTATCCTTTAGACGGTGTTCTGGGTTAGATTGCTTGCCCTTTTTAGTGCAAAATTTGCTATCAGCAAAGTTAGGGTTTTCTTGGTGCTCGACCCAGAATGGCGGATTTGGGACGATTTGTCCGTCTTGTCCTTGTATCACGCTGGCCTCATCCTGTGAAGATTCAAATGCCTTAGGTGAATCCTTAGCCAATATTTTGAACCTTAAAGTTTCCCCTGGTTTGAATGGCACGTGGGTTATTCGTCTAGATTAGGGCATCATTGTTTTGGCATGGGAATTTGTCCTTTGCAAGCTTCTGAGACTTTGGGATCCTTTGCGCTCTGAATTTTGTTGATTGTCGTCAGTTTTGAGACCATTAGAACTCAGGTGGAGGAGATCCCGTGATCATTTGGCCTTTGTTTCGCATTTCATCGTTTATCGGGTTTCCGAGGTCGTCGCGGAATTTCCTCGCTTCCGGATTTTCCCGGTTTGGGCTTATTCCGCAGGCCGGGGTAATTTTCGGAGCATTTTGAGCTGTCTGTGAAAATCCGTCCCATCCGGATTTTTCCAGTTTTCCTGTCTGGCTTCGTCCCGATTGATGTTTCGATGATAGGATTAATGGAATGATTGTTAAATGCTTATTTCTTGTTGCCAATGACTGAATTCCATGATTATCTTTTGATCTTTCATCCATACTAACGATCCATTTGACTAATGATGCTTTGGCGACAGGAATCCGTCTGGGTCGGATTTCTCTGAAATTCTGCCCCGACGGTATTTTCCCGGATGGCGATATTTTCCCGGACTGCTTTGTTTTTTTGGATCTTCAAAGAATTAGCAGTAGTGATGGATTTTAGTTGATTTATATGATTTATGCTAACCTTTTGGATTGAAATACGAACAACAATTGAATACTAATGATGATTTTTGTATGTGCAGGCCGAATCAAGTAAAGCTGCTGCTGGGAAGTCTAAGGGTGGCACAGGAGGGTCATCCATCTCTGAGGCAGAACGGTTACGACTAGATATGAAGGGTTAGCTTCCCGAGAGCAAAGTGTCTTCTCTATGGGCCGAAGTATCTGATACCAATGTTGGTGCCTGGAGATATGAGGAGTTCAAGCAGTAGACGGCTGAGAGGGATCTGTTAGCCCTGAGGCAGGGAATGATGAACTTCGTACTGGTGCATGTGGCAGGCTTCCCTCCGGCAGTCCAGTGCTATGAGCTAATTCTTGAGTGCGCCAGATAGTATGACTTCAATACACAGAGGGTGGTTAGCACCGAGGGAAGGGTCTTGGCCAACTTCAGTCTGACCTCTATTGCACAAGCCTTCAGCATGCCTGACTTACCTTCTGTGTGTGCTTTGAATATAGAAATAGCGAAGACATATTATGAGAATGAGCCCATCAAGGCTCAACAGATAGTCAATTTGTGGCTGGAGAAACCCAAGTCCCATTATTCAAAGTTGCCCAAGCAGTTGCACAGGGTTAAGTTCAGATCAAATGTATATGATGCTATCACCTTCTTAAGCAGAGTGGCTAGTTTGAGGACTGCCGGGGTGTTAGAAAGTTGGATGGTCCACATGATAGCCAAGATCGAACAAGGGACCAATTATCACTGGGCAGGGCTCATCAGTGCCGAAATTGACAGGCAATTAAGGAATGTCCTGGAGGCCAAGAAGTTTACTATGTCTTCTTATATCATGTATGTGCTAGCCATATCCTACCCATACAAGGGTCTGAATCCGAGGGGGACACTTGGACAGGATATAATCTACGAGGTCTATCCAGAATTGCATCTCGGGCATAAGGATTACAAAAGGGCTAACGATGCATTCACAATGCATATCACCCAGATGCTACAGAATGCTGAGCACATGAGATTGTCTGACAGAGCCAAGGGGTTAGTAAAGAACTACGAAGCCTGGTTCATCCAGTTCCCCACCTTCACCTACCTCAAAATTGATGGATGCCCGGTTGCCCCTTACAGGTTGCCTCGGTACCCTACTGATCACCTTATTTTGTTGGAGGTTGTGAGGAAAATTTGTGAATTTGATGCTATGGTAAAGAGAGAAAAGCACAAGACAGGCTTTGGTGGAGACTTCCCTCTTGGGATTGGTGTGGCAGAAATGTGCCCCTCTATTCAATTAGCCCACACTGCAGGAGAATAACTGGCAGCATACGGTTTCTCCTTCCATTCCAAAAGGATGAACTTTGACATAACAGGAGAAGCACAGAGGAAAGCTACTAGGGAGTACAGGCATAAGGATGACCTGGAAGATTATTGGGTCAATATCAAAGATGACCTTGAGGCCAAAAAGAAGAGATATTCCAGGCTCCCTGTGGAGGCAGTCAGACAGTACAATGTCAAGTTGATCCCGGATCAACTGGAGGATGACAGAAATTTGATACAGGACCATGCCTATGAAGCAGTGAAAGACAAACCAGCCAGGGACATTAACTAGAATGAGGACAAGGTTACAAAATTTGAGGACCTAATGGCCCCGGTGATGAAATTCACCCTTTCTTGGCTTAAGCATAAGATCAGGGAGCTGGAAAATGCGAAGGTAACTTGCACCTTCAACTTGATGGGAGACCTCAATCCCATGTCGACTTCTGAGGAATCCAGGGAAGATGACCCCAAAGGGAAAACAGTGAAGAGCTCCCCTTTCAAGATCAAGGTCAGAGGTCCTAAGGAAGGAGAACCCGAAGCGAAAAGGAAGCCGAAGGGAAAGAGAAGGTGGAAGACCTTAATGCTTAGCAAGTCCTCTGATGAGGAAGATTCTGGAAAAGCTGAAGAGGAGGATGTTCCTCCACCACCAAAGAAAACCAGAACAACTAGGACCTCGAAGAAGAAGGGTCAAGAGGCATCAAGGGATGAGCCTCCTATTGTTGATGTGGAAAGCTCAGGAGGGGAGAAAACAAAAGTTTATACCAGGAGATCCAAAACTCCCTCTCCGAAGGATACTGTACAGAAGAAGGATTCTCCCCCAGGGCTACCAGTTATGGAGCCATCTAAGTCTGTTTCTCCTCCGCCGAGTATACTTGAACCAGAAAATCCTGAAGGACATGAAACTAGCGGGGAGGTAGAACCATTCAAGGAGGGAGCACTCTTCAATGAAGCAACAGAGCTGGAGGTGGAAGAGGAGGAATGGCATACTTCTCCTTTGGTACAATATGAGGACTCCCCGGAAAGTGACAAAGGCCGTGGATCGCCTGAGCCGGAGGTAAATATCCCTGCTAAGACTCCATCACCGGTACATCCAGAGGTGGAACTTGAAGAAGCCAATCAAGGTGAATAGCTCCCTGAGAAAGAGGAGGGTGAAGTAGCAGCAGGGGAAGAAGAGAAACCGATAGAAGAGCAGGAAGAAATCATGACGGAAGAAATCCGGATTGACCCGGCAGCCCCGGATTGGCTAGAGAAGGATCTTGCAAGGAAAAAACAAGTGATTATTGAGGATACCCCCTTGGACTGGGATGAAATGCTGTCAAAGATTGGTAAAGGAAAGAAAAAGAAGGCATCAAAGGTGATCTCAAGGGTAGAAAGAGATGAAACGCATAACAGGGTTGTCCATATTGCCACTCCTGCCGCGGATAAAATAAGAGAGGAAGTCACTGGTCAAGACTACAATATTCAGACTATCAACCTTGGACCGGCTTCCATGGAACATGATATAGAAGAATTTGAAGGGTCCAACACAGTAATTGTGGGCAGGTTGAGGAAGGAAAGTCAAACCAAACATGAGCTAAGGAGAGAGAATGAGAGACTGAAGAAATGTTTGGAGGAAGTGATGAAACCCTTGCAGTCACTCCATCCTTCTTCATCTGCTACTCTTGGTTTTTTTCCCAAGGAAACCATCTCTGAAATTGAGAAATTAAAAGCCTCAACTCAAGCTGCAATAGACTGGCTGGCGAATGTGCAAACAAAAGGAGATGATACCATCAAGGACATTCTGTCTGTTGGGAAGGACGCAGTCCGGGCCAAAGAGATGTTGGAGCATGTACTGTCACAGGATAAGGAAGACATGGATCTTTTGCTGCAGAAATCGAGGGTCATCATAGGACATGGCAAAGAGCAACTGGCTAAGGGTGGTATCCTTCCCTCCTCCAAATTGGATGAACCTTGGGAGTGGTTTGATGCTCTGCAAATTAGGCAGAAGGCTCTGAAGAAGATACGGAAACAAAGGAAATCAATTGACAGTGAGCTTACTGCAGTATATGACGGATGCATCGCCTTCTTTGAGATAATAAAAGGTAGGAAGAAGATAGCTCCTAAATATCTGAGCTTGGAACAACTGAAGGAATGGTGGCATGAATTTTATGCCCCAGATGCAGAAGGAGTTGTCACCGACCACTAGCTTGATGATGTAGCCACCTACATGGCAGTGATGGACAAGTATCTGTCCAGCAAGGAGGATTGGAGTAAAACTGTTGAGCGGTCCAAGGAAGAAATCGACTCAATTAAATGCTGACTTAATATTTTGCCTTTGCCACCTGTTGCCGAGTTGGACGGAATGTTCTTGAGGGTTCAGGGGTCATCGGTTCAGAGGAAAGATAGGGGAGGTGGCAGTTAGTGCTCATTTCAATATTTGAGCTTCCCTATTATCATAGGGCATGCATTGGACCGGACTTCATTGGGGATTGTGTCAAGGCCGACCTTGATGGTGGAGGGCATTTAATGTGTGCCTTGGTTTAATTTTCCTTCCTTGGCCAACCTGTTTTGGGCGGTTTTCTTTATTTTGTAAAAATGTTTGGCTGGGCCGACATACCTTGGGATTTGCTATTAATAGGCATTCTTGCCTCATTGTAAAGGGTTAGACATTAGCAGGAAGACACTAGAAATTAAAGAGCAAGAGTTAGAGTATTTTGATTTTCTTGAAGCAAATATTGTATCAGAACAGTCGAATTGTTGCAGCATTTTGGTGATTAATACAATTGAAGACATTGTGGTTTTCCTGGTGCAATCTCTTGTGTTATTCCATCTTGCATGGTTCCTTTGTTCTATCTTCTAAATTGCTTGAAGATTTAGGGTTTAGTATCTAGAAATAAATTAGTTTCAGTTTGATAAATGATGTTTATGATTTCATATTTGGAATGTTTCTAGCTGTCTCTGGTCTATACTCCCAGCAACTATCTGATTGTAGTAGGCTGGTAAAGTCAACCTGGACCGTATATTCAATGTGCTTAAGTTTGATTGTCGATGAATGTCTATGATTTGAAAATCTGTATTCCTCAGAAGATTGCACCGTTCTTGTAAGATTTCATTGTGGGTCGAACAAGAACTGGTTATTTGAGATAGCTCCATTCCAGATATATGTCATTGACATTGCTTATCCTAGCAGTAGTTTAGATCTTATCACTTCCTTGTATCCCTATCTTTTGTTGTTTCTTTATTATCCAGTTAGATTTAGGATTTAAGATTATTATATGGCAAGATCTGATAAGTGGAAAGATACAGTTTGCTTGTAGTAAGGTCTGATTGTGATTACCAGCATTTCACATTTTATCTGAGCTGTTTATGCACTGTTATGACCTAACACCCGAGAGACCTTGGGGTGATTTTCAACAATTTATTGTTGAAGATTATCTTTCAAGAGAGATAGAATATCATTTTCTGTCTGAGTTGTTGCTGTGCAGAAAACACCATCAACAATTTGCAACATGAAGTTTATCAAGGATTGGTAAAGGGCTACTTTTCACATCAAAGTAGCACCAATCCACTATGGGATAGGTATCCATTATTCTTTTTTATATTCTTGATTATTTTTTTTATTTACATTGTGAGACATGATGGATTATTTCATAGGAGCACTATGGCATTTTCATAGTTTGAACTAACCATGCTAGGGGTATGTGCAGGATCATCATGGAAAAAATGGGCCCTTAAGTGGCAACAAATTTAGAAAAAAATAGAGTTAGGTAATTTGATGTAAAAATTTGAATAAGTTATCTATATTATTTCAAAAATATGTAAGAATAGAATCTATAGAAAATTTAATGTAGTTTCTAAACTACTAGGTTTGTTTACAAAAGAAAAAAACTATTTGGTGAAAATTCAAAATTTCAATGCAGTGGTACTTAAATTTTAGGGAAAAAATAAGAAGTAGGTGTCTGTCTGACCACCCTAACCACAATAAAATGATAATATTTTTTATAAGATTTTAGATGTAAGTAGAGGACTCATGCCCCGATGTGATGCACATTTTTTTGTAATTTTCTTCCAAGTAAATAATTAATTATGAATTTTTTTATTATAAATTTTTAAAAAATATAAAAACTCGTATGTCTAATCACCTTAACTTGGTCAAAAATTCATGAAATTCAATTTTTATTTTTTTAATCCTATATTATGCAAAGCATAGAATGTGATGCATGTTTTGGATTCAAAAAATGTGATACCGCGTGAAAGCTATAGATTTTTTTCAATTAGCCTATCAATCAAGACTTTAGTCATAATTTGAATAGAAAATGAATAATAATTACTTATTAACTTCAAATAAAGCATAATTTATATCAGTGGAAATTTGAGAATCTCCATTAAAAACCCTTTTCATTTCATCAATTTTGGGTAAAAAAATAGTCATCAGCCACATACCCATCATATTGCCACTTTTTGGCCCATCATGATCTTGCACATATCCCTAATGTGTTTTGAAGTTTAATTTGTTTTATAGATTTGTGGTGCTCACATATGGCACTAGAAGGAGGGATGAACAACCCTCCACATTTGTAATGAATAATACATATCACTGAAGAAAGGCCTTCAACAAGATAATCTCTTCCAATGTAGACCTTGTCTTTTACACATTTTGGGCCATTTTTGTCATGTTTCACTTAACTTGAAAGACTAAAGCTTTCCCATCATTTGTCCATACTATTACTTCTCATTTGTATACACTATACACATTTATTTCATTCAAAAGCTTTGAAATTGCTAAATTCTATCTTTTAGTTGTTGGTTTGGGATTGTGACAAGTTAGATGAAGGTAAATGATAAAATTTCTATGGCTAGAAGTTTTATGTTTATTGTCTACATTTGGTTATAAAGAATCCTTAACCTCAAACTTTTTTTAACCTATGAGTCTGTTTGGCTTCTACTAGTATTTCATTTGCATCTTTTAAATCTTGGACAATGCTAACTTTTAAACTTAATTTTGCATTGTAGATATATCCACAACATTTTCCACATTTTCTTCAAAATGATTCTTGGTATCATGCCTTTTTAATCTATGCTAACTTTTCTTTTTTCTTGGGATGTCATCCACTTCTTTGATATAGAGAGAATCTTCCAAATGTTCTATTATGTTGCTGCAAATTATTTCACCTACTCATCAGTAAAGGCGTACAATTCAAAGGCGTATATTCCTCCAAGTAATGGATTGATAGGATGTCGATCTAAACGTTAGATTAGATTCATTTTGCTATTTTCAAAATATGCATGTTTGTCTCTGAGAAGATTTTGTTATCTGACAGATTTAGATACAAATATTTTGATAATGATATTGGTTGATTGGGATTCAATATACTAGTACATTTGGTGTTTACATAATGCCATTTCTTCGTTGTTAATGCCCACAAGTTAATGCACCTTGAACTTGATTTTCTTTAATGATGTGCCATTAATGTATCTCAACAATGTGCTTTGCTAGTCTATCCACATTCATTATGCTACCTTTAATCACTACATAGAGTTGATCGATATGTTGACATTCAATTGGATTCATCCATTTTGAGGGGACTCTTCTGTAGGCATTGATTTCAAGCAACTATGGTTTAGAAACTTAGGTTTTTTATGTTCACAGGTAAATCTCATTGCAATCTAGTATTTCTGACACATTTAATTCTTGTAGGTAACTCTTTAAATCACTGACATATTATATTGAATGATAAAGCTTTATTTTAGATTGTGATTTTTATTTAAAAGGATCTCTATCAATGGCGAAAACTTGGGGTAGGTGGTATATTTCAAGATAACCCACTTTACAACCATTGCCCTTCATTTTCCCTACATCTCCCCTTCCTCATCCTCCCTCTCTCTACAACACAAGTCCTGAGAATGCGAAGGCATAGCAGGCCTTCTCTTTGGTCCCCCCAAACGTATTTTGGAATCCCCCATGAAAGAAAATTTGACACCTCGTAGTGTTGTTGTTGCCATCACACCTAGAAAAAGTTAAGTTCTTTACAAATCTGTAAATGCTCTAAAGTTGTTGGGGTACTGAGAAAATCACATGTTTAGACATGATTTATAGTGGTTGAAATAGTGGGGCTGTGAGAAAACCAAGCATGGCATATTCATATTCCCTCTCTAGACAAACCAAATTCAACGTATATTGTATTAGGGAGCGGCTATTACACTTGATGGTGCAATAAATTAAAAGTATTTATCTTTTTTTTGCGTTGGCTTAAATTAAAAGTATTTATTTGTTGTTACACTTACTAATTGCATTGGCTTGGAATCTAGTTTCACACCAAACAATGATTTCTTCAAAGCCTATGTAGCCTCTCTTGACTTCTTATAGAGGAAGCTTGATCCACATTTGGATTCATTTATACTATAACTTGATGGATGCACTACTCACACTACACCGCTTCTCGAGAGCTTAGATGGATGATATATTAGCTAAAGAGACATGAGTGGTGTTTCTGATGATATATTCAAATCTACCACAAATGCATTGAATGCATCATCAAACAAAAACATTGGGCTTATAGTATATCGCACCATGATGGATATGTCGACAAACATTATTGACTTTTCCACAGGAGCAATTAAATGCACTCTACTATAGCTGAGGGAAGTATCCTTCATTTTGTGTGTTTGATTAAGATTATTAAATTTAGATATTGCTTTTGTCATTGTAGACATGAAAAATTAACATTATGCATTCGATCAGATACAGTCAAATTAGGTCTCACATTAGGCCCATTCATCACTTTCATCCATTCATTAAATAATCTCATTTCCTAAGGTCATTTATCAAATAAACATTATCATCAGCCTTTTAATAAATCAAACATCATCCCTTTAATTAAATAGGTCAAACATTTATTTAATTAAATCCAATCATATTCCACCATTTTCTAATTTAAATAAATCAAATATTTAAGTCCTAAAAGTCAAAATCATCTAAGCGCCATTAAATCAACATAATCATCATTTATTTAATCTAACCATGATTAAATACTAATCTCACCCACTTGCATTCTCTAGATTTAGCCACTTGCACATATAAATCAATTTATTGATTTATTAAATCCAAGATTTTCCATCAACATGGCATTTATGGGGAATATTCCCTCAACCTTGAATTCAAAGGAAAGTTGATTTGTCCCTCCAACATTGCATTTATTGCTCATTTTCTTGTCCCCCACTTAGCATTTATTCTCAAATTTGAATTCAAATTCTCGCTCTCATGGGCACATTTCCCTAATCTTGCACATCCATTGGCCTATCACATGATGACAAGTGTCCTTCTTTCATTGGTCCAATATTAGTCCCACATTGGTCTCTCTTCAACACTTAGCATTTTGAAAATCCTTAAATAGAAGCTTCAACATTGAGAAAATCCTCCACAACTCCATCATCTCCACATCTTGATCCACAAAAGCATATGCAAGGTCACTCTTCATTGAAGAACTAATTTTTCCCATCCATCATCTTGATCATCAAAATATCATATCATGGAGCTTAATCATGGATTGGGAAAGGGTTTCTTCCACAAGAAGCACCAATCCAATATGAGATAGTTTGCATCATGTTTTCTTATGCTTTTTCTTTAGATCTTTTGTCATTTGTTTGCATTTTGAACACGATGTATTATTTCATAAGGATGTTAAATATTTTGATTTGTTGTTGAAATACTAATGATTATGCAGATTTTATTGTTAGATTTCTAACCACATTTTGTAGATTTTAGCATCCACAAAATGGCACTAGAAGGAGGGTGTATTTGCAACATCTATCTAAGCCATATTTAATATTTGTAGGTTTACCATCATCTCTTCTGCGCACAAGGATAGGGGAGACATTAGTTTGCTGGCGTATCTTTTAAGTCAATCCACTAACCACACTGGTCGATGGCATATCATTCAGGACTGGAATGAAAGATTTTAAAATTTTACCCTGGTAAATCTTCTGTGAGGTACATTGTGCGCAAGCAGAGTGGATGTTGAAAAGGTTGTGTAATTTAGCTTTAAGCAATAATTGTTCTCTTACAGATGAAGGTCATTTCAATTTCATTCATCACTTTTATAAGTGTTTCTTTTCAATTTTCCTTAATTCTGGATTGCTTTTCAATTATAAACACTGCTTTTTTTGCCTTGATTCAGTATTAATCCTGAATTTCTTTTTAACTACTGCTTTTCAATTTGTAATGGAGGTATTGGGTCTATTAAGTATCAAATGATTGTGTGTGTGCGTGCATGTTGTCAAATACTTGTCACATTTTGAAATAGGTATCAGTTGGATAATGTAAATCAATTTGAGCTTGTAGTCTTTGATAGTGGAAATTGGGACAGACTTATTGCCTGCTTCAGAAAGTTAGCGAGTCATTTTAGTAGCTTGCACTATTTCAATATCCAATATAAATTTTTCACGATTTACTACTTTCAAAGCTCCAATAATAGCTGTCTGACAGTGTTGAAATCTGAGGGTCTACTTAGAAGAAAAAAATGACATTTGAGAGGCAGTCATTTGTGAAAGAAAATTTAGACATCCTGGCATATATTTTATTGTTTAGGGATTGTCTCTTTATCATTTACCAACAAAAATCAAAATTGTGAATTTAATGGTAAAGAAAAATTTCTTAGAAAATCCCAATAATGGAAGTATACTGTCTCAAAATTACATCAGATCACTACTGAAAGCCACAAGTTTTCATAAATGAATTGTTTAGAGCTGAAAATGAAAATGGTGAATGAATGGTTTGTCGCATAGCATACAAACCTTTAATGCAGGGAACCAAAAATAGCAGAAGTCGTGCTATGGTAGGTAGTAAAAATAGTGAAGAAGAGATTCAAGTTAAATTTATGTCAATTTTGAATCTGTGTATTCTTTTTGTTTTTGCAATGTGTGCACCATATTATTACTGCTTTTATTGTCTAACATCACAATGAAGTTCATTATCTTTGTATCTCTGTAAAGTCTATACTGTCACAGATTAATCATTTGTAGAAGACGTGCCTAATGTGCCAACAATTCATAACTCTGGTGGTTCAGACTTGGGAAGATTTGAATGCACGCAAAAAAAAACATAGTTTGAGCACCCTTTCTAAAAGCTTTTTAAATTCAGCTTTACACTTAGTAATTGCATTAGCTTAAAAAAATTGTCAGTGCATTTACACTTGCATTTACAAGTGCTCCGATAAGAAAACCATATATTGCTGCCGTTACATCAGTCTTGTTTGTTTACATCAGAGTTATTGTTGCTATTACAGTGGGGTGACTAGACATCTCTTGAGGGATTCTATTAATAGTTCACATCAGATTAATTCACTTTTCTTTTATTACTTTGACCAGTGGGAAGTGGTAGTTACGTTTGTTGTCTTTGTTGCATTTATGTCTTCTCTATTTTCATGATATCATTGCATTAACAGAATATTATTGCATTTGACACAGGCTGTAGCTCACCAAATATAGAAACTTGTGAATAATTTGGAGATATTGGACTATTTCATTTCACTTTTTCATTAATTGCAGGCATCTTATCTACTTGTGTGAAAGCTTTAATCTTGTAGATATTTGTGGTTGTTGGCATTACTCCATTTGAATACACTCGTTGAAGTTTCTTATAGTGGACCCACAGCTGTGTAAAGTGTGTACGGTGCATTAGAATTGACCATTGGCACATTTGAAGTGGGCATCAGACATTGAACTTGAATTCACCAATGCCAAAAGATTATCAATTAAATATCATCATTAAATTGACCACATCTTTGAAATTGATTTCTTTCAATATTTGTTTCTCGAATTGTTTCTTAACAATTAATTCTCATATATTTTTATTTTGCAGATTTCGTTTGTACATGGAACTTGCAAATTTGAAGTGCAGGAAACAATCTTTGGAGAATTTTTGAATTAAAAGTGAACCTTGAACATTGAACTTGAAATTAACAAAATAATTTTTTAATGCTTCGAGCTTCCATTTTATCACTTTTGTTTTTTGTTTTAAGTCAACTTACTTCAATTTGGGTTTAAAATCAATCATTGTCTTGATTTTTTTGAAAGTTGGGTTAAAATTCAAGCTTAGACACTTACTAGATTTCATTTTGGGCTAAAAATTGGACAAGCAATCTTCATATTTCATTTGGTGCTTTAAAACAAACTCACAATTGCTTTGAAGGCTATAAAATGAACAAGTGCTTGAACTGTGTGATTTTGTCTTTGGTGCATTTTGGGCGCGTATCCTCTCCCCTTGCGCTTTGTGTGATCTAGGGTGCAAGAGAAACACTCAAAATGCATTTTATTTCTTTGAAACACTTAGATTTGGGCTTATAATTGAACAATATCTTGTGCGAGTGTGAGTATGGGCATTTTTTCATATATTCTCTTTCTTTGTGCCGTCAAAGATTGATCGAGTTACGGATTATGTCTTTGCTTGCTTTTGTTTATCCTAGAGGGCCTGCCTTGCGGAAAAAGTACTCACCCAAGGGAATGACTCAACCGGTAACACTCTAAAGCCAAGAGTATTTCTAGCCGGCATATAAATGTGGGTATTTGTTAAACGCCATTATCACGTGGTTGGCTTCGACAAGATGGATCCGAAAGGGGATTCTTGTCGTATGGGTCAATCTCTATGAACGAAAAGTCCTTACTAGAACCCATGTGCTAGAATTTTCCAAAATCCTTAATCTATTTGTTGGTGCAAGAACGGTCATTCTAAAGCCGCTCCACACTTTTACGGTCTTTAGTAGAAATGGAAAACGTGCCATGGGAGTTTCATGGGTGTTGATACTTGGCTGCCCCATATAAGTGAGTGTCGTGGAGGGGAGCCAGTGGGGTCAAGCATCTAACCATTCGCTAAAGATAAGCGTAGCTGGACTTGTCCAAGTGGGGATTCAACAAATATTGTCTTTCACATCCATAGGGCTTATACTTGTTCTTCATTTGAAAACACAGTTCGTTTATCGAAAACATTGCAAAACCAACATTCAACATCATCATCAAAATTCCAAACCCCTTAGTTAGAGAAAATACCTTTGACAAAGCCCAAGAACTATTGCTTACCCTTGGGATAATGTCCTTAGAGGTTTCTAAGTAATTGGGTTTACATCTTAATTTTCTCTTACAAAGGTCAACATTAGGCAACCCTTGTCCTAATTTCTTGGAACTTCCACATAACACTTTGTGGGATGAAAAGAAGTTGTGACATTGGACATTCGGTTTGAAACCTAATCAAGAAGTGTGTTTGTGGTAAAAGGAACTCATTAAGCAAAGATAACGAATTGGACCCCACACATGTGCTCGATATCTTTTGGTCATATTGGTCTTTTGATTGCTCTTAGAGAAAAGTGTGTTCTTCAATACCTTGGCCTAGTAAACAAAGTCTCTCTAAGTCTCTTAGAATCAAATCAAACACTTCATCAATCCAAACACTTATCCAAATCCATCCCACCAAACAACTTTAGAGCTTTGAAAAATGTCACTCTAGACTTGGGTAAATCATCCTCAAAACCAATCAAAGTCAATTGCTTAGTTAAGTGTGTTTGGATGAATCCTTCCTCACACAATTAAATTACAACTTTCTTGAACAACGTTTATCCTAAAGATCACATCCAACATTTTAGGGTTTACAATTTCATCATCCAAATCAAACCAATCAAAAATCAAGCCCTAAGTCTAGCATTGATCCAAAGTCCCTAAACGTTCATCATCCATATCATTTACACCTTTCATCCTTCATCTCGTCATTGGTCCTAAGAAACCTAGAGGTCAATTTTGTGACAAGGTCAAAACACAAGGAGAACATGGAATAAAAAATTGATCCATACATCTTGAGTAATCCAAATCAATTGAATCTTCAAAGCCTTACAATGCTGATTGATTATCAAAAATCACACTTATACAATCCATACATGGGACCATTACCTTCGAAAAATGTCAAAAGAACAACAAGTATGAGTATTCCTAGTCAAAAGATTGTAATACCTTTTCTAATGATAGATCTAAATCCAAACCTACAAATCCACCACTCGAATAATCAATGCATGAGCCTTGGAATGAACAACGTCATTTCACCAAATCCCTACAAACCAAATGTGGATGTATAAAGTGCAAGTTTTCGAAACATGAATCTAACTTGGAAAACTTTGGAAAAATGATTCCCAATACCAACAATGCTCATCCTATCATGCCAAATCTGAACATCATCCCAAATCAGAACATTATCCAAAGTCAATTTTCCCATAATCCCATTCAAAAACCGCAAGTAGGCATCCCAAATTTGCTTAAACAAGAGCCTAATCAATTATATCAAGGGAGTCAAGATCAAAATCAAAAACAAATTTGGCTAGATCAAATTGCTACACTTAGCAAAATAGTTGAGTCATTACGCCAAGAGACATCTCCACCACCATTACCCATATCAACACCATTCCTTGGTTTAGGGATCCCCCTTCTACCTAGCACTAATCATTCCATCGAAATCAATCCACCTAACTTCAATCGAACCATCATGTCAAATCCTTCAAATATACCATCAACATCGTACCAACAGATGCTATCTAATCAAGCAACAATGATGATCCCAACCAATCAAAATATGGTCTCCCAAGGGCCTATCACCTCGTTCATCCCAATCATCCCTATCACTTTGATCATTCCAAACACCATTGCTCCAAGCGTATCTCAACAACTTAGCACTACATCCAACACGATTCCAACTACACCACCACTACTGCCAAAACCAAGTGCAATAAGTCAATATCGTAGCATCGCACTAAAAGCACATCAAGCCTACCAACAAGGGCTTCAACAATCTCAAGCTGCACAAGCCTCTCAAGCTACCCAACCAACACGAGCACAAACACAAAAGATGACAACTATTGAAAACAAGGATCAAGATCAATCCATCACTGAGCACACATTTACTTCATCTAATGATCAAATCGACATATGTCAAGAGTCACTTTTGAATCACGATCAAAATCCACCAAAAAAACTCGACAATGAGCCAATTCAAGAAATATCAACATCACTTGACTCTATGGTTGAAGACATTCACAATCTCTCCACCGCAATTGTTGAAAACAATGATCAAACCTCTCCATTGAGGAGCACATTGATGATGTATCTACACAATCCGATGATCAACTCACCATACATCAAGAGCCACTTTTTAGTGATCTCTTTCAAGGAGTGTTAGGACTATTTGATCCAATTGACATAATGCATGATCCGTTGACCAATGATCATATTGAAAATGTCTCTACATTGCCTTATGAGTTAGAGGACATATCTCAAGAAGTTATTCCAAAGCAAGATCAAAATCTTTCACTAAGGTCTAGCAATGGTCATTTTCAAAACATGTTGATCCCCTTTGACCTCATGGTTATAGATGCTGAAGGAACCTTGAACTTGAACATGCCTAATGTCGACATCCAAAAGTCCTTTGTAATAAATCCATCCTTTGAAGTTTCCCCATGTCAAGAACTTGATCCAAAGCATATCGAAAGCAACTATGAAATTAATCAAGATCAAAAATTTGTATCTTCAAGATACTACAATAATTTAATGAACACTCTCTTATCCATGCAAGATGATCATATCCATGTAGCACATACTCCTCCGTCTACCCATGAGATGATTTCTATAGATGGGCACGTAGATGATCTTCATCTAGAACAAGATTTTGTTACACAAAAAGAGCAGATTCTTAACTCCTATAGTCAAAATAAGTCATCAACATTAGTATCAGATATATCACAAATGCAGACTAAGGACATCATGAATAAAGATATCAAATATTATCCACTCAAGGAAGCAAATAAGAAAGAATAGTATAATCCAGAGTTAGCAGAGCAACAAATTGAAACAACGTCATCTACAGTGGTCATTTGTTAGAGAATGTTTACTGAAAAAGATATCTCAAAAAAAGCATAATCAAGGAATATAGGTGATACTATCACCATACTGGGGGCAACTTCATCTCAAGAAAACGTCAACATAGGGAGCACGAAGAATCCTTATGATGAAACTAGTGTCAATACTACAACCAACCACGCCATGAATCTTCATCCACCGATCACCCCATCCATGAATTGGGACCAACACCAAAGGAAAGTGTTAAATCAAAGTACAAAGAATGTTATCAAAGCAAAAGTAGTTGGAAAGCATAATGGACAAATCAAATACACATGGATACCAAAGAATACAAAGAAAGATTATCCCTATCAAACTCCATCAGTCAAAGAAACTGTGGGGAAAAATAAAAGGGGGAAGAGTATCCATCAAAGATGTCCACAAAGAAACAACAAGCTTTTCAAACAACGTACAAAGTGTATCAAGCAGTTGGTCCTAATTCCATGCACACTTTCGTATACACCCATCATTGCTGATCTTCCACAGTTTGGAGAGTCAAAGGTTCCAAACTGTCAACCAATCCATCTCTTATCCCTAAACACACTCCATCCATGCCTCCACACATAATATCCAATTCTTACATTGACTGTGTATTGGCAACAACCCTTCATCATAAGGATTCAGAAGGAAATCTATCGCGATGTGCGTACAAAGGCAAAGTCAACTTCGGTATCAATGAAGTAGATCAAAAATCCCAAAAGTTGCATTCAAGTGCACGTATCTTAGCAAAGCAGTTCCTTCAGGCAAGATATCGATGGCACATTATGATAGGGGCATCTACGTCAACACCACCAGGTGGTTCAGCATGAATCTTTCAGAAAAATACAAAAAAATCAAAAAAGCAAAAAATCCAAAAAAAATCAGAAAAAGGATTGAAAACAGTAAAGAAAAAATTCGTTCTCTAGTGAAAACCGCATGGAAGGCACTTTGGGCAAGACCATGATGAAAACCTAGCAAATAGGAATCATGTGGTGAATTGAGCATCTACGTGCGCCACTTTGGGAGAAAGAATCTCATCCAATCCGTAATAAATTGAGCACTCCATCCATCTTAGCCATAATAAATCCATCCATCCATGAACCATTTATCCAATCCATCTTTATCGATTTGCATCCATAGTCCAAGTTATCTTGATCTTGATGAAATTTTGGGGCACACTTTGCGCTTGCTTATGGTAAACATCTTGGCATGGGCCGTTTTCATTGATCCTATCCTATACAACATTATCTGAGCTATGAAGCATTATCCAAATGAGCATTCATTATCTAAACACCTTATCTTATCACAAGATAATCCATATCCATCCATCTGTACACCTATCCAAGCATCCACCCATGACACTCCATACATTGCTAGACATCGGGGCAGATATGTACATCTTGCTTCGAGAAGAAATATTGATCTATATCCTCCAGCTTATGTGGTGATCTTAACATTAGAAAACATGAAATCAAATTGGTCAAGCATCTGCAATCCAAAATCTGAATCACTAGCCCATGGCATATTTTGACGAAAAGAAATTCCTTATTAGTCTTCAACTTTCATCGAACATTGATCCAAACAATCACTATCAGTCGCATCTAGGTTGCACTTCAAACATCAACATCACATCATCTAAAACATCTTTTGTTTCAAACCAAGCTTCATAAATCATGATCAATAAAAATCCAATGAAGAAATCATTAGGATATCCTTGTGTTGCTTAACAGTATCTTTTCATTGTTGTGCATCCTCAACAATGATTATCATCATCAGTCTTGATCAAATCATCATCAATCCATCATCATCTTGGGGATATCATTCCCAATCATTGTGTTTCTTAACACTATCCTTACATTGTTGTGCATCCTCAATAATGTTATCATCATTAATCTTGATCAATCAATCATTGCATTGTTGTGCATCCTCAACAATGTTATCATTATCATCAATCCATCAACCTCATTGATCAACCTTAGCTTGGTTTTCAACCAAATTCCAAACAGAGCACTGATATCGTTGCACATGTCCATATCCAAATCGTCAAAATCATGCAAAAATCCAAAAACATCAGAAAATCAGAAAATCCAAAAACATCCAAAACATATGTAAAATCCAAAAAATAGTCAAAAAGTAGAAAACATCAAAAACATTGAAATCCATACTACATCATCTCTGAGCTTAAACGTAGGCAAGACTAATCTCTGATCAACCCCCGAGATAGCAAAATCCAAAAACATTCAAAAAATATCAAAATCTGAAAACATAAGAAAATCAAAAAATCAAAAACATTACAAAATCCAAAAACACCAAAAACAGCCTCAAAACATTCCAAAAATGTCAAAAACATCAAAATATTTGAAAAATCCACCCGTCCCATTTCGCTTTCACTCGAAATAATCAATCATCCATAATAAACTGATCATGTCACCTTCATCCTTTGGCAAAACAAACAGAAATAATCATAACAGTCAGCAAAAGCAAGCTTCAGTCATAAAATCTAAATCAAAGCAACAAACTGTTAAAACAAAATCAAACTTTTGATCATTTTCAAACATGTCAATTGACCTTTATATCATTAGCCTATCAATCAACTTATCAAACCATCATCATCCTATACAATGCATGTCCTAGGATATATCATTCAGACAATTGGCATCATTTTGGATATCATTGGGTTTCTTATCCTATCAAAACACATCCCTTTGGCTAGAGGTATGAAGAACATTGAATTGTTTGTGTACTTGATCTTTTCTTTTGATTTATCTTATTGCGCTCATTCCAAGGACCTCTCGATGATATCCGAACAAAGGATTTAGAGAGATAGGAATGGGGCAACAATCATTATTCTTTTGTCTGCTATGCTTGTTGGACGTTCTTGTAAAATAACTTGGCGAATACTTTCTTTGTTAGGTACGTCCTAGCAAGGTTTCTGTATGTCAAGTGTGAGCAAGAATACTCCTATCTACTTGTTGAGTCAAAGTCCATTGCACTAGGTACAATTCCATCCTAGTTCTTTATACCTTGATGCATCGTACCTATATGTGTAATCAAACATAAGGTAAGTAGCTCTTTTAAAATCCCAATCCTTGATAAGCAAATCATCATCATTTATCATAATCATCATCATTTATCATCATCATAATCATCATCTATCATCATCATGATCTCTAATAAAGTCTCGACCAATCATGAGCTTGTGGGATCCTCTTGTCATCATCTCATTTCCGCACTAACATCATCATCACCAATGCATCCATCATGCATCCATCATGTACTCATATCATCATCATAATATAGATATGTTAGTCTAAGCATCTACATAAATCATCCATTTGCAGAATCATAGCATATTGCATCACCCATCTCATCCATCTCACATCATATAATCATTTAAGTTGTTTAGGATAATATAGATTTGTTATTCTAAGCATCTTAAAATCATCATCTTTGCATCATCATCCATAACCACCCATTTTGAACCTCTTTATCATGAGATCGACCCTCAAATTGAATCTTTTCGCTCGATCTCTCGAGGGGGCAATGTACCAGTGTACTTCTTTCCGCTGGGGCATCTTTAAAATCAGAATTTTTTTGATTTCGATCGCGACAAGTTTATTCTTTGAACAAATGAAACATGTACATTGCTTCAAAGAGGGGAACAATGTAGACATGCAAAATTAACATTATGCATTCAATTAGATTTAGTCAAATTAGGTCTCACATTAGGCCCATTCATCACTTTCATCCATTCATTAAATAATCTCATTTCCTAAGGTCATTTATCAAATAAACACTATCATCAGCCTTTTAATAAATCAAACATCATCCCTTTAATTAAATAGGTCAAACATTTATTTAATTAAATCCAATCATATTCCACCATTTTCTGATATAAATAAATCAAATATTTAAGTCCTAAAAGTCAAAATCATCTAAGCACCATTAAATCAGCATAATCATCATTTATTTAATCTAACCATGATTAAATACTAATCTCACCCACTATCATTCTCTAGATTTAGCCACTTGCACATATAAATCAATTTATTGATTTATTAAATCCAAGATTTTCCATAAACATGGCATTTATGGGGAATATTCCCTCAACTTTGAATTCAAAGGCAAGTTGATTTGTCCCTCCAACATTGCATTTATTGCTCATTTTATTGTCCCCCACTTAGCATTTATTCTCAAAGTTGAATTCAAATTCTCCCTCTCATGGGCACATTTCCCTAATCTTGCACATCCATTGGCCTATCACATGATGACAAGTGTCCTTTCATTGGTCCAATATTAGTCCCACATTGGTCTCTCTTCAACACTTAGCATTTTGAAAATCCTTAAATAGAAGCTTCAACTTTGAGCAAATCCTCCACAACTCCATCATCTCCACATCTTGATCCACAAAAGCATATGCAAGGTCACTCTTCATTGAAGAACTGATTTTTCCCATCCATCATCTTGATCATCAAAATATCATATTATGGAGCTTAATCATGGATTGGGAAAGGGCTTCTTCCATAAGAAGCACCAATCCAATATGAGATAGTTTGCATCATGTTTTCTTATGCTTTTTCTTTAGATCTTTTGTCATTTGTTTGCATTTTGAACATGATGTATTATTTCGTAAGGATGTTAAATATTTTGATTTGTTGTTGAAATACTAACGATTCTCTAGATTTCATTGTTAGATTTCTAACCACATTTTGCAGATTTTAGCATCCACAGTCATGAGTAGTAATGGTGAATGGAATAGGTCATTAGTTGTGCATTGCTTCTCATGCTTTAAGAAGTGTGAGGATATCAACTTGTTTTAAATGCAACTTAGCTAACTCAGAAGAAAATACTATTACAATTTCTATTCAAACTCTACTTTTGGAAAATTTTGTTAATAAAACTAAAACAATATTATTTAAATATAATTTTTCAAGTTGCAGGTGTAGGAGATTTCTTTTGGTTAAATGGATTTTGGTGTTTTATGAAGTGATTTACCAATGAAATCAATAAAAATAATGCCAATTGTGTTTAAAACTGATAAGAAAAAGATACATTTAAGAGACCATCAATGAAGTACCCTTCTTTCTTTTCTTTTTTGATGAGACAAGGAAGAGAAATTGCATTCATTCATTATGTTATCATTGATTCCTTGTGAATGCATTCATTATGTCAAGTTATCATTGATTCCTTGAATTATCATATTTCTTATTTGTGATAACTTTGTACTGTTTATAGGGAGGATTTGCATAAAGGTGAAGGTTGGCATTGGAAATGGCATTGGAATTTAACAAAAGCAAGCAGATTTAAGTTTAAGAATTGAACTTAAGCTTGAAAAAATCATTTTTAAATGCTTATAGTAATAGCCTAGAGCCTCCATTTACTGCTTTAATTTTCTGTTTTAAGCCAACTAGATCATTATTTTTTTCTAAGTTGGATTAAAATTGAACGTTAGAAATTCACTAGAATTTGGGTTTTGAGGTCTAAAATCTAACAATCAATCTCACACCTCGATTTTGGAGCTTAAAAAGAATAAAATTCTTCCTTAGAAGGATTTAAAACTAACATGTGTCTTTTATGCTTTGTAATATTTTTGGAAAATAATCTCATCTAAAAAGGTGTATGCACTTCTCTCACACTTCACAGTGATTTGAGAATCAAAATTCCTTTTTATGACATTAAGTTGCATAAAAGATTTCCTCCACACTTCATTTTGGGAACTAAAATTGAACAAAGCTTGCGAGTGTGAGTTAGGTATATCACGTGTGTTCTCCCTTTGTTTCTAAATGAAGGTCAATTGAACTACAAATGTGCTTTCTCACTGTTGCTTACCTTTAGAGGGGCCTGCTTAAGAGACACATCTGAAAGGAGAACTTGAAGGCAACTCTAACTTTTTTTTCATTTGAGCCAGTATATAAATGGATAGGACTAAAGTTTCAAGTCCTCATAGTATGTAGGCCTTAGTCGTATAGTGTCTTTCAAAATGGGGTACTATCATCAAGTCCTCATGGTATGTAGGCCCCTAGTAAGATTGATTAAAGCCTTTAGTGGCTTGTTGTACGCTTGCAAGGTGCCATGTCTCTGATGTCCCATCAATATGAACCTTGTTTGTAGCAACCAACCAATCTATCCAATGAGTCTATCAAAGTGGTGAGTTGGAACTTAGATTCCAATAAGTTACTTGCCATGTCTGATCTTGGTTAAAATATAGAGGTTAAGGCTTCATTCTTAACATGCTTTTATATTTTTTCCTTGGTTGCATGTAAAATCATCTCTTCTACAATGAAGGGCATGAGACAAGCCCACCAAGAAAAACATACCAATTGAGCTAGGATGTTATATTGCTTGTGAGTTAGTTTGAAAACATAGTGCTTGGATCCAAAACATTGAAACCAACATTCAACGAATCATCAGAATTTCAAACCCTTTGGGAGAAACAAATACCTTTGAAAATTCCATGTGTTATGCTTGTCCCTAGGGGTTCTTATCCCTAGAAGGCTTCTAAACACTAAGACCTACATCTTGATTTTTTCATTACAAAGTCAACAATAGGAAACTATGCTCTTGAAACCTTGATTTTCACATAATGGACCTTGTGGAATGAAAAGGAATTGAGACATAAACATTTAGTTTGAAAACTAAGCAAGAAATTTGTTTTTGGTAAAAGAAAGTAATTAACCAAGATTAACTCAAATTGAACCCCACACATGTGCTTGTTTATCTTTTTATCGTCTTTCAAGCAAACATTGGTCTTTTGGTTTGAACTATTCTTAGATAAAAGCACATTCTTCAATATCTTGGTCTAGTAAACAAAGTCTCTCTAAGTCTCTTAGGATCAAAATCAAAACTTTCATCCATCTCCCAAACATCAAAATAAAAATCACATCACAATCAATTCTTGGAAATCTTGAGAAAATATCTCATGCTAAACTTTAGGCAAATCATTTGAATGAAATCAAAATCATTTTGTTTTATTAGATGTGTGTAGATGAATCCTTCTCCACATATTTATTCAAATTATTGATCCTTGTGAACAAGTCTATCCCTTGATAACATCTGACATCTTGTGGTTTATGAGTTCACTATCCAAAATCCAAAATCAAATCAAATCAAAATCATCTTATTTGGTTAGGTGTGTCTAGATGAATCCTTCTTTGCACATTTAGTTATTAACATCTTGTGGATAAATTTACTCTAGGATAACATCCAACCCCTTATAGTTTATGAGTTCACTATCCAAATCAAATCAAACCAATCTCAAATCAAATCAAAACATCAATCGAAGTCCTAAAGTTGAGTATACTCTTCAAGGTTTCCTAAGAGTTCCAATCATTCAGTGCCAATCATTCATCTTTCATATCTCATCACCATCATTTTGATCCTTAAATCTATGACTTTCTTTGTTGTACCTAGAGTTAGGATCAACCCAAAGAATTAGAGGTTAACCTCCCACATTCTTGAAAATTGATCTTTAATTTACGGTCCAAACTAGACCTCAACACAAGAAAAGCATGGAATATAAACTTGATCCATACATCATGAGTGGTCTAAACCAACCAAACTCTCAAATCCTTACAATGTTTATTGATTATAGACACTCACATATATACAATATGTACATGGGATCGTTCTCTCCTACAAACCTCAATGGTACAAATGTGAGTATTCCTAGTCAAAAGTTTGGAAAACTTTTCCCAATGGTAGATTTAAATCCAAGTCCAAACCTACAAATCTATCAACTAAAAAATCCATGCATGAGCCTTGAAATGAACAATGTGATCCCATCAAATCCCAACATTCCAAATGTCAATGTACCAGGTACAACTTTACAAAACATGAACATTTCGAATCCAAACTTGGTAAACTTTGGGATGGATATGATTGCAAATCATAAAAATGTTGTTCAAAGTCCAAACAAGATGTTAATGACTCCATGTATTAGTCCAAGTCAAGGTAACACCATGCAAAATCAAATTTACATAAATCAAGGCAATGTGATTCCCAACATCAACAATGTTCAATTTCAACCTATCATACCAAATCTAAACATCATCCCAAATCATAAAATTTTCCAAAATCAATCAATCCAAGGCATTCCATCAAGCACCAATGAAATCATTGCATCAAATCCTCCAAATATAGCACAACAACAAATGGTATCCAATCAAAAAACATCAATCTCAACAAATCAAAACACAATCTCCCAAGGACCTATCACCTTAGTCATTCCAACCATCACTATCACTTCAATCATTCCAACCACCACTCTCACACCCATCAAATCTCAACCCCTCACTACCATGATCGCTCTAAGTGTATCTCAACCACTTTTCACTGCATCCAACACAATTCTAAATTTGCCACCACTACCACCTAAACCAAACACAACAAGCCAATACAATAATGTGCTAAAATCTTACCAAGCCTGCCAAAAAGTACTCCAACAATAGCAAGCTATTCAATAAGCTCCTCAAGCTACCCAAGCCTCCCAAAAATTACTCCAACAATAGCAAGCTATTCAATAAGCTCCTCAAGCTACCCAAGCCTCCCAAGTCACACAAACTTCTCAAGCTACCCAAAAAACAAAAGAAAAAACACCAAAAATGATAACTATTGGGGACAATGATAAGGATTTTACCAATGACCATGTTGAAAATGTCTCTACATCCCCTAACAAGTTAGAGGGAATATCTCAAGAATTCATTCCAAAGCATGATCGACATATTTCACCAAAGTCTAGCAATGGTCCTTTCAAAGACATATTGACATCCTTTGACCTCATGGTTGCAGATATTGAAGGAATATTCAACTCAATATTTGATCCAAGTCCACTAAAAATCAAGAGGATATTGAGCCAATTCTCATGCCTAACGAAGACATCCAAGAACCTTTTGTAAGAAATCCATCCTTTGAAACTGACCCATGTCAAGAACTTGATCCAAATCATGTCAAAGGTGATTCCAAAATTATTCAAGATCAAGAATTTGTATCTCCAAGATAATATATTGATTTAATGGACACTCTCCTATCTATATAGGATGTCACAGATAATGATCATATACATATAGCACATACTCCTCCATCTACCCATGAGATGCTTTACATAGATGGACATGTCAATGATCTTCATTCATAATAGGGTTCCATGATTTTTGACATTATTACACAAAAAGAGTGGGTTATTGATTCTTACAATCAAACTAAGTTTTCAACATCAGGATCAGATATATCCCAAATTCAGTCTGAGGACATCATGTATGAAGATATCCAACATTATCCCCTCAAAGAAATAGGTTAATCATAATAGGACATTCTCGGGTTAGTACAACAACGAATTGAAACAACATCATCTCTAGTGGTCATTTATCAGAGTGCTTACTGAACAATACATTTCAGAATAGGTAGAATCAAAGCATGAACGTAGTACTTCCACAATATTGGGGGCAACTATGTCTCAAGAAAATGTCAACATAGAGAGTATGAAGAGTCCTTATGGTGAAACAAATATAAATACTACAACCAGCCACATCATAAATCTCCATCCACCCATCATTGCATCCATGAATTGGGACCAACATCAAAAGAAGGATGTGAATCAAAGTACAAAGAATGCTATTAAGGAAAAAGAAGATGAGAAGCATAATGGACAAATCAAATAAAAATGGATACCAAAGAATACAAAGAATACAAAGAAAAATTATCTCTATCAAACTCCATTAGTCAAAGAAACTATGGAGAGAAATAAAAAAGGGAAAAGTATCCATCAAGGATGTCCACAAAAGAAAAAGTAGGCTTTTCAAGCGACATACAAAGTGCATCAAGTAGTTGGCCTAATTCCATGCACACTTTTGTATCGACCCATCATCGCTCATCTTCCCAAGTTTAGAGAGTCAAAGGTTCCAAACTATCAACCAATCCATCTTTTATTCCTAAACACACTCCATCCACACCTCCACACATGATATCCAGTTCTTACATTGACCATGTATTGGCAACAACCCTTCATCATAACGATTTAGAAGGCACTCTATCGTGATGTGTGCACAAAGACAAAGTCAACTCCGGTACATGAACAAAGCAGATCAAGAATATAAAAAGTTATATTCAAGTGCATGTATCTTGGAAAAAAAACTTCTTTAGGTAGGATATCGATGGAACATTATAACAGAAGAATCTACATTAACTCCACAAGGTGATTCAACATAAGCTTAAAATCTTTCAAAAAAATCAAAAAAAAAAAATTCTAAAAATATTAAAATCTAAAACAAATTAGAAAAAGGATTGAAAATAGTAAAGAGAAAAATCATCCTCTAGTGAAAACTGCATGGGTGACGCTTTGGACAAGTACCATGATGAAAACTTGGAAAATAGGTGCCATGTGTAGAATTGAGCATCTACGTGCACTAGTTCAGGTGGAAGCATCTTATCCCATCTATAATAAAGCCATCATTCTGTCCATCTCAGCCATAATAAATCCATTCATCCATGAACCATTTCTCCAATCCATCTTTATCCAGCTACATCCATAGTCCAAGTTATCTTGATCTTGATAAAGTTTGGTACACACTTTACGCTTGCTTATGGTAAACATCTTGACGTGGGTCATTTTCATTGATCCAATGTTATATGAGCCATGAAACATTATCCAAATGACCATTCTCTATCTAAAACTATTATCTTATCTCAAGATAATCCTTGGAATCCTTTGCATGCTTACCATATCCCTCCATCCATGACATTTCAAACATTGCTAGACATTGGGGGTAGATATTTACATCTTTCTTTGAGAATAAATCTTGATCTATATCCTCCAACTTATGTGGTGATTTGAACATTGGAAAACATGAAATCAAATTGGTCAAAGCAATTGTGATCCAAAATCCAAATCACTAGCCCATGGCACATTTTGATGAGAAGACACTCCTTATCAAGCTTCATCTTTCATAGAACATCAATCCAAACAATCACTATCATTCACATCTAATTTGCATGTCAACATCACATCAAATCATCCAAAACCAACTTTTGTTCCAAACTAAGCTTCATCAATGTTGATCAACCAAATCCAGTCAAAAAATCATCATCTCGTGATATCCTTGTGTTGCTTAACACTATCCTTTCATTTTTTTTATCGTCAACAATGTTATCATCATCAATCCCTCATCATCTTGGGATATCCATCCTAATCCTTGTGTTGTGTAACACTATCCTTGCATTGTTGTGCATCCTCAACAATGTTATCATCATCAATCCATCAATCTGATCAATCAATCTTAGTTTGGTTTTCAACAAAATATCAAAATAGAGTACTGATATCATCACATATCCATATCCAAATCATGAAAATCATGCAAAAAATCCAAAAACATAAAAAAATAGAAAAATTTAAAAACACTCAAAAAATGAGTAAAATGATAAAAAAATGGTATCTGAACTACGTCGTCTCTAAGCTTAAATTTTGGCAAGGCTAATATTTGATGATCCCCCAAGACACAAAATCCAAAAAACATTCATAAAATCTCAGAAAACCGCAAAACATTTTAAAAATTAAAAAACCAAAACATTTGGAAAATCTCAAAAAATACCAAAAAAAGCCTCAAAACATTGCAAAACTCCAAAAGCATCCAAATATTTGAAAAAATCCATCTGTCTCATCTTTCTTTCACTCAAAATAATCAATCATCTATAATAAACTGATCGTCACCTTCATCCTTTGGCATCACAAACAAAAACAATCACAACAATCAGCAAAAGCAAGCTTCAAACACAAGATCAAAATTGAAGCAACAAACCTTTAAATGCAAAATCAACCTCTTGATCAATTGCAAACATGTCAATCAAATTTATATCAATAGCCTATCAATCAACTTATCAACCCATCATCATCCTATACAATGCATGTCCTAGGATATATCATTCCGACAATGGGCATCATTTTGGATATCACTTGGATTCTTATCCTATCAAAACAAATCCCTTTGGCTAGAGGTATGAAGAACATTGACTTGTTTGTGTTCTTGATCTTTTCTTTTTGATTTATCTTATTGTGCTCATTTCAATGACCTCTCGATGATGTCTAATCAAAGTGATTTAGAGAGAAAGGAATGGGGCATTGGTCATTATGTTTTGTTTGCTGTGCTTGTTGGACGTTAGATTGTAATATAACTTGGTGAATACTTTCTCTGTTACATATGTATGGAGGATGTTTTGGGTAGCTTTTTGGCTATTGCATTGATAGGTTATACCTTTCCATGTTTTGGTATGAGGTGTTTGAAACTTTTAAAGTGCATCCTAGTAAGGTTTTCGTATGTCAAGTGTAAACAAGAATACTCCTATCTATTTTTTGAGTCAAAGTCCATCACACTAGGTGCAACACCATCCTAGTTCTTTATACCTTGATGCATTTTGCTTAGGCATGTTATCAAACATAAGGTAAGTGACCCTTTTAAAATCCCAATTCTTGATAAGAAAATCATCCACTTCATCTCATAAAATTTGGCTTGTTGGATCATCTTGTCATCATCTCATTTCTCATTTCTTCTTCTCTGCACTAATATCACGTCATGAATAGTTAATCATCATCACCACTGCATCCATCCGCATCTAGAAACCATCAACACTATGCATATCATCTCACATGCATATCCATCATCATAATATAGATCTGTTAGTCTAAGCATCTCATAAAATCATATACATTTGCATAAAACATCTATTGCATAATCATATAGGCATCATCACATCATCCATCTCGCATGCATCATATCATCATTTAAGTCATTTAGGATAATATAGATTGGTTATTCTAAGCATCTTAAAAACCATGTCATTTGCATCATCATCATAACCATCCATGTGTCCATCTTGAACCTTTTTGTTGTGAGATTGACCCTCAAATCAAATATTTTCACTCAATATCTCGAGGGGGCAATCTACCAGTGTACTTTGTATTGGGGCATCAAAAAAAAAAGATTTTTTTTGAATTTTTTGTTCGCGGTAAGTTTAGTATTTGAACCAACGTAGCATGTACATTGCTTCAAAGAGGGGGAAATTCTAGACATATGAAATTAGCATCATTCGCATTCATCCATTCATTAGGTAAATCAAGTTCATTAAACTCAATCTCCTAAGGTCATTCATTTAAATTGAATAAATTAAACTTTATTTAATTTAAGCCTATCATTATCCCTCTTTTATTAAATAAATCAAACCTTTATTTAATTAAATCTAAAATCATTTTCCATCTCCCTTTGATTTAGTTTAAATCCCTAAATCTAAGTCAAATGGGTCAAATCACCTAATCCCTCACTAAATTAATCTAATCCTAATTAATCTAATCTAATCACCCATCACATTCTCTAGATTTTCCTACTTGCACAAATAAATCAATTTATTGATTTATTAATCCCTCATTTTCCCTCAACAAGGAATCTTTGGGGAATATTCCCTCAAGTTTCAATTTCAAACAAGTTGGCTTGTCCCTTCCAACATGGCAATAACTCCCCTCTTACATGTCCCCCACTTGGCATTTAAGTCTCTTTTTCTCCCTCCAACAAGCCAAGTTTGAATTTGAAAAGGCCAACTAATCCCATTTATTGGCACATTGACCAAAACTTGCACATCCTCCATCCACTCACGAGGTGACAAGTGGCTCCTTCCTATTCGCTAAATCTTTGTCCTGAATTTCTCTCTTTGGGGCACTCTTTCAACTTGAGATTCTATAAATAGAAGGCTTATTCTTCATCTTAGCATCCACAATTCATGCAAATTTACTCTCTTCACATTGAGAGCTAATTTTTCCATTATCATTTGCAACATCAAGCTTTTCAAGGGTTGGGAAAGGGCTACTTTTCACATCAAAGTAGCACCAATCCACTATGGGATAGGTATCTATTAAATGATTTTTTGTATTCTTAATTAGTTGTTTTATTTACATTGTGAGACATGATGAATTATTTCATAGGAGCACTATGGTATTTGCATAGTTTGAACTAACCATGAGCACTAATGTGTTTTGAAGTTTAAGCTCTTTTGCAAATTTGTGGTGCTCACAGCAGTATCTCCCTTTCCTCCATATTTCTCAAATCTAGGGATCTCTATACCTTGTAGCATCAGAGTTCTGAATATCTCCAAGGATAGTGGGTTGATCTTGACATGGTATGAAGGTTGACCATTTTGATGTTGATTTATGGTGGAAAGTATATGTTGAATGGATGAAAGGCTTTGTAAAATGTGGTTAATGTAGGATCATTGCATGTGGTTTACAATGGAGGTGAATATGGTGGTGGTATGTATGTATTGGAAGGACCAGTGAATGGATGGCTTATGGGAGGAGATGTAAGATTAGATGCCACATAAGTATAAGGAGCACTGATGGAAATATTCAAGGTAGGAAGGAAATTGCTAGTTGGTTGCATCATTGCACTTACTCGAGGATTTATATAGGTTGGAATGGATGTTATGGTTGAAGGGAAAGGAGTTTTCTTTCCTCCTTGGATTTCCACACTATTTGAAGCTTGAGCACCATTAGTGGTGGAAGGAAGATGTTTTCTATATATGTGAGCTATGTTATACACAACTTCTAGTCCTTCATCACTTTCCATCATGTGGTGAATACTAGCTATGGTAGGTATAACATTGTTGGAGATGTATTTAGTGTGCATGCTATCTTCTAAATGGGCTAGGTCTTCATGCACTTTTATTATGTTTTCTTGAGGGATATGATCAAATGTTGTTTGAACACTTGGAATAGCACGCATAGGTAAGTTAGGCATGAAAAAGTGGTATCAAAGGTATGGTCCATGTACCTAGTGAGCTAATACTTACACCAAAAGTAAGAGAGATTGATAACCTAAGATCCACAATGAGTGTTTTATCACAGGATGCTATGAGTCTCACACTTGGTCTAACCATAGTATTAGTAGTAGGACACCAAGTACTAAAACTCATACAAGGGATAAACCAAAGAAAGTGCAATGAACAAAATATCTTATGCTTACAATTACACTTGAAATGAAAGAAATTGGAATAACAAAAATTCTCTAAATTGTAACAGAAAATTGAAGGCAGTAGGTAGAAACATAGAAAAGCAATTTCAGATCTTGAAAACTAGAATGTGAAAGTCAATAGGTACTAAGATTCTAGTAAGGGAATTTTATTCCTACTGGTGAAATTATGAAGTTCCAAGGACTAAAGCAAACAACAAATAGTAGAGAGAGGATTTTGAGCTAGAAACCCTGAGAGGGACTAAGACACAAGGAATGGTGTTTTAGTCCTAGTAGAGGTTTTTTTTAGAAAAATAAATAAATTTTGGATTGTTTACAGTGTTCACAGATTGCCTATTTAGGATGCTAATATTTAGAAACAAAAAACTATGTGATTAAATGCAAGAAGAAAGTAACTAGTGACAAGAAATTGAATGCAAAGTTGAATGCAATTGTTTTCAATTTTGAACACAATAAGAATGTAATTAATATGATGAACAATGCACTTTTCAGTATTTAAATGAAATGAAATGATGCAAGAAATAAAAAATTCAACCTATATGCACTTTCACTAATGCAAATATGAGAACCCTGGATGCAATAAAAGAATGTATGCAATCTATTTCTATGACTTTAATGAACTCCAAATCAGAAAATGAATGCTCAAAAAGGGCTAGGTTCACCAAAATGATTAATGAGGAAAATGTGGGTTTTATAAACTAGGTCATAGAACACCACTTTTTTCCATTTATCATTCAATAATGTCCTAGGAGTCCCAATTGGATTGAATATCAACCTCACAAGGTGATTCAATTCCCAACAAAAAGGACCTAGGAGGGAGTTCTTTAAGCTTTTAGGGATTCACCACCAAACAAATTCTTGGAAAAGACAAATAAGCATTCAACTCACAAAACCTAGTAATGCAAGCAAAATGAGGGTTGTAAGTGATGAAATTATGCAACAAGGAGTTAGGATATGTGTACCTGGGAAGACTAAAAATGTAATGAGGATTTAAAAAGTGTAAAGAAGCTGTCAAAATATGTTATGGAGGACAAAGACTCCCTTACTATTGTCTTAGTCCCATTTATATTTTTTCAGGGCAGATGCAAAATCTTCGGATGTCGAAACTAGATCTAGAAGAGTTTCTTAAAAATATCTTTGGGAGGACTAAGATGCCCTAAGTGGGGACTTAGTCCCATTTGGAATCTCAAACATAATCAAAACCAGAAGCAAAATTGATTCATGATTATGGATTGTAGAAACTTGATATCTCTTATTGATACCCTTCATGGGAGGGAACTTTGTTTTAAAGCTAAACAACTAGAGGTGCTAAGGAGAAAAATTATCTCTTTCATCTTGATGATGGATCATGGAGTGTGATCTGAAACGTTGATGAAAAAAACTCAAACACAATCAAAACCAGAAGAAAAATTGATTCATGATTATGGATTGTGGAAACTTGATATCTCTTATTGATACCCTTCATGGGAGGGAACTTTGTTTTAAAGCTAAACAGCTAGAGGTGCTAAGGAGCAAAATGATCTCTTTCATCTTGATGATGGTTCATGGAGTGTGATCCGAAATGTTGATGACAAAAACTCAAACACAATCAAAACCAGAAGCAAAATTGATTCATGATTATGGATTGTGGAAACTTGATATATCTTATTGATACCCTTCATGGGAGGGAACTTTGTTTTAAAGCTAAACGACTAGAGGTGCTAAGGAGAAAAATGATCTCTTTCATCTTGATGATGGTTCATGGAGTGTGATCCGAAATGTTGATGACAAAAACTCAAACACAATCAAAACCAGAAGCAAAATTGATTCATGATTATGGATTGTGGAAACTTGATATCTCTTATTGATACCCTTCATGGGAGGGAACTTTGTTTTAAAGCTAAATAGCTAGAGGTGATAAGGAGCAAAATGCTCTCTTTCATCCTAATGATGGATCATGGAGTGTGATCCGAAATGTTGATGATAGAAACTCAAACACAATCAAAACTAGAAGCAAAATTGATTTATGATTATGGATTGTTGAAACTTGATATCTCTTATTGATACCCTTCATGGGAGGGAACTTTGTTTTAAAGCTAAACAGCTAGAGGTGCTAAGGAGCAAAATGCTCTCTTTCATCCTGATGATGGATCATGGAGTGTGATCTGAAATGTTGATGACAAAAACTCAAACACAATCAAAACCAGAAGTAAAATTGATTAATGATTATGGATTGTGGAAACTTGATATCTCTTATTAATACCCTTCATGGGAGGGAACTTTGTTGTAAAGCTAAATAGCTAGAGGTGCTAAGGAGAAAAATGCTCTCTTTCATCCTGATGATGGATCATGGAGTGTGATCTGAAATGTTGATGACAAAAACTTAAACAAAATCAAAACCAGAAGAAAAATTGATTCATGATTATGGATTGTGGAAACTTGATATCTCTTATCTTTGAATGTGGTCCTAAGGCTTGATGTCTGCATTTCCTTCTTCTCTAATCTCAAGTTTTGAAACTTCTGGATCTAGCTTGTAGGTGAGTTTCCACGAAGATGACAACTTTTAATGCAACTTTTCACTTCAAATGATTTTAAAGTATTCAACCTAAATTTGTAATCACAAGCATATAAGAGGGGAAAATAATTTTGAGGGTTAGTGAATGGGGGTTTTCCTTGGTCAAACTAGTTGTTGGTAATTAAACCTTGAAATAAAATGAAATAATGAAGGGAAAAGATGAATAAGGGTATGTGCAGGATCATGATGGGCCAAAAAGAGGCAATATGATGGGTATTTGTAGGGTATGTGGTTGATTACTTTTTTTACCAAAAATTTATGAAATGAAAAAGGTTTTTAAATGAGATTGTCAACTTTCCACCAATATAAATTATGCTTTAATTTGAATTTAATTAATAATTATTATTCATTTTCTATTTGAATTACAACTAAAGTCCTGATTGATAGGCTGATTGAAAAACGTCTATAGATTTTAAACAATATCACATTTTTGGAATCCAAAATATGCATTACATTCTATGCTTCACATACTAGGATTAAAAAAATTAAAAAATAATTTCATGAAGTTTTGACTGGATTAAGGTGATGGACATATAAGTTTTTATATTTTTTAAAAAGTTGTAATAAAAAATTCGCCTTTAATTATTTACTTAGAAAAAATTACAAACAAATATGCATCACATCTGAACGTAGGGTCTCTACTTATTTCTAAAATATTATTAAAATATTATCTCATTTTTGTTATTGGTTAGGGTGATTAGAGACGGACACCTACTTCTTATTTTTCCACAGAATTTAAGTACTACGCATTCAGTACACAGAATTTTCACCAAAATAGATTTAGAAAAAAAATAAAAACCTAGTAATTTAGAAAATAAATTCAATTTGCTATAGATTCTATTCTTACATATTTTTGAAATAATATAGATAACTTATTCAAATTTTTATGTCAAGTTGCACCTAACTCTGATTTTTCTAAATTTTTTGCCACTTAAGGGCCTTTTTTTAATATGATGATCCTGTACATACCCATAAACAAAATGAAATGTTACAACTCACAAAAACCTTCTTGTGAAATTTGCAAACTTGTATAAAATAGTTGCAATGGATATGGATCTTGAATCAAAGAAATGCTTGCTTCTATCAAAATCCTTCATCATAAATGTTAGCACAAAAAACACACATGATGCAAGAATATCCTTGATATGATTCTTGAATCTTGATGATGACTCCAAATGCTTGATGAATTGCTCTCGAATGCTTGGATGCTTAGATAGCTTGTTAGATTGCTAGGTGTAAATATGAGAGAAGGAACCTTGAATTTATACTTATCTATGCTTAATATCCAAAAATTACACCACACCAAGTTGACATATGAATTCATTAATTAAAGGAGGCTAAATCCCACCATAATTTGAAATTAAAATTTAAAAATACCTTAAGGGGGACTAAGACGCCCTAGGTGGTGTCATAGCCCTAAGGCAGGAAACTTGGGGCACATACATCAAAAAGGGGCCCATTTAAGATGCCTCAAAATTAGGGTCCCAAGACCTCTGGGGGACAAAGACGTGCTAGGTGGAGTCTTAATCCCAACCCAAAAATCAGTTACACTCAGAAAGAATCATTAAATTACCATTTATAAATTAAGGAATTTCAAGATTAGCTAGAAAAAGATATAATTCATTGAGCTTGTGGGTGCCAAATAGGACCAATTCAAACATAAATAAGGATAAATAAAGCAAGGAGGGCCCAAACAAGTGTGAAAATGGAAGTGTATGGATTTTGCTACACTACAATGAGATTTATTTTTCTCTTGCAATCAATGATGGGTTGTTCTTGGGTGTTGAAATTAAAATGTGACACGTGGAGGAGGATCTGGGGAAAGTTTCATGTTTTTATTGGCTAAAAATGAAGAATGTAATCACGTTTTTGGATTTGGAGCATGTTTTTAAATGCATGTACTAGCTGAAAAATGTCCTCTCAACCTCCAAAAGGATACCTCAACCTTTTCTCATGTTTGGGAAGGAATTTTAACCACATTCTACATACTTTTGGTTCCTTGTGAGCCAAAAAATGGCTTGTAGATGCATTTCATAGTTTTATATTTTGTATTTGCATTGTTGGGGCAATTGGGTTTTGTTTTAATTTGCAGGTGAAATGCTAGATCAAATTCAAAGTAACTTGAAATATCAGAAGATTAAAATGTAACATTGAATTGCATTTTTAATAGCTTGGTGAAATGGGTTTTGACCTAGAGGTTAATATTCTTCATTGATAAGTGAAAATAAAGCCAGTAATTGATTTTTTTATAGCTAGGTAAAATGTTCACACGAGATTTTTCATGTGAAGGAAAATAATAGAGGTAGGAGAAAGAAAGTGCAAAATGTATTCTCTTTTGGAGAGGCAGTTATTGATCGAGGACCCAAATGATGTTAGATGTCTATTCGGATCTCCATTCAGGGTTTCTTCTTCCTTAAATATATATTTTTTTCTTCTTTCCAAGGAGTTGTTCATTCTTTGGTCTCACAGGAATACTTTTTTGTAATAGGGTCTCACATGAATGTGTTTATTTTAAGCTTTTGGATGAATCTAAGTCATGTAATGGAGAATTCATTAATGGAATGGTCATATTTGTATGTAATTGACATAATATTTTGAGCTAGTTGTCTCCAACATGCATATTGTATGGATTTTAAATATGAGTAATAAAAAATGACAAATATTTTTCTTCTTCTCTTTCCTTGTGAATCAAAGATTTTTTGGTATGGAGGCTCTCTTACACTTCTAGGGTTTTGCACATAAAATGAGAGAGGTACACCAAAAACCTTGATGGCTCACTCAAGAATAATGCAAGTTTGATTAAAATATGTCTAAGGGGATTGATCAAAATGTAGAAAACTAATAAAAGAGATTAAATATTAAATGAAAACCTAGAAAGTGTAAGATGTTTGAAAACACAATGTATTATACAAATATATATTGAATGACCTAGAAATGACCATGAAACAAAAGAGAAAATTGTAGAACTAAACATGTACACCTAGAAATGTGTTGAGGAATGGAATGAGGATTGGAAATTTTGTTGCTTCTAAAATTTTGACCTAATAGGACTCATACGCCATTCTGGGTGACTTAGTCCTAGATCTGGAAAATTATTTTGGAGCCTGTTTCAGCCAAATAGGTATCTGAATCTACAAAAAAATTGACAAACATGTATAATGGGACTCATACACCATTGATGGTGACTTAGTCCAATTTGAATTTTTTGAAAATCTAAAAGTGGAAACTGAACCTCTTGGTCTACACTTTATGCTCCTCCATGTATTCATTTCTAAAACTCCCAAATTTGAGCCTATAAGTGACTTTTTGTGAAAATTTTAGCCTAGCCAATAAGGAGACGATTCCAATAAGTTTGCAACTTAATTTTTAATGATCTCCAAGTCTTCAAGGAACCTAAATCTGCAAACACACAAAGAAAGAGAGAGACATGTTGAATCTAGGGCATGGGGGTTTGCCTTGGTCAAACCCCTTTTTAGGTAATTAAACCAAATGGATAAATAAGATAATGAAGAATGAAATAATGGAATTAGAGACTTGACATGATGATAGATCTTGAATTTCTATAATAATGGATCAAGAATCTATCCTTGAATTCCTTAGTAAACTTTCTTGATCACTTAAAATGATAGCTTTCTTGACATGAGAACATAAATAAATGATGGATGAATAGGGTGATCCCACAATACTGGTTTATAATTTTTGGGAGATCTTGATTTTTGTTGAAATCGCATATTTTTAGAACATATAATGATTTAAACCTTAAAAATTTCCATTTAAAATATTCCAATTGAAGAGGGTTTGATTGAACCACCTTAGTTCAAACCCCCTTGGATACAAGCCTGCTAGTTTTAAACCATACCTATAACAGAGTCTCCTTTACACCTATCAAAATGCTGATAACAAACCACTTTTGATTTACCTTTTGGGGGATCAAATGAATTCATTTAAAATTTAATATTTTTATGTATGTAGTCCTTATTATAATCTTCCCAAAAAGTGTAATTTTAAATAAATTTAATTTAATTATTAAATTTATTATTTATTTCTTGTGAATGTAGGGTTTTCATTGAAAATCAAGATCTATGTTCTGCACATGTGGAAAAATAGCAGATTATCAAATTTTTTATTTGAAAAATATCAGTGCACTAAATATTGAAGCCCTTGATCCAAAAAAAAAATTGAATTTCGATACATACAAAAAAAGTTATGTTTTATACAATATGCTTATGTCTGAATTGTAATTGGTTTGATTTTAAAACTTGATTAGGGAAAAAATATTCAATAAAACACTATGAAAAGAAATGAACAAACTAGATATTGTACTTACAAATCCAAATTCAAAAAATTTGGAATTTTAACTTTGATGGAAAAAAAGTTATGTTGTATATGGTGAGCATCACTCCTTAAAAATGGTCTTTACTAAAGAAAATTAGTTTTGAAGGAGATGGAAAAAGAACTACAATATGATTCCAAAAAATAAGAAAAATATATATTTAGAATATACCAAAAAAATGTCGCAAATGACTAGTTTGCATCATCTTCAAATTCCTCATGATTTAGCTACTATAGATGCTCGAAAGTGAAGATTTACTTAGAAAAAATCAATTCAGAGCCCAGTTTTGCAAAAAATTGTAAACCAATATTGTGGGATCACCCAATAAGGAATGAGTTATGAATTAGGGTTTAAAAGCTTGTTTATATAGGGAATCATCATAAAATGCCCATTAATTTGATCCCTAAGGTCGACATGGAGGAAAATTAAAGTCAAAACCTATTTTTTCCTACTCAAACCTCAAAAATGGCCCAAATGGGACTAAGTCTCCAAGCTAGGTTACCTAGTCCCACCTAGATGGGACTCATTCACCTAGATGGGTGAATTAGTCTAACAGGAACTCTTTTGCCAGCTAGATTGTTGGGGAGTCAAGAAATCAAGTTTATATGTTGATTTTATCTAAAGGTTTTTGATCAAAATAAGCCTCAAGATGCACAATATGGGGTCATAGGGGCCTATCAATGATGATGTAAAGAGTAATTAGGGATAGGGACACAAATTTCAATACAAAAGTGTGATTAAATACACTATACAACATTAAAATGAGGCCTGCTTAGCCTATAAAGGCACAACATCCAATGTGAATGTGTAAAACATATTACAACACTAGATTAAAATAGGGTTTAACTTACAAGCCTTCTAGATCAATGTGAGAATGCAATTAAATACATTTTACAATATTGAATTAAGGGGAAAAGAGTTGCATTAGACTTAAATGCTTAACAAAATTCTAGAGAGTGTGAAAGTCATTTACAACACTTTACAACACCTCTACAAGACATACATTTTATTTGATTTGCAAGGGTCCAAGACCTAATGTGGATGTGTAAAACACCTCACAACACTAGATCAAGGTGATATTAAGTCCAATTTGTCATCAATTATTCACATATCAAGAAAGAAGTACTTTTTCTATGCTACATTTAGCCCCCACTTTAGCGAGAGGATGAACTTGCTTCAAACTCACACTAAAGTAGAAATTAAAGAGGATTTCAATTGTACCTATGTAGATGATAAAGAATGACAAATATCAAGGTATCGATCAAGTCCCCAAGATTCGAGATCCTACATCATATGAACATAAGCACAAGAGGACATGCACAGGGTGAATGATTTGCAACAAAACAAGATACACGATCATGTAATGGTAAAAACTAGAAGGAAGAGACAAGTGAAAATTAGAAAAAGGTGAATCAAGCTTTGACCATTTTTCAAGCATGATGTGCATCAGATCTAGCCTATTTATCCAAAAATGAATACGCACTTTGAGGCAATAGAACTCTTGGTTGTTTGCTAGATGACAAGTCCTAGAAGGTGAAAATGATACACTCATGGCTGGTATGCACTCACACACATGTTGGTGGATATGGGGAAATTCATGACTCGAAATGGGATTCCTACTCAACCATATGAAATTCATACTTCCTGATAAATTTGACAAGGCACCACACAAAATGATCTTCAAGCTCTATGAGGCAAGAAAAGCTTCGTATGCTTGAAACTCATAGACATTGTAAATGCAAGATAGTATCAGGAATGTTCAAAGGGATTTTACTTATTTTGTACAAGGTCTCATCTTAAGGAACATCATGCTTAATGTATCCAAGAGAAGAAAAGTGAAAATGGTCTCATCTTTTTCCAAGAGAGGACAAGTGCAATGTCTCATCTTGGGAAACGTTGTACCTAATGTTTCCAAGAGGAAATTATAAGAAAAAGAAAATCACACAATGAAATATGAGTGACAATGTACGGCCCCACTTTAAAGTGGTTGCTAACATCATTACTATGAGCAATTGCTTTAAAGTAAAAGATGAAATGAGAGCTTATTCAGAAAGCCCTATGCGAAGTCATATGTTTCCTATAAGCTATGTCATGAAAAAGGTAGTATGTCACATGCGAGACAACTTAAGGCATGTCGTCCACATCCAAAGCTTGGTCTTATATGTTCATGAAAGGTTAACAATGAGCCAAAAGAGACAATGACAAGTGACATACGAGGACAAGGCTACGTAAACCCTTGCCTCGACTTAGAGCAAGACAAGGATGAGCCAAAATGATTGATGAGAAACATGCTGGAGTGAAAATTAGTATCACTTGGAGGAACTAGGTGACCACACATAAGGGAGAGCTGTTGGATTTTACTACTCAAAGCCTTACATTCATTAGTAAAATGACCATGAAATTTTTGATAGGTGCAAAATGAGGTCTTGTAATAGAATAATCTTTCAATTTCATGTAGGAAGGGAGATCAAGTGATCCTGGAGGAGTCTCAACAAGATACCCTCTTGGTCAATAGTAGAAGGTGTTCTTGTAGTTTGCAAAAAATATATTTCTTTCTTAGTACGAGATGTGATACTTACATAAGAATCTTTAGATTGTGATATTTTATTCTCTCCTTTATAGGAGGGTGTAAAATCTAACGAACTGAAATCATTAATGTTTTGTGAGATGAAAATGACATTAAGTGAACATTTCTTTGTTTGTTTCATTTATTGCAATGGATAACTTTCAAGACCACTAGTTTCTATTAGTTTAGGATGCACTACCGTGAAGGTGAGTTTAGAGGAATCTTTTGTAAGAGTGTTGATATTAAGTGAAGATATATTGATTCCTATAAAAGGACAATAACCAATACCATGGGTCATTTCTTGCATGTTAGGTTTGATGGAGATATAGATACCTTGTTCTCTAGCACTACATCCTTTTCCACTATATCCAAGTTGTTTTATAAGCTCATAACCTTTTCCATGAAGCTTCTTCATCTCTTTTGGATTTGGTGGTTGTTGGTGATCAGCTTCGTGAAAGTTTGTTCTCTAATTTATTGCCTTGTGTTCTAAAGTGGTAGAGGTGAATGCTTTTGGAGGATATTTAAAGTTTTGTGTGGACATTACTACTTTTATGTGTCCCTTATTTTAATCTTTGTTTATGATCTTGTACTCACCCATGAATGTATGTTCAAAGTCTAAGGAACCCCAATAGCTTCATGACTTGTTCAATATGTTTTTCTTTGTCTTTTTGTTGCAAGGGTTCTAGTTGTGTGGTTGGTGTAAATTTGTTTGAGGGATTATTTTTTTCCTCAAGTTGTAAGGCACTATAAGGCTCATGATCAGCATCAAATGTGTACACTTTGTTGTTGTCGATTTATTTCATTTTATGATGAAGAGTAGAAGGAACCTCATTCATTGCATGAATCCATGGTCTGCCTAAGAGGAGATTATATGAAAGATCATCTAGCATAACATGAATCGGAGTTTCTAATGTGGCCTTCCCAACTATAATAGGAAAAGTGATCACACCGAGCGGTTTTTTTCTATACTATCAAATACCTTAAGAGAAAAAGAGTTAGGTTGAATTTTTTATTTATCCACACGAAGCCTATCCAAAAGGTTTATGCTACAAACATTAAGGGTTGAGCCATTGTCAACAAGGGTTTTCTTAATCCCTATTCTGTTGTATTGTGCTATGATCATAAAAGAATCATTTTGTTCTTGTATTTCCAAAGGGGGGAGTTGACTTTGGTGGAAAAGAATGCTAGCATTTAGTCCTTCAATTATGGCCACTATGTCATTCAGTTGTGCATTGGAAGGGATAGGAACTTGTTGAAAATCACTTTGAATCATGTTGTGGTAGTGAGGGGACACTTGGATAAGGTCCCATAAGGATATCTTAGCAAGAGTGTTCTTCAGTTCAACAAAATTGTACTCCTTGCTACTTTGTGAAGGTAACACAAGGAGGACCTGGTAAGATGGGATTAGGAAAAGGTAAAGTAGTTGGGATTGGTTGTTGTGGCTAAGGATTATTTCTAGTGTTATATGTATGAGCAATGATATTATGACTTGGTTGCTGAAAAAAATTATTCTTAGGTGGATAGAGGGTAAGTGTAGACACACAAAATTGACATCATGCATATCTCACTAAGCCTATTTTCCCATCAATTAAATAAACCAAGTTTAATTGATTTAATCTCTAAAGATCATCCATCTAAAATTAAATATATTAGCTTTATTTAAGTTGATCCTATCATTATTCCACTTAGCTAAATAAATCAAATATTTATTTAACTAAATCTTTATCACCTTTCATCTCCCTTTGATTTGATTTAAATCCCTAAATCAAATTGGTCAAAACATTCTATTCATCATTAAGCTAATCTAATCCTAGTTAAACTAACCTAACCACCCACTTGCACAAATAAATCAATTTATTGAGTTATTAAAATCCTTATTTTCTTTCAACATGGCATCTTTGAGGAATATTCCCCATTCAACATTTTCACAATTTTAAATTCTTTCATGTCCCCCACTCAGAAATTTTAAATTTGAAAGTCTTACATGTCCCCCACTCAACAATTTTAAATTCTTACATGTCCCCCACTCAACAATTTTAAAATCTTTGGCACATTGACCAAAATGTGCTCATCCTCAAGCCTATCACAAGTTGACAAGTGGCCTCTTTTCATTGGCTTATTCTTGATCCCACATTGCTCTCTCATAAGCATTCTTTCAACTTGAGAATCTTTAAATAGAGGCATCATCCTTCAACAAATCATCTACAATCTCATGCAAGGTTACCCTCTTTATTTGAGAGCTAATTTTCCCATTTATCATCTTAGCATTTTTAGCATGGAGCTTAAGCAAGGATTGGGAAAGGGCTTCTTTCCATAGAAGCACCAATCCACTATAAGATGCTAGTTTGATTGTTAGAGTGATGTTTTTTTATGTTTTGCTTGCTTCTTTTGCATTATTCTTGTGATCAGATGAATCTTATAGGAAATCTTTTCTTTGCTTTGGTTTACTAACAATGCTAAAGGCTTTTGTTTTTGAGCTAATGCAAATTTAAGGTTCTAGAAAATGGCGCTAGAAGGAGGGCAATGCTTTTGATAGAGCTTTGTCCAAGAATACATATTCCATATATTTTTTAGTTTTTACTTGAAGTCCTTCCTTCATAGATAATCTTGAAATATTTGGTCTTAGAGGCTAATATAATAACTTTGAATACATGCTGCAAGAAGTGGTGGTTTATTTCAAATGCCTCCTTTTATTTATTTCTTTGGTTTTGTATAGATGTTGGGATTAAGAGGCATATGGGTGTTTCTTTCATCTTTGTCCTTATAACTATTGTTTACCTTCTTTAACGATTCTAAGGATCCTTTTTGATTAATCTATTACACTCCAGATAGCTGTGTGCTTTTTAAGCAATGACTTTAGATAGGACAGGCTGTGTTCTTTACTAAAGGGAATCATTAAGTCTTTTCTAGCACATATTGGGTAAATCATATATTTTGCACCATTTGGAGAGAAACACTTCATTGAGTAAGTATTTTGTCATGTCCGTATTTGTTGCTTGGCTTACGTATATTTATTGTTCTATTCCATATACCTTGAATCTATCCGAAGTCACTACTCTACAAAAATTGTATTTAATATAAAGCTTATGTGGCGTTGCTGTAACCATGGACATAGATGATTTGATCTATGATATTTGAAAAGAAGTTTGAATTTTTAAAGGATCTGTCTGTTCTGCTATTTTTACTAACTACTATGGTCATAAATACGAATTTAATAAGCATTGAGTAAAGTCTTGAATCTAGACATTGTTTTGTTGTGCATTAATATGCATGTTGTAGATAAAATGTGTTGTACAAATTATGTGTATTATCTATGCTTCCAATTCTGCAGAGGCAATTTCAACTACAATATCTAACAAAATTTTGTTGTCCTTCGTGATTTCATTATACACCATTTCACTTTTCCAAAGCTTGCATCTACACATAGGCTGGGAGGTTGCTAGCAAAAGATTGGCTTTGAACCTGGCAATCACATCTGGTTGAAAGTTTTTTCTTTTTCTTTTTTTTAATGCATTGGCTGCATATCTGAATGTCATGTCCTTTGATGAAACTACATTCTTTGAAGCTTTCTGTCAAACAATTCACATGCCTTGTTTGTACTTCACCTTACAGCCGCCAATGGCATTTGATAGGCCATGAGACCACATCTCTCTTTTGGGAATTCTGTCAAGTGGTTCATACATACATTTTGACACAACTATTAACAAGGCACAACAATGTTCCCCTCTTGCTGAAAGCTATGTGACTAGACTTTAAGAAATGGACCTCAAACATGAATTTCAACTCCATTTCTACAATTTTGAGTACTTTCTCAGAGGGAAAACGTTTATTGATGAATAATCTTCTTTTCTTTACTCGAACTCCCTAATTATCAGTTGCTTCCCAGTCTTCTTGTTCCCGCACTTTTGAAATAGTGACTATGCCTTTTACATTGAACAAAGATTTCCAACTTGAGATATGTCAATTTTGATGCATCTAATTACCTAGACACTAGGGTTTGTCATGTTCATCGATCCACATGTTTGCTATACTATCTGACTGTAAAATCACATGGATGTTGAAGAAGAACACATAAGCCTCTACTTTGGCTATTGTTTGCATACTTGGTGAGATGGTGAAACCAAAAGCTATGCCCCATACTCTACTAGTGCTATTACAGATAAACATGAGTGCAATGAGACATGAATTTCATGCAAACCAGAAGGTGTGACTAGCGCAAGGCATAAAATGCTTCATTAGCTATGATTATGTCTCCTATCACATGACATGGGTTTTAAGCATTAGTGGATGTGTATAGTGGAGGCATGTTTTAGCGCTAACTAAATGTTCTTTGTCAAGCTTTGAAATATTTTAGCATTCTTGTAGAATTTATGACTTCCCATTCTAGTTGTCATCTATTTTAGTCAATTTAATTCTTGTATGGTGGCATTTATTTATCTCTGTTAGCTGATTTAATATGGTATGATATTGACGATAGAGATGTCCATTTTCTTCTATATAGCAGAGAAATCACTTTAATTAAGTTGGTTGGGACTGCGCATCAATTTGGCCTCCTATCAAAAAGTCTCATTCCTTGATTAAGGCATCATGTCAAACAACCATTACATGGCTGAAAAGTGGCACGATGTTTTTTAGCTCAATTTTGTTTTTATGTACTATTTTCTAATTGAAATTCAATGTACTCGATCTTCTCCAGAGTGTGAATCCATAAATACAAGCTGATCCATAGATATTCAATGTATTATTAAATAAAATTCTTCTAACATTTCTATTTTTGCATTGAAGCGTTCCAATCGGTCATTTTTAGTTGGAGAGTTTCTAAATTTTTTGAACTAAATCTGCACTTTATGAGTGATAGTCGCTTCAATAATTAGCCATTTTTCTTGATCTTTATGTTGATTTAAACTTGAATTGGGCGCTGCCTTCAAAACATTTTAGTGGATCTGTGCATTTATTCCAATGTGTGCCATCTAAGTTTGCTGCGTAGACAATGTTGTGAACCACTACACTGAGAAATGTCTTATCACACTATCATTTTTTTGGATTGTAGCATCATAATAACAAATAGAGTTCAGGGAGGTAATTTTCTTGTTGTACAGCTTATATGCATTGTATCTGGAGGCTTATGCTGTTGTCGATAAAACGTACATTTGTTTGTAAAAAAAAAAAACAATTGTCAACTTCCCTAGGTGACTTATTGCTGATTCACTGCAGGGCATCTAACCTAGAACACAAACTTTGAGTTACTAACATAGGATTATTATATTCTTCCCTTTGGAATCATGTGGTTAATCCACTAAGGTTGTAGAATAAAACATGTTGCAATGTGCATTTCTGCTTTTTGCGACTAGATGGGAGCAGTTAATGCATGATTAAAGTTTTTCAACTGCTAACATTTATTGATAGATTTGGTTTCAATCCTGCCTTGATTTTTGAATTATTACAAATCATCAGCTTTACTTAAGTTCTATAAATTTCAACAAGTTGAGTGAAAGGGATTTGGGATTTTACTTAAAATGTTGTAAATCTTTATCTATGTGCAGTATAAGGACTCTAATCAATGCTTATCTTTCTTTTATTATTTTGAAACCATTAGTATTGTTTGTAATTAATAACTAAAATAAAATGATTAAATCCTCACATAATTACCTTCCTTTTTCTTATCATCTTGTTGGTGTCAAAGGTAAAGGTGAAATTTGATGTCAAAATCAAGCATTGGAATAAGAAACAAAGGATAACGAAGGACAATGAGAGTGAAAATGAAGGAGAACAAAGAAAAGTGAAGAAGGAAAACAAAACATGAGGATGATATCTTGAAGGACCAAAGTGTTTTTACATACTTTAAGTGTTTGTTTAAACACTTCTTCATGAAATTGTTACCTCTTCTTTCTTAGGACACTAATTTTCATTTGGGTTTAAAAAGAATCTTTCCAATTTTTGCAAAGGTTTAAAACCAACACTAGGAATACAACTTACTAGATTTTTTTTTCTTGGATTAACAATTGAACAAAGTATCTCTCACTCATCTTTTGGTGCTTAAAAATAACTCACATTTTTCTTTGTGGATTTAAAAATAACAAGTACAACTTTGTTTTTGTGAAAGCTTACTTGAACTAACATCATTGAAAAAGGATGTATGCACTTCTCTCGCGCTTTATAGTGATCTTGAGAATCAAAAGGCCTTTTTCATGATATTAGGTTAAGAAAAATCAATCACCTTCACACTTCAATTTTGGTTTAAAATTGAACAAGATATTGTGTGAGTGTGAGTGGGGACATTATCACGTATATTCTCTCTTTGTTGCCATCAAAGATTGATCAAGTTACGGATTTTGTCTTTACTTGCTTTTGTTTATCCTATATGGCCTACATTGGGGAAAAAGTACTCACTCAAGGGAACAACTCAACCGGTAATACTCTAAAGCCAAGAGTATTTCCAGCTGGGATATAAATGTGGGTATTGGAAGAAAAGCCAATATCATGCAGTTGATTCTGGTGAGATGGATCTGAAAGGGGACTCTTGCCGTATGGGTCAATCTTTTGGTCGTATGGTTTTCATACAAACATTGATCTTTTGATTTTGGAATTACTTTTAGAAAAAGTAACGTTCTTGACTATCTTGGTCTCAAAAATAGGTCCTTCCTAGGTTCATTTAGGATCAAATAAAACACTTCATCCATCAAAACATTTATCATCTTCATCCCACAAACAACTTTAAAACTTTGGAAACATCATTCTAGACTTGGGTAGATCGTCAAAATAAAATCACCTTGTTTAGTTAGGAGTATGGGAATGCATCCTTTCTCATACCTCTAGTTAAATTAAGCACACCTTTGAACAAGTTCATCCTAAGATAACATCTAACATCTTAGGGTTTACAAGTTCATTATCCAAATCCAATCAAACCAATCAAAATCAAACCCTAAGTCTAGCATTGATCCAAAGTCCCTAAACGTTCAACATTTATCATTCACCCCTTTTCATCCTTCATCTCATCATTGGTCCTAAACACCTTAGATGTCACTTTTGCAACAAGGTCAAAACACAAGAAGAACATGGAATACAAACTTGATCCATTCATCATGAGTAATCCAAGTCAACTAAGCTATCAAAGCCTTATAATTTTGATTTATTATCAACACTCACATCTATACAAACCGTACGTAGGATCATTACCTTTGACAAATTTCAATGGCACAAGAAGTGTGAGTATGCCCAAATCAAAGATTGGAACACATTTCCCAATGGTAGATCTAAATCCAAACCTGTAGTTGTTAAGGTCTGTCAACCGAACAATCAATGCATGAGCCTTCAAATGAACAACGTCATCCCACCAAATCCATACATACCACAAAGTGAATATACCAAGTACAAGTTTTCCAAACATGAATCCAAAAAACTTTGGGATAAATATGTTTGAAAATCATATGAATATTGTTCAAAATCCAAACAAGATGCTAATGACTCCAAGTCAATGTAACACCATGCAAAATCAAAGTTACCTAAATCAAGGCAATGTGATTCCTAACATCAACAATGTTCAATTTCAACCTATCATGCCAAATTTGAACATCATCCCAAATCAAAACATTGTCCAAAATCAATTTATCCATGATCCCATTCAAAAAGCACAAGTATGCATCCAAAATTTGCTTGAACAAAAGCCAAATCAACTATATCAAGTGTGTCAAGATCAAAATCAAGATCAAATTTGGTGAGATAATATTGCTACACTTACCAAAATAGATGAGTCATTGCGCCAAGAGGCATCTGCACCACCATTACCCATATCAACATCATTCCTTGGTTTAGGGCTTCCCTTTTTACCTAGCACCAATCACTCCATCCAAATAAATCCACCTAACACCAATCAATCCATCACATCAAATCCTTTGAATATACCATTGACATCACACCAACATGTGGTATCTAATCAAACAACAAAGTTGATCCCAAAAAATCAAAACACGGTCTCCCAAGGACCTATCACCTCAGTCATTCCAACCATCACTATCCCTTCAATCATTCCAACCACCACTCTCACACCCATCACATCTCAACCCCTCACTACCATGATCACTTTGAGCATATCTCAAATGCTTGTCACTACATCCAACATGATTATGAATCCGCCACCACTACCACCAAAACCAAACACAACAAGACAATATGATATTGTGCTAAAAGCTCACCAGGCCTACCAAAAGGCCATCCAACAATATCTAGCCATGCAACAAGCAAAAAAAGCTCAACAAGTGCAACAAACCTCTCAAGCTACCCAACAAACACAAGTACAAACATGAAAAATGATAACTATTGGGGATAACGATGAACATTCAACCATTGGTGATGGCATTGACAATCTCTTAACCACAATTGCTGAAAGAAATGATCAAGATGTATCCATCAAAGAGCACATTGAATATGTTTCTATCTCATTCGAAGATCAAATCAACATACATCAAGAGTCACTTTTCCATCATGATCAAAATCCACCAACAATACCCAACAATAATCCAATTCAAGAAATGTCGACATCACTTGACCCTATGGTTGAAGACATTGACAATATACCCATCATAGTTTTTGAAAACAATGATCAAAATCTATCCATCAATGAGCACATTCAAGATGTTTTTACCACATCCAACGACCAACACACCATACATCAAGAGCCACTTTTTAGTGATCTATTTCAAGGAGTGTTAAGATTATTTGATCCTATTAATATAATGCAGGATCCATCGACCAATGATCATGATGGAAATGTCTTTACATCACCTGATGAGTTAGAGGACATATCTCAAGAATTTATTCCAAAACATGATCATCATCTTTCACCAAGGTCTAGCAATGGTATTTTCCAAGATATTTTGACACCCTTTGACCTCTTGGTTACAGATGTCGAAAGAATCCTCAACTCGACACTTGATCTAAGTCCACTCAAAGATCAATAAGATATTGAGTCACTTCCTATGTCTAAGGATGACATCCAAGAACCCTTTATAAGCAATCCATCCTTTGAAGTTGACCCATGTCAAGAACTTGATACAAAGCATTTCAAAAGCAACTCTGAAATTAATCAAGATCAAGAATTCATATCTCCAGGATACTACAATGATGTAATGAACACTCTCCTATCTATGTAAGAAGATGTCACAAATGATGATCACATCCACATAGCACATACTCCTCCATCTACCCATGAGATGCTTTCTATGGATGGACACGTAGTTGATCTTCATTCAAAATAGAATCCCTTTATTCCTCACATTGTTACACAAAAAGAGTAGGTTATTGATTTGTATAGTCAAACAGAGTTGTCAATAGTACAATTAGATATATCCAAAATCTAGACTAAAGACGTCATGTATGAAGATATCCAACATTATCAACTCAAGGAAGTAGGTCAAACAAAACAAGATATTTTAGAGTCAATAGAGCATCCAAGCAAAATAATATCATCTATAGTGGTCATTTTTCAGAGCATGTTTACTGAACAAGATTTCTCAAAACAAGTAGAATCAAGGAATGGAGTCATTATAGCTATATTGGGGGAAACTTCATCTCAAGCAAACATCAACATAAGGAGTACGAAGAATCCTTATGATGAAATCGATGTCAATACTATAACCAACCACATCATGAATCTTCATGCACCCATCACCCCATCCATAAATTTGAACCAACTTCGAAGGAAAGATTTGAATCAAAGTACGAAGAACATTATCAAGGAAAAAGGAGCTGAGAAGCATAATGGAAAAATCAAATGCACATGGATACCAAAGAATACAAAGAAAGATCATCCCTATCAAACTCCATCAGTCAAAGAAACTATGGGGAAAAATAAAACAAGGAAAGGTATCCATAAAAGATGTCCACAAAAGCAAAAGTAAGATTTTCAAGCGACATACAAAGTGTATCAAGCAGTTGGTCCTAATTCCATGCACACTTCCATATCCACCCATCATTCTCATCTTCCCCAGTTTGCATAGTCAAAAATTCCAAGCTATCAACCAATCCATCTTTTATCCCTAAACACACTCCATCCACACCTCCACACATGATATCCAATTCTCACATTGACCATGTATTGGCAATGACCCTTTATCATAAGGATTCTGAAGGCACTCTATCACGATGTGCGCATAGAGTTAACTTTTGTGTCGATAAAGCAAATCAGGAATCACAAAAGCTGCATTCAAGTGCAAGTATCTTAGCAAAGAAACTTCTTCAGGCAGGATACCAATGGTACATTATGACATAAGCATCTACATTGACACCACTAGGTGGGTCAGCATGAATTTTTCAGAAAAAACCAAAAAAAACAATGATCAAAAAAATATAAAAATCCAAAAAAATTAGAAAAAGGATTGAAAACAATTAAGAGAAAAATTGTCCTTTAGTGAAAACCGCATGGGCGGCACTTTGGGCAAGACCATGATGAAAACTTGGCAAACAGGCATCATGTGTAGAATTAAGCATCTACGTGTGCCACTTCAGGTGAAAGAATCTTATCCCATCCATAATAAAGCCAACATTCCATACATCTCAGCCATAATAAATCCATTTCATCCATGAACCATTTATCCAATCCATCTTTATCTAACTGCATCCATCATCCAGGTTATCTTGATCTTGATGAAAGTTTGGGGCACACTTTATGCTTGCTTATGGTAAACATCTTGACATGGGTTGTTTTCATTTGATCTTATCCTATGCAGAAGTATCTAAGCTATGAAGCACTATCCAAATAAGCTTTATTGATCCAAAAACCTTATCTTATCACAAGATAATCCATATCCATCTATCCATACACTTATCTAAGCATCCATGCATGGCATTACATACATTGCTAGACACTGGAGAAAATATCTACATCTTGCTCCAGGAATAAAACTTGATCTACATCCTCCAACTTATGTGGTGATCCAAACATTGGCAAATGTGAAACCAAATTGGTCAAACCATTTGTGAGAAAAAATTCCAAATCACTAGCCCTCGACATATTTTTATGAACAAACATTCCTTATCAAGCTTCACCTTTCATCGAACATCAATCCAAACAATTAATATCAGTCACATCTAATGCACCCTTCAAATGTCACATAAAATCATTCAAACAAGTTTTGTTCCAAATCAAGCTTCATCAAACATGATCAATCAAATCCAATCAAAAAATCATCTCAGGATATCCTTGTGTTGCTTAACACTATCCTTGAATTGTCCTGTATCCTCAACAACGTTATCATCGTCAATCCAATCAACATCTCAATCCTTGTGTTGCTTAACACTATCCTTGCATTGTTGTGCATCCTCAATAATGTTATCATTATCAATCTTGATCAATCAAATCCCTGCATTATTGTGTATCCTCAACAATGTTATCATCATCATCAATCTATCGATTCGATCATTCAACCTTAGCTTGGTCTTCAACAAAATCCTAAATAGAGAACTGATATCATCACACATATCCATATCCAAATCATCAAAATCATGTGAAAATCCAAAAACATTCAAAACACATCAAAAATCAAAAAAAATTTGAAACACATCAAAAATACAAAAACATTCAAACCACATCAAAAATCCAAAAACATTTGAAACACATCAAAATCCAAAACATCAAAAAATAAAAAAATCCAAAAACATCAAAACATCAAAATCCAAAAACATCCAAAATCACATCAAAATCCAAAAACATTTGAAAAACACATGTCAAAATCTATAAACATTCATAAAATCTCAAAAAACCCCAAAACATTTGAAAATCTCAAAAATACAAAAAATAGCCAAAAACATTTCAAAAACATCAAAAAATGTCAAACGAAAAAATCATCCATCTTGTTTCTTTCACCTCACGATAATCAATCATCCATAATAAACTGATCATCACCTTAGTCCTTTGGCAGCACAAATAACCGTTGTGCCCTTAGCACACGCCAGATTCGGAAAAAGGGACCTCTTTTCTTCGCCTTGTCGGTCTTTTTGGGGCGGCCAGCTCGCCTCACAAAAGGATATGAATATCACAGTAAAACTTTCCTGGGAATTGGACATTCCGACAGGTGACTAATATCTCTTTGTGGACGTTCATTTACTTGTCAAACCAGGGGACGTAGACTTTAAATGGCGCAGCAAAATATATGCACTAGGAATTTGTTTTGGTCAAATCTTAGCAAAAATACATACTGAAAAGAAATTCTATCTAAGCCACAGAATGGTAATGCAGAATTCTTTAACTCAACTATGCTTGATTAAAACAGAAACCGTAATAGCTACGACTGAGGCACAAACCATGAACTGGCCTTATGCTGCAGGAACAGTCACAGGGATGGACTCTCTATGCTGCAAGAGTAGTATAAGACTAAATTTGTATAAAAACTTCAAAGATGAAAACTAACTGGATATCAGCAGAAAAGAACATCTAACTAATTAACTACAAATACTTACTAAGTGGGCCCCCTTAGCAAGCATCTACTGATTACACAGATGCTGAACTCAGAACTTCATCGATCTTTATTCATGAAAACAGAATAAGATACATTGTTTTATTGATGTGAAAACTAACAACAAACTCTGTTTCTAGACAAACAGATTCTGTCTTTCATTATCATACTAATTCTTACATGATATCTGCTACTTTGTTTCTATCTTACCCTGAATATCATCTATTACTCATTCTATTCCTCTTCTTCTACTACTACTCTCTCGCGCAGGAGGAGTATCTTATTTTTAAATCAGAAGAACAACTATCTAACTAACTTCATCAAAGAAAGACGTGGAAGTAAAGTGTATCCCTGAATCAAGGAACAAACTTCATAAATGAATTTATGTGTTCAACTCGATTCAGAGAGAATCTAGCGCTCCACTCTTTCCAGATTGACTTATCATTAAAAATCTTTCCAAATCAGTTTCGGTCAAAGAGTCTTCGCCGGAGCTTCCTCAAAGTCGTGCAAGAAATGGACTCTACTGCAAGGCCGAGATCGGCTGCGCTTGACTCGATCATTCTTCAACAACCTGTGAGTCAAAAGGTAACAGACGCGCAAGAAAAGGCATATGGCACATACACGATATCTATGCATTAATCACGCATTTAAATCTACTTCACCATTCAAAAACTGTATACGATATACCAGCCATTTTTGGGAGTCAACAGGGCAATAAATGCAATCAAGTCAACACAATAGGCTGTAGGAATATAAAAGTGTCCTGCTACAGGATATCCCCACAAAAAGGTTTCAGCAAAGTTTAAACAGCCGTGAAATAGCAAAAATAAAGTCATTTAAAAGTTTATCATAACATCAAATTATGAGCATATTTTAGGCTCATCACTGCCCCCTACTTAGCCCAATGCTGGTCGTCCAGCATTAACTTTCCTGGTGGTTTCTCTGAAGTCAGTAGTGGCTGCATGAATCTGGAATGGATGTCCAAACCTATAATAGAATCCTCTAAAATCCCGGCACCTTTCATGTCTTCAGTCTTCTAATTCATTGTTAAGATTTGTAGCCTGATGAGGATACAGGGGCCACATTAGCACAGGGGGTCTGAATGTCAGTGGCAGCCACAGTTCAAATCTTGCTTGAAGTCCCAATTGAATATATCTACTGGTTCATTTGAGTGTAGCTGTAAAGTTTAGGGGACCATGTGGTTCTGACTTTCTTAACCCAACTGTTAATTTTTTCCATCTTTTCTCATTTCTAGTATGTGCTAATCTCCAAAATGAATATTGTTGTGCCTGGAATTCATCATATACTTGCTTTCTGATGTCAAAGATTTTCGCTCTGGCTGAAACATTATTAATACCATATGTCAAATCAAACCAATCTTTCAACATTGCATGTGGGTTTGAACTTTGAGAGCGTAATGGGACAGGGTCTATTTTCTCAATTTCCTCATATGTTTCCCACTGCCAGCCATAATTCACCTCATTTGCTGCCCATGACATAAATGCTCACAAATGAATATCACCAATGTATGGAAGAGGATTCCATTATGTTTCAAATGGTATTAAAAAGCCATGCAAATAGAATTCACACAGAGAATTCCTTAACCAGTTAGGGGCTGCTTTATATGCTTCATAAAATTCTTTGGCAGTATGAATTATAGGGTCTTGGTTTCTGGAAATTCTCATCAATTGAAACTATAAAAACTGTTCTTTAAGGCACAGAGCATAATTTCTGGGTGGCGGTCTGCATTCCATAATTTGACCAGTTACCTTTAACATTTCGTCCATTTTTGCTTTCAACTCAGCAATTTCCTGTTTCTGACTTTCAATTTTCTTTTTCAATTTCTTCTTTTCTACTTGCCACAGACTTTGTTGCATGTCAGTCTGGGCTATGTGTCAAAAAGTCAAAGTTTGCAGTGTAACTATTTCCCAATTATTCTTAACATATTCCAGAAACTCAATTAAAAAGGTCCTCCTATACACAACAATGGCTTTACACATTGCAGGATGAAATACAATTTCATTAGGCACATTCAGTTGTTTAGCCTGTTCTTGTTCTTGCTGCAGGATAAATTCTTCTTGTTGCTGTGGTGGAGAAGTCTGTGCTTCCTCCGAGAATTTCATAGCAGCAATAGCCAGATCATCAATATTTGGTAGCTTGTGCCCATTATGCCCTGCTTCATTTGTCTCTACTTGTTCCTTTTCAGGAACAAGCGAACTCTGAGCAACATTCTCAGATTCATTCCGAGAAACATTAAATTCAGATTCAACAGACCCCTCTGAAATTACAATCACCTCAGGTTGCGATGGAACAGGGGAGGTCCTAGATTGTTTCCTTGTGGAAACCCTTCTTGGTACTGATATGGTTGTAGGGGGTGTTCCGGTAGCTTTTTTTTTCTTGTTTGTTCAAGGGGCTCTGCCCTATCAGAGGATGATGGTGAACTGGTAATATCAATAGCTATTGCCGTAGGAGAAACTGCTGCAGGGGAAGGTGCTGCAGGAGAGGAGCATTTCCTTTTCTGAGAACGAGGGTCAGATTCTGGGGACCCTTCTACCTTTATTTTTCCTTTCTCCCTCCTAGTAGTAGACCTAGTTTGTACCCTAGCAGAGGATTCAGCTGTGACGGCTACAGGATCGGGTGCTACAAGAGTAGACGACCCTTGCCCTGTTCCACTGGTAGATGCAATTTCTTTCTTCTTTCTTTGAGGCTGTGGGGTAATTACCCTAGGGGGTTGTGGAGGTCGCAAACTCTTTTGGGCAACAAATTGTTGCCAAGAGAGAGGTGAGACGTCTCTCAAAAAGTGCTCAATCAGTAATTTAATAAGGCCGTGATGAGTGACAGAGTTGTCTTTCCCTTGTTGAGTTCCATGGGCACTTTGCTCTAAAAACTTTAACAAGAAATTTGGAACATTCACAACCAACCCATGCCTTATATGGCTTAATAATTTAAAATGATGAGAATGCAGGTAGGAAAAACAACCTTCACAGGTTAAATACCGTATTATATAAGTGGCATACTCTGAATATGGAAGAGGCAGTGACACACGCTTGCATCCTTGCTTGGAGACTTCCAGAGGTCCATCAGTAGACATTGAAAACTCAGCCCTTACAACTGCAGCATCTGAAGAAAAGTTTTCTCCAACAGCTGGGAGCCAGGTTACCTCATCAATTCTATCTTCGGTTGCAACAACTATTAGACCCCATATGGTGGCTTCCCCTTTAGAAAGTGTTCTCAAAAATTCTCCTGCAGCCTCCTCATCAAAATCATTTAAACTCAGAAAATAATTTAACCATCCACAGAGGCTAAATGTGTGGACTGTCTACGGATTTTGCAATAAAAATTCACGAGCTACAGGCTCATGTCGCACCAACTGACCACCCATGTTTGTAGTTTTTCTAGCTAAACTCAATTTCTTGCTGAAGATTCAAATTCTTTATTTCCCTTTCTGTTCTAGTTTTTCTCTGTCATGCCGCCACATTTCTTTCTTTTTTCCAAAAATGAACTTTTTTAAACATCCAGTCTTAATCATAGTTTGCAAGAAAAGATGCATTAAAGAAGGACATGGAATCACGTTTGGAAAGTACCAAAAATGTATTTAAGAAAGATTATTTTGCAGTTATGGCAGCGGCGAAAAGATAGGTTTCAAAAGATGGATTAACCCGCCCCCTTCTTAAAGGATGACATGTGTCCTCACATGTACTAAAGAACAGGTAGAGACTCGGGGGATAATGACCGGTACATGCATAGCAGTAATTGAATAGAATGAAATAAATCAAATATGTGATAAGAAAAGATATGGTGTACCTTTAGTAATTGCACGTACGTGTGAAGAAAGATGACGGCGCTGCATGAATTGACAAGTTGGAAAGATATCTTAATTAAGGTTGATGCGGACGGATGAAGTGGATGGGTGAAATGGGCGAATGAAATGTATGAATTAAATGGATGGATGGATGGATGGATGGAAGATAAAGAAGTGAGATGGGGGCGATAAATGAAAATGGAGAAAAAGGGGTTTTCTTAAAAAGAAAACCTTTATTATGGGCATGCTTTTTGAAAATTATGGGAACACTGCAGGAGAAAGGCTAGAGCCCTCAGCTACAGGAAGAGTAGCGGGTGGAACCTGAATGAAATACTTCATGAAGTCTTCCTTGGAAACTGGCTTATGGTACAGTTGGAGTCGGTGGCCATTGACGAGCAATTTGAAACGGACTGGATCAATTGTGACCAGCTGCACAGCTCCGTTGTCAAACACATTTTCAACTTCATAGGGGCCAAGCCAACGTGTTGTGAGTTTATCCTAGTTTTCTTGGTACCTGGAATCATATAACAGAGCTCAATCTCCAGCAAATTTTTTTTTGGTTTTGATGTGCTGATCATGCCATTTCTTTCTCTGCTGTTGGATTACTTCTGTATGCTGCAGGGTGACTTTTCTCATTTCGTCCAAAGCATTTAGTTGCAAGAGATGATCCTTCTGTGCTTCAGATAAATCCATGTTGAGTTCAAGAGCTGTCCTCAAAGTTTTATGTGCAAATTCAATGGGTAACATAGCTATTTTCCCATAGAGCAACTCAAAAGGTGTAAACCTAGTTGTTGTTTTCCATGTAGTTCTGTAAGCCCAAACTGCTTCAGAAATTCTATTACTCCAGTCTTTCTTATGAATTTGCACTGTCTTTGTGAGGATCGCCTCAATTTCTCTGTTTGTTACCTCCGCCTGACCATTGGCTTGAGGATGATAGGGGCTGGACTTCCTATGTTTGATCTTATAGTCATTCATAAGTGCAGTGATCAGATTTGATGTAAACTGAGCTCCTTGATCAGTTACAAGCTCTCTGGGAACTCCAAATCTTGTAAAAATTTGTTCATACAAAAATTCAGCAACTTTGTTATCTCGGGCATTAGTCATAGCTTTTACCTCGACCCATTTTGTGACATAATCCATGCAAAATAGAATGTATGACTTTCCGTTTGATGGTGGATCAATTGGCCCCACAAAATCCATCCCCCATTTATCAAAAGGGGCGACTATGACTTGTGGACATAGTGGCATTTCATCTGACTTAGTTGGTCTTCCCATACGCTGGCATCTGTCACACTTCCTTGTATAGGCCACAACATCCTTGTGTAATGTTGGCCAGTAATACCCTGTTGTAAGAACTTTCATTGATGTTCTTTTTGCTGCAAAATGCCCCCCACATGGTTCATTATGGCAAGCATGCAAGATATCATAAGTCTCATCTTCTCTTACACATCTTTGCATTACTTGATCAGGGCCAGTATAGAATAGACAATTTGCAATTCAGTTAAAGTTAAAACTTTTCTCTATCAACAACTTCTTTTCTTTTGAGGAAAAATGAGCTGGTATTCTGTTTACTGCCAGATAATTAGCAATGTCTGCATACCAGGGTGTATGTGCAGCAATGGCAAACAAGTGTTCATCTGAAAATCTATCATCAATGACCTCATGTTCCTCAGATGCAGTTGATTGAAGTCTTGATAAAAAGTCAGCTACAACATTAGCTCTTCCTAGTTTGTCAATGATTGTGATACCAAATTCTTGTAACAATAGGAGTCATCTTGCCAATCTACCAGAAATGGCAGGTTTGTTCATCAAGTACATGATTGCTGCATGGTCAGTGTGGATGAATATCTGATAACCTGTGACATAATGCCTAAATTTATTCAAAGCATACACTACTGCAAGCAATTCTTTTTCTGTAACAGTATAGTTGAGCTCAGGACCTTGAAGTTTTTTGCTGATAAAGTAGATAGCATGCTCAATTGAATTTTCTTTTTGATTTAAAACTGCTCCTATACCAAAATTAGATGCATCAGCATGTATGTGAAAAGGAAGGTTCCATTTTGGACCTTGAAGAACAGGGGCTTTAGTAAGCAAGTCCTTTAGCTGCAGGAAAGATTTTTTGCAGGCCTCGGTCCACTCAAATTGGGAATCCTTTGTTAACAAAGCATAAAGTGGACTGGCAATTTTACTAAAGTCTTTTATAAACCTTCTATAATACCCTGCATGACCAAGAAAACTTCTAACATCTTTTTGTTTTGCAGGAGTTTGTAAATTCTGAATAACTTCAATTTTAGCAGGGTCAACCTGAATTCCATTCTTTGAAATATGATGACATAGAACAATACCTTCTTCCATCATTAAAAAGCACTTTTCACTGTTTAGAAACAAATTTTTCTCTACACCTTTTTAATACTTTTTCTAAATTCATCAGTGCTTCTTCAAATGTGACTCCATATGTAGTGAAATCATCCATAAATCTCCATACATTCATGAGATATATCAGCAAATAATTCTTTGCTCTCTGAAATATTCTGGTGCATTGTAAGCCAAAAGGCAAGACCAAATAAGCAAATGTTCCCCATGGATAGGTAAAAGTGGTCTTGTCTTGATCTTCAGGGGCAATTTTTATCTGATTATACCCGCTGTAACCATCTAAGAAGGAAAAATATCTTTTGCCAGACAGTGAGTCTAGTACTTGGTCTACAAAAGGTAAAGGAAAGTGATCTTTTTTAGTGGCATTGTTCAACTCTCTGTAATCTACACAGACTCTCCATTTTCCTCCTTTTTGGGGACAATGACTAATGGAGAAACCCATTGGCTGTCAGAAATTGGGTAAATAAAACCAGCATCAAGCAACTTTTGAAGTTCATTTTTCACTATTTCTCTAAGTGCTGGATTTACTCTTCTCTAAGGTTGTCTAACTGGTAAACAATCTTCTTTGATATATATCCTATGAGTACAAAATCGAGGATCTATTCCTTGCATGTCCCCATATTCCCATGCAAAAGTTTTATGCTGTTCTTGGAGCATTTTTAATAAGTCAGCCTCTTGAGACTAAGACAACTTACTATTAACATTCAAACAATGATCTGGAGACAATTCTATCTGCTTAATGAGATTACTCATAGAATCAATAGGTAATGTTTGTACCTCTTTTGGAAGCAGGTTATGAAAAATTGTCGGAAGTTTAGGCAATGAACTCTTGGAATCTAGCTGCTGCAGGAAACATTGATGATGACTGTCACTTGGATCAAATAAACTATCTGCATCAAGATTGAATTGCAGAATTTAAAAAAGCAAAGCATCTTCACTTTGAAGTTGAGAGAATGGATCATTTTGGAGCATCATTAATTGAGCCAAAGAATTGGCTTCTTCTGTTTCTTCTCCCACATTTGGCCAAACAGGTTGGGACAAATCTGCTTGAGGTTTAGCAGGTGGATACAAAGCCAATTTCTTTGTGGACTGCCCATCAGAAATGGTCATATCTCTAGAACGGCATCCTATAAAAGCATCGGCAGTTGCTAACCATGGCCTACCAAGAATAACTTGATACCCTCCTAAAGTTGCCTTAACTAATAATATTGTGAAATCAGCAGGACACTCCCAAGATTCAAGAGTGACAATTACATCTTCTACCATCCTATTAGGTTTGATTGTGGAGCTATCTGCAAGCTGCAGAACTGTGTGTGTAGACCTAATGTTTGAAATATTCAAGGAGTCCATAGTATGCTTTGTCATTACATTGATGGCAGCTCCTAAATCAATCAAAACATTTTTTACAACTTGGCCATTTATATGTGTCTGTACTACAAGGCTTCCAGGGTCAATATACTTTGGAATGACTACATTTCCCAACATTATATCAGCCAATTTCCTTAAGACATGAATTTTTTGGGTATCCTTTTTCTTTCATCCAGGATTCTTCAAACAGGCTTCTTTAATAGCTTTTCCAAAAATGGGAACATCTTTAATAGCCTAAAACAAAGGGATTTGAATTTGCACATTTTTGAGCTGATCTAGAATGTCAAAAGTGGGTTCTTCCATGAGTTTAGATTCAGTACTTTGCAACCTCTGAGGAAAAGGTGGTTTATCTTGTCTCTGCAAAATAGGTTCCATAGAAACTGTATCGGGTATAGGCATATGCTCAGTGGGAACAACAGGTGCATTAGGTTCTTCAAGGGAAGAATCAGATATTTCTGTAATCAGAGGTGGTTTGGGAGCAGGTAAAGTAGTTCCAGACCTCAGATGGATGTCATTAACATTTAAGGCATAAGCTTGATATCGGTTGGCTTCAGAAATATACACAGGCTGTTGAGGCTGCTGCTGTTGCTTATTATTGGGATTAGGCAACGGCTGGGCAGGCATAGGCGTTTGTTTTGGAGGTCCAGGATTTGTGGTAGTTACTGCAGGAGGCGGCATAAGGGCCTGTTGTTGTGGCTGTGGAGGCTACAGGAATGCAGGAGACTGGTTTTGCCATTGTTGAGGACCTCTCCATTAAGGATTTTGTTGCCAATTTCCTAAAGGTGGGGTCCATTACCCTTGTGGCTACTGCCAACCTCCTTGAGGAGATTGCCACTGTGGGGTTTGATAATTAGGCCAACTTAGTTGAGGCGGATTCTATGGTGGTGGTGGTCCATATGCTTGTTGCCATTGATTATTATAGCCAGAATAGGAATTACCAAAAGTTAAAGGGTCTTGAGGCATACCTTGCCTTTGGGCCCATGGTCTCCTTTGTGCAACAAAGAACACTTGATCATCATCACCTTCCACTAGTTTGAAATCAGTAGGCAGTTGTCTGGCTTCCAAATTAGCCACCATCTTGCATCTGCAATCATGCTTCTTTTGTCTACAGTATGGACAGAACTCAGCCAAAACTACCTCAGCTTCTGCATGTTTCTTCCGAGCTTGCATAGTGTCCAATTGTGTAGCCATATTATGAATGATGTCCTGCTTGAAATCAGATAGCAGATTTGTGATCTCCATCTGGGAAACTCCACCAGAAAAAGACTTCCCCATTGAAACATGATGACCTCGACCTTTCTTAACTATTGCTCGAGAGTAGTTAAGACATATCTTCTGGATATCATCCCAAGGCAGTTGAGTTATATCACCTCCTCCCATTAGGTCCAGGGCATCAATACAGGTATCACTGATACCCCTTAGAAAAAGTAGTTTCTGAGACTCCTCATTAAGAGTATGGTTTGAGTTTTTTTTTAATGAAAACAAAAACCTTGAAATATAATCTTCTAGACTTTCATCCTCCTTCTGCTAAATTTGGAATATGTCATCACCTTTGCTGGCACTCTTACAATATTCCTTATACTTTTCAAGGAATTTCGTCTGCATGGCTGCCCAACTATTTACAACGCCTCTTCCCAGACTCATGAACCATTTGAGAGATCCCTCTTTCAAGGTAGAAGGAAATAGCTTCAGTTTATGAGCGTCTGTGTTGTAGTCATAACTATGACAGAGGACATCAAATTCAAACAGAAAGGTTTCTGGGTCTTCAGTGACCAGGCCATAAAACTTTGGAAGCAAGGAAGAGGGGATGTTTTTAAGATTGTCAGTATCTTGTTGGGAAACAATGGGAAACTTAAATGCATGAGGTGGATTATTAGGTGGATTATTTGCCATGTCTGGGTGCTGGAATAGCAGAGCAAATGGATTTTCCTCAGGTTCATTATCAGCTGGGTCAAATGGTAGTTCAATAAATAGATTTTTAGGGAGGAACCTTCCCAGTGCGTCTCTTCTTCTTCTATGCATGCAATACAGTGAGTAATGGCTTGAAAAATTTTGAAATTTTTTTGACTAACAGACTAAACTAATGCTGAAAATGACTTTGTCAAACTCCTAGTTAGACGCCATCCCCAGCAACGACGCCAAAAATGGCTCGCACTCACAAAAAGATATGAATATCACAGTAAAACTTTCCTGGGAATTGGACATTCCGACAGGTGACTAATATCTCTCTGTGGACGTTCATTTACTTGTCAAACCAGGGGACGTAGACTTTAAATGGCACAACAAAATATATGCACTAGGAATTTGTTTTGGTCAAATCTTAGCAAAAATACATACTGGAAAGAAATTCTATCTAAGCCATAGAATGGTAATACATAATTCTTTAACTCAACTATGCTTGATTAAAACAAAAATCGTAACAGCTACGACTGAGGCACAAACCATGAACTGGCCTTATGCTGCAGGAACAGTCACAGGGATGGACTCTCTATGCTGCAGGAGCAGTATAAGACTGAATTTGTATAAAAACTTCAAAAATGAAAACTAATTGGATATCAGCAGAAAAGAACATCTAACTAATTAACTATAGATACTTACTAAGTGGGCCCCCTTAGCAAGCATCTACTAATTACATAGATGCTGAACTCAGAACTTCATTAATCTTTATTCATGAAAACAGAATAAGATACATTGTTTTATTGATGTGAAAACTAACACCAAACTCTGTTTCTGGACAAATAGATTCTGTCTTTCATTATCATACTAATTCTTACATGATATCTGCTACTATGTTTCTATCTTACCCTAAATATCATCTATTACTCATTCTATTCTTCTTCTACTACTACTCTCTCGCGCAAGAGGAGTATCTTATTTTTAAATCAGAAGAACAACTAACTAACTAATTTCATCAAAGAAAGATGTGGAAGAAAAGTGTATCCCTGAATCAAGGAACAAACTTCATAAATGAATTTATGTGTTCAACCCGATTCAGAGAGAATCTAGCGCTCCACTCTTTCCAGATTGACTTATCATTAAAAATATTTCCAAATCAGTTTCGGTCAAAGAGTCTTCGCCGGAGCTTCCTCAAAGTCGTGCAGGAAATGGACTTTACTGCAAGGCCGAGATCAGCTGCGCTTGACTCGATCATTTTTCAACAACCTGCGAGTCAAAAGGTAACAGACGCGCAAGAAAAGGCATATGGCACATACACGATATCTATTCATTAATCACACATTTTAAATCTACTTCACCATTCAAAAACTGTATACGATATACCAGCCATTTTCTGGAGTCAACAGGGCAATAAATGCAATCAAGTCAACACAATAGGCTGTAGGAATATAAAAGTGTCCTGCTACAGGATATCCCCACAAAAAGGTTTCAACAAAGTTTAAACAGTTGCGAAATAGCAAAAATAAAGTCATTTAAAAGTTTATCATAACATCAAATTATGAGCATATTTTAGGCTCATCAGTTGCCTCGTTTTGCATGCCCCTCTCTTTTGATGTTCTACATGGTCGATACTGCTCCAAGGTTACATGATAAAATCAACCATGCTTTTCCTTTTGGTTTTTGCTGCCCTTCGGGGCCTCGTGGGCTCCCTTCGGCATTTTGGCCCTTGGCGGCTTCGGGCCCTTTCGGGCCCGGGCCTTCGAAGTTCCCCTTTCGGGATTCCCCTTCACGATTTCCGTCCTACGTGGTGTTCTCTAGGCGACTTTCCGCTCTGCGGGGCCCATCCTGCCGTTTTCTATTTGAAATCCCCCGAAGTTTTCCCGGGCGGCCCCTGCTCCTTCGGGCCCCGGGCTCCGAAAGTCCACATCTAGACTTCCGTCCCGGGATAGCCGTCTGCGAAGGTGATCCTCCGACGGCTGCCCGCCCCCGGGCCCCGGGGTGTTCCTCGCCACCGCAGTCACCATGTAAAGCAAAACCTTTCGACGGTGAATCCTTGCCGGCCTCCCGCCATTCGTGCCCCAGGACTATGTTCGCCGTGGCCGTGAAACATTGATAAAGTCTTGCGGCAGTCATCGCGCCGCGTCTTTCCGGCCGCCAGGTCCCGGAGCTCTCGCTGCCGCCGCTGACCTAAATTTGAATTCACCAACTTTCGCGCGGCTATATAAAGCATTTAATGCAGGCATTAATGGCGAATGGGGTATATAATGCCCGGTCTGCCAAAGTCATTTTCATTGTCCGAGTTGAAGCGAGTTGCAGAGCCGATTATCTGGAGCCCATCGCGATCGAAAGCATTGCACTCATCGACATTAGCATCACTCCGTCGACCCCACCGGTGGATCCTACCAACTTCCTGCTTAGCGAATTGGAGGTAGGCCATCCCATTTTCCCTCCCGTGTTGTTTCTCATCATTTTGAAGAATTTAAATGAATGAAATAATGGGTTAGAAGGATTAAATAGGAAGAAAACCTAGTTGCACCCACAACCCACGCTTTGAAAGTCTGCCAAACCATCACAATATCCCTCGCCGCCGACTCAGGACTTTCCTCGGTCACGGCTGTTCTTTGCCCAGGGCGCTCAGACGCTCCGGGCCTGATCTCCTCTTTCGCCGCCGCTGATCGAGCCGACACTGAAAACATCACGGCGGCTGGCACGCCGCGTCCTCCCGGGCTCCGGGTTCCGGGCCTCCTATTGTCGTCTCGCTCTGCCAAATCCTCGCTGCCCCGCTGCCTTTCGGGCCTGGCCATCTGGAGTTTTGTCTCCGGAACTCCGTGACGGTTTCGCCGTCATCCACGGCGGAACCCTGTCGGCGCCCCGCCCTTCGGGCCCCGAGGAGGTCCTCGCCCTCGCCCATGGACGGTTCAAAAATCCTTCATACAGCAAGTGCCTTGCGGTGGCCGAAACGTCACATCTGTCGCCTACCCTCCAGGTCCCAGGTTTCCCTTGGCCGTATGAACGTAGCCTAAACTTTGCCCTACACCAGGACCCCACGGAGTCGGCCGTCCGGAGTTCGATCTCCGAAACTCCGTGACAGTTCCGCCATCGTCCACGGCAGAACCTTGCCGACTATCCGAACTTCGGGCCCCGGGGATCCCTTTGCCGCCACCGTCACCCGATCACTGCCTATACCTCACGGCGGCCATCGCAGTATGCCCTCCCGTAGGCCAGACTCTGGAGGTCTCCTCGCCATCGCCACTGGTCAACGTTGCAAAATCTCTTGGCGGTGAACCTCCGTCGGCTCCCTGTCCTTCGGGCTCCGGTCTTCTCCTCGCTGTCGCCGTTCAAAATGGTCGAAGATTATTCGGTGGCCTTCGCGAAGCGCCGTCCCGGCCTCTGGGGCCCGATGGTCTGAATGTCACCTGGTCCAAATGTAGTACCTCGTTGCCGGCCGTCCTTTGGCCTCGCGGGCCCCAGACCTTGGACTTCCTCATCCGAACTTCTGCCCGCTGTTCGTCGCCCCCAACGGCCGCCCCTTAACTGCCTTCCGGCCTGAAACCTCTGAAGCTCCTTAAATCAGTCCAAACCAACTCCAATCCAGAATCTGACTTCAACCCACATCCTAAATCATGCCGTTCTCCATCATGGGCCTCTTAAAATACCAAAATTTGGCCAACGGGGGTCTCTGGGAACTTTCGGTCGTGTTTTTCCTCCCTAACTGCATTTCTGTCAGGGAAGTCCGGCCCTTCAGGCACGGATTGTCCAAATGCTCTAAAATGAAATCGACATCATCTGAGGATAAAATTTATGATGTATTTGAATGGTTATTTAGATGATATGCTCATAATATGGACTAACATTAATGTTGTTGATGTTTTGTTGTGCTGACTTTGCCCTTTGCTCGCAAGATATATGGAATCGGCTGTAGGAACTTTAGGGGCCTCCGCTGAAAAGGATAAGGGCAAGAAATCCGGAGGGCCGCTCGTGGAAAGGAAGATAAGGATCAGATGAAGTTCCAATTTTAGGGTGAGCCGCTCCAGTCAAAGGTCTCGACAAACTGGAAGGAAATCTCAGACACCAACATCGGCTAAGTAAACATAGACGAGTTCACCCAGAGGGTCAAGGTCGACCCTAAAACAAAGAATGTCAGGTTGATACGCCAAAGTGGAATCGCCAAAGCTGCAGCCTTCCCTCCATCTCTGATAGCACCTGAATTAGTAATGGCTTGCCGAGAAGCCTACCAAACAGACACCAGAACGATCGTGGACAAGGAGGGGAACATCCTCGCCGACATGTCCCCAGAAGGAATCACTAAAACATTTCACATCCCTACATTCCCACATATGGAGGTCCCCTCTTTGGAGTAGTGCCAGGCAGCGTGGGATGCCAATCCATTGGGCTGCAAGAAATCAATTAACCTTTACTGGCTAAAGGAGAAACAGGGCAGTGCAGCAAAAGTTCCCCAAGAGCTATTTCGCAGTGACTTCCAGGAGGATTATCACGACTTGGTGACTATGCTAAGCAGGGTCATGGGTCTCCCGATAGTCACCTACTTCCAAGAGTGGATGACATACTACATTGAGCAGTTCCTACAAGGGAACGAGGATGTGAACACTAAGACCTCATTCAACTGGGGAGACATCATCAGCAACTGCTTCCACAAGCAGTTTGTAAACATTAAGAAAAGCTCCAAGTTCTACATGACCTCGTACCTGGTATACTCCCTGGCAGGCCAAAAATAATACAGTGGGTTATCTGTGGCACCAAACCAGGGGCACAGGAGAGGGCTCAAGCCATTCGACAAGTACCCTCAACTACAATACCACAACTTCAAAAAGGAGTACTGCTGGGTCAATGACGCCTTTGTTGGCCACATTATCAGATTGATAGCCGGAGAATTCGAGAGAAGGGTATTCGACAGTGCCAGGGCACTCCTGAAGGAGTATGCCTCCTTATATATCCAGTTTCCCAAGTTCACCTACATCCGTGCCCAGGGATTCACAAAATGGCCAAACAGGTTGCCAAGGTACCCTAACGACCGGATTATTCTCCTAGAGCTTTCCCGGTAGCTCCAGCACATTCAGACGGTCTTCGGCAACAAGCACGTAGTGGGGATCCCCTAGCCAATGACCCTCAGCCACGGCCTCTATCGACTGCAAACATGTCAATGCACCGGCAACTCAGATAAAGAACTTAAGGAATACAATTTTGAATGGTACACGGCTCGCCCGCGAATGGACCCACATGGCCATGTTAGGAAGGCGCTGGGGCCAGCGTATGCCCACAAATACCATGTCGAAGATTTTTGGGCAGATTGTAAAGATGACAAGGAGGTCCACATGAGACACTACATGCGCATGACCGTGCAGTTTTTGAGGAGGGTGCAGTTGTTTCCGGTGCCTGACCAACTTGAGGAGGATGAGTCCACCCTTTTGCACCTGAGGTACCCTACGGTTGCCAACCTGGCAATCCCCTCCATCGACTGGGACGAGTAAGAGGTCGAGGACCTAGATACTATCACCCAGCCTATCATAACTCGCACTAAGGAGTGGGTCGATGGGTAGGTAGCACAACTGAAGCAACAGGGGGTGGCTTTAACATATGAAGTGCTCAAGAGCGAGCTGAGCACCACGGAGGACGTTGCCGCCTCCCCATCAGCTGGTGAGACTTCCAAGTCTCCCCCCATCACCAGGTCCCAAAAAAGGAAGGAAACAGAAATAGCACAGTCTTCGGACCCCGAAGAACAAGCAACGAAGGACACAAGAGGCTCATCTCCTAAGAAGCTCAAGAGGACCATGATCACAACAGAGGCGCAGCCTCCCTTGCTCCTTCGTCCCCCAACTGGTGTGCTGCCCGCCTCCCAGGCCGCAATTGCCTCATCTCCACATGCGGTGGACATTTCTGTCCACCTTGCCTCTTCGTCCCCGACCAGGTCAATAATCAATATCGACTCCTCTAGCATGACCACTTCCCCTTCCTCTGCTACTGCCATGTCACCCATTACGTCCCTCCCACTGGCAACAATACCATCGCCTGTCCCCCTTTCCACCATACCCGAGGCTATTACACAGCACCTACAAAGTCTTCCTCCTGAGCTCTCACAAATCCTAATGGACCCCGCACTCTAGGCGGCCCTCGCCCAAGCCCTCGCAACAGCTTAGCCTTCGCAACCACCAACAGGTCCACCGGCCATGGAGGCCACAATGCAGATTTTCAAAGAGTTTGAGGAGCTGGAATAGGAGGCTTCGAAGCCTATTGAGGAGGAGGCCGATTATTACTATGAGCAACCCAAATATGAGCACAGAACCATCGACAAGGTGGCCTATGAAGGGAAAGAGACAGGCTCTTCCGAGAGCGGAGATGGAGAGGATGGCTCGGGTGCTAAAGAAATTATTTAGGTTTTCAATGAAGACGTTGAAGAAGAGTTGGCTCAGTAGCCAAAGGATGTTGGGGAGGAGGTAGAACAGTCGCCACATGGTGAAGAGGGACAACCGCAAGAAGAGCAACCTAAAAAGTATATCACTGAGGTCGAGACCCATATTGTGAAGAGCCCTGAGGCTGAGGCTGTTGAAGAAAAGAAAGAAGAAGAGGTGGCGGGAGAAGAAGATCCCACCTGGATGTTGTCTACCAAGGCACCCGCTAAACGCCTCATGTTTTATCTTGACTCTAACGAAGAGGAGGAAGAGCTTCAAAAGGAAAAGGGGGCAGAAGTCTTGCCTCTAACTGAAAAGGGTGAAGGCAACCATGATGCACCCAAGGACAAGTTTGCCATGCTCGACTGGTTGGAAAGGCAGCTTGAAAGGGCAACCACAGTTCCGACGGACTCGAGGTCAAGATTGGAGGCCATCTTGGCTTAATCCCTGATCTTGACTAAGAAGGAGAAGAAGCCTAAGGTCCATTCCAAGATAACCATGGACGGTTCCGGCTCCCGGGCAGCACAAGTAGCAATGCCAACTGTCGGCCAGGCCAGAGTTAGCTACAATATCTCTACAATTGAGCTAGGGACAACAACCAGGGAACAAAAGGTCAAACATCTGGAGGAGTCAGTGGCCACGGTGGTGCATCTAATCAAACAGGACAAGGTCACCAAGGACGAGCTCAAGGTGCAGGTTACTGCCCTGACCGATTATATTTAGCAGTGGTCCTCAGTAGATGACTTACCCACTACCTCTACAACTTCACCGCAGCTACTCTCCAAGGAGCAGATATATAAGATAGAAAGAAGGAAGAACTTGGAGAGGACCACTGAGGATTGGTTCCAACAGGTCATAAGCATCGGAAACAAGTGGATCAGCTTGGCTGTGCAGATAGCCAACAAGTTCCTGGACCTGGTCCAATCCCTGGAGGGCACGAAGAAACTCTACACCAACTTCCCTGCAATCTATGACTCCGCCTTCCCGAAGGTTGAAGCCATCCTTCAAATGCCAGAAAGCATGTGGGAAGAAAAGCTAGAGCTAAAAAAAGAGGATCACTGGTTGGTGGATGTATGGCACAGAGACCTTGTCAATCGGAAGGAGAGGATGGAGCAAATCCAGAGCAGAGTGGATCCAGATATTGAATGGATTAAAGAAATCTGGGTGGAATACGCCCAGTATCTTGAGCTGATGACGGGCCATGATATGCCCATGGTATAATTGGACACCAAAAAGATCAAGCCATACTTTGAGGAAAAGATGAAGGACGGGACAGCCAGAGATATCGCAACGGACTTCCTGAGTTTTGCCGCCCGTGCCTTCAATCGATCAGAGCTGTTCAAAGATCAAGGCTCAAAGTATGATGAAGATTGGAAGTGGCTGGAAGAGAATGCCAAAGAATGGAGCTACCAGGCGTTGAGATGCGAAATCCTCGATGTAGAAAAGCTCCAAGCCGTAATCCTCAAGTACATAGAGCATGCAGCCTCCGAGAAGCGAGAAGACAGCCCAGCCAAGGAAGAAGACCTCCCAGAAGAGTAGCTACAGCCAAGAAAATAGCAATTAGCTACAGGACGAAAAAACAATAGTGGCATCCACTAGATGACGAAATAGGGAAGGGACAAAAGATGTTTTTTAATTGTAAATCTATTTAGGGGTAGGTGAAAACCTATTTTGTAATGAATCTTGGCCACACAATTGTAATGAATCTTGGCCATTCATTTAACTTTTGGAAAACTATAAATAGAGCACTCCCCTCATTTGCAAAAGTGAGAGTTGAGTTATTGTAAAGACATGCTGCAGAAATTTATAAGAAATAGCATTGACTTGGTGCATTTCCTTGTTTTCTCTCATGTCATTTGATTCACTTCTCCAATATTAGATGTTTAGCTTAGATCTCTTTGCTATTTAGTTAGCTGTTTATTGCATTTGGGTAGATCTTAAGAATGCTGTTTGGTGTTTATGAAAATTCCTATGCTGTTGATGATCCCTTAGTCCATACTTTTTGCTGTTTGCTGAAGGTAGATAGCTATGCAAAGTTAGCCTGGACTTGATTAAAGCTGCCCCAAACACTTATCTTTAGTTCATGCATGTATGTGGTGGATGAAGGATGAGATATCTACAACCCTTAGAAGATAGCACAATTTTCATGATACTGTGAAATCCCTGGTTAAGTGGGATATTGTTTTAAGGAATTGTCCATTGCAGGAACTCCATTGTCACTATTCATTGCAAGTTTCAGACTTAGGAACTTTTCTTCCCTTTCGCTCTTTTTCCACCTTTTTTAGAAACTGAACAATACCAAGGTTCATTGCACATTATAAAGCCAAATCTGCAACTAGATGGAGTTTGAGACTGCTATTTGAACCTACAGCCAACACATAACTGCTTTCATACTAAAAATCCTTTTCGAAGATCTAACTTCACACTTCGCATCCACACTTTGTATTTCTGTAAGACTGCCTTGTGATTCCAGCAAATCACATCAAACTACTGAGGTATCTAAACACTGTCATGACCTGACACCCGAGAGACCTTGGGATAGTGTTCTGCAACTCGATTGTGGGAGATTGTCTTTCAAGAGAGGTAGTGCACCTAAGCACTGCCTGTGTTGAGAAGTGCATAAAAACACCATCAACAGAAACAAGTACAATAGTCATCAAAAGCAAGCTTCAAATGTAAGATGAAAATCGAAGCAACAAACCTTTAAACGCAAAATCAAACTCTTGATCAATCACAAACATGACAATAAAATTTATATAAATATCCTATCAATCAACTTATCAAACCATCATCATCCTCTACAATGCATGTCCTAGGATATATCATTCCAACAATGGGCATCATTTTGGATATCACTTGGATTCCTATCCTATCAAAATGTGTCCCTTTCGCTCAAGGTATGAAGAACATTGGCTTGTTTGCATACTTGATCTTTTCTTTTGATTTATCTTATTACGCTCATTCCAAGGACCTCTCGATGATATCCGAATGAAGGATTTAGAGAGATAGGAATGGGGAAAACGATCATTATCTTTTGTCTGCTATGCTTGTTTGATGTTCTTGTAATATAACTTGGCGAATACTTGATTTGTTAGGTACATCCTAGTAAGGTTTCTATATGTCAAGTGTGAACAAGAATACTCCTATCTATTTTTCCAGTCAAAGTCCATCACACTAGGTACAACGCCATCCTAGTTCTTCATACCTTGATGCATCATATCTATGTTTATTATCAAACATAAGGTAAGTAGCCCTTTTAAAATCCCAGTCCTTGATAAGCAAATCATCATCATCATCTCTAATAAAGTCTCGTCAGATCATGGACTTGTTGGATCCTCTTGTCATCACCTGAATTGTTCTTTTCCGCACTAACATCACATCATGAATATTTAAATCATCATCACTAATGCATCCATCATGCATCTATCTTGCATCCACAAACCGCCAGCATACCACATATCATTCATATCATACATAATAGGAAACATCGATCATTTCACATGCATTGCATTTGCATCATCATCATAATATAGATCTATTAGTCTAATCATCTGCATAAATCATCCATCATATAATCATTGCATATCACATCACCCATCTCAACTATCTCAATTGCATCATCATCTATAACCATCCGTTTTGAACCTCTTTATCGTGAGATCGACCTTCAAATCTAATCTTTTCACTCGATCTCTCGAGGGGGAAATGTACCAGTGTACTTCTTTTCATTGGGGCATCCAAAAAAATCAGAAAATTTTTCAATTTTGATTACGACAAGTTTATTCTTTGAACCAATGCAGCAAGTACATTGCTTCAAAGAGGGGCAAAATGTAGACATGCAAAATTGACATCATGCATATCTAACTGAGCATATTCTCCCATCAATTAAATAAACCAAGTTTAATTGATTTAATCTCTAAAGATCATCCATCTAAAATTAAATAAATTAACTTTATTTAATTTGATCCTCTCATTATTCCCCTTAGCTAAATAAACCAAATATTTATTTAACTAAATCTTTATCACTTTTCATCTCCCTTTGATTTGATTTAAATCCCTAAATCAAATTGATCAAAACATCCTAATCATCATTAAGCTAATATAATCTTGATTAAACTAACTTAACCACCCACTTGCACAAATAAATCTATTTATTGATTTATTAAAATCCTTATTTTCTTTCAACATGGTATATTTGAGGAATATTCCCCATTCAACATTTTCACAATTTTAAATTCTTTCATGTCCCCCACTCAACAATTTTAAATTTGAAAGTCTTACATGTCCCCCACTCAACAATTTTAAATTCTTACATGTCCTCCAGTCAACAATTTTAAAATCTTTGGCACATTGACCAAAATGTGCTCATCTTCAAGCCTATCACAAGTTGACAAGTGGCCTCTTTTCATTGGCTTGTTATTGATCCCACATTGCTCTCTCATAAGCATTCTTTCAACTTGAGAATCTTTAAATAGAGACGTCATTCTTCAACAAATCGTCTACAATCTCATGCAAGGTTACTCTCTTTATTTGAGAGCTAATTTTTCCCATTTATCATCTTAGCATTTTCAGCATGGAGCTTAAGCAAGGATTTGGAAAGGGCTTCTTTCTATAAAAGCACCAATCCACTATAAGATGCTAGTTTGATTTTTAGAGTGATGTTTTTCTATGTTTTGCTTGCTTCTTTTGCATTATTCTTGTGATCAAATGAATCTTATAGGGAATATTTTGTTTTCTTTGGTTTACTAACAATGCTAAAGGCTTTTGTTTTTGAGCTAATGCAGATTTAAGGTTCTACACTAGCGCCAATATGAGGTCATCCATTAAAATCTGCAAATACTAAACTTCAAGCATGGGTTAGTATTCTACAAATCCATCAAAATTCCCCTATGAAATAATGCAAAATGCCTTTTAACATGATAACAAAACAAACTAAATTGAAAGCATAAGAAATACATAATGCATACCTATTCCATATTGGATTGGTGCTATTGTGGAAAATAGCCCTTTCCCAATCCTTGTTGAAGCTCAAGTGATGAAATGCAAATGGTTCAGAGCAAAATTACTTCTCAAACCAAGAGAGTAACTTTGCATGAAAATGTAGATGATTTGTTGAAGATGATGCCTCTATTTAAAGATTCTCAAGTTGAAAGAATTCTTATGAGAGAGCAATGTGGGATCAAGAACAAGACAATGAAAAGAGGCCACTATCAACTTGTGATAGGCTTGAGGATGAGCACATTTTGTCAATGTGCCAAAGATTTTAAAATTTTGACTGGGGACATGTAAGAATTTAAAATTGTTGAGTGGGGAATGTAAGACTTTCGAATTTAAAATTGTTGAGTGGGGGACATGAAAGAATTTAAAATTGTGAAAATGTTGAATGGGGAATATTCCTCAAATATGCCATGTTGAAAGAAAATAAGGATTTTAATAAATCAATAAATTGATTTATTTGTGCAAGTGGATGGTTAGGTTAGTTTAATCAGGATTAGATTAGCTTAATGATGATTAGGATGTTTTGACCAATTTGATTTAGGGATTTAAATCAAATCAAAGGGAGATGAAAGGTGATAAAGATTTAGTTAAATAAATATTTGATTTATTTAGCTAAGGGGAATAATGATAGGATCAAATTAAATAAAGTTAATTTATTTAATTTTAGATGGACGATCTTTAGAGATTAAATCAATTAAACTTGGTTTATTTAATTGATGGGCGAATATGCTTAGTTAGATACACATGATGTCAATTTTGCATGTCTAAATTTTGTCCCTCTTTGAAACAATGTACTTGCTACGTTGGTTCAAAGAATAAACTTGCCATAATCAAAATTGAAAAAATTTCTAATTTTTTTAGATGCCTCAGTAGAAAGAAGTACACTGGTATAGTAAGTTAAGGTTTATTTTGAGTTGGAGGTTTGTTTGAAGGTGGGTAATGGATGAGTTTAGGTTGAATATGATTAACATCCCTTAATGAGGGAGAATCTAGTGTTAAACTTCATCATCTTCATTTAAGGGCATAATATCATTATTTTCAATGCTTTCCTTTTGTTGCATCATGATATCCTCCCTAAGAGGAGAGTTTTGAGAAGAAGTACAAACTATATGCTCTTTACATGCAAGGGTTGATTCTTCTAAAATTACTTCAGTGCAAGTAAGGGAATTATCAATGGTTTAATTTATTTGGTTGTCGATAATGGAGAGATTAGGGGAATACTCTATGTGATTGTTGATGTTTCTCTAAGGTCTCATTCTCTTGTTCCATATTATCTACCCTAGTAGGAGAGCTTGTAATATGTTCATTCATAGTTAAATTTTGTAAAGAAGCTTCATCACAAGTAGGGGAGGCATCAAGAGAAGGACAACTATGATTTTCATGCTTACTAAAAAGATCTTCCCAAATGATAGGAGCATTAGGGAAGGGAGAGACAAGATTCTCATGATGCTCAATAGGTATATCTTCTAGCACTAGTTACCTATGCTCTTTGCATAGACTTGAGATTAGGAGAAGGGAAATTTTGATTGTCATGGCTATGAAGACTAGGTAAGGTGATGGTTAGAAATATTTCTATGATCTCATCCTCTTGTTGTCTAATGTCTTCCAAAGGGTGATGAGGAGAGGGACAATCAATAACCTCAATACTTGTGTCTTCTTTCACTAATATACCTTCATCACTAATAGGAGAGGTATCAAGAGAAGAAAAAGTATGATTGTTAAATGATTGTCTACACTACCATCCTCACCAATGGGCAATATAATGTTCAAGATTGTATCAATGGTTTGATCAAAACTATGACTAACATGTTTCTTAATGACCTCTTTTTTTTTTTATCAAAATTGAACTCACAATCTGGGGATGTTGTACTTATGCAATCCATTTTTAACCATATCAAAGCAACATATTTTGAAATAAAAAATGCTAGCATGAAAAAGTAAAGAGAGTGCAATGAAATTTTTAAATACAATTTTTCATAAATGAAACAAGGGTTTTTTTAAATTACATTATGAAAAAACTTGAAAGATGAAAGGTTGTAAATGCAAATTTTGAAATTTAGTAATGCATGAGGGTGATCCCACAATACTGGTTTGCAATTTTTTGCCAAACTGGACACTAAACTAATTTTTTTTAACTAAATCTTCACTTTCAGGCACCTATAGTGACTAAAACATGAGAAATTTGAAGATGATGAAAACTAGTGATTTGTGACATTTTTTTTGTAGATTCTAAATATATTTTTTTCAAAAATTTTGGAATCATATTTCACTTCTTTTTCCATCTCCTTCAAAAACTAGTTTATTTCAGTAAACACCATTTTTAAGGAGTGATGCTCACTGTATACAAAATAAATTTTTGTCCATGAAGGATAAAATTCTTTTTTCTTTTTTTTTGAATTTAGATTTTTAACTATGATATGTAGCACTTTCATTTGGTTTCATAGTGTTTTATTGAATATTTTTTCCTTAATCAAGTTTCAAAGTCAACTAATTACAATTCATACATAGGCAGACTGTATACAACTTTTTTTGTATGTATTGAAGGGTATGTGCAAGATCATCATGGAATAAACAAGCCCTTAAGTGGTGAAAATTTTAGAAAGATAAGAGTTAGGAAACTTGACGTAAAAATTTGAATAAGTTATCTATACTATTTCAAAAATATGTAAGAATAGAATATGTAGCAAATTGAATGTAGTTTCTAAACTACTAGGTTTTTTTTTTAAAATCTATTTGGTGAAAATTTAAAATTTCAATGCAATAGTACTTAAATTTTAGGGAAAAAATAAGTAGGTGTCTGTCTGGCCACCTTAACCACAATAAAATGATAATATTTTTTTATAATATTTTAGACATAAGTAGAGTACTTATGTCCGGATGTGATGCATATTTCTTTGTAATTTTTTTCCAAGTAAATAATTAATTATGAATATTTTACAACAACTTTTAAAAAATATAAAAAACTTGTATGCCTGACCACCTTAACTTGGTCAAACTTCATGAAATTCATTTTTTTCCTTTTTTAATCCTATAGTATGTGAAGCATAGAATGTGATGCATGTTTTGGATTCCAAAAATGTGATACCGTTTGAAAGCTATAGATGTTTTTGAATTAGCCTATCAATTAGGACTTTAGTCGTAATTCAAATAGAAAATGAATAATAATTATTAATTAAATTCAAAGTATAGCATAATTTATATTGGTGGAAAGCTGAGAATTTCCTCTAAAAACCCTTTTCATTTCATCAAATTTGGGTAATAAAAAGGTCGTCAGCCACATACCCTACAAATACCCAACATATCACCACTTTTTGGCCCATCATGATCTCGCACATACCCTGGAATTGTTTTTCTTTTGTTGGATCAAGGATTTCAATATGTAATGCATTGATATTTTTCAAAAAAAAATTTGACAATCTGCTATTTTTCCACATGTGCAGAACATAGAGATTGATTTTTCAGTGAAAACCCTACATTCACAAGAAATAAAAAAATAAATATAATAATTAAATTAAATTTATTTAAAATTATACTTTTTGGCAAGCTTATAATAAGGACTACATATTTAAAAAAATTAAATTTTAAAATAATTCATTTCATCCCCCAAAAGGTAAATCAAAAGTGATTTTTTATCAGCATTTTGATAGGTGTAGAGGAGACTCTATTATATGTATGGTTTAAAACTAGTGGGGTTCTATCCAAGGGGGTTTGTCTAAGGTGGTTCAATCAAACCCTCTTCAATTGGAATCCTTTATATGGAACTTTTCAAGGTTTAAATCATTATATTTTCTAACAATATGTGATTTTAGCAAAAATCAAGATCTCTTGGAAATTGTAAACTAGTATTGTGGGATCACTCATGAAATGAGCTAATGTAAGCTAGATCTAGTGAAATGCATGTTACAAAAAATCAACCAATTGATATAGATAGTTAATGAAACCAAACAAAAGTTGAAAAATAGGGTTTTTAGTACTATAAAAGGCAGTTTTAGGGGTGCAAAGAGACTAATTCGCCCAAGGTGGTGAATGAGTCCTAGTGGGGATTTTCTTTCAAAAAATTAGATTTTTTTGATTGATTTTTATGTATTTTTCATTGTATGAAACAAATCTAAGATGCAAATGTAGAATTTCAGAAATTTCTAATGATTTAACATACAAAAATTTAACCTATATTCACTTTCACTAATGCAAAATTTGAAACCATAGAATGCAACTTAACTAAAGAAAAATGAAATTCAAGATAATTATATGATGATGATGGACTCCAAATTAGACAAGAAGGTATTAAAAAGTTAGGTTCACCAAAATGAACCAAAGATTTTTGGGTATGGCAAATCTCTTACACTTCTAGGGTTTTGCGCCTAAAAAGAGAGAGGTACACCAAAAACCTTGATGGCTCACTCAAGACTAATGAAATTGTGATTAAAATTTGTCTAAGGGAATCGATATAAATGCTAAAACTAATAAAAGAGAATAACTATTAAATGAAAACCTAAAAAATGCAAGATGTTTGAAAGCATAGTGTAGTATGCAAACATATATTGAATGACCTAGAAATGACCAAGAAACAAAATAGAAAATTGTAGAAATGAAGATGTGCACCTAGAAATGTGTTGAAGACTAGAATGAGGAGTGGAAATGTTGTTGATTCTAAAATTTTGACCTATTGGGACTCATACGCCATTCTAGGTGACTTAGTTCAAGATCTAGAAAACTATTCTAGAGCCCATTTCAGCCCAATGGGTATTTGAATCTACAAAAGTTTCTGAAAAACATGTATAGTGGGACTCATATGTCATTGATGCGATTTATTCCACTTTGGCTTTTCTAAAAATTTGAAAGTGGAAATGGAAGCTCTCAATTTGCACTTTCTCCTCCTTTACGTATCCTAGTTTGAAACTTCCAAATTGGGGCATGTAAGTGAATTTTTGTGAATATTTTAATCTATAAAATAAGGAGATCATTCCAATAAGTTTTCAACTTAATATTTAATGATTTCCAAGTCTTTAAGGTACCTAAATCTGTAAACACACAAAGAAAGAGAGAGACATGTTGAATGTTATGGAATGGGGGTTTGCCTTGGTCAAACCCCTTTTTAGGTAATTAAAATATTTAAATGACGAAATAAGATAATGAAGCATGAAATAATGGAATTAGAGAATTTCCATGACGACATATCTTGAATTTTTGCAACAATGGATGAAGAATTTTCCCTTGAATTCCTTAGAAAACTATCTTGATGGCTTAAAATGCTAAAACTAGCTTGCTTGACTTGAAAACATGAATAAATGATGGATGAATAATTAATGAGTTATGAATTAGGGTTTAAAAGTTTTCTTATATAGGCAATCCTCCTAAAATGTCTATTAATTTGATCCCCAAGGCCTACATGGAGGAAAATTAAACTTAAAACCCAATTTTTCTCACTCAAGCCTTGAAAATAGCCCAAATAGGACTAAGTCCCCAAGTTGGGTGACTTAGTCCCACCTAGATGGGACTCACTCACCCAGATGGGTGACTTAGTCCCATTGGGGCTCCTTTTCTAGCTGAATTGTCAGGAAGTGAAGAAATCAGGTTTATATGTTGATTTTATCAAGTCTTTGATCAAAATAAGCCTCAAGATGCATAATACATGGTCATAGGGGCCTATTAATAATAATTTAAGGAGAAATTAGGGATAGGGACATAAATTTCAATGTGAAAGTGTGATTAAATACACTTTACAACATTAAAATGAGGTCCACTTAGCCTAGAAAGGCACAACATCCAATGTGAATGTGTAAAAAATATTAAAAAACTAGAATAAATTAGGTTTAATTTACAAGCCTTCTAAATCAATGTGATAATCCAATTAAATACATTTTACAATATTGAATTAAGGAGAAAACAGGTCCATTAGACTTAAACACATAATAAAATTTTAGAAAAGTGTGAGTCATTTAGAACACTTTACAACACCTTTAAAAGACATGCATTTTATTTAATTTGAAAGGGTCCAAGACCTAATGTGGATGTGTAAAAAACCTTAAAACACTAGATGAAGGTGATATTAAGTGTTATGTTTCATCAATTATTCTCAGATCAAGCAAGAAATGCCTTTTTCTATGCTACACCTTGAATGTTTGTTTAGTGTTATTACTTTCATTCTAAGAATGAATTAAATTATATTAACACCTATAGAGGTTTATGCAACTATGTGCTAGGATTAATAAGTATGACTAGTTGAGTTTTTGGTATCAATGGTGTAAGGAATCATCTAGTAGGAAGGGTTATGATAGAATAAATGTTGTCTTGAATTTTAAGTTAGATGGTTTAGGTGACACCACCCTAGAATATGGCACTAATCACTTAATGTTTCAATTTCCTGAGACTTTTGTGGAAGCTACAAATTTAATTCAATTTACTTATCTATCTCAATGTAATTGTGTGTCAGGTTTAATGAGTTATATCTCTCATGTTTAAATTGGATATTTCCATGAGGGTTAGCCGAATCTTTAAGATATTATGTCCATAAAGAATTTAAAGGAAAATTAACTATTTACAGTGTTCTGGATGCTTTAGCACATGAGTATCTATAATCACATTATTAGGATCACCCTTTTGGGTTCATAGAGCTTGAAGTGTAAGGGAGAGAGGGTTTAAATTCAATCTCCCATTCATTGGCCAATGTCTCCTTGAATCTGACCGTTAGGCCTGACAACCCTTTAGGATTCAATTGGATTACAAATTTGAGTACCAATAGATTAGAAATAATAAAAAGATACAAACCAAAATCAAACTGACACACTAATACAAAGAAGTAGTTATGATGTCTAATGGTAGAAGGAAACCCACTAAAAAAACCATAGATATAGAATTCCATGTTTAAAAGGGAATAAGAAGTGGTTGATATAAACTATTTTTTTATTAGCATGCTTAGCTTCATGACAAATAGAGCATGATTGAGTGAAATATTCCACTTATTTCCTATGGAAGGCTTCTTTGAAATTTTATTTCTTTACTTGAGTTCTAGAATATATTTATGTTTGAGGTTACACAATTAGGGATAGCAACTTGTATTGTTTTAAAAAATCTTAGTTGTGTGTTCATTCACTACCCTTAGTCACTAATCCTCTCATTCATTTCATGTGTTATCTTATTACATGAGCACATGAATCCCTCACTCATAGCCTCTATGACCTTTCACTACTCAGTAGTTATATTCCAAGGCTAAACTACTTATCATTTGAAGATATCTATTAGTAGATGAACTCCTATTTTGTAGTTGAGATACTATGCCAATAGTTAATCTATATGCCAACACCAATTGCACACACTATATTCACAACCTCGACCACTTATCTCTAATTACCTCAATGCATTCATTTTTTTGTTACAAGACCGTGACTATGTCGGCCCCATCTTAGTAGGAAAGTTGAGAAGGATAAATCAAAATATGACTTGCATAATATTAAATCTAGTTGCATGTTCATTCCTTATCATATTTCCACACCATTGTGTGCCCTCCTCTTTATCATTCTCTTAACTAGGTGGGCCACCTCCTCTTAAGTGTACTAGTTTCATGGATAAATAAAATGATACATGTGGCCATATAACTAAAGTTAAATTATTCTCTAAGGTTCAAGGGGAAGAAAAATCCATGATGAAAATATTATGGGCCTAAAATTAATACATGATGGCATGCAATTTTGGGCCTAAAAATCAAAGTACTATGATTAACATCTATTTTTATCAAAATACAAACAACAATTAAATTAAGCATAAGAGTTAGTAACACAGAATTAAAAAACATACAATGATTTCACCAAATTAACCCTTATTGTGTCATGGAATGGTGGTTGTTTTCATAGATGGTTGGATGTGAGTTCTTGTGCTGGAAACATAAGTTTTCAAGTGATATGATTTCTTATTTATAATGCTTTTGGTTGAAGAAAATTTTAGAAATTTGGAAGAACCAAATGATTGACATGATGTTATTTAAGATGAAATCAATGACTCATATTGATTGAAATCCATATGAAAAGGGGATGTAGACAAGTTTC
>VDFB02105785.1:173720620-173777078 GCA_007258455.2 Sequoia sempervirens
AGTCTCATTTACACCTATTAAAATGTTGATAAAACCAATTTGATTTACCTTTGGGGACAATGAATTCATTTTAAAATTTTAACATTTGCATGCATGTAGTCCTTATTATAATCTTCCCAAAAGTAATTTTAAATAAATTTTATTTTATTATTAAATTTGGCTATTTATTTCTTTGTGAAATGTAGTTTTCACTAAAAATCAAGATCTATGTTCTGCACATGTGGAAAAATAGCAGATTATCAAATTTTTTATTTAAAAAATATCAGTGCACTAAATATTGAAGCCCTTGATCCAAAAAAAAAAATTGAATTTTGATACATACAAAAAAATTTATGTTCTATACAATCTGCTTATGTCTGAATTATAATTGGTTTGATTTTAAAACTTGATTAAGGAAAAAATATTCAATAAAACACAATGAAAACAAATGAAAGAACTAGATATTGTACTTACAAATCCAAATTCAAAAAAGTTGGAATTTTAACCTTCATGGACAAAGAGTTATATTGTATATGGTGAGCATCACTCCTTAAAAATGGTGTTTACTGAAGAAAATTAGTTTTTGAAGGAGATGGAAAAAGAACTACAATATGATTCCAAAAAATAAGAAAAATATATATTTAGAATATACAAAAAAAAAATTCGCAAATGACTACCTTGCATCATCTTCAAATTCCTCATGATTTAGCTACTATAGATGCTCGAAAGTGAAGATTTAGTTAGAAAAAATCAATTCAATGTCTAGTTTGGCAAAAAATTGTAAACCAATATTATGGGATCACCCAATAAGGAATGAGTTATGAATTAGGGTTTAAAAGCTTGTTTATATAGGGAATCATCATAAAATGCCCATTAATTTGATCCCTAAGGCCGACATGGAAGAAAATTAAAGTCAAAACCAATTTTTTGCCTGCTCAAACCTCAAAAATGGCCCAAATGGGACTAAGTCTCCAAGCTAGGTGACCTAGTCCCACTTGGATGGGACTCATTCACCCAGATGGGTGACTTAGTCTCACAAGAGCTCTTTTGCCAGCTAGATTGTTGGGGAGTCAAGAAATCAAGTTTATATGTTGATTTTATTAGGTCTTTGATCAAAATAAGCCTCAAGATGCACAATATGGGGTCATAGGGGCCTATCAATGATGATGTAAAGAGTAATTAGGGATTGGGAAAAATTTCAATATGAAAGTGTGATTAAATACACTATACAACATTAAAATGAGGCCCGCTTAGCCTATAAAGGCACAACATCTAATGCGAATGTGTAAAACATATTAGAACACTAGATGAAAATAGGGTTTAACTTACAAGCCTTCTAGATCAATGTGAGAATGCAATTAAATACATTTTAAAATATTGAATTAAGGGGAAAATAGTTCCATTAGACTTAAATCCTTAATAAAATTCTAGAGAGTGTGAAAGTCATTTACAACAATTTACAACATCTCTACAAGACATACATTTTATTTTATTTGCAAGGGTCCAAGACCTAATGTGGATGTGTAAAACACCTCACAACACTAGAACAAGGTGATATTAAGTCCAATTTGTAATCAATTATTCCCATATCAAGAAAGAAATACTTTTTCTATGCTACATTTAGCCCCCACTTTAGCGAGAGGATGAACTCGCTTCAAACTCACACTAAAGTAGAAATTGAAGAGGATTTTAATTGTACCTATGTAGATGATAAAGAATGACAAATATCAAGGTATCGATCAAGTCCCCAAAATATGAGATCCTACATCATATGAACATAAGCACAAGAGGACATGCATAGGGTGAATGATTTGCAACAAAACAAGATACATGATCATGCAATGGCAAGAACTAGAAGGAAGAGACAAGTGAAAATTAGAAAAAGGTGAATCAAGCTTTGACTATTTTCAAACATGATGTGGATCAGATATAGTCTATTTATCCAAAAATGCATACTCACTTTGAGGCGATAGTTCAACTCTTGGTTGTTTTCTAGATGAGAAGTCCTAGAAGGTGAAAACGACACACTCATGGTTGGTATGCACTCACACACATTGGTGGATATGGGGAAATTCATGACTCAAAATGGGATTCCTACTCAACCATACGAAATTCATACTTCCTGATAAATTTGACAAGGCACCACACAATGATCTTCAATCTCTATGAGGCAAGAAAAGCTTCATATGCTTGAAACTCCTAGACATTGTAAATGCAAGATAGTATCAGGAATGTTCAAAGGGATTTTACTTATTTTGTACAAGGTCTCATCTTAAGGAACATCATGCTTAATGTATCCAAGAGAAGAAAAGTGAAAATGGTCTCATCTTTTTCCAAGAGAGGACAGGTGCAATGTCTCATCCTGGGAAACATTGTACCTAATGTTTCCAAGAGGAAATTATAAGAAAAATAAAATCACACAATGAAATATGAGTGACAATGTATGCCCCCACTTTAAAGTGGTTGCTAACATCATTACTGTGGGTAATTGCTTTAAAGAAAAAGATGAAATGAGAGCTTATTCAGAAAGCCCTATGTGAAGTCATATGTTTCCTATAAGCTATGTCATGAAAAAGGTAGTATGTCACATGCGAGACAACTTAAGGCATGTCATCCACATCTAAAGCTTGGTCTTATATGTTCATGAAAGGTTAAAAATGAGCCAAAAGAGACAATGACAAGTGACATACGAGGACAAGGCTAGCTAAACCCTTGCCCTGACTTAGAGCAACATAAGGATGAGCCAAAATGATTGATGAGAAACATGCTAGAGTGAAAATTAGTATCACTTGGAGGAACTAGGTGACCGCACATAAGGAAGAGCACCAAACCCCTTAAGTTGTTGGATTTTACTACTCAAAGCCTTACATTCATTAGTAAAATGACCATGAAATTTGTGATAGGTGCAAAATGAGGTCTTGTAATAGAATAATCTTTCGATTTCATGTAGGAAGGGAGATCAAGTGATCTTGGAGGAGTCTCGAAAAGATACCCTCTTGGTCAATAGTAGAAGGTGTTCTTGTAGTTTGCAAAAAATATACTTCTTTCTTAGTACAAGATGTCATACTTACATAAGAATCTTTAGATTGCGATATTTTGTTCTCTCCTTTGTAGGAGGGTGTAAAATCTAACGAACTAAAATCATTAATGTTTTGTGAGATGAAAATGAAATTAAGTGAACATTTCTTTGCTTGTTTCATTTATTGCAATGGATAACTTTCAAGACCACTAGTGTCTATTAGTTTAGGATGCACTACCTTGAAGGTTAGTTTAGAGGAATCTTTTGTAAGAGTGTTGATATTAAGTGAAGATTTATTGATTCCTATAAAAGGAGAATAACCAATACCATGAGTCATTTCTTGCATGTTAGGTTTGATGGGGATATAGATACCTTTTTCTCTAGCACTACATCCTTTTCCACTATATCCAAGTTGTTTTATAAGCTCGTAACCTTTTCCATGAAGCTTCTTCATCTCTTTTGGATTCGGTGGTTGTTGGTGATCAACTTCATCAAATTTTGTTCTCTAATTTATTGCCTTGTGTTCTAAAGTAGTAGAGGCGAATGCTTTTGGAGGATATTTAAAGTTTTGTGTGGACAATACTACATTTATGTGTCCCTTATTTTAATCTTTGTTTATGATATTGTACTCACACATGAATGTATGTTCAAAGTATAAGGAACCCCAATAGCTTCATGACTTGTTCAACATGTTTTTATTTGTCTTTTTGTTGCATGGGTTCTAGTTGTGTGGTTGGTGTAAATTTTTTTGAGGGATTATTTTTTTTCCTCAAGTTGTAAGGCACTATAAGGCTCAAGATCAACATCAAGTGTGTACACTTTGTTGTTTTTGATTTATTTCATTTTATGATGAAGAGTAGAAGGAACCTCATTCATCGCATGAATCCATGGTTTGACTAAGAGGAGATTATACGAAAGATCATCTGGCATAACATGAATCAAAGTTTCCAATGTGACCTTCCCAACTGCAATAGGCAAAGTGATCACACCAAGCAGTTTTTTAATACTGTCAAATACATTAAGAGAAAAAGAGTTAGGTTGAATTTTTTATTTATCCACAAGAAACCTATCCAAAAGGTTTATGCTACACACATTAAGGGTTGAGACATTGTCAACAAGGGTTTTCTTAATCCCTATTTTGTTGTATTGTGCTATGATCATAAAAGAATCATTTTGTTCTTCTACTTCCAAAGGGAGGAGTTGAATTTGGTGGAAAAGAATGTTAGCATTTAGTCCTTGAATTATGGCGACCATGTCATTCAGTTGTGCATTGGAAGGGATAGGAACTTGTTGCAAATCACTTTGAATCATGTTGTGGTAGTGAGGGGACACTTGGATAAGGTCCCATAAGGATATCTTAGCAAGAGTGTTCTTAAGTTGTTCAACAAAATTGTACTCCTTGCCACTCTGTGAAGGTAACACAAGGAGGACCTAGCAAGATGGGATTAGGAAAAGGTAAAGTAGTTGGGATTGGTTGTTGTGGTTGAAGATTATTTCTAGTATTATATGTATGAGCAATGATATTATGACTTGGTTGCTGCAAAAAAATATTCTTAGGTGGATAGAGGGTAAGTGTAGCCACACAAAATTGACATCATGCATATCTCACTAAGCATATTCGCCCATCAATTAAATAAACCAAGTTTAATTGAATTAATCTCTAAAGATCATCCATCTAAAATTAAATAAATTAGCTTTATTTAATTTGATCCTATCATTATTCCCCTTAGCTAAATAAATCAAATATTTATTTAATTAAATCTTTATCACCTTTCATCTCCCTTTGATTTGATTTAAATCCCTAAATCAAATTGGTCAAAACATCCTAATCATCATTAAGCTAATCTAATCCTAATTAAACTAACCTAACCACTTGCACAAATAAATCAATTTATTGATTTATTAAAATCCTTATTTTCTTTCAACATGGCATCTTTGAGGAATATTCCCCATTCAACATTTTCACAATTTTAAATTCTTTCATGTCCCCCACTCAGCAATTTTAAATTTGAAAGTCTTACATGTCCCCCACTCAACAATTTTAAATTCTTACATGTCCCCTACTCAACAATTTTAAAATCTTTGGCACATTGACCAAAATGTGCTCATCCTCAAGCCTATCACAAGTTGACAAGTGGCCTCTTTTCATTGGCTTATTCTTGATCCCACATTGCTCTCTCATAAGCATTCTTTCAACTTGAGAATCTTTAAATAGAGGCATCATCCTTCAACAAATCATCTACAATCTCATGCAAGGTTACTCTCTTTATTTGAGAGCTAATTTTCCCCATTTATCATAGCATTTTCAGCATGGAGCTTAAGCAAGGATTGGGAAAGGGCTTCCTTCCATAGAAGCACCAATCCACTATAAGATGTTGGTTTGATTGTTAGAGTGATGTTTTTGTATGTTTTGCTTGCTTCTTTTGCATTATTCTTGTGATCAGATGAATCTTATAGGGAATCTTTTCTTTGCTTTGGTTTACTAACAATGCTAAAGGCTTTTTTTTTGAGCTAATGCAAATTTAAGGTTCTACAAAATGGTACTAGAAGGAGGGCAATGCTTTTGATAGAGATTTGTCCAAGAATATGAGTTCCATATATTGTTTAGTTTTTACTTGAAATCCTTCCTTCATTGATAATCTTGAAATATTTGGTCTTAGAGGTTAATATAATAACTTTGCATACATGCTGCAAGAAGTGGTGGTTTATTTCAAATGCCTCATTTTATTTATTTCTTTGGTTTTGTATAGATGCTGGGATTAAGAGGCGTATGGGTGTTTCTTTCATCTTTGTCCTTATAATTGTTGTTTACCTCCTTTAACGATTCTAAGGATCCTTTTTTATTAATCTATTACACTCCGTATAGTTGTGTTCTCTTTAAGCAATGACTTTAGATAGGACAGGTTGTGTTCTTTAATAGAGGGAATCGTTAAGTCTTTTCTAGCACAGATTGGGTGAATCATATATTTTGCACCATTTGGAGAGACAAACACTTCATTAAGTATTTTTTCATGTTTGTATTTGTTGCTTGGCCTACGTATATTTATTGTTCTATTCCATATACCTTGAATCTATCTAAAGTCACTGCTCTACAAAAATTGTATTTAATATAAAGCTTATGTGGTGTTGCTGCAACCATGGACATAGATGATTTGATCTATGATATTTTAAGCGAATTTTTAATTTTTAAAGGATCTATCTGTTCTGCTATTTTTATTAGCTACTATGGTCATAAATATGAATTTAATAAGTATTGAGTAAAGTCTTGAATCTGGAAATTGTTCTGTTGTGCATTAATATGCATGTTGTAGATAAAATTTGTTGTACAAATTATGTGTATTTTTTATGCTTCCAATTCTACAGAGGTAATTTCAACTACAATATCTAACAAAATTTTGTTGTCCTTCGCACTTTCATTATATGCCATTTCATTTTTCCAAAGCTTGCATCAGCATATAGGCTAGGAGGTTGCTGGCCAAAGATTGCCTTTGAACCTGGCAATCACATCTGGTTGAAAGTTTTTTCTTTTTCTTTTTTTTAATGCATTGGTTCCATATCTGACTGTCATGTCATTTGATGAAACTACATTCCTTGAAGATTTCTTTCAAACAGTTCATATGCCTTGTCTGTACTTCACCTTATAACCGCCAATGGCATTTGATAGGCCATGAGACCACATCTCTCTTTTGGGTATTCTGTCAAGCTATTCATACATACATTTTGACACAACTATTAACAAGGTGTAACAATGTTCCCCTCTTGCTGAAAGCTATGTGACTAGACTTTAGAAATGAACCTCAAACATGAATTTCAACTCCATTTCTATGATTTTGAGTACTTTCTCATAGGGAAAACATTTATTGATGAATAATCTTCTTTTCTTTACCCGAACTCCCTAATTATCAGTTGCTTCCCAATCTTCTTGTTCCCGCACTTTTGAAATAGTGACTATGCCTTTTACATCCAACAAAGATTTCCAACTGAGATATGTCAATTTTGATGCATCTAATTACCCAGATGCTAGGGTTTTTCATGTTCATCGATCCACACATTTGCTATACTATCTGACTATAAAATCACATGGACACTGAAGAAGAACACATAAGCCTCTACTTTGGCTATGTTTGCATACTTGGTGGGATGGTGAAACCAGAAGCTGTGCCCCATACTCTACTGGTGCTATTACAAATAAACATGAGTGCAATGAGACATGAATTTCATGCAAACCAGAAGGTGTGAATAGTGCAAGGCGTAAAATGCTTCATTAGCTATGATTATGTCTCCTATCGCATGACATGGGTTTTAAGCATTAGTGGATGTGTATAGTGGAGGCATGTTTTAGTGCTAACTAAATGTTCTTTGTCAAGATTTGAAATAGTTTAGCATTCTTGTAGAATTTATGACTTCCCATTCCAGTTGTCATCTATTTTAGTCAATTTTCTTTTTGTATGGTGGCATTTATTTATGTCTGTCAGCTGATTTAAAATGGTATGATATTGATGGCAGAGACGTCCATTTTCTTCTGTATAGTAGAAAAATCACTTTAATGAAGTTGTTTGGGACTGCACATCAATTTGTCCTCCTGTCAAAAAGTCTCATTCCTTAACTAAGGCATCATGTCAAATAGCCTTTACATGGCTCAAAAGTGGCACGATGTTTTTTAGCTCAATTTTGTTTTTATGTACTATTTTCTAATTGAAATTCAATGTACTCGATCTTCTCTAGAGTGTGAATCCATAAATACAAGCCGAGCAATAGATATTCGATGTATTATTAAATAAAATTCTTCTAACATTTCTGTTTGTGCATTGAAGTGCTCCAATCGGTCATTTTTAGTTGGAGAGTTTCTAAATTTTCTTAACTAAATCTGCACTTTATGAGTGATAGTCGCTTCAATAATTAGCCATTTTTCTTGATCTTTATGTTGATTTGAATTTGAATTGGGCGTTGCCTTCAAAAAAAATTAGTGGATCTACACATTTATTCCAATGTGTGCCATCTAAGTTTGCTACGTAGACAATGTTGCGAACCACTACACTAAGAAATGTCTTATCACACCATCATTTGTTTGGATTGTAGCATCATAATAACAAATAGAATTCAAGGAGGTAATTGTCTTGTTGTGCAGCTTATATGCATTGTATCTAGAGGCTTACGCTACTGTCTATAAATCGTACATTTGTTTGTCAAAAAAAAAAAAAAACAATTGTCAACTTCCCTAGGTGACTTATTGCTGATTCGCTGCAGGGCATCTAACCTAGAACACAAACTTTGAGTTACTAAAATAGGATTATTATATTCTTCCCTTTGGAATCGTGTGGTTAAGCCACTAAGGCTGTAGAATAAAACATGTTGCAATGTACATTTCTTCTTTTTGCAACTAGATGGGAGCAGTTAATGCATGATTAAAGTTTTTCAACTGCTAACATTTATTGACAGATTTGGTTTCAATCCTGCCTTGATTTTTGACTTATTGCAAATCATCAGCTTTACTTAAGTTCTATAAATTTCAACAGGTTGAGTGAAAGGGATTTGGGATTTTACTTCAAATGTTGTAAATCTTTATCTATGCATAGTATCAAGACTCTAATCAATGCTTATCTTTCTTTTATTATTTTGAAACCATTAGTATTGTTTGGAATTAATAACTAAAATAAAATGATTAAATCCTCACACAATTGCCTTCTTTTTTCTTATCATCTTGTTGGTGTCAAAGGTAAAGGTGAAATTTGATGTCAAAATCAAGCATTGGAATAAGAAATGAAGGATAATGAAGGACAACAAGGGTGAAAACAAAGGAGAACAAAGAAAATTGATGAAGGAAAATGAAACATGAGGATGATATCTTGAAGGACCAAAGTGTTTTTAAATACTTTAAGTGTTTGTTTAAACACTTCTTCATGAAATTGTTACCTCTTCTTTCTTAGGACACTAATTTTTGTTTGGGTTTAAAAAGAATCTTTCCAATTTTCGCAAAGGTTTAAAACCAACACTAGGAATACAACTTACTAGATTTTGTTTCTTGGATTAACAATTGAACAAAGTATCTCTCACTCATCTTTTGGTGCTTAAAAATAACTCACATTTTTCTTTGTGGATTTAAAAAGAACAAGTACAACTTTTTTTTGGGAAAGCTTACTTGAACTAACGTCATTGAAAAAGGATGTATGCACTTCTCTCGTGCTTTATAGCGATCCTGAGAATCAAAAGGCCTTTTTCATGATCTTAGGTTAAGACAAAGTAATAACCTCCACACTTCAATTTCGGTTTAAAATTGAACAAGATCTTGTGTGAGTGTGAGTGGGGACATTATCATGTATATTCTCTCTCTTTGTTGCCATGAAAGATTAATCGAGTTACGAATTTTGTCTTTACTCACTTTTGTTTATCCTATATGGCCTGACTTGGGGAAAAAGTAATCACCCAAGGGAACAACTCAACTGGTAACACTTTGAAGCCAAGAGTATTTCCAACTGGGATATAAATGTGGGTATTGGAAGAAAAGCCAATATCATGCGGTTGATTCCAATGAGATGGATCTGAAAGGGGACTCTTGCCATATTGGTAAATCTCCACGAATGGAAAGTCTAAAATAAAATCCTTGTTTGTAGTGGCCTATTAACTCATTCATCGAGTTTATCAAAGTTGTGCATTGGAACATAGATTCCAAGAAGTTACTTGCCATGCCTAATCTTGGTTGAAGTATAGAGGTTAAGACTTCATTCTTAACATACCTTTATACTCTTTCCTTGGTTGCATGTAAAATAATCTCTTGTACGAAGGGAATGAGGCAAGACCACCAAGAAAAACATACCAATTGAGCTAGGGTGTTATATTGCTTGAGAGTCAGTTTGAAAACATAGTGTGTGATCCAAAACATCAAAACCAACATTCAATAAATCATCAAAATTGCAAACCCTTTAGGAGAAGCAAATATCTTTGAACAAATTCACATGTTATTGCTTTCCCTTAGGATTCGTATCCTTAGAGGCTTCTAAGAATTTGGATTTTATCTCAATTTTCTCCTACTAAGGTCAACAATAGGTAACTCTTGCCCCAAATTTCCTTGGTTTCTGCATAATACACTTTGTGGGATAAGGGGAAAGTTGAGACATTAGACATCTAGATTCAAAATCTAATCAAGAGTGTGTTTTTGGTAAAAAGAATCCATTAAGCAAAGATTAAATCAATTGGACCCCACATATGTGCTTGGCATCTTTTGGTCATATGGTTTTCATACAAACATTGATCTTTTGATTTTGGAATTACTTTTAGAAAAAGGCATGTTCTTCACTATCTTGGTCTCAGAAATAGGTCCTTCATAGGTTCATTTAGGATCAAATCAAACACTTCATCCATCAAAACATTTATCATCTTCATCCCACAAACAACTTTAAAACTTTGGAAACATCATTCTAGACTTGGGTAGATCATCAAAATAAAAATCACCTTGTTTAGTTAGGATTATGGGAATGCATCCTTTCTCATACCTCTAGTTAAATTAAGCACACCTTTGAACAAGTTCATCCTAAGATAACATCTAACATCTTAGGGTTTACAAGCTCATTATCTAAATCCAATCAAACCAATCAAAATCAAACCCTAAGTCTAGCATTGATCCAAAGTCCCTAAATTTTCAACACTTATCATTCACCCCTTTTCATCCTTCATCTCATCATTGATCCTAAACACCTCAGAGGTCACTTTTGTAACAAGGTCAAAACACAAGAAGAACATGGAATACAAACTTGATCCATTCATCATGAGTAATCCAAGTCAACTAATCTATCAAAGCCTTATAATTTTTATTGATTATCAACACTCACATCTATACAAACCATACATAGGATCATTACCTTCGATGAATGTCAATGGCACAAGAAGTGTGAGTATGCCCAAATCAAATATTGGAACACATTTCCCAATGGTAGATCTAAATCCAAACCTACAAGTCTGTCAACCGAACAATCAATGCATGAGCCTTCAAATTAACATCATCCCACCAAATCCATACATACCAAAAGTTAATATACCAAGTACAAGTTTTCCAAACATGAATCCGGAAAACTTTGGGATAAATATGTTTGAAAATCATATGAATATTGTTCAAAATCCAAACAAGATGCTAATGACTGCAAGTCAAGGTAACACCATGCAAAATCAAAGTTACCTAAATCAAGGCAATGTGATTCCCAGCATCAACAATGTTCAATTTCAACCTATCATGCCAAATCTGAACATCATCCCAAATCAAAACATTGTCCAAAATCAATTTGTCCATGATCCCATTCGAAAAACACAAGTATGCATACAAAATTTTCTTGAACAAAGGCCAAATCAACTATATCAAGTGTGTCAAGATCAAATTTGGTGAGATCAAATTGCTACACTTACCAAAATAGATGAGTCATTGCGCCAAGAGGCATCTGCACTACCATTACCCATATCAACATCATTCCTTTGTTTAGGGCTTCCCTTTTTACCTAGCACCAATCACTCCATCCAAATCATTCCACCTAACACCAATCAAGCCATCACATCAAATCCTTTGAATATACTATCGACATCACACCAACATGTGGTATCTAATCAAACAACAAAGTTGATCCTAAAAAATCAAAACATGATCTCCCAAGGACGTATCACTTTAGTCATTCCAACCATCACTATCCCTTCAATCATTCCAGCCACCACTCTCACACCCATCACATCTCAACCCCTCACTACCATGATCACTCTGAGTGTATCTCAAATGCTTGTCACTACATCCAACATGATTCTGAATCAACCACCACTACCACCAAAACCAAACACAACAAGACAATATGATATTGCACTAAAAGCTCACCAGGCCTACCAAAAGGCCATCCAACAATATCTAAGCATGCAACAAGTAACACAAGCTCAACAAGTGCAACAAACCTCTCAAGCTACCCAACAAACACAAGCACAAACACAAAAAATGATAACTATTGGGGATAATGATGAACATTCAACCATTGGTGATCGCTTTGATAATCTCTTAACCATAATTGTTGAAAGAAATGATCAAGATCTATCCATCAAAGATCACATTGAATATGTTTCTATCTCATCCAAAGATCAAATCAACATACATCAAGAGTCACTTTTCCATCATGATCAAAATCCACCAACAATACCCGACAATAATCCAATTCAAGAAATGTCGACATCACTTGACCCTATGGTTGAAGACATTGACAATCTACCCACCACAGTTTTTGAAAACAATGATCAAAATCTATCCATCAATGAGCACATTCAAGATGTTTCTACCACATCCAACGACCAACACACCATACATCAAGAGCCACTTTTTAGTGATCTATTTCAAGGAGTGTTAGGATATTTGATCCTATTAATATAATGCATGATCCATTGACTAATGATCATGATGGAAATGTCTTTACATCACCTGATGAGTTAGAGGACATATCTCAAGAATTTATTCCAAAACATGATCATCATCTTTCACCAAGGTCTAGCAATGGTATTTTCCAAGACATTTTGACACCCTTTGACCTCTTGGTTACAGATGTCGAAAGAATCCTCAACTCGACACTTGATCTAAGTCCACTCAAAGATTAATAAGATATTGAGTCACTTCCTATGTCTAAGGATGACATCCAAGAACCATTTATAAGCAATCCATCCTTTGAAGTTGACCCATATCAAGAACTTGATACAAAGCATGTCGAAAGCAACTCCAAAATTAATCAAGATCAAGAATTCATATCTCCAGGATACTACAATGATGTAATGTACACTCTCCTATCTATGTAAGAAGATGTCACAAATGATGATCACATCCACATAGCACATACTCCTCCATCTACCCATGAGATGCTTTCTATGGATGGACACATAGATGATCTTCATTCAAAATAGGATCCCTTTATTCCTCACCTTGTTACACAAAAAGAGTAGGTTATTGATTCGTACAGTCAAACAGAGTTGTCAATAGTACGATTAGATATATCCAAAATCCAGACTAAAGACGTCATGTATGAAGATATCCAACATTATCAACTCAAGGAAGTAGGTCAGATAGAAAAAGATATTTTAGAGTCAATAGAGCATCCAAGTAAAATAATATCATATATAGTGGTCATTTGTTAGAGCATGTTTACTGAACAAGATTTCTCAAAACAAGCAGAATCAAGGAACGAAGGAGTCATTACAGCTATATTGGGGGCAACTTCGTCTCAAGTAAACATCAACATAAGGAGTACGAAGAATCCTTATGACGAAATTGATGTCAATACTATAACTAGCCACATCATGAATCTTCATTCACCCATCACCCCATCCATAAATTGGGATCAACTTCGAAGGAAAGATTTGAATCAAAGTACGATGAATGTTATCAAGGAAAAAGGAACTGAGAAGCATAATGGACAAATCAAATGCACATGGATACCAAAGAATACAAAGAAAGATCATCCCTATCAAACTCCATCAGTCAAAGAAACTATGGGGCAAAAAAAAGAAGGGAAAAGTATCCATCAAAGATGTCCACAAAAGAAAAAGTAGGCTTTTCAAGTGACATACAAGGTGTATCAAGCAGTTGGTCCTAATTCCATGCACACTTCCATATCCACCCATCATTGCTCATCTTCCCTAGTTTGGAGAGTCAAAAATTCCAAGCTATCAACCAATCCATCTTTTATCCCTAAACACACTCCATCCACACCTCCACACATGATATCCAATTCTCACATTGAACATGTATTGGAAACGACCCTTCATTATAAGGATTCTAAAGGCACTCTATCACGATGTGTGCATAGAGACAAAGTTAACTTCGGTGTCGATAAAGCAAATCAGAAATCACAAAAGTTGCATTCAAGTGCACGTATCTTAGCAAAGCAACTTCTTCAGGCAGGATACTAATGGTACATTATGATAGAAGCATCTACATTGACACCATTAGGTGGGTCAGCATGAATCTTTCAGAAAAAACCAAAAGATAAAATAATCAGAAAGATATGAAAATCCAAAAAAATTAGAAAAAGGATTGAAAACAATAAAGATAAAAATTGTCCTTTAGTGAAAACTACATGGGCAGCACTCTGGGCAAGACCATGATGAAAACCTGGCAAACAGGCGTCATGTGTAGAATCAAGCATCTACGTGTGCCACTTTAGGTGAAAAAATCTTATCCCATCCATAATAAAGCCAAAATTCCATCTGTCTCACCCATAATAAATCCATTTCATCCATGAACCATTTATCCAATCCATCTTTATCTGCCTGCATCCATCATCCAGGTTATCTTGATCTTGATGAAAGTTTGGGGCACACTTTATGCCTTGCTTATGGTAAACATTTTGACATGGGTTGTTTTCATTTGATCTTATCCTATGCAAAAGTATCTAAGCTATGAAGCACTATCCAAATAAGCTTTATTGATCCAAAAACCTTATCATATCGCAAGATAATCCATATCCATCCATCCATACACTTATCTAAGCATCCATGCATGGCATTACATACATTGCTAGACATTGGGGTAGATATCTACATCTTGCTTCAAGAATAAAACTTGATCTATATCCTCCAACTTATGTGGTGATCCAAACATTGGCAAACGTGAAACCAAATTGGTCAAACCATTTTTGAGAAAAAATTCCAAATCACTAGCCCCCGCCATATATTGATGAACAAACATTCCTTATCAAGCTTCGCCTTTCATCGAACATTGATCCAAACAATCAATATCAGTCACATCTAATGCACCCTTCAAATGTCACATAAAATCATTAAAACAACTTTTGTTCCAAATCAAGCTTCGTCAAACATGATCAATTAAATCCAATCAAAAAATCATCTCAGGATATCCTTGTGTTGCTTAACACTATTCTTGCATTGTCGTGTATCCTCAACAATGTTATCATCATCAATCCAATCGACATCTCAATCCTTGTGTTGCTTAACACTATCCTTGCATTGTTGTGCATCCTCAATAATGTTATCGTTATCAATCCTGATCAATCAAATCCTTGCATTGTTGTGTATCCTCAACAATGTTATCATCATCATCAATCCATCGATTCGATCATTCAACCTTAGCTTGGTCTTCAAAAAAATCCTAAACAAAGCATTGATATCATCACACATATCCATATCCAAATCATCAAAATCATGCAAAAATCCAAAAACATTCAAAACACATCAAAAATCCAAAAAAATTTGAAACACATTAGAAATCCAAAAACATTCGAAACACATCAAAAATCCAAAAACATTTGAAACACATCAAAATCCAAAAACTTCAAAACATCAAAACCCAAAAACATCCAAAATCACATCAAAATCCAAAAAAAATTGAAAAACACATGTCAAAATCTATAAACATTCATAAAATCTCAAAAAACCCCAAAACATTTGAAAATCTCGAAAAATACCAAAAAAAGCCTCAAAAAATTTCAAAAACGTAAAAAAAATCCAAATATTTGAAAAAATCCATCCGTCCCATTTCACTTACACCTGCGATAATCAATCATCCATAATAAACTGATCATCACCTTCATCCTTTGGTAGCACAACTAGAAACAAGTACAACAGTCATCAAAAGAAAGCTTCAAATGTAAGATGAAAATCGAAGCAACAAAATCATTCCAAACCATGACAATCAACACAAAATCAAACTCTTGATCAATCACAAACATGACAATCAACTTTATATCGATAGCCTATCAATCAACTTATCAAACCATCATCATCCTATACAATGCATGTCCTAGGATATATCATTCTGACAATGGGCATCATTTTGGATATCACTTGGATTCCTATCCTATCAAAATGTGTCCCTTTCGCTCAAGGTATGAAGAACATTGGCTTGTTTGCATACTTGATCTTTTCTTTTGATTTATCTTATTGCGCTCATTCCAAGGACCTCTCAATGATATCCGAATGAAGGATTTAGAGAGATAGGAATGGGGAAAATGATCATTATCTTTTGTTTGATATGCTTGTTGGATGTTCTTGTAATATAACTTGGTGAATACTTGATTTGTTAGGTATGTCCTAGTAAGGTTTCCGTATGTCAAGTGTGAACAAGAATACTCCCACCTGTTTGTCGAGTCAAAGTCCATCACACAAGGTACAATGCCATCCTATTTCTTTATACCTTGATGCATCATATCTATGTGTATTATCTAACATAAGGTAAGTAGCCCTTTTAAAATCCCAGTCCTTGATAAGTGAATCATCATCATCTATCGTCATCATCATCTCTAATAAAGTCTCGTCAGATCATGGACTTGTTGGATCCTCTTGTCATCACCTGATTTCTTCTTTTCCGCACTAACTTCACATCATGAATATTTAAATAATCATCACCAATGCATCCATCTTGCATCCACAAACCGCCAGCATACCACATATCATTCATATCATACATAATAGGAAACATTGATCATTTCACATGCATTGCATTTGCATCATCATCATAATATAGATCTGTTAGTCTAAGCATCTGCATAAATCATCCATCATATAATCATAGCATATCACATCACCCATCTCATCTATCTCATTTAGATCATCATCTATAACCATCCATTTTGAACCTCTTTATCGCAAGATCGACCTTCAAATCGAATCTTTTCACTTGATCTCTCAAGGGGGCAATGTACTAGTGTACTTTTCATTGAGGCATCCAAAAAAATTAGAAAAATTTTCAATTTTGATAACGGAAAGTTTATTCTTTGAACCAACACAGCAAGTACATTGCTTCAAAGAGGGGCAAAATGTAAACATGCAAAATTGACATCATGCATATCTAACTAAGCATATTCTCCAATCAATTAAATAAACTAAGTTTATTTAATTTGATCCTATCATTATTCTCCTAAGCTAAATAAATCAAATATTTATTTAAAATCTTTATCACCTTTCATCTCCCTTTGATTTGATTTAAATCCCTAAATCAAATTGGTCAAAACATCCTAATCATCATTAAGCTAATCTAATCCTGATTAAACTAACTGAACCACCCACTTGAACAAATAAATCAATTTATTGATTTATTAAAATCCTTATTTTCTTTCAACATGGCATATTTGAGGAATATTCCCCATTCAACATTTTCACAATTTTAAATTCTTTCATGTCCCCCACTCAACAATTTTAAATTCTTACATGTCCCAAAGTCAACAATTTTAAAATCTTTGGCACATTGACCAAAATGTGCTCATCCTCAAGCCTATCACAAGTTGACAAGTGGCCTCTTTTCATTGGCTTGTTATTGATCCCACATTGCTCTCTCATAAGCATTCTTTCAACTTGAGAATCTTTAAATAGAGGCATCATCCTTCAACAAATCATCTACAATCTCATGCAAGGTTACTATCTTTATTTGAGAGCTAATTTTTCCCATTTATCATCTTATCATTTTCAGCATGGAGCTTAAACAAGGATTGGGAAAGGGCTTCTTTCCATAGAAGCACCAATCCACTATAAGATGCTGGTTTGATTATTAGAGTGATGTTTTTCTATGTTTTACTTGCTTCTTTTGCATTATTCTTGTGATCAAATGAATCTTATAGGGAATCTTTTGTTTTCTTTGGTTTACTAACAATGCTAAAGGCTTTTGTTTTTGAGCTAATGCAGATTTAAGGTTCTACACTAGTGCCAATATGAGGTCATCCATTAAAATCTGCAAATACTAAACTTCAAGCATGGGTTAGTATTCTACAAATCCATCAAAATTCTCCTATGAAATAATGCAAAATGCTTTCTAACATGATAACAAAACAAACTAAACTGAAAGAATAAGAAATACATAATGCATACCTATTCCATATTGGATTGGTGCTATTGTGGAAAATAGCCCTTTCCCAATCCTTGTTGAAGCTCAAGTGATGAAATGCAAATGGTGAAGAGAAAAATTACTTCTCAAACCAAGAGAGTAACTTTGCATGAAAATGTAGATGATTTGTTGAAGTATGATGCCTCTATTTAATGATTCTCAAGCTGAAAGAATTCTTATGAGAGAGAAATGTGGGATCAAGAACAAGACAATGAAAAGAGGCCACTTGTCAACTTGTGATAGGCTTGAGGATGAGCACATTTCGGTCAATGTGCCAAAGATTTTAAAATTGTTGACTAGGGGACATGTAAGAATTTAAAATTGTTGAGTAGGGGACATGTAAGACTTTCGAATTTAAAATTGTTGAGTGGGGGACATGAAAGAATTTAAAATTGTGAAAATGTTGAATGGGGAATATTCCTCAAAGATGCCATGTTGAAAGAAAATAAGGATTTTAATAAATCAATAAATTGATTTATTTGTGCAAGTGGGTGGTTAGGTTAGTTTAATCAGGATTAGATCAGCTTAATGATGATTATGATGTTTTGACCTATTTGATTTAGGGATTTAAATCAAATCAAAGGGAGATGAAAGGTGATAAAGATTTAGTTAAATAAATATTTGATTTACTTAGCTAAGGGGAATAATGATGGGATCAAATTAAATAAAGTTAATTTATTTAATTTTAGATGGATGATCTTTAGAGATTAAATCAATTAAACTTGGTTTATTTAATTGATGGGCGAATATGCTTAGTTAGATATGCATGATGTCAATTTTGCATGTCTAAATTTTGCCCCTCTTTGAAGCAATGTACTTGCTACGTTGGTTCAAAGAATAAACTTACCATAATCAAAATTGAAAAATTTTCTGATGTTTTTGGATGCCTCAACGGAAAGAAGTACACTGGTATAGTAAGTTCAGGTTTATTTTGAGTTCAAGGTTTGTTTGAAGGTGGGTAATGGATGAGTTTAGGTTGAATATGATTAACATCCCTTAGTGAGCGAGAATCTAGTGTTAAACTTCATCATCTTCATTTAAGGGCATAATATCATTATTTTCAATGCTTTCCTTTTTTTGCATCATGATATCCTCCCTAAGAGAAGAGTTTTGAGAAGAAGTACAAGCTATATGCTCTTTACATGCAAGGGTTGATTCTTCTAAAATTACTTCAGTGCAAGTAAGGGAGTTATCAATGGTTGAATTTATTTGGTTGTCGATAATGGAGAGATTAGGGGAATACTCTATGTGATTGTTGATGTTTCTCTAAGGTCTCATTCTCTTGTTCCATATTATCTACCCTAGTAGGAAAGCTTGTAATATGTTCATTCATAGTTAAATTTTGTAAAGAAGCTTCATCACAAGTAGGGGAGGCATCAAGAGAAGGACAACTATGATTTTCATGCTTACTAAAAAGATCTTCCCAAATGATAGAAGCATTAGGGAAGGGAGAGACAAGATTCTCATGATGCTCAATAGGTATATCTTCTAACACCAACATATGCTCTTTGCATAGACTTGAGATTAGGAGAAGGGAAATTTTGATTGTCATGGCTATGAAGACTAGGTAAGGTGATGGTTAGAAATGTTTCTATGATCACATCCTCTTGTTGTCTAATGTCTTCCAAAGGGTGATGAGGAGAGGGACAATCAAGAACCTCAATACTTGTATCTTATTTCACTAATATACCTTCATCACTCATAGGAGAGGTATCAAGAGAAGAAAAAGTATGATCGTTAAATGATTGTCTACACTACCATCCTCACCAATGGGCAATATAATGTTCAGGATTGTATCAATGGTTTGATCAAAACTATGACTAACCTATTTCTTAGTGACCTCTTTTTTGTAATCAAAATTGAACTCACAATCTGGGGATGTTGTACTTATGCAATCCATTTTTAACCATATCAAATCAACATATTTTGAAAGAAAACATGCTAGCATGAAAACGTAAAGAGAGTGCAATGAAATTTTTAAATACAATTTTTCATATATGAAACAAAGTATTTTTTTTATTACATTATGAAAAAACCTGAAAGATGAAAGGTTGTAAATGCAAATTTTGAAATTGAGTAATGCATGAGGGTGATCCCACAATACTGGTTTGAAATTTTTTGCCAAACTGGACACTAAACTAATTTTTTCTAACTAAATCTTCACTTTCAAGCACCTATAGTGACTAAACCATGAGGAATTTGAAGATGATGAAAACTACTGATTTGTGACATTTTTTCTATAGATTCTAAATATATTTTTTTCAAAAATTTTGGAATCATATTTCACTTCTTTTTCCATCTCCTTCAAAAACTAGTTTTTTTTAGTAAACACCATTTTTAAGGAGTGATGCTCACTGTATACAAAATAACTTTTTTTCCACGAAGGATAAAATTTTTTTTTTGAATTTAGATTTTTAACTATGATATGTAGCACTTTCGTTTGGTTTCATAGTGTTTTATTGAATATTTTTTCCTTAATCAAGTTTCAAAGTCAACTAATTACAATTCATACATAGGCAGACTATATACAACTTTTTTTGTATGTATTGAAGGGTATGTGCAAGATCATCATGGAAAAAATAAGTCCTTAAGTGGTGAAAATTTTAGAAAGATCAGAGTTAGGAAACTTGATGTAAAAAATTGAATAAGTTATCTATACTATTTCAAAAATATGTAAGAATAGAATATATAGCAAATTGAATGTAGTTTCTAAACTACGAGGTTTTTTTTTTTAAATCTATTTGGTGAAAATTTGAAATTTCAATGTAGTAGTACTTAAATATTAGGGAAAAAATAAGTAGGTGTCTGTCTAGCCACCTTAACCACAATAAAATAAAATATTTTTTTATAATATTTTAGACATAAGTAGAGTACTGATGTTTGGATGTGATGCATATTTTTTTGTAATTTTTTTCTAAGTAAATAATTAATTATGAATATTTTACAACTTTCAAAAAATATAAAAACTTGTATGTTTGAGCACCTTAACTTGGTCAAACTTCATGAAATTCATTTTTTTCCTTTTTTAATCCTATAGTATGTGAAGCATAGAATGTGATGCATGTTTTGGATTCCAAAAATGTGATATCGTTTGAAAGCTATATTTGTTTTTGAATCAGCCTATCAATCAGGACTTTAGTCATAATTCAAATAGAAAATGAATAATAATAATTAATTAAATTCAAAGTATAGCATAATTTATATTGGTGGAAAGCTGAGAATTTCCTCTAAAATTGCTTTTCATTTCATCAATTTTGGGTAATAAAAAGGTTGCCAGCCACATACCCTACAAATACCCAACATATCACCACTTTTTGGCCCATCATGATCCTGCACATACCCTGGAATTGTTTTTCTTTTGTTGGATCAAGGATTTCAATATGTAATGCATTGATATTTTTCAATTTTTTTTTTGACAATCTGCTATTTTTCCACATGTGCAGAACATAGAGGTTGATTTTTCAGTGAAAACCCTACATTCACAAGAAATAAAAAATAAATATAATAATTAAATTAAATTTATTTAAAATTATACTTTTTGGGAAGCTTATAATAAGGACTACATATTTTTAATTTTATTTTTTAAAATAATTCATTTCATCCCCCAAAAGGTAAATCAAAAGTGGTTTTTTATCAGCATTTTGATAGGTGTAGAGGAGACTCTATTATATGTATGGTTTAAAACTAGTGGAGTTCTATCCAAGGGGGTTTGATCTAAGGTGGTTCAATCAAACCCTCTTCAATTGGAATCCTTTATATGAAACTTTTCAAAGTTTAAATCATTATATTTTCTAACAATATGTAATTTTATCAAAAATCAAGATCCCTTGGAAATTGTAAACTAGTATTGTTGGATCACTCATGAAATGAGCTAATGTAAGCTAGATCTAGTGAAATGCATGTTACAAAAAATCAACCAACTAATATAGATAGTTAATGAAACCAAAAAAAAGTTGAAAAATAGGGTTTTTAGTACTATAAAAGGTAGTTTTAGGAGTGCAAAGAGACTAATTCGCCCAAGGTGGTGAATGAGTCCTAGTGGGGATTTTCTTCAAAAAATTTAGAGATTTTTGATTGAATTTTATGTATTTTTCATTGTATGAAACAAATCTAAGATGCAACTGTATAATTTTAGAAATTTCTAATGATTTAACACACAAAAATTTAACTTATATTCACTTTCACTAATGCAAAATTTGAAACCATAGAATACAACTTAACTAAAGAAAAATGAAATGCAAGATAATTATATGATGATGATGGACTCCAAATTAGACAAGAAGGTATTCAAAAGTTAGGTTCACCAAAATGAACCAAATTTTTTTGGGTATGGCGAATCTCTTACACTTCTAGGGTTTTGCACCTAAAAAGAGAGAGGTACACTAAAAACCTTGATGGCTCACTCAAGACTAATGAAAGTGTGATTAAAATTTGTCTAAGGGGATCGATATAAATGCTAAAAAATAATAAAAGAGAATAACTATTAAATGAAAACCTAAAAGATGCAAGATGTTTGAAAACATAGTGTAGTATGCAAACATATATTGAATGACCTAGAAATGACCAAGAAACAAAATAGAAAACTGTAGAAATGAAGATGTGCACCTAGAAATGTGTTGAAGACTAGAATGAGGAGTGGAAATGTTATTGATTCTAAAATTTTGACCTATTGGGACTCATACGCCATTCTAGGTGACTTAGTTCAGGATCTGGAAAGCTATTCTACAACCCATTTCAGCCCAATGGGTATTTGAATCTACAAAAGTTTTTGAAAAACATGTGTAGTGGGACTCATATGTCATTGATGCAATTTATTCCATTTTGGATTTTCTAAACATTTGAAATGGAAATGGAAGCTCTCAATATGCACTTTCTCCTCCTTTACGTATCCTGATTTGAAACTTCCAAATTGAGGCATGTAAGTGAATTTTTGTGAATATTTTAATTTAGAAAATAAGGAGATGATTCCAATAAGTTTTCAACTTAATATTTAATGATTTCCAAATCTTTAAGGTATGTAAATCTGCAAACACACAAAGAAAGAGAGAGACATGTTGAATGTTATGGCATGGGGGTTTGCCTTGGTCAAACCCCTTTTTACATAATTAAACTAAATGAAGAAATAAGATAATGAAGCATGAAATAATGGAATTAGAGAATTTCCATGATGACATATCTTGAATTTTTGCAACAATGGATGAAGAATTTTCCCTTGAATTCCTTAGAAAACTATCTTGATGGCTTAAAATGCTAAAACCCTAGCTTGCTTGACTTGAAAACATGAATAAATGATGGATGAATAATTAATGAGTTATGAATTAGGGTTTAAAAATTTTCTTATATAGGAAATCCTCCTAAAATATCTGTTAATTTGATCCACAAGGCCGACATGGAGGAAAATTAAACTTAAAACCCAATTTTTCTCACTTAAGCCTTGAAAATAGCCCAAATAGGACTAAGTCCCCAAGTTGGGTGACTTAGTCCCACCTAGATGGGACTCACTCACCCAGATGGGTGACTTAGTCCCATAGGGGCTCTTTTTCTAGTTGAATTGTTAGGGAGTGAAGAAATCGGGTTTATATGTTGATTTTATCAAGTCTTTGATTAAAATAAGCCTCAAGATGCATAATGCATGATCATAGGGGCCTATTAATAATAATTTAAGGAGAAATTAGGGCTAGGGACACAAATTTCAATGTGAGTGTGATTAAATACACTTTACAACATTAAAATGAGGTCCACTTAGCCTAGAAAGGCACAACATCCAATGTGAATGTGTAAAAAACATTTAAAAACTAGATTAAAATTAGGTTTAATTTTCAAGCCTTCTAAATCAATGTGATAATCCAATTAAATACATTTTACAATATTGAATTAAGGAGAAAACAGGTCCATTAGACTTAAACACATAATAAAAGTTTAGAAAAGTGTGAGTCATTTAGAACACTTTACAACACCTTTACAAGACATGCATTTTATTTAATTTGAAAGGGTCCAAGACCTAATGTGGATGTGTAAAAAACCTCAAAATACTAGATGAAGGTGATATTAAGTCTAATGTTTCATCAATTATTCTCATATCAAGCAAGAAATGCTTTTTTCTATGCTACAACTTGAATGTTTGTTTAGTGTTATTACTTTCATTCTAAGAATGAATTAAATTATATTAACACCTATAGAGGTCTATGCAACTATGTGCTAGGATTAATAAGTATGACTAGTTGAGTTTTTGGTATCAATGGTGTAAGGAATCATCTAGTAGGAAGGGTTATGATAGAATAAATGTTGTCTTGAATTTTAAGTTAGATGGTTTAGGTGACACCGCCCTGGAATATGGCACTAGCCACTTAATGTTTTGATTTCATGAGACTTTTATGGAAGCTACAAATTTAAATCAATTTACTTATCTATCTCAAAGTAATTGTGTGTCAGGTTTAATGAGTTATATCTCTCATGTTTAAATTGGATATTTCCATGAAGGTTAGCCAAATCTTTAAGATATTATGTCCATTAAGAATTTAAAGGATTAACTATTTACAGTGTTTTGGATGCTTTAGCACATGAGTATCTATAATCACATTGTTAGGATCACCCTCCTGGGTTCATAGAGCTTGAAGTGTAAGGGAGAGAGGGTTTAAATTCAATCTCCCATTCATTGGCCAATGTCTCCTTGAATCTGACCGTTAGGCCTGACAGCCCTTTAGGATTCAATTTGATTACAAATTTGAGTACCAATAGATTAGAAATAATAAAAATATACAAACCAAAATCAAACTAACACACTAATACAAAGAAGTAGTTATGATGTCTAATGGTAGAAGGCAACCCACTAAAAAAACCATAGATATAGAATTCCATGTTTAAAAGGGAATAATAAGTGGTTGATATAAACTATTTTTTTATTAGCATGCTTAGCTTCATGACAAATAGAGCATGATTGAGTGAAATATTCCACTTATTTCCTATGGAAGGCTTCTTTGAAATTTTATTTCTTTACTTGAGTTCTAGAATATATTTATGTTTGAGGTTTCACAATTAGGGATAGAAACTTGTATTGTTTTAAAAAATCTTAGTTGTGTGTTCATTCACTACCCCTAGTCACTAATCCTCTCATTCATTACATGTGTTATCTTATTACATAGCACATGAATCCCTCACTCATAGCCTCTATGAACTTTCACTACTCAGTAGTTATATTCCAAGGCTAAACTACTTATCATTTGAAGATATCTATTAGTAGATGTTCCTATTTTGTAGTTGAGATACTATTACAATAATTAACCTATATGCCAACACCAATTGCACACACTATATTCACAACCTCGACCACTTATCTCTAATTAACTCAAGGCATTCAATTTTCTGTTACAAGACCATGACTATGTTGGCCCCATCTTAGTAGGAAAGTTGAGAAGGATAAATCAAAATATGACTTGCATAATATTAAATCTAGTTGCCTGTTCATTCCTTATCATATTTCCACACCATTGTGTGCCCTCCTCTTTATCATTATCTTAACTAGGTGGGCCACCTCCTCTTAAGTGTACTAGTTTCATGGATAAATAAAATGATACATGTGGCCATATAACTAAAGTTAAATTATTCTCTAAGGTTCAAGGGGAAGAAAAATCCATGATGAAAATATTATGGGCCTAAAATTAATACATGATGACATGAAATTTTGGGCCTAATAATCAAACTACTATGATTAACATCTATTTTTATCAAAATAAAAACAACAATCAAATTAAGCATAAGAGTTAGTAAGACAAAATTAAAAAACATAAAATGATTTCACCAAATTAACCCTTATTGTATCATGGAATGGTGGTTGTTTTTATAGATGGTTGGATGTGAGTTCTTGTGTTGGAAACATAAGTTTTCAAGTGATATGATTTCTTATTTATAATGCTTTTGGTTGAAGAAAATTTTAGAAATTTGGAAGAACCAAATGATTGACATGATCTTATTTAAGATGAAATCAATGACTCATATTGATTGAAATCCATATGAAAAGGGGATATAGACAAGTTTCCTCATATGGTTGGAGAAGATGGAGGGAGGGGGATTAAAGGGAGAATAAATGTTGAAGATTCTCCTCGGGAATATTCAATGGATGAGATAAAAATAGAAATTTGGGATACCCAAGAGGGATGGAAAAGTACCTTGACCATGTGACATTGTACCAAGGCCATGACACATGTACAAAGGACCATGTATGGTGTACAAAAGGTGCATGAATTTGTATACATTAGAGGATGTGTCTGATTTGGTGGGGGATTGACTAGGATTAGATTGTTCATTTGGGTCATTAGGAGATAAAGTGGATTAGCCCACTTAATGAAAGGTGGAGAAAATAGAAAAAATGTTCAATTAAATAAAATACTATTTTTTGGGGGGAAATGGATGGGGAACTTAGGTAAATAAATTATTGGATTTATTTAGGTAAGGATGACTCTAAGAGGAAGGTTATTTATCGATTTAGGCTAGAAATAGTATTTGGATGAATAACAATGAATAGTGATTTTATTAACCAAATAATAAAATATTATTTTTAATTAATAAGTGATGGAAGTGGGATAATTAATTGAATACTTAAATTTTTAGTTAATCAATTATAAAATAAATACTCAAATAATTACAAGGTATCAATTGTAGGTGTCTACATATTGTCCTTCTTTGATATGATTTTAAAACATAATGTAATTTCAAAGAAGATTAAAACATAGTTCTTGGAATAAAATGGTGAGATTAGGGAAGATGTCCTAGTCATTGAAATATGTAACTAGGAGTAAAGATTATGGGAGTGAATATGATGATGAGGATATCTCCTCAAGAGGATGAGAAAGTTAGGAGAACATGGGTGTGCTCTTGAAATGGATGAGAGGATGTAAGGTGATGAGGAAGAGAATGCAAGAAGATTGATATGAGGGTTGATGGGATGATGAAGAGATTAGAAAAGGAAGAAGAGGCAAGGATTAAATACTTAGTTATGTTACATTAGACTAGGCACTATTTATTTAATATATCATTGGATATTATGCACCAAGGTATGATGCAATAGGGTGGCAATGAATTCCATATATAGAAAAGGATATGTTAGAAGAAATCATATGCCATATGGCACCATGATATGGAATAACATGATATTTATATGACATGTAGATTACAAGAACCTATATAGGTATAAGACAAACGAAAATAAATACAAACAAAAAATTAGGCATGCACAAAAAAGATACAAAGACAAATTGGGTGTTTCCTTGGTCAAGCTTGAAAGATAAGATTGAGTAATGGTTGATAGAGTTTTGTTGATATGGGAACCACATATCTTAAAACAAGAAAAGGACTGGGAAGGATAGATCCCAATGATGATGATTAGATTTGGATCAAGGCTTGTAGCAAGCCTAGGAACAAGACCAAGGATAATATTGGATAATTTTGAATATATTATATATAACTAGATTGTATGGATTAGGATTTTATTTTAAATTTCCCTTTCTAGGAGAATTTGAATTATATGGGAGTGATCAATTGATGGGATTGATAAAATTGGATTGTATGGGGGTAGCATATTCCTAGATTCCAATGATAAGGGATGATGGGATGAGAAGATGAGGTGGTATGAATGATTCATGGATGGGGGATATGGAGACAAAGATGGGGAGATGGAAGGATTATGGGATGAATGGATTGAGATTTTATGCAGGTGATTGATGGATAGGGAGACAAGGATGGAAGATAAAGGTGGGGAGATGAAATAATAATGGGAAGATAGCAATTATGGATAGGATATGAGAGGAATTATTATATGGATGGAGGGGTTGAATTTGATCTCCAAGGACTATGCCACAAAGGAATAAATTTACTCACTTGATACATGCCATGTATGATGAGTCAATAGGATTCTCATGATAGGATTATGGAAGGATAATTATTTTAAGGGTTTGCATAAGGATTAGTGATATGGCTAGATAAGATGGATGTTATAGTGGGGAGGAAGGATAGAAATATAGAAGGATGGAGGAAGGAAAGGAATACTAGGATAATGTATGCTAAGGGCTTTCCATGTCATGTATGAATAGTTTCCCTAGTATTTATCAAGATCGGAAGGAGGGTGGAGGAATTGGGATGAATATGCTATGATGTGTAAGATAGGAAGGTGGGATGGAGGAGATGATGGGTAAAATGGCCTACTTTTAGATATGCATCCTTTTACTATTGGACACATCTTTTATTAATTAATTTTTAAATAAAGGAACTCATAAAATTGAAATAAAATGTATTACCAATTTAAATAAATATTCATTTTAAAATTATAAAAAAATATGTCTCAACAATTCAGACATTATTTTTTAATAAAATGAAAAATACTTCATATTATTATTCATTTAACTCCAATTATTTTACTCTAAGGGTTTTGAAAAATAAAAATTAAGGCCACTAAAAATTAACAAACAATTTTTAAAATTTTGAAAAATATATTTTGACCAAAATTCACTATGGCATAAACATTTCCATAAAATTCATTTAAAAATTAGTTTATTTAGGTTCAAATACACTAGCCATACATACACATAATTTGGTCCAAAATATGTAAGTTAAAAAACACTTATGTGCATTATATATAAAATTAAATTTTACTAATTTGGGTATTAGAATAAATTAAGTATTTAAAAAGTAAATATAATATACATCACCTATTTTTATGCCATGTTAATGTTCTATGTGTAAATTCTTCAAATTTTAATTCCAACTATATCAAACTATGATTGTTTAGGAAAAAAATTCCACTTTTTGACCAAAAAGTGGATCCAACTTCCTGCATTGACCAATCCCCCACCTAATCATCCTCCGATATTCTACATAAATAGTCCCTCATCTTTTCATTTTCATTACAAGACTTATCTCTACTTTTTCATTTGTCCCAAGCTTGTGAACCTAATAAATCCAAATCTTTCTTACAATGCTCCAATCCAATCTACCGGTCACATGTCCTCCACAATCTAGTCAATCCCAAAATCAATCCATCCAATTGCAATAATCCTAATCAATACAATCGTGTTGTGTAATCTTGTGGAACATTTAAAATAAACATCCAAAACATCTAGTGCATTTCTTGTTTTATTTCCAAACCTTGTTGCATAAACCACAATCCATTTTACTCACACTATTATCATCGAGATATATATCATTCTCAATTTGCATGTAGTTATCATAATTGGGATATGTCTACAAATTCATCACTGCACTCATCATTTTGATAACCATAAATATCATTCAAAATAAATTTATCATTTTCATGATTAAAAAAATTAGTGTTAAACTTGATGATTTGAGCGTCCACAACGTTTATGAGAAATTTTTTTTAAATATTAAAAAATAAGGTTTATAATTAAATCTAAAAGTAGAATTTAAATTTTTGTTTTTAAATATTATTTATTGTTTTAATTTTTTTAATTTCATATATTATATTATGTGCATATATTAGGTTTTTCTAAATATTACCCAAGAATAGACTTGAGTCTACAATTTTTTTAGGTGTATCATGGATGCAAGAGCATCTCGAAAAAATTGACAATCCACATCAATCCAAAGAAATCCTAGTTTTGTTTCTATCGATTGTTTTATTCTTTATTAGAATGCAATTTTAATATTGATCCATGGGAATTTGAGGAGAAATCAAGATGACATTTTTTCATTTAATTGAAAAAATGTCACATAATGTTATATAATTTTCTATTAATTTCAAGATCCATGCCTATTGAAATAACTTTGAAACTTGTTTATACAAGATGATTATGGTGACTAAGAAACTAAATAGATCATATATGCATGGAAAATAAATAAATAGATAAGAATAAAAAAATAAAAAGGAGGATGCAACTGAGCAAGAAATTAAAAGGATGGAAGAAAAATGCCATAGCTAGGGAGAAATGAAAAGATCTACCATATAGAGAGTAGATGGATATTGGGGAAAGGGCATCCTTTTTTAATAGGGGGAAAATTGGAGTCATCATAGAAAGGGTGGAAGGGGTGCACAACTAGGAAAATGAGAATTAGAGGCTACATAGAGGTTAAGAAGAGCCAAAGGAGAGGCTACAACACTGAGAATTGGAATAAAATATAGATTGAATTCTTAAAAGTAGTAAAAAATAAGTGTGTGTTCATGAATAAAATGTTGTTTTAAGCCTTGAATAAAGATAGAGAATCATAGCCCCAAGGAATAGAGATATGTGTTAGAAAATATAGTCCAAGGTTCATGAAAGGTAGCCAACATGAAAAAAGATAGAGTGGTAAGAGGATGTGTTGAAGATTAGAAGGGAGCTACAATTTGGAGTTGAGGAAAACCAATGGAAATATAAATTTTAAAATGCAGTAAAGTGTGTGAATATTTTTAACTAATTTTTTTTTGAAAAAAACATAGATAAGAAGACAATAGTGGCTGCATATTAAATTGGAGAAGGCCACAACATAAAAAATTGTAGATTCAAGCTAATGTTGGAGGTCATGTCAATGTTCAGAAGGGAGTCTATAAGAATTTGAGATAACTTGAAATAAAAATTTAACAAAGTGATTCCTATAGTGAAGGATGAGGGTTGTGATAGGAAAAGCAAGGGGAAATTTAAAATTTAAAAAATGAAAAAAAAAGGGTGCATCATTTGAAGGAAATTTATATTCTAGGATTGAATAATAGGGGTCATGGTATATGTGAAAAAGAGATGATGGAAAGAAGGAAGGGTTACATCTACAAAGAGAACTAAATTAGGGGGTGGTGTGAAGACAGAGGAATTATAAAAATTTTGAAACCTTCAATGTGTAAATGTAAAGTAAGAATTTAAATAAATGAAAATTGAATTGGTGAGTTCCTATATTTGTAAATAAAGATAGCAGTGTATGTTGTGAAAAAAATTCAACTTGTTTTCTTTATACAATGTAACTGATAAATTTATTAAAAATTGACAAATGAAATTATCAATTTTAATTGTTTCTTAGAGGCACATAGGTGAAGTTGCTGATTTTTATTACTTGGTTTTAGGTTATTTTTCACCTACATAAAATGGTTCCAATGCTAGAGGTTTTGAGTGCATAAGAAAATGGCCAAATGCGAGGAAACTTATGCTAAGCATTATGGGTAGAGTGGAGGAAAAAGAATTGTAGAAAAGCAACTCATGAGGGTTGATGTAGGTAGGAGGAGTCCTAAGCAGCAAAAGGGCTTGAAGCCATGAAGTGATGTGAGTTGAGGTGAGAATGTTGAAGATGAAGATGGGATGGGTCATGAGGAGACCCATGTGAATCCCATTTTGGGAATGATATTTGGAATGAGTGGAGAATGAAAAGTTTGAAGGGATGGAAAGGATAGTGCATGAAGATGTGGGGAAGATAGAGGCCAAGATAAATAATCTAGAAAATGATATTGCAGAAGTAAAGAGAAGTGGGAAGAAGAATGTAATAAAAGAGTGTTATAGAAGGAGAAAGAGGTGAAAAAAGCCCCAACTGATGCAAGTGAAGAAGTTGTAGTTAATACATGCCATGAGGAAGGAACATGGAGAAATAAGAAAAAAAGAATGAGCAAGAGGAAGCAAGTGCACAATAGTAGTGACTATAGATGGTGAAGTGATGGAATGTGAAGAGGTTATGAGAGATGTCATAGTAAAGGGTGATGTTGTAGCTAAGGAGAGGGATGAGGTAAATATTATTGTATTTTGTGATGATGTTGATTTACTTTCATTTTCTATTGAAGAATGTGGAGAAGAGTGCATGCAAATATTTAATTTACATTAAGTAGTACATGTAGATTTTGGAGAGGATGTTGCAGGTGGTGATATGGATGGTGAGGTATTTTGGTGGAGGTGGTTGGTTGATGGCTGGATATATGCCATGCAAAGAGGATGATAATTTGGTAGAGAAGGACATGGATCATGGTGGACATGAGTCCATGAGTGGAAGGAAGAAGAGTGCACAACATTATTGGAGGGAGATGGAGTGTGTTCTTACAAGCTGCTAGAAAGAGAGGAAGAAGGAATAAATTTGTGCATGAGATTCATCAATGGATTTCATTGCAAGTTGGTGGCAACCTGAAGGAGTAGTTTGACTACTCAACTCCACTTTTGTGAGCCTATGATCACAAAAATTCTACTCGGCATGTTTGATGTAGGAGCATCTCAAGAAAATCAACAATCTACATCAATCCAAATACATCTTGGTTTGGTTTCTTCAATTTTTTTTAATTCTCTTATAACGCAATTTTAATCTCAATGCATGGTCATTTGAGGAGGAAGCAAGATGACATTTTGTCATTTAATTAACAAAATTTCATGTAATGTTATATGTTTTTCTCTAAATTTGAAGTTCCATGTTTATTGAAATAACTTTAAAACTTGTTTGGGGAATATACTTATGTTGATCAGGAAACTGAAGAGATTATATATGCATGGAAAAAAAATGAATGGGTGAGAATAATCAATAAAAATATTAAAATAAAAAGGAGGCTATAGTTGAGCAAGAAATTGAAAGAATGAAATTCAAACAACATAGTTAGGGAGAAATGAAAAGACCCGCCATATAGAGAGCAAAAGGACATTGGGGAAAGGAAACCATTTTTAAAAAGAGGGCATATTAGAGTCATCAAAGGAAGGGTGAAAGAGGCACAAAGCTAGGAAAATGAGAATTAGAGGTTGTGTAGATGTTGAGAAGTGACAAAGAAGAGGATGCAATAGTGAGATACTTGAATAAAATGTAGATTGAAGTCTTGAATGTACACAAAAAGAAGTAAGTGTGCATGAATAAAATGCAGATTGAAGCCTTGAATATAGATAAAGAGAATAACAACCTCAAGGAATAGATATATGTGTTAGAAAATGCAGTCCAAGGTGCATGAAAGGTAGTCAGTGTGGAAAAAGAGGAAGTGGTAAGAGGTTGTGTTGAAGATTAGAAGTGACCTACAATTTGGAGCTGACGAAATCCAATGGAAATCTAAATTTTCAAATGCAATAAAGTGTGCAGGATGTTTTAGTTTTAATTTAATAAAAAATCACAGATAAGAAGAAAATAGGGGTTATGTAGTAAATTGGAGAATACTACAACATAGAAAATTATAGATTCATGCTAATGTTGGAGGTGATGTCAATGAGTAGGAGGGTGTCATTAAAGAATTGAGATAGTTTGAAAATAGAATTTGACAAAGAGATTCTTGTAGAGAAGGATGAGGACCATGATATGAAGAATAAGGGGAGATTTGAATTTAGGAAAATAAATAAAAATAGGGTGAATCATTTGAAGGAAATTTATATTATAGGATTGAATAAGGTTCATGACATATGTGAAGAAGAGAAGATGATGGAAAGAAGGGTTGTAGCTAGGAGAGAAATAAATGAGGGGGAGGTGTGAAGATAGAGGAATGAAGAAAATTTTGAAAAATACAATATGTAAATGTAAATTCAGAATTTAAATAAATGAAAATTGAATTGGTGAGCTCATGTATTTGTGAATAAAGATAGAAGTGTGTGTTGTTAAGAAGTTAAAGTGTACATTTAATAAATTAGTTAATAGTTAGTTGTTAGTTTTAGGGAGTTATTTCTATAAGGGAATTTGGGTGGTTATTCATGGAAATGTAATTCATAAGAATGCAATGCTTAGTAAGCATTTGCAAACATTGTAAATGGCCCATATGATTATAATGAAATTCCTCATCATTTTTGTTATTATTTGTAATATATTTCATAAATATTGCTCCTATAAATTTGCTACTCTACATTGGTATCAGAGCATTAATGATTCATGTGTGTCTATTATTAAGGAGTGTATGGAGACTTTTTGTACATAAGGTGGTTGAAACTTGTTGTGTAGAAGGTGGTTGAAGGGGTTTTTTAGCACAAAAGTCATTTGAAGCATTGCTTGTCTTTCCTTTACAATAACTTCTCCAGATTGTGCATTGTGATGCATAGAGCTATTAGGAGGCATGAATAAACATTGTTGCACAAAGGGCATATGAGTGAACAAGGCATAAACCAAAATATATTTTTTGGTCTTTGGTAAGCATTTCTTCAATGTGTGAACCATCAACTTGCAAGGAGGTGATACAATATGATAAAATAAAACTAAAACATTGTAGTTCATTTTGAATATTTATGATTTTCTACGTTGGTCTATAAAAGTGGAGTGATTAGTGATTATATTTATTTTATTTAAAATGGAAAAATCATATTCTATTTTAAAGATTGAGGGTCATGAGTTTCATAAATGGAAAATCAAAGTGCAATTGGTTTGAATAGAAAAGGATCTCTAGGAGATTGTTAATGGAACTATTAAAAAATGACAAGATGTAGATGAACTATTAAAATAGACAACAAAAGATTGAAAATCTAAAATAGTAATTGGTCTTGGATTGTCTAATTCATATTTACATCATATTTATTTGACAAAAACCTCAAACCAAATATGGAAAAGTCTTAATTCTTTATTTGGTTCATAGGCCTCAAGTGCTAAAATGGGAATGAAGCAAAAAAAATTTGGTTTCAAAATGAATGAGGGTGATAATATTGCTCAACATATTAGTACATTTCATTCTTTTGTTAATCAAATTTTTGGAATAAAATGTATAGTTGATGATGATGATGCCAAAGCTATTTTATTAAATACTATTCCTTCAAGTTTTGACAATATTGTGTTTACTTCAAACAAACTGAATCCAATCCTGAGCATAAAGAATATGATATCTTATTTAATTGATGAAAAGAAAAGATCTCTAAAACTCACTTAACTTTTGTGGAATTTTATTTCTTTAACAAAAGCAAAACTAATGCTTTAATAAGAAGGAATAATAACAAATGCTTCTATTGTAACCAAAGGGGACACATTCTAGTGAATTGTATTCAATGTGCTAGAGATCTTATTGATTAAAAGAAAATAATTCTTTAATTGATACTAAAACAAAGGGAGAAAGATGTAATATTGCATTATGTGATCAAGACAATGAACATTTATATGTTCTCTAAGAATTAAATAGGGGTCATATTGGAGGCTGGAGGAAATGGACGCAGGAGGACATCTATCATCCCAAGATAGCCTCTTGCTTAGGGATGATTCCTTGAATGAGAAGCATTTGTTTCATTTGTAATTCTTTTAGGAGCAAGATGGGGCATACAATGTTTTGTTGGTCGATGGATAACTGAATCTACAAAATTGGTGAGTTTTTGTTGGTTTGTGGATAGTTGAATCCTTAAATCATTTATGGATAATTGAGCTTCTATTGATTCATAGTTTTACAAATTTGTATTTGTGGATAATTGCGTAAGTCAATCCACAAATGGAGGAGTGTTGTTGTGGACAATGGAGTGAGTTTTGATTCACAATTGGTTGGTGATTTCCTTGTGAATAGTGGAGTGTGCCTCGATTCACAAGTAAACATTGGACAATCAGAACATTTATTTAGACATGAGGAGTTTGGATTGATGCTAATGTAGAGTTGGGTAATTAGAACATTTATTAAGACATGAGTTTTGCTTGATGCTCAAGACATTTTCTTAGAAAAAATAGTTTGGGTTGATGTTGATGCAAGGTGGGCTAATGAAACCATTTTCCTAGACCAAGAAGTTTAGGTTAATGCTAATACAATATTTTGGTTTTCTTTTTTGTAAAGTAAACCTTAAGGGTGGGATGTTAGGAATTTAAGGTTTACACTTATAAATTTTGATTTTGTTTTCTATTATGTAAACTTTAAGGGGGGTTGTTAGGAAGTTCAAGTTTACATTTAATAAATTAGCTAAAAGTTAGTTGTTAGTTTTTGGGAGTTATTCCCATAAGGGAATTTGGGTGGTTATTGAAATTTAATTCACAGGAATGCAATGCTTACTAAGCATTTGCAAACATTTTAAATGACCTATATGATTATAATGAAATTCCTCATCATTTTTGTTATTATTTGCAATGTATTTCTTTAATATTGCTCCTATAAATTTGCTGCTCTACATATGTTGTGAATAAAATTGAAGCTGTTTTCTTATATAGAGTAATTGGAAAATTGATTAAAAGATTGACAAAGGAAATCGTCAATCTGAGTTGTTGCCTGTAGGCACATAAGAGAAGTTGCTGCTTCTTATTACTGGGTTTGAGGTTTTATTTCATCTGTGTCAATCACTAATATTATATATAATACATTTTATGAATATGAAATCACTCTTTTAATTTACATTTTACAACAATAAACCTTACTAACATATTTATCATTTGAAATATTATATAAAAAATATCAAAATATATCATTTCGGAAAACTTTATTCAATATAAATTAGAAATCGAATAAAAAATAAATCCAAAATCTTTAACATATTTTTTTCCAAAAACAAATAATCTATTCTTATAAACGACTTTATTGACTTTATAAAGTGTCTACAATGAGCTCTGCATTTTCTACTTGATTCGAGACTTAATACCTGCGAACAGTTTAAGAAAGACGTGATTTTCCCTCCTGGGCACACAAGACTCTCTTAGTCTAGAAATTTCTTTCAAATACAAACAAGACAAGAAAGGACAAATTTGCAGACCTGTAACGCACAGATTCACTAAAAGACAATTGGAATCGTTTGTTGCAGAAGCTGCCAGAAATATGGGCCCCTTATAAATAATTTTATAGAAGATTTCTAGTGTTTATAATTCTGGTTGTCACATCTTTGTCTATGCTGAATGCATAAAAAAAAAAAAACTCTTAACGTTTTTTGATTGATTAATTAGTATCTCAAAAAAAATTCTACTCCACTTCACAAATTGCTGGTCTTTATAATTGTGGTGGTCACATCTTTGCCTATGTTGAATAAATAAAGGCATTTAAGTTAGAGATTTCCTTACTTTATTGATTAATTTATTTAAAAACTAATTCTTCTTTAGATATGATAAATTATTAATTTACTTAAAAATTCTTCTTTCCAACAAATTTCTTTGTTTAATTGACTAATTTGCATGCACCGACTCTCCACAACAATTTTTTATACTTAACTAATTTCTCTTCTGCGATTGTCCTAGACTTTTGTCACTCGACAAAATCTCTTCTACAAATATCTTATCTTTTCTCACTCGACAAGTTCTCTTTTCCAAATGTCCTACCAAATTTTCTGACATTGACTAATTTGTATCTGAGAAAGACTTCTCCACTACAAACTTGACTTCCCTTGGACTAAATTTAATCCGGTTTACTTGCCTTGGCATCCTTCGTTTCACCATAACGAAGACACCCCTCCTCATTTCTTCTATCAGCGTTCACTTGAGTTTCTCACAATGGAAATGGCTTCCTCTTCCACAGCCAGACAACATCAATCTCAGCCAGAGAACGCTTTTGATCAACTTGCACCTTACCTTGAATCTGCCTCAACAAAGCCGTGGGACATATTTATTAATCATCGTGGAAGTGATGTGAAATACACATTAGCTGCTGCCATCTACAATAAACTTCATCGGATGGGATTGCGTGTGTTTCTTGATATGGAAGCTCTTGAGCCTGGTGATATCATACCAGCAGAATTACAGCACGCTATAACTAGTGCTGCCCTCCACATTGCCATTTTTTCCCCCAACTATGCTCAATCCCCATGGTGTTTGGCTGAGCTATCCTTTATGCTCAAAACTGGTGCTAAAATCATTCCGATCTTTTATCAAGTTGAGCCCTCTGACCTCAGATGGATTGCTCAAGGGAAAGGAATCTATGTACATGCATTCTCAGAGCATGAAAAGAAAGGAAAATACACCACAGAAAAGTTTGACGAGTGGAAAAGGGCACTCTACAATATTTCATTCCATTCTGGCTTCCCGGTTCACAATAAAGAGTATGTATAGATTTTGAACTGGAAATATATATAACTGCGGAATGAAAACAGAGCTGTGCATTTTTAATTTATTATTTATCTTTCCAACTTAAAAGAGTCACATATTATGTAGATAAATCAGATTAGATAGTCTTTCTAAAATACTCGATCCAACTCTTCTGTATTTACTCACTAACCTACTTCATACCTATTCTTAACAGCACTTGCAATGCTGTCTTATGTGCAATCTTTCATTCATGAGAAAGTCCTAAACGCATATAACTAAATCCTTAAAATTATGGCCTTTTTTCATGTCTAACAAATTTTCTTTATTTGGTTCTACTTCAAATAAAATTGCACATCGAAGTCAAGGTGAATTGCATGGTGGCGAGACTCATGTATCACTTATTCAACATTTTAATTTTTTTATTTGACATTTACAATATAATCTTATTTTTTGTAAACTGAACCCATACAATTTATTGTGCAAGATTACCATCACTATAATCTTATAGACTCACTTAATATCCTTCTTGTAAAAGTTAAATACCCATTTGCTCATTTAATCTTAAAATTCCTACAAATTAACTGTCTTAAACAACTTAGTATCCTTTTTGTAAAAGTCAAATACCTATTTACTCATTCAATCTTAAAATTTGTACAAATTAACTGTCTATAGAAACCAAGATGAATTGCATAACGGTGAGAGTATACATCACTTATCAACACTATTCTATTCTATTTTGTTGGGACTTAAGTTCAATATTGTTTTCTATTTTATTTAAAAATCTCTCTTCAAAATGTCAGGGATGAGGCTAGAATTTTGAAGAATATTGTGAATTGTGCAATCAAAGTCATGAAAAAGGTCCCCTAACCGGTAGCAGAGCATCCGCAGGGAATGGATGAGCTTGTACAAGGTTTCCAATCAGTTGCGAGTACAGAAAAAGTACGAATTACAGGGATCGTGGGAATGGGAGGTAGTGCGAAAACCACACTGGCCAAAGAGCTGTTCAACAGAAACTTTTCCTCCTTCGATAGATGCAGTTTTGTTTTCGACGTCCGAGATGCAGCGTCAAGGGATGCTCTAGCTGATAAGCAGAAAAAGCTTCTGGGGGATCTTGGTTATGATCATTCGCAACTCGACCATGTAGATGAAGGCAAGGCCGTTCTTGCAAATCGTTTGAGCTCTCATCGGGTGCTCATTGTTTTGGATGATGTTGATCACGTGGACCAGCTGAATAGTCTACTGCCAAATAAAGACAATCTTGGATCTCAAAGTATGGTCATCGTCACAACACGGGAATTGGGCGTTCTTATATCATGGGGTGTCTCTTGCATCTATAAAATTCCAGGACTGACCAAGTCATACGCCGAGCAGCTCTTCTGCTGGCATGCTTTCTTGCAACCCTCCCCACCCGCTGGATATAAATCTCTGGTTGAGAAGTTCTTAAAGGCTGGCAATGGTTTGCCTCTGTCACTGAAGGTATTGGGGGGACAGCTATATGGGAGAAACTCAAAAGATAGCTGGCAATACCAATTAAGAAAATTATCTAGAATATTGCCTACCGACATCAAGCAAAGGCTACAAGTAAGCTACGAGGCACTCGATGAAGAAGAGAAAAAAATGTTCTTGGATGTCGCTTGTTTTCTTATTGGAGAAAATAAAAGCAGGGCCATAGCACTGTGGGATGGATCGGGTTGGAGTGGTGTGCATGGTTTAGAAACGCTTGTGAATAAATGTCTTGTGGAGCTGGTTTCTGACCCTGTCTACCCTGGCCAAAGCCCCTCCTACGCGGATAAGATAGGGATGCACGATCATCTTAGGGATATGGGAAGAGAACTTGCAAGTAGACACTCTTCATATCACATTTGCTTTCCAGAGCAAACTTCTAACATAAAGCAACATTCCCTGGTAAGATTAACACTGGCAAACTTTCTTCAAGCTTTCGTTAATCGTTGAATCAAATCAAAGCTTGTTTTTCACTCTGTGTGTATGCCTCTGCTTTCACTAGAGTTTGGTTGACAAGATTTGTATTTCTGGTTTGTTCACTCAGGAAAGAATTCCGATTCGACGGATTCAAAGTACGGATACTTTTTCTGCGTTGAAAGAGTACAGGCATCCATTAAAGGGGAATTCAAGCAGACAATCTAAACTTCCTAGATTGTCTATTAAATTAGAAATTCTCTTTGTCAGAGGAAATGAGTTCACGGAAGAATTTGCATCATTATTTGAAGATCTCGTGTGGCTCCGCTGGGAGAAGTTTCCTCATAGAAGCCTTCCAACATGGCTTACACTGAGAAATTTAAGAGTTTTAGAGCTTTCGGGTGCTAATGAGTTGGAAGAATTGTGGGAAAGCAATGTGGATGTAAGTATTTATGTTCTAGTTGGAGAAGAATAATTATAAACTTTTCAGCCCTTCATGTTTCTTCATTTGAATTGAATAAAATTATTGTTGCTTTCAGCCTCCTTTCCAATTGAGAGAGCTAATTATATCTGGTCCGAGCAAATTGCAATCGCTTCCAAACTCAGTGGGCTGTCTTCAGTACTTGAAAAAGATCGATTGTTACTTTAATGGTGGCAGTTTGCCAGAAGAGTTATGTGGCCTCCAGTCACTGGAGTTTTTGTCTTTATCAAGCAGTACAATGCTATCTTCACTCCCTGCTGGTTTTGGCAATCTACTAAGCTTGGAACATTTATCTCTACAGAATTGCCGTCAATTGAGGACGTTGCCAGATTCTTTTAAGCAGCTGATACACCTGAAGTATCTAAATTTATCAGGCTGTGAAAAGCTATCTTTATTGCCTGCTGGTTTCGGCGAATTAATAAACTTGCGGACTATAGATCTGGAATCTTGTAAGCAGTTAAGGATGTTGCCAGATTCATTCAAGCAGCTCATACACCTGAAATATCTAAATTTAAGGTATTGTGAAAAGATTAAATTGATATTGGATATGCTGGAGCACATGAGAAAGCTGGAGTATCTGAACCTCAGCTTTTGCAAGGAAATGGAAGATTTGCCTCGTCAAATCATAGATCAGGCGTCCTTGACAGTGTTGGATCTCCAAGGTTGTACCAACTTAAGGGGTTCACCAACAAACATTGGCGAACTGGGCAACTTGAAGTCGCTAACAATTGAAAGTTTTCTGTTGCCAAGCTTGCTATATTTTGCAGGAAGCTTATGCTTGTTGATAAATATGTCAATATTAAATTCTGCCTGTGAAATGACTTCTGATACTGGGGCTTCTTCTTCACTTACAATCGATAAGAAAACATCCATAGAAGACTGCAAACAAGTTTCCAGGATGCTAATTTCCAATAATTCCTGCCCCAGTCTTGAAACTCTAGAAATTTGGTGGAATCAGCATTTAGTGGAGATAGAGACGCTTCCAGTGTCACTAAAAATTCTAGACATATGCAGTTGCAGAGTGCTGAAGAACATCGGGTGTGTTGGTAGTCTGGCAAACCTCAAGAAACTGGAAATATCTAACTGTCCGGAGCTAGATGAGCTCCCGAGTTTCTTATACATGGCTTCGCTCAAAAAATTTCGAATTAGTGATTGCCCAAAAGTTGAGAAAATAGAAGGCTTGGAACACTGTAAATCATTGAGGACACTAAAAATAGGCTCCAAAGTGCCAGGTATACCGAATCTGGAGAAACTGCAAAGAATGGAAAGGCTAGAGCTCGAATGCACCATCATATCAGCTGTTAAACCTTGTATTCAGTCTATGAAGGTAATACAGACTTACAAAATTCAGGGTTTTAATTATTTTGTAAACGTTCATATTTATGACTGAATGTTCGGCATACAATACGATTTGTAGGAATGTCCACTGGAAATGGAGATACAAAGTAGTGTGATCCATTTTGTGAGGCCATCTGTAAACTCTTCGGAGTTTCCGGGTCTTATGGTGACGGAGATTGAAGCGGGATCCGCTCTTTCAAAGGTTCCAGATGCCGCTTGTATTTTGTATTATGATGAGAAGAGGAAAGTGGTATACATAGGTCTGTACCGCCAAAACGCAGGGTATTGTGCGTACAACTACGCAACAAGATTTAGAGGCAAGAAAGCAACGGTGCTGACAGGCCAGGAAGGAAGAGTTGTGGAAGCCTTTCACCAACTATTCGCACTCCTCCAATAGTTGGCACGCACAAACGCTCAATCCTGGTACAGTTATAATCTTGACAAAGCCAACTATAGTGACATCACAGTTTTAGTGAGATTTCTTTGGTTATTTCTTTATTAACAATTGAGATTTATGCCTGAGTGGAATGTAATAAGTATTATTTTAGAAGAGGTTGAGATTTATGCTTGAGTGGAATGTAATAAGCATTATTTTAGAAGAGGTTGAGTATTCATTAGCTATTATTTAATTCTCTGTTGGACAGAGAATGTGAGAGGACTATTGGTGTATGTTGTATTCTAAACAATTAATGAATTATATTATGGTTTGTAAATTTTGTGAATGTCTAGTTATTTAATTATATTAAAATCATAAAATGATTGTTTGATTTGGTTTGTGATTTTGTAAGTTAAAGTAAAGAGTATAATTTTTCTATTTTAAATAAGATTACATGAGTATATGAATATCATATAAGAGAGATTTTGAATATATATATATATATATATATATTTCTTTTTGTTAACAAGTTTTATATAAGAAGTCAAAAAATATTTGTAGGAGAGAAAGATTTTAAAAATTGTCTAGAAGAAAAGTACAAGGAATAATTTAGAAAAGTACAAAGTGTTGAAATTCACCCCAATTGCTTGTGCACCCACATTTACTGCTCTATAACATCATCATTCTCACCAGTGTACTCCATCCTCTTTCTACAATGCCAAACACCGTTTTTAACTATTCCACACACCACCATTCTCTGCATTGAGACAATTTTGAATATGTTTTAAATACAAATCCCCCTTGCTTGATTTTCCTATGCATCAAAATTTAATTGCTATTAATGTTTTTGGTTTTCCCTCTTAGTTGGGCATATGCATAGGCTCATATTTTCTTTTTACTTATGTACAAAAGAAAAAAAAAAGGTCTAGATATTAGTATTGCAACAACAATAGCTTAAAATAGCCACTGAAATAGGGAACCATGAGTTTTAATATTTTGAGTAATATCAAGAGCAACAACTCTGTATTCAATTTTATGATGAAAGATATTTGTATCTTTTGATATATATGAAATACATATCATTTCATATCTTTGTGTTTTCCTTTCTATTCTTTATTTTGTTTTCCTTTACTATATATTGCATCCTCTTCCTCTTCCTCTTCCTTCACCTAGTATTAGAGTAGGTTTCTAAAAGCAAGGTATTATTAGAGCCTAACGTTCTAAGAGTTGAAAGTTATCAAAGCCAAAGGAGTAACTAATATAAAAGTATTACGATCAATAATGATAGGAACCACAAGCTTAACAAACCAATAAATTCCACATTTTAATTGGAAAAACTATGATTATTGGACAATCACCATGAAAGCTTTATTTTTCTCTCAAATATTTGGGATCTTGTTGAGAATGGCTTTCCAAAGTCATGTGATACATCAACATACAATGCATTGACTCAAGCAAAGAAAGATTTGTTGAGAGATAATAAAAAGCAGGATTCAAAAACTCTCTTTTATATATTTCAAGTAGTGCATGAGAGCATTTTTCCAATGATTGTAGCAACAAAAAATTCCAAACAAGCATAGGATATTCTTCAAAAAACCTATCAAGGAATGGAAAAAGTTAAAATATCTAAATTGGAAATGTTGAGAAGAGATTTTGAAACAATATACATGACAGAAACTAAATCAATAGATGCATTTTTCACCCAAATTATTGGATTGGTAAATAAAATCATATAACATGGTGAGACCCTTGAATATAGGAGAGTGGTTGAAGAGATTCTTTATGGAGTTTTCCCATAAAATTTGAATAAATTGTTGTAGCCATATTGGAAACAAAGAACCTCTCATAGTTTTTAGTTGATGAGCTCCATGCATCTCTCATTTCACATGAACATAGGCTAAGCAGGTTAGAAAACACATTATTGGAGAATGCATTCAAGTCACAAGTTTCAATTAGCCATGGTAGAGGAATAAATTCTTATAGAGGTGGAAGAAGCAACCCATCAAGTTGAAGTGGAAATGAGAACAACCAAAAATAAAGCCAAAACCCATCTCATAATGAATCACAAGATCAAATTCTCAAATTAAAGTCATTATTGTAAAATGTTTCATGGACATTATTCAAATGAGTGTAGGAAAAAAATAATATGGTTTTAGCAAACCAAGTGCAAACTTCGAAAAATAAAATAAAATCAAAATTAGGGCAATATCTTCATATAATATAATGTAGCACAAGAAAAAAAAAAAAGGATGTATGGTTCTAAGGTTGAGGTGGCATTAATCAGATTACCACAAACCTATAAATGTTCTCAAATTTGGATGAAAATATAAAATCTGATGTGACATTAGGTAATAACAACAAAGTGTCAGTTATGGGTAAAGGAAACATCAAAATTCTAACTAAACAAGGGGAGAAGAAGTATGTTTCAAATGTGTATCTTGTGCCTAGTCTAAAACACAATCTAATGAGCATTGGACAACTTGTTCAAAAGGGGTATAAAGTTTTTTTTTTTTTAAAAATAGAGAATACATTATTTGGGAAAAATTCCCAAATAACTAGCTCATTGTTAAAGTCCAAATAACAAGTAATAGAATGTTTCCCCTAAATATTAAGTTGGATTTGAATGTGGAATATGCTCAAGCACATTCCACGATGAACTCACTAAAGGAAAAGAAGAAGTTGTAGTAGTCACATAAACAATCTTGCAAGGAAAAATAAAAGATGAAAATTAGCTATAAAACCTACAATTTGGGCATCTCAACTTTGGAGGTCTAAACCTACTAAATAGGAAGTGTATGGTAAAGGGTTTTCCACTAATAGAGAAATCATAAAGAGTTTGTGAAGGATGTGTCTTTGAAAAATAACATAGAAAAACATTTATAGGTAGCAAGCCAATTAGACAAAAAGAACCTTTGTAGATTGTACATTTATATTTGTGTAGACCTATACAAACACCCTCAATTGGTGGGAGTTTCTATTTTCTAAATTTTAGTGATGATTATTGAAGGAAAAAATGGGTTTATTTTTTTAATAAAAAAAATGAAGTGTTTAATTTTTTCCGTCAATTCAATGCTCTTATTGAAAAATAAAGTGGGCGCTAAATCAAAGTATTGAGAATTGATAGAGGTGGCAGGTACATATCAAATGAAATTATCACTTTTTTCAAAGACCACAGAATTGAAAAGTAATTCACAACTAGATACACACCTCAACAAAATGTGGTAGTAGAATGAAAAATAGAACAAACATTAAAATGAAAAGAAGTATGCTGAAAGCAAAAAATTTGTCAAATAAATATTGGGATGAAGTTCTAGCTTGTGCAACATATATTATTGTCGCATCTCGGTCAGAAAGACCCCTGTCATTTGGGCGTAGTCAGCCAAAAATAAATAAAAGAATGGAGGAAAAGAAAGTGTAGTAAAGGTCAGGATATTTTCCGTGGAAAACCCAACAAGACGAGTATTATTTATGGAGCTATCTACCCCTCTCAAGACAGGAAACAACTTGAATTAAATAGGAATTGGCTCGAGTATGGTGGGAATGACCGTAAGACGTGGGATCCAAGTTCTTCGAGCTACCCAACTGTCAGGTTGTGTGGAAAATGACAGGCCTTTAGACAATTTTAAAACCATCATGGCCCCCACAAATGCACATTCGAGTTGGAGGGTTGCTAGAAAACAGAGAGAAAAAGAATGTAGAAAGGTGTAAGGAGAGAGAGAGATGAAGAATCTGGGGATAGAAAGGAGAAATTGCATGGAGGAAGGCAGAGTAAGGCATTCACGTGATATTTGGAGGGAAAAACGTGAGCAATAGAGAAAGAACTTACGGAGGAAGGATGTACACAGTTTGGGAGAAAAACATGGTCTCATGGAAAGCACTGATTGCAGGATATGAACGAAACAGATTGTTGAAGAGGCTGAAGAATTTCTCAGGTAAAAGTAATTGGTAAATGAAAAGCTAAATTGCATAGCTATCGCTAGTATCATCCTCACCTATGTATGTGTATTAACTAGAGCAGTGAGCAAGTTATGGGCACCCATCAAACGTGCAGTATATAACAATTTCGTGAGAGTTTTTCCTATCAACAAGAGCTACATGTAAAGAGGGGTTACAAAAAAATGAGCTCCATTCATGGCAACATTGGGAGACATTATGGTGTCTGCAGTGATAAATCTTTTGGCAGTGTTTGCATTTCTAGTGGCATTTGCAATTCTTAGGCTGCAGCCCATAAACGACCAAGTGTATTTCCTGAAATGGTATATGAAGGGGGAGATACAGAGCCCCAGGAATAGAGGCAGAGGTTATGTGAGCAAGAGTAGTATTTGAAAGTCCAGACCTACAAATTAGAGGATGAAGGCAGGTAGGAGTCGAGTACTCTCTTCTGGGAGCTTCATACAAGTATGGGCGTTAATTATTAACCTTTAATGGGTAAAGAATAAATAAAATAATAATGATAATAAAAATGAAGCTTATTTCCTTTCAGAAAGACATCTTGCAACTACATGCTTCAGCTAGGTAGGAGATGTATGGTTTTAAAGGGTATCGTTGCATAAATATTTTATTTGTTATTTTCCATTTTTTGTGCTCATGGTTTGGCCATCAAAATTGGTTTATAAGAGTGATTTAAGGTTCAAAATGTTAGTTAGGATCTAATATGATAATCACTACTAGCTTCATTCAATTGACTCAGTCTTTTGATTTGAATAAAATGACTATATACTTGATGGTCAACAATATTTAAGTTTTTTAGATTTTGCATTTTCTTTATGTGTCTCGAAGGAAATAACCAACAAACTTGGGCCATTTATTTTGAGTGCAAGTGTTTAACTCACATTGACCAGATATATATGTGTATGCCCTAAATTTTACTGAAACCATCCCCAACTAATCAGATAACAAATGACGGAAAAAAAAGGGAGTATTGACCAAGATTTACTTAAGGCAACATACAAGGAGAGGGTCTAATTTTCTTCTAAAGATATAGGTAGTATTTTGACCATGAATAAGTTGAGTAAACTAGCTTACAAAAGACATGGGTGGTCGGACCAAGTTTCATTGGAATCAACAATTTATATATGTCACAATTCACATTACTCAAGCACACATGTAACCTCTAAGCTCATGATTGGGCATCTTTACACCAACTTTCAATTTACATATAACCTACATACATGTAGACTTAATAAATTGAACAAATGGATAAATGGGTAGACATTAATGATAAGTTATAAAGTTGGGTTGTTTCATAATCCACTTGAGTGTGACTAAATGTTTCATGAAACTTACATCTCTAAAGTTTCATAAATCAATTTAAAACTTTCATAGAATACATCGTAAACCTCAAATATGAGATAGATTTGCAGGAGAATACTCTAAGAACATGTATAATAATTATAAAGTTGAAAATAGTGCAATGGTGGTTGTTATTTCTATACAAGTCTATTAGAAAAAAAATGTGTTGAAGTCATATGGATAAGATATCTAGATGCATGTGATTATGAACCATTTAGGAAAATTTTATTGTAGTCTTAATATGTGTAATATGATTCTTTTAATGGCATCCATCCTACTAAGTGCAAAACTAAGACATGTCATATAATTCTAGAATGGAATTTGGGTAACAGGGTAAAGGTTTAATATGATTAGAAAATATCTATTGACCCCTAGAGTATTAGAACTTCAATATTGAACTTATTTTAATATAGTGACTATAATGCATTACACAACTAAGGTGTATAGATTTGATTTGGAAGACTTATCCCTATAAGACACTATGGTCCAAGATATGTTTAATATGATGGGTGATATTTTAATGCCTAGCTAAATATATATATGTATGATAATAGGGACCATTATATGTAAAGGATATTTTAAAACTTTGTTATTAGTAATGTGCCATCTTAACATGTTGAATTGAATTATTTGAGTAAACTCATTTATAGTCATCTTTTGTAGCATCTTCACATAATGAAATACATGGTATAGTGTGGCCCATTTGTATCTAGTATAACTTGAACATTATCATGGGTAGATCAAGTAAGTAATTATTGTTGCATGTATTTTTAGGTCTAGAAGCATGTTTTATATGATTATGATACTTGATTTTATAAAACCATATAGTGGGTGTGAAACCCCACCTAGACCCATGGCTAGGCTTTCAACATAATTGATGCTTATTTAACAATATTTTGACTACTTATAGAGACATATACTCTTTATCAATGTATGAATTTTAGAATGAGTCAGGATTGCCTAACAACCTTGTACCTAGTTATGGTTGGATATCCATGTTTGGAGAGATCTATCTGAGATAATAATATTCTTGACAAAACCTAGTCCACCTATATATTTTGAATAAGATAGTCTTAAGATGGATAGAACTTTGATGTGTATGGAAAGAAAATTATTATTAGTGTTAAGAATTATTTAACTCCCCTTGGCTGGAAAATCATATTACCCTTATTTACTAATTGTACAAGGGATTTTCTTTGTTCGAATTCAATGTGTAGGTTCCTTGAGAGAAATCTTGTGAGGAGAACTATGTGTGACTTTGAACCATTTGGAAGTGGGAATGTAGGTAGTCCTTAGGCAAGGATGCCTCTATGATGTCAAGTCTGTAGGGGGAGGGTTTAGGGAGATAACTCCAAGGGTTGGGGTTGTTCCTAATTGGTTTGACCTTCTCCCTTTAGTAGGCTTCAGTTTGAGGATGAATGGGTACTAGATGGGTATGAACGAGTTAAGGGAATCTAATATTATGTATTCTATACATAATATGATTTTATATAATAAGAAAAGATTGACTACTTTATAATTGGTATTTGATTATATGTATATGATGAGTACAGTACATCTCATGTTGGTTCCATGTATCTTTTATGTATAAATGTAATTCAACTCCATGTCTATGTGTTTATGTATAGGTTCGTGTATCTATGAATTGAGATTATGATTTATGATATGTATGACCCCCCCATGAGTGAACCTCTAGGATGTTTGAGTAATGATAGGAAATAATTGGACTGTGCCAATGATGAATGTCTGGGATACTACTAGGGATTAGTCTACATTCACCTGGTTCATGGAGGTGAAGGTAGCGGGCTACCCTATTTATGATACGGTTGTATTAGTTACATAGGTAGGGACCCATCTATGTGGATAACGGTAATCCAAGGTTAACCTCGTATTGAGAGGCTTCATTGGATGTCACTGGTATGTACATAAGTGACTAATTCTATGTGTTACTCGGGATTGAGAAGAAGATAGCTAACATTGCCACTAAGTTCACAAGGTGATATATGTTGGGAGCTACTTCTTTTTGGGTGGACAGACTAGTCGCCAGTGGCCTATTGGTGATTGAAGTCAGAATCCACCAACTTTGGTAGGTTCACTACTTCGGGAAATACTTTGGATGGTGGACGGACTTGTGGTGTAGTATGGGATGCACTGAATCCCCTCCCAATTTTTAGACTATAAACTTAGTCTTAATGTGGGGTTGAGGATGGACCCATAGTGTAGTATGGGATGCAACAAATTCTCTTCCCATTTGTCCACTAGTCTAGAAGACACATGTGGAAAGGATAGGATCCATACTGTAGTGCGCAATGCACCAATATTATTTCTATCTGGAATGCATTATGAACATGTGTTAACCCTTGTGATTTAAATCGTCAAACATTGCAATGTGTTAATCTGCCATTATGGATGTGATGTATGTAAGAGCTCATCACTATGTATTAGTGATGTATGTTGAAGCTTGTTATTGCCTATTTGTGATGTATGGTGGAACTCATTATTGTGCATATGTGATGTATGTTAGAGCTTTTCACTATGTATTTGTGATATATGCTAGAGCCAATCACTAATGTAATTTTGATATGCAAATGAGATAATAATTGTGGTACTTGTGATCAGTGTATGATCTAGTCATTGTTGTACTTGTGATCTATGTATGATCCAGTCACTATTGCACTTGTAATTGATGTATGATCCAGTCATTGTTGTACTTGTAGTGTGTATGAGCTAATCAACTTGTGTATATGGGGGTATGTTCATGATAGCCATTATGTATAATCTTTGAGATTATGGTATGAATGAAACCTTATGAATCTTGTGAGTGTTTGTACACTAATGTTTGATAATGTTTGTTATGGATCCAACAAGGCTGATGCAAGAAGTTGGGTACACAAAAAGCTCAAAAAGTGGAAGTACTTTTGTTGTTTTTCATAATTTTTTGCACATGGATTGAAAATTTGAGGCACTTACACAATGAATCTTAAAAGAAGTTAGTAATATGAAAGTTATAATTTTGAATCTAGTTTCCAAATATGTAAATTATTTGAAAATACCTAGATTATAGAAATTAAATTTTGATAGGGATCTATGAAAACCACTTTTTAAAAGTCCCTATTTGTTTACCATACCAAGCATGTGTACAGACACCACTTTTTGACCCAAATATAAGTATTTTGATAATTCCTTTTGGGAAAAGAGAGATAACAACATGAATATTGATGTGAAATTTTTTTTATTATTATTTTTTTAATATATTTTTTTATTAAATTTTTATTGGCCTTAATTGTTGTTTTTAAACATCAATGTGTACAGACAACATAATTGGACCTAAGCTAAATTTTTCTTGAATCTATTCTTTTTCAATGTGTAGAGAATTATCTAAAGTTTGATGCCATATAATTTTTTTTACAAGAAAATTAACCAAAAAGAAGTTATTAAAATATAAAAAAAGCTTGATATTTGCAAAGTATACATTGTGTTCTCTAATGGGTTTTAATTTTATTTCATTTAGAAAAAAAACTCCATTAGCCATATTGCCAAAGTTGTATGGATTCTTCTTCAATCTACTTTAGCTTTTTAGTTGCAGGTCAAAGGTTAAGGCTCAAATTGCCAATCCTTTCTCAAACCTTAAACCAAGTTTGCATGTGGGTTGGGAATTCCATTTTTAAATAATGCATACCCGTTAGAAAACACATGCGTTCTTTATTTTCTTGATTATTTAGAAAAAAAATTTCAGAAATGTGTACGCATTTTGAAATGCGTACCCATTTCTAAAAAGTATTTAATTTTTTAAATAAATGACTTTGATGTGTTATAAAATGCATACACATTATAACATGTACGTGTTTTATAGTGCATATGCATTCTTTTTAACCTCGGTTACCCAAACCATAATGCATACATCTTTTTTTAATAATGCGTATGCATTTTCTGTGAATTTTTTTTTTGGCCGAAACTTCCCCTTTTCATGTACCCAACTTCTTGCTTTTACCCAACACTTGATGGTGAAGTTATTAACACTATATTATAATTGGATAATTTGATAGCTTACTTAGACTTAATTAACAGTCATGGGTTATGGTGAGATAATAGATCTCATACAAGAGGAGATATTTAACTCCCTCTGTCATTGTGAGGTGAACTACGAAGCCTCTAATTTTTCATGAGGGGATACATAGGAAGGGTCATCACGAACCCTCGAGGCTTAGGTTGTAGGTCTAGGAAAGACCTTAGTCATAGGAGCTTAGTGCTCTGAGTGTAAGCATATAAGTGGTGATATTGATTTATCATCACTAGGATGACTGAAGAACTTTTTTATTTAACATGATAATCTAGTTGGAATATTTTTAGTCAGTTATGTTGGTAGTTGATGTGAATTGAAAAAAAAATGTAGTTCCCAAGGGGTGGATTTTACAATTATGAATAGATCACTAACCAAGAGTGTGAATAATATGATTCTAAAAGAAGTGTGGACTAGAACAAAGGATAATGTTACTCACATTAGATAATTTGGATGTGTGGCATATGCACATGTGTTGAATGAGTTAAGACTAAAATTTGACAACAAAGGAGAAAAATGTATATTTATTGGGTATAGTGATGAATCCAAGGCATACAAACTATACAATCCAATAACCAAGAATTTAATAATCATCAGAGATGTATAGTTCATAGAAGATGAATCATGGGGTGAAAGTTATTAGAAAATAATCAATATTGCAGCCAACTTACCACAAGAAGATACAAAAGTTTTTATACCAATAGGTACTCCATCAAATGTGACTCCTTCCACACCTATTCAAGGTCAAAAAAGTGGTCGTAAAATTATACCATCATCAAGTGCAAGGACAACCCCACACCATCTACAAGTGGCATTCAAGGTGCAAGACCATCAACACCATTTTCCATAAGTTCTAGTTCTATTGATATGTCAAATCCTACATTGGAAAGCTTGAGGAGATAAAAAATCAGAAGTATAAGAGACATATATGAGAAAAATGAAGGTGAGAATAATGTTGGTTTATTTCCCATTTTACATTTTATTAACAAGTTGAAGATCTAATTCATTTTTAAGATGTAATTAAACATGAAAAATGGGTAAATGCAATGGATGAATATATTTAGGAAATTGAAAAGATCAAACATGGGAGTTAGTGCCATAACCCAATTTTATTGTATTTTTAATTATAATATGATAAATTGAATTATGGAGGAAATTCAATATGTTGAATGGAAATTTTGATATTTTAAAAAAGATTGAAAGAAGTTACCCATCATTGACTATGTGATATTTTTGAAGTATTTTATATTTTTCCAAGAATTGAATGCTATTGATGAATTTTGTAAGTGCAAGTGTGTACAATTGTAGGGTGACAGGTTGAAGGACGAGAACACAATTGAAGTAGGATTATTTAGCCAGATCAAATGGTAAGCTTGATGGAATGTGGGTGCACACACCACAACTGGCTTGATGACTAGATTTGAAAATTGATATAGGTGATTTTATTAATCTGACTTGAAATGATTCAATCATTCAAAGAGGTAGACTTTTGAAATGAAAATACATGTGAGTTCTTATTTAAATGTCTATTTTGATCTTGTGTGTGTTTGAATTTGAAAGAAAATGATTGTATGACTTAACATACAAATGAATGTGTGTAATTCAAAAAAAGCTACTTCATTTAAATATTGATGCTCCAAATAAAATAAAAGTTCATTTTTATAAGATTTTTTAGAATATTGGTCTATCTACTAGTATTATATGGGAGCACTCCTTGGGTTGGTTTCTAGGAGGATCAAAGGATAGGCGTGAGTTGGGTCATATTCTTGCTTCATGTGAATGCAACTCCATGGAGGGGTAGGATGTCTTGGCTTGGAGTAATAGTGATTTATTTGGAAAGTACTTTATTTTAGTGGGTTATGGAGTGTTGGTTAGGAAAATGTTTGGGGAAACTAAGGTTCCTTGGTGGAAGCATGTGTGGATTTTTTTTTTTTTCCATGCACAATTTTTTATGTGGCTTGTGGTCCGGAACTGATATCTTACTTGGGATATAACTTGTGCCAACAAGGGTTCAAGGGTCCCTCAATGTGTGTTTTGTGTTTTAAGAGTGAGGAAAGTATCTCTCATCTCTTCTTCCAATGTTCCTTCTCTACGTATCCCCTTCCTACGTATCCCCTCATAAATTATTCTTTACTTTGAATTTAATAAATAATTATTATTCATTTTTTATTTGAATTATGACTAAAGTCCTGATTGATAGGTTGATTGAAAAATATTAATAGCTTTCAAATGGTATCACATTTTTTGAATCTGAAACATCCATCACATTATATGCTTCACATACTATAAGATTAAAAAAAAAAATTGAATTTCATGAATTTTTGACCAAGTTAAGGTGGTCAGACATACAAGTTTTTGTATTTTCTTTAAAATTAGCAATTAATTATTTACTTTGGAAAAATTAACAAAAAAAAATATGCATCACATCAAGACATGAGTCCACTACTTATACCTAAAATATTATAAAAAAATATGATCATTTTATTATGGTTAGGGTGGTCAAACATACACCTAATTCTTCTTTTTTCCCTTAAATTTAAGTACTACTGCATTGAAAGTTCAAATTTTCTCCAAATAGATTTTTTTTTTTAATAAACCTAGTAGTTTAGAAACTACATTCAATTTGCTACAGATTTTTGAAACAATGTAGATAACTTATTAAAATTTTTATGTCAAGCTTCCTAACTCTAATTTTTCTAATTTTTTTGCCACTTAAGGGCCTGTTTTTCCCATAATGATCCTGCACATACCCATTAAATGTTGAAATACATGTGATGATGAAATATGATCCTTTAAAACATTTTTTCAATCAAATTTTTTTATCAAGATGCTTAGCTAAGTGGGTTATGTTATTAACTAAGCATGACCTTAAGTTTGTTTCACAAAAATCAATTAAAGTACAAGCCTTGACCAACCAATCTACTAATGCTTATTCTCCTTTAGTGCTTCCTAATAATGATTCATTCATTAACAATAATGTGTTGATGATTGAAACTAATACATGGGAGCTATATTTCAATGGATCTAAGTGTAGAACTAGCTTTGGTATGGGGATTGTAATAACCCCACCAGTGGGAGAGCCTATTCCCTTGTCTTATCACTTAAACTTCTTATGCAAAAAAACCATTGTAGAGTATGAAGCATTACTTGCTAGATTTTCTGCCACTATAACCATGGGAGCTTGAGACATTACGATATTTGGTGATTTGTAATTTGTCATTAAACAAATAAATGGAACATATCAAGCAAAACATGAAAAATTATCAAAATACAAGGATCTCACAATGAACTTGTTAGAAAAGTTTGATTCATACACCATTGACAACATCCCACAAAAAGATAATTGACATGCAAATGCAATGGCGAGTAAAACTTCCCTTATATCACCACACGACCCTTCAAAACACTTCAGATTTATTATACATATAGTTATGAAACCATCAATAAAAGATAAAATGGAAGAAGTATTATCAACCACTTTCGAAGGCTCTAGTGAATGGTACATACTAATATTTAATTATTTAAAACATGGTACCTTTCTTGAGTTGACAACTAAGAACACTTGAGCTCACCTTCATAAGCTTCCATTGAAATATATGATTCTCGTTGATGCTTTGTATTGGAGGTCCTTTGATGGTCTCTTAATTAGATGTCTTAAAGAATCTAAAATCCCCATCATGCTTGAACAAGCTCATGCAGGGGCTTGTGGAGGTCATTTTGGAGGAAGAACATTAGTTCAAAAACTAATCTCCATATGATACTATTAGAGACATATGGAGCAATATTTTTTTACATATGTTAAGAAATGTCACAAATTTCAAGAACATAGCAGTTTGATTCATCTTCCTACCTCTGAACTTCATTCTCAAGTTCCTATTTGGCCTTTTTTGGTATGGGGTTTGAATTTTATTGGAAAAATCTCATCACCTTCCTTTGTTGGGAATAGATTCATAATCACTGCAACAAACTATTTAACAAAATGGGTAGAAGCTATTCACCTTTGTTCAACAACTGTTGATGTGACATGTTTCATATTGGAACACACTATTTCTCACTTTGTACTTACTTCTGTGTTAGTTTCAAATAATAGGACACCATTCAAGAATAATGATGTGAAGAAATTCTTAGAGACATTTAACATCCAACCTCATTTTTCAACATCCTACTACCTACAATATAATGGTCACTTGAGCCAAATCAACTAATTAAACTCTTGAACAAATATTAAAGAAAATGATAAGAAAACATAATAAAGATTGGCACACACAACTAACATATGCATTATGGGCCTATCATAAAAATGTTAGATTATCCACTAGGTCTATCCCTTATAACATTTTCTATGAAATAGAGGCCATAATTCCCTTGGAGTTAGAGAAATTCCTACATTAATAATCATTCTTCAAGTACTTAGTGATGATGATACTTATATGGAGCAATGCTTACATCAACTTGAAATGCTTTACTAAGAATGTATTAACACTCTTGAGCACCATTAGGATTATTCTAGAAGAAACCAATGTAGTTACAATGATAATACAATCCCTCGTTTATTCAATAAAGGTTATTTGGTGTTATGTGAGAATCAGTGTAACATCAATTCTGCCCAAACTGAAAAAGAAAAGTTTAGCCCTAATTGGCTAGGACCTTACAAAATTGACCAAAGATATGGGTCTAGAGGATACACATTAATAGAAATGGATGGTATACCTCTTAAGGAACCTATTAATGCCATGTATTTGCACTCTTACTATGTCTAACCTTCCTAAATAGTGTGAATAATAAAACAATGTTGTTAGAGTTAGTAGATGACATTCTATATTCTCTCACATTGCTTCATTCTTGAAAAATAATTACTTTTGTGTCTTGAATACTAAAGTAATTATTTAAATGAACTTTTAGGTGGTTATTTTAGGTTTCACACTATTCAACTCCATCTTGTGTGTTGTGTTAGATTGAATCCTAATATGAATTTAATGTTCTACAATTAGATCATAGGAGCATTTAATTTAGCATAACATAATCATAATGTTGCATCTAAAAGAAACTAGCATAGTTTTAATTAGATCACATAAAACATGTTAGATCATGGAGACATTTAATAAATAATATTACAAAGATTATTTGATAAATCACATTTCCATCTATCTCAAACACATTAGCATGAAAACCAACCAAATTTAAATGATCATATATATCACAAAATTTATAGTACATGTCATGAAATATACAATGCTAGTGGGGCATGTGGATACTAGATCCCTTCGGATCTAGTGATCACCTCTATCTAGAGGTATTCCATCAAGATATGGTAGTAAGTGATTGTGATCATGAAATCATAAGAGCATACAAAG
>VDFB02105785.1:173777178-173905748 GCA_007258455.2 Sequoia sempervirens
AGTCGGTGAGGACCTTGCAGTCTCAGGAGCGATTCCTGAGGACCTGGGATTTGATCCCATATTTGGATCAAGTTGATCTAAATGTGATTGGATGATGCAGATTGACTTCTTTTCTAGACATTCCCTAGCATAGGATTAACAGGGGACTTCTTATTGCTTTGGCAGAGAGGTGGCACAACGACCACAACACCTTCCACTTACCCACTAGTGAGATGATAGTGACACCAGAGGATGTTTATCAGATCTTGTGGATTCCCATCATCGGAGAGTTGGTTGTGTACAATTCCACTGAGCAGGGAGGTACAAATGCATTGAGGAGAGTATTTGAGGATGATCAGATTTGTAGCTATGAGATTCCATGGCGAGAGATGGTTGATGCCTGCAACATTGCCATGTGTTTTTTCTAGATTTATTGGAGGATTTCTATGTCCTGACCGTAGGTCGAAGGGACTCTCAATCGGTTGGGGTTGGATTTTGGAGAGCATGATCACACAGGGGACTAGATATTCTTGGGGATCCTACATGCTTGCACATTTGTACCATGATCTTCACCAGGTTGTGTTTCTTAGAGGGGTCAATTTGTCAACTGGGGTCACATTGTTACAGATATGGGCGTGGGAGCATATAGGCATCACCCGTCTAGTGGTAGAGAGATAACGTCCGATAGGGAGAACATATGCTCACGAATACACAAATCCAATTGTTCAACATAAGCTGGGAAAATTGGAGTACTGGAGGAGAGTATAGGATGATCTAGAGACAGTGAAATGGTGGCCATACGTGGACTATGAGCAGTGGCCGAAGGATGATACTGAGATGCCACATGTATGCTCATCGAGGTACCTGATTGGGAGGACACCATTTGCTATAGAGAGATTCCTTCTCAGGAGAGTGTTGCGATAATATGGCAGGGTACAGGGCATGCCCCAAGGAGTGGCTCTATATGTGCATCGATGACATGATATTCCAGAGTGGGGACCCACTTTATCATATGATGCAACAGTTGAGGAGTACCAGGGTCTCTAGGAAATGATATGGGATTACCATCTGGAGATTATAGAGGCTCCCGTGTCAGAGGAGTATGCACAATACTTCTTTGCACATCCCTTCCTGCAAATATCCAACCCAGATGAGCTGGTACCGTTGTTAGATGATGAGCCAACGTTGAGACAGAGGAGGCGTGGAGGAGGTGATGAGGAGAAGGGAGAGAGTAGTGATGATGGAGATGGGGATGGAGATGGTGGAGGTGGCAGAGATGGTGATGGAGGCGATGGTGGTGATGGAGATGAGGGTGGTGGTGGACCAGTGCTGGATGTGCAACACTTCAAAGTACCCTAGAGGAGGAGATCCCTGGTGGCTGCAACACAACATGTTCAGATTCGGTTGCCTTCTCAACATCAGTAGGCTCAAATAGCTTCTTTGCAGTCACAAATACAGGCATTACAGAGTCAATTGGCTCAGAGGCACAGGCCTAGGCTCAGGCACTAGCACAAATTTCCATCCTTACCGTAGCGAGAGATCGCCTGAGACAACAGTGTGAGCAGGTATAGGGCATGGTTGAGCGATTGCAGAGAGTAGCTATGGGAACATCTACAACTGATTACCTTTGAGAGGTACGACACTCCGCCAGAGAGGTTGAGTACTATCGATTGCAGTATTATGATGTAGTGCTTGCAGAGCAGTGGGTTAGCTATGCTCAATCTACTAGTGCACGTACTCATTCCAGGACTACCAACAGGGGTGTCAGAGGGCTGCCACCTCACAGAGATCCAAGGGTAGGGCCATTAGATGCAGTAGGAGGTACAAGGCCAACACTGTCGGGAGGCAATAACACATAGCCTTTGTGATGATCCTTTTTGATGTATTTTGAGTCATTTGATGATGTATAAACTGATTCAGCTGAGACATTGATGATTTTTTCCACTTTGATATTGTATCTCTCTACATGTTTGGACATCATTGTACACTTGACATTCTTATTTTGATATTTATATGAGATGTAGTGATGATTAGTGATTTATATGTGTTTATGTGCATTTATGATAGATGGATTTAATTTCTATGTTATGATGCTATGTGATGTTTATATGATGCTTATATGATTATTACGTGATTATGTATGGATATAATGATGATATGATTAAATGATGATGCATGATTTATGTTTCTATATGTTCTTATGCATGATGTTTTATGCTATGAGATAGATGTAAATGAAATGTGATACCCCTTATGTTTTTGTATTTTCTTAGTGCAAATATATGATACTTCTATACTATATGGGATGAATTTGATTATGCAAGTGAGATGCAATACACTTCTTTTTGTGTTTTCTAATGCAAATATTATGATGTAATGTATAAATGGATGAATGATGTGATAATGTTTTCTGATGTATGTATGATATGCAAATGATTATGCAAGTACATGAGAATGGTATGTTTTTGTTAATGTCAAGCATACTCAATCTTTTAAAGTTAGAGATAATATCACTTAAAAAATTTGTGCCAGCCTTGGAAAATCCATAAATACAGATGCAAAACTAATATGGATGCAATCTAACTTAACCATGCAGATCTAATATGCAAATGTTGTCATTGTAGCGGCTGATTGGTCATGCTTTTATCATCATTGAGCTTTTAAAATATTGAAAGTGAGTACAAACATCGATGGTATAACTAGACCACGATGACCTGAGTACTACTTCCATAATTTTTGATATTGCAAATTAACACGAGCATCTAGGTATAATTGAACCGAGATGACCTAAGCATTGCTCGCGTAAACATATAAGAGTTAATCGTTTTCCTATGAAAATTTAGAATGTCATCAGTGATGCTTTGTAGAGCACATCTCGCGACAATTTGCACAGTAATAATGATTAACTCACAGACAACAGACAAAAAAAAAGCATTCTCCTTCCTTGCTCCTCTAGTTCAAGACATCATTGAGTTACTCTGGAAAAATGATAAAAAAGAACTAAAGTACAATAGTTGAACATTCTTGCTAACATGATAAAGCCATGATTCAAAAGAAACACCATCCATTTAAATTTTCTTTAATTTTTGAATTGATTGATTTTAGCTATTTGATTTGGATGGTTGATGTGTAGAGTCTGATGATTGATGTTCAATGGTGATTTGCACTATGATCGTTGTTTTTGCGACATTGTGTTACTGTTGTTTGCTTGTCTGTTGGTTTAAGCTCAAAGTTTATTACCCCCAGTGAGTTCAAGATTTTTCCCACAATCCAGGGTGAGACACAACCGCAATGCCATGATATATATGTACATGAGGTTTTTTCGATGGCAGGCATAATGATGGAAAAAGTGAATGGTCGACAGATGTTCAAATAGATGGAAAAACTATTCTATCACAAATAGCGCCTGTTGTCAGGTTTTCACTACTTGTTTTTATTACACTTTTTTAGATTTTTAGATTTTTAGATTTTTCACTTTTTTTTGTATTTTCAAAATTTTGTATTATTTTTTGACTTTTTTGACTTTTTTTGTTGTCACCAAGACACCTATTTTCCAATTTTTCATCAAGGTAACGATTTTTTAGGACATTTCTATTTTTTTATATATTTTTTTAGGACTTTTATTGTGCACTTGATGAACTAGGTGTAGAACTTCTTGAGATGCAAGTTGTTGATGGGTTCTTTAAAAAAATCCCCTTTAGGCGTAGACAATTGATAGGCTCCAAATCCATACATTGATACGATGATGCCTCGATCCTATGTGAATGACCGTGCTAGATGAAAAGACACGATCAACATAAATAGTATGAGTGGCAAGTATGAAGGACAATAGATGTGATAGATAAAAGAGGCTATGATTGGATCCCTAATGTGAACACTACATGACCCATTAGACTTTAGATGATAAGGAGCTTGGACAACTAGTGATTTATAGTATGTGAAGGGGTCGTGATCAAAGACACATTGAAAGACATCACCAATAGAGGTGTAATGATATGACGGGTATGTGAACATGGATGGGTGGAAGGGAATATGTGGTATGAGTGACATGGATGGAGACCGTAAATCAACAAGTCCTTCCTTTGATTTTCTTCTTTGATAGATGCCCCCAGTTATTTTTGAGGGAGAGGTATGTTTGGAGACCAAATTTTGCTTGCTTTCATTTTTGACTTTATTTTTTATTTGTCTGATAGCTTTTTATTTTGGCTAGGGGACTTGTCTGGATCTTTTTCTCTTTTTGATTTGTCTAATAGCTCTTTATTTTGGCTAAGGGACTTTTCTTGATCCTCTTTTGTTTTTGATTTTTCCAATAGCTTTTTGTTTTGGCTAAAGGACTTTTCTTGATTTTTCTTTCTTTGCAAGCTTTCTTTTGATTTTGGATCTCCATTTGAGAAAGGAATTTTTACCTTGATTTTTGAATTACCTCCTTTATATTTTCTTTGGGTGATACTTGTTGATCCATGTCTACAAGGTGGATGGATGTGGGTGAGATGGATGAAATGGGTGAAGTGAGAGGAAGATTTGGTGGACGGATAGGAGTGGTGATGTCGTTAATAGAATCTTTGAGACTATCCTTTTCGGTACTGATAACATCAAAGGAGGCTTGCACATCCTTAGTGACTTGGAAAGAGGGCTTAGTAGAGGCCACAATAGGAGATTCATATCCTAGCCTAGGGTAGGTGGGATGGAGGGATGGTGGTGGGATATCCTCATCAGAGTCATGATCAAAGAGTGGGTTATCATAGATGTCCTGGTCAAATAAGGGGTTTTCATTGATACGAAAAGCTTAGGTGGAAGAAAATATGGGAGAGGCAGGTGTATCATCATCCCGAAAGGTTTCAATCCCAACACAGTCATCTTTTTGCATGCCTTCTGTAGTTGTCTCAACATTATTGTTGGAATTCTGATCTTTCTTGATGGTGGTAGTAGTGTCTTTTGCTAACAAATTATCCAAACGATATTCTCCACATCCCAGATCATGGATTTGGACCTTGGGGTTTGATAGTGTAGTAATTGGAGTGGATGCTTTTAATAATTCAAGATCAACATATGTTTGAGAAGAATGTGCTTAACGATTGCTAGGGATCGAGATTTTAGCTTTTGGGATTATATTATGGTCATACATGAAAGGATTAGGATCTCCCTGCATTGTGATTTCAACTCCATCATGAGAAAATTTCAAGCATTGATGGTATGTAGAGGATATTGCTTGCATTTCATGTATCCAAGGTCTTCTAAGGAGGATATTATATATCAAAGGGAGATCAAGGGCTTGGAAAACCACATCCTTCACCACAAGGATGACTCTGATTGGTAAAGTAACCGATCCTTTAGATAAGCATTCCTCTACATCATATGCCTTCATGGTAATATTTTTACTAGAATCTATTGCATCATCTGAATATCCTAGTGCATGGATAAATTTTGAAGTGTAGATATTTAGAACAACCCCTCCATCTATTAAAACATGTTTGACCAAAGATTTATGGACCAAACCCTCAATATGAAGTGGAGCATTATGCGGATGGTGAGTGATGTATCATCATTTTTTGAAAATGATAGGAAATGATGTGCGGTCAAATGTCCCACCATAGGTTGGGATTAAAAAACTTCCAAATCAGTTGGCACGATATCTTGTTTGCCATTGATTTGAAAATCCACTGCAGAAATGTTAAGAATGGTAGTGTCATAAACATAGTTTACATTCTTTCCTTTGTTGTTTGATGAAGAGGATTCCCCCTTTTCATAGTTTGGTAAAGGATTTTTGAATGCCCCATGATCATTGATCATTTGAAGTCCTACAAATATTGTCTTGTTATCAATCAAATCTTGTACCAAATGTTTCGGTTGCATCCAATCATTTGTTTTGTGTCCTTTGTTTCTATGAAAGTCACAATAATGTGCCTCATTCCACCAAGAAGGTTTAACTTGTGGATTATAATCCTGTGCCTTTGGTAACATTATAAGTTTGGCTTCAAGAAGCTCTTTCAATGTTGATTCAAGTGACTATCCCAAAGGTGTGAATTTTCTGCAATTTGATGATGGTATTTTATATGGAGTTGAAGTTGGTTTAGATTCGTTGTTATCTTGATTGATGTTTTAATTATTGTTTTGGTTGGTATTTTGATTGTTGGTTTGATTGGTTTTAGTGGTGTCTGTTGTCAAGTTAAATACTAGTTTTATGTTTTGTGTATCAGCTGCAACATCATTGTTACCAACATTCTTGTTTTTTTTCCAAAACTTTGGTTTATCACCACCGTTATAATGATTGGAAGAATTTTTGAGTTGTTTCCTTCATTGTAAATTTTTAAGACTCCTCTCTTGACCAAGGCTTATTTGATTTTGAGTCCATTTTCAATCATTTTATCAAAGGTAGGTGGACATTGCAATTCAAGTCTATAGCTCATCTCATCATTTAGATTATCAATGAAGATTTCCATCTTTTCCTTTTTCAGGTATGGGATGAACATATCTTGCAAAAAATCTTCTCCATATTTGTAAAAATATGAGGAATGATTCACCCTTTTTTTGTTTTGTATTGCAAAGGTCTTTCATGGTTATCTCGTGTTGGATGTTGTAGGAGTATTGGGTGACAAATTTATTAACCAACTCTTCAAAGGTCTTAATACCTGGTGCAAGTTTGGAGAACCATTCCATCCATTGTCCACCTAGGCTTCATGGAAACAATCTCATCAAATAAGTCTCTTCGTGTGCAAATTCAAGGCTCACGGTTCAAAATTCCCTTACATGATCTATAGTATTTGTTTTACCATTGTATTTATCATACTTTGGAAATTCACAATGTTTGGGAAAATGAATCATGTTAATAGTTTGCTCAAAAGGATATAGGCAAATGTCTTGTATCAATTATCATTTTGTGGTTCCTCTTTGCATGCCAAGAAGTTGTTGTAAATATTTCATTTGATGAGTTAAAGTAGCCACTGGATTTGTATTTTGTGGATCAATTTCATGCCTTTTAGGAGATCCTTTCAGTTGATTAAAATTAAAGTCATGTGGAAGTTTAATACCTTGATTAGCCAACATTAAGAAGTATTTTTCTCCATCTTTTTCCATAAATTTCTCCAAGAATTTGTGGAATTTGGGATCTTGTTGAGCTATTTGAATGTCTTCCTTAGTTGTTTCATCATTTTCAGGTTGATGGAATCTATGGAAAGGATTTTCTTTAGAGTTAGCCATGGTGTTCTGAGTTTTAAGATTTCCTTGAGTTTCTATTTTTGGGATCTTATTTGAATGGCATACAAGTGTTATAATTTGACTAAACTTTTATCTTTGTTTGGAGAAGTGCCAAGGATAATAACTAAGTTAAATAGAATGACAAATTCTATTGATGAGACTAAGTTTAATATGATTGTATAACATTATTTCGTGATGAAGGATGACAAATCCTGATGATGAAACTTAGCTTAACAATCAGAGATATGATAGGTTTGATGATTTAGGAACTTTAAGGTGTTAGATGTTGGTTTAGTTTGAATAATTTCACTTGTAAAGGTCAGTTTCAACAAGTTTAAGACTATGTTTTACCTAAGGAATGATTATGTGATGACAGGGATCCTTAATTTTGGTTCAAACTGACGAACAAGGGATGAATTTAACTCTCTGGTTTGATATTAACTGGATGCACTAAAACATTGACTGGATGCACTAAAAGATGGAATGGATGTGCTAATAAATAGCCTTGATGCACTAGATTGTACCCAAGATGCGCCAATAAATAGACTCAATACTCTAAACAAAGGACCAAATGCACTAGAGAATGCATTGAATGCACTAAAAGTTGGACTCAATACACTGGAAGATGACTTTGATGTGCCAAAAAATGGACTATATGTGCCAGAAAAAGCCAGTTATGCGTTAGACTGCCCTTAAGTATGTGATTTTAACTTGGTAATTTTGTAGGTGAATGTGCTAGAAGGATTTGCAAATGCATTGGAAAATGGAACATATGCGCCAAAAAGTGACCTAGATGTGCTAGAAAATGGACTATATGCTCTGGAAAATGACTCAGATGCGCTAGATTGTACCCTATATGCACTAGAAAATGGACTCAATGCACTAAAATATGTTGTTCATGCACTAGAAAATGCCCTATATGCGCTAGAATATGTTGTGAATGTGCTGAAACAGGGAATGAATGCGCTAATCTGGAAGTATTCAATATTTTTGAAAATTTGTTTGGTTATTTTTCTTTTAAATCAGTGAATCTGAATGTTTCCAAGGTATAATCTTCTGAACAATGAATTTTGTTTGGTTTCCTTGTGTTTGAATTATGTGAATTAAGTGTTTTAAATGGATGATTTCTTGAATAATGACTTCAAACATAGCAACAAGTTGTAAAAAAATTGTTTCCAACCTAGGAACTAAACATTGAGTGTGTATTCAAGAATTTGGTCTAATTCGTTTGATTTCCACATGTATAGCACAAGAGAAAACAGTTCAAACACTTTTCTAATGTCAAGGGTCACTTAAAATACCACAACTCACATCTTAGAACTATGCTAGCTCACACAACAGTGTCACCCCATAGAGGGCGCTCATGTTTTTGCCTTTCCTAGGTCTTAACCAAAGTCGAATCCTCCACTTTTGGCCAGTAATCCTTGATAGTTATATGGTGAGTATCTTGGGGGTAGATTCTTCCCTCCCCTTGTACTGTGATATTAGAAGTGTTCAGAGACTGACTAGCTAGCTTCTAAACTTAAGGTTCATAGTAAGGGTTTCTGTTTGGCGTGACAACTGATAAATTTTTGTAGGAGACCTCCCAACCTTTAGAACAAAGGCTTTGGGGGTGGTTATCACTGCACAATACTGTCAAATTGTGAGTTTCCTTGAATTTTCTTTTGATTATAGTGGGTCGGAAAACTTGGCTTTAGTTGTTCCCACTTAGGTCATTCTCATAGGGTGAGTACTTTTTCCCACTACGACATGCCTTCTAAAGGTGATATTAAAACAAGAAATAGTGAGTCTAACATTCTGGTCACCTAGTGAAGGGGAGAGCATAGGCCTATCAATTTACAAGCACAGTAGACAAGGGGTTCATTAACCTTCTAATTAAACTAGATTCCTAATTTAATCAAAAGAAAACATTAAAAAAATTCCAACCCCTGCAAATATCATTAGTAGTTTGATATAATTGTCTTTGACAACGTTTAAAAGTACTTGCAAAACAAAAAATATTGATCAATCTGGAGAATTCTGAATTTCTACAAGATAAACCAGATGCGCTAAAACAAAACTCATATGCACTAAAAGATTGCACAAATGCACTAAAAGATCTACTGAATGTGCTAGCAAAACTACTAAATGCACTAAAGGATAGATTGAATGCACTAAAAGACCCCCTAGATGTGCTAAAATATGAGTTGTATGCGCTAAAAGATGCTTCACATGCACCGTAACAGGAACTAGATGCACTAAAAGATGTTTCGTATGCGCCAAAAGAAATCACGGATGTGCTACATGAGAGTTCACATCCAAATCTGTAAAACAACTTTCCAAAAAACATCAATAAAAAGGGGCTAGGCCCCACGGTGGGTGCCAAAATGTATTGTGTGGAGAATTGTGTAATGTGAGTAAATAAGTAATAAAGCCACACAATCGATGAAATGTATTATATTAGAGAAATTGAATAGCAAATCGAATCAAATTGAAACACAACAAATTCCCTAAAATCGTTCCATTGTTTCCTATCTCCAAGGATTCATGTAATCATAATGGCTCTTAGATTGTTTTGTGCATGTGTTGGTATGTGAGGATTAATCATGCTCTACTGTACACTCTTCATGTATCCTCGTCAAGGTCCATCCCATAAATGTTTATGTTTTTGGGGCTCTAATACTAATTTAAAAGGCTATGTTGACTCAGATTTGGCAAGGGATATTGATACCAGGTGTAGTACCACAGGTTATGTATTTACAGTTGGTGGGACAACAGTGAGTTGGATTTCTTAGTTGCAAAAAGTGGTTGTTTTATCCACCATGGAGATAGAGTATGTTGCTGCAATAGAGGCAGCAAATGAGATGATATGGTTGCAAATTTTCATGGAAGAGTTGGGAAAACAATAGGCTAAATATTACTTATTTATAGAAAACCAAAGTGCTATACATTTTGCAAAGAATTCTGCCTTGCACTCTAAAACCAAACACATACAGTTGAGATATCATTTCATTCGGTTAGTGTTGGAGGATGGATAGGTCAAGTTGGAAAAGATACATACAGATGCCAATCCAACGGATATGTTTATGAAGGTAGTGACAAGGGAGAAGTTGAGCTCCTCTTCAGCTTCGATTGGCCTTCAAGGTTGACTTCAAGTATAACAAACCAACAAGGTCCAAGGTGCTTCTTTCCAGTGGGAGTTGTAAGTTTAGCGGTGTCGTCCAGGATCAGTATCCAAGTGGGAGATTTTTTGGTGTGGAGCCTGATCAGTCTCCAAGTGGGAGATTATTGGTATGTGGCAACTGATCATGCCATACCTGTACACTCTTCATGTATCCTTGTTGGGGTCCGAGGTTGGGCTGGGCCCCAAGTGGGGGTTCGAGGGTGGTAGCCACCAAGAAAAAAAATCTCTTTTTTTTTGCGTCATCACCGAAAAAGAAAAAAATTGAATTTGTAAAACCCTAATTCTGGAAGCTTCTAAAAAGCTTGATATAAGTGGTTGGGATGAGAGTTACAGTATGATGAAAAAGACAATTATTTGCGAGATTGTAGTAAGTTTTGCACTGGATAATAAAATCATTGGATGACTGCAGTTTTGTGGATGTAGCCTAGATTGGGTGAACCGCGTTCAATTCTTTGTGTTAATTTTTGTGTGTGTGTTTTATTCCTCTTTTTTATTGATCAAAACTGTATTTAATTGTTAGATATTTGCCTTCTAACCCTAACACTATGACCTTTTAGAATGACAACCTAGAGAATGGAATGTTGTAAAATGTAAGAACTCTATCCCTACATGATTGATTGATCTACATGCTAGACAAATGATATGATAATGATGTTGTGTTCAAAATGATGCTAAGATGATGCTATGATGAAATGAAAGATTAATTAAGATGTATGAAAATGCAATAAAACTAATGCAACAATTAGGATTCTAGAAATGAAATTGCCATGGTAACATTACTTTAAACTAAATGCAAAATTCTAAACTAAAATGATATGCTAAGCTCACAAATGATAATATGATTTCTACAGAGTAAGTTTTCTCAAAGATGAGATGCCAAATGTTGGAGAATGATGTTGTATTTATAGGATTTCCAAGGCATAAAATGATGTGGTAGCAACCAATGGTCAAGATTTTGGCTAGAGAGATGAACGGTGGAGAAAGAAGAAGTTAGAAGGAATCATGGAGATTGTTCCCTTTCAGAAAATAATTTTCCAAGTGTTTAGAAGAATAAATGAAATGGAAGAGCCAAGTGTCCAAGGTTGTTTCAAATTTGTTGAGGATAATTCTAATTAATATTGTGATAGGGCAAAAATACTTGTTAGGAAAAGAGCAACAAACAAAAGAGAGTGCAAATAACAACTAAAAACACCCTACACCTCAAGATTGGCATAAAATGAACTAAACTAAGAAAAATGATAGATTTCACCTTGTTGAGTTGTCCCTTTGGTTGGTCCTTCAATCTTCGATGTTGTATGCTCCTTTGGTGGCAAGAGATGCAAGCTATGAGATGAGATGAGAATGAAAAATAAGTGAAAATGGATGCAAGTATGAAAATTTGGCTAAGTATGGCTCAAGAGAAAATTTTGTAAGAGTTTGGCTAGAATAAATGATTTCCTCCAAAATGAGAGAAAAAAGGGGTATTTATAGAGAATTTGAAATTCTCTAGGGAAATGGATGGCTAAGATTGAGCCACCAAGATCAAGATGTAGGGCTAAGGTGAGTTGAGAACTCATAAGCCCTTACATTTTGACATGTGGCATGTGAAGTGGCTTGTAAGAGATGATGTGTACATGAGGTGGAAATAGGGTACATGACATGGAGGTACTACATAGTACCTTGGGATTGGACAAGATCTCCACATAAAGGAGGTTCTTGTCCCCATGTGGGTGAGGGGACATGTGAGGAATTAAAAATTCCTCAAATATCCACATGGGGATGAGAAAAAGAATTTTAAATTCCAAGGAATGCATTGGGGGATTAAATGTGAATTAAAAATTCACATGGGGAATGAAGTGCCTTCTCCAAAAGAAGAAATCCTTTAATAGGGTTGACTTAGGACACATTCCATAAATGACATGGAGATTAGGTTGACCTAATTAAGTGGTTAAGGTTGTGCAAGTAGTTGATTAGAAAAATTAATGATAGATTAGAGGCAAGTGGGAGATTATGGAGGATGTGACATGTGACTTGATATGACAAGTCAAATATCACATGGGGAAGAAAAAAATGAATTTAATATTCCTTGGAAGGATAAAAGGAATTAAAAATTCCTTGAGAGGTTGATTAGGCTAATTAATGAAGGATTAGAGGAGGGTTAGGTGGCTAAGAGAGATTAGAGGCCAACTTGCAAAAGTTGGAGGATGTGACACATCCTAATCAAGAATTAGGCATGTGCGCATCCTTAATGATGAGATTAGAAGATTGATTAAGATTAAATAAAAAAGATGGAGGATATGACATATGAGGAATTAAATAAATGTCGTATTTATTTAATTCATTTGATGAAAGGGGGAATGTATTTAATCATTTAACTAGATACCTTAAGGATTAGAAGAACTTTAGAGGTATTAATTAAATAATAGTGATATTACTTAATTAATGTGGATAAATGGATGTTTAGACGAAATGGGATAAATTTGGATAAATTAAGTGTCCAAATTTAGGTGTCTACAAATATCATGAGATAGTTGATAATGTGACAAAAGGAAAAGTTGGAGACGTGACTAAATTTGAATTTGGAATTATTCAAATTTAATGAGAAGATATTAATTAAATAAAACAAACTATTAAATTTTTTTTATTTAATTAAAATTAGAAGAATGCGATTTAAGATGGAAGAATTAGAAAATGCAAACTATATAAATAAATTTAGAATTTATTTATAAGTAGATGAAATAAGAGGTTTATTAATTAAATAATTTGTATTTAATTAATTATTTTGACCGATTTTAGTTGTATACAACTAGTCTTGGGACCAAATCCCAAGTCAAATTCTTCTCTATCTACATTCTAACTCTTATTTCATTGCTTTGATCCAATTTTCATCTTTACATGCCTTAACCACTTTTTTTGGTTCCACCTCATAAAGTAAACAAAAATTTACTTGTTCCTCTGTCATAACAACTTTTCTTCTTGTTAGCACACTTTTTCTCTTATCTCCAATGATTTGAACTTCTAAATGATTCTTCTGCACATACCCAGGAGTCTTAGGATTTTTTTTGGAGCTTCTTCCTTTTCAACTATCAACTCTTTTCCTTTGTCTTTAGCCTTTTCTTTTTCACTACAACAGTATTCATCAGATTCATATCCCTCTATTAGTAATGAAATTTGATGTGGTTCTTCATCCACTTTGACACTTTCACTCTCAACAATCTTCTTCAATCTCTTTTGATATAACACTTGCTTCCAAAAACTATAAAATACTTCATAGTAGGGGGTTTACCATACCATAACTCATAGGGAGTCTTTGAACTATTTTCTCTTGCTTGACCTATGTTAAGAATTTAGACTAAAGTATAAATTGCTTCTCTCCAATAGACATCTAGAAGATTAGCTTCCTTCATCACTGTCCTAGCCACTTCATGAATTATTATCTATTCACTAGTATGATCCTATATGATACATCCAAATCCAAATGGCCTAAGGTTACCTTGTTCAGACCCATCAAAATTTACCTTTAACCACCCTTCATTTGGAGGATATCATTTCAAATACTTTCTAGGAAACCTGCTAAGATCATTCTTACAAGCCCCATAAACAGGGGTGATTTTCAGTGCAGGCCATCTCCTTTTGGTTTGCTCATCCCATAGCATAAAAATTGACTTGTTTATACATTTCCCTGTTGTTGTTGTGTTCACAACTTCCACAATAGTTGAATCAATTTTACTGATGATGCCATCAATTGATATCTCTTTGTCTTGAAAATTTCATCTATTTGCGCTTTTTCCATTTTCCCAAATGATCATTGACGGCACAACCTTCTACAAGCTTGAAAATACTACCCTCCTCTTCACCACTGGCCACCCCATAAACATTTCCACCAAGCTTTGCGGGCTTAGAGCAGACCAACTAAGCTTCTCCATACCCTACTTCCAATAACACTCAGCTACAACATAATGCAACAATAGATGGTTGGTTGATTCCTCCTCCTCATGACACATCACACACCTATGAGGACCATTTATCCCTAAATTTAGCAATATATCTCTTGTAAGGATCTTATTCTAACAAGCAAGTCACACAAATACTCCTACCTTCTAGAGACATTCTTTCCCCCACCATAATTCTAGCAGCCAACCTTCCTTCCAAACATCATTTTCTTCCAATAAGTATGTGATTCACACATTATACCAACCATTTTTTGTTGTACACCATCTCAAGCTATTAGCTCCTTCCCCTATATGTATATTTCATTCCTTCAAGATCCCTTTTAGCCTCTCCTTTTGGTCCACCAATATATTCAAATTATCAAAGTTCTTCTACTTACAAACCCTGCCGCCTTCCTCTATTACTATTCTGACATAGTCGCTCACTTTAACCCCCCAAGACTGACATAACACTCTCTTTGCCTTATCCAAAGCTTCAATTTCCCCAAGTGAACGAAAGCCTTCCCATGAATCCTCCCAAAACCTTTCCTTCTCCCTATTCTAGATATCCCATGTTAAATTATTTCCCACCATGCTTCTACATCTATGAAGTTCCATATCACTGAAACCTTTGGAGGATTCTAGATGGTGAATCCTTTCCCATTCCCTAGAATCCAAATATTTATTTTGTAGGACTTTCACCCACTTTTAGTAAACATTTTTGTACATACTCCAAACCAATTTCACTCCCAAAGCACGATTCGTAATTGGCCATTGCCTTATTCCTGCACCCCTACTTCCTTTGGGTTACATATTTTTCCCCAAGCCAATAATGGGATGCTATTTTAATTAGTACTTTCATTCCAAAAAAATATCCTCATCCATTTGTCATTTTGATCAAAAAACTTATCAGGAAGTTTCATAAATAGCATCGCATAGATTGGGATTGTTGAGATTATCGATCTCAATATCATTATTCTACCAACCGCCAAAATGCATCTCCCTCTGCAAGTTTCCAACTTACTCGTGCAATTTTCCAACAGTTTATCCTAGAATTTCATTTATTTACCCTTATGAATAGTGACATCCCCAAATACTTTCTTGGAATATTTCAAATCTTTATGTCAGTGATCCTTGCCAACTCTTGTTGCTTCCTAATGTCCGTGTTAAAGAATAATACTTCAAATTTTTCCCAATTTACCTTCTACCCTGAGGCCAAGCAATATCTATCCAATAAAGCTTTCATAGATCTTGCTTCTCTCCTACTCGGAACCCCAAAAAGCATAATATCATCTGCGAACTAGGTATGGGTAAGGGGTTCCACATTGGTGGCTACCTTAATACCTCACTATCTCCCTCATAACCTTTCTGTCGTGATACTTCCAAAGTTTCGGCCATGATGATAAAAAGGAAGGGAGAAATTGGATCACCCTGCCTTAACCCACGTGAAGAAGATAAGAAACCAAATGGGAGCCCATTAACTAGGATGGAAAATCTTGGACTCTTGATGCAAATCATCACCAAATCCATCCAATCATTGTAGAAGCCAAATTTCCTCATTACTTCATACAAGAATTCTTTGTCTACTTGATCATAAGCCTTTCTTATATCCAATTTAAGTATCATCCTATCCAATTTCACCTTTTTCACCGTGTGAATGGCTTCATGAGCCAACATAATCCCTTCCACAATATCCCTACCTAGAGTGAATAAATCTACCCTTCAGATATTATAATGAGAAGTCGCCTTTTAAGCCTATTCACCATCACCTTCGAGATTATTTTATAAGTTGTAATGTAGAGAGAAATTGGTCTATAGTCCTCTAGTGCTATTGCTTTCACTTTATTTGCAATAAGAACTATAAAGGTATTATTCAACTCTCTTAGTATCACAAGCTTCTTCCTAGATTCTTCCACCATTCTCAGCAAGTCACCTTTCACCATTTCCTAGCAGGCTTGAAAAAATATTGCTAAGAAACCATCCAGACCTGATACCTTATCTACCCCTAGCTAAAAGACTACCCTTTTGACTTCTTCTTCAATTAACCATTGCATTAGTTCTTCATTTTGTCTTCCATTTATTAATGAGGGTATATTATTGATGATAATATTCCTCTCCTGACCCATTGCTTGATCTTCCTTTGGTAATAATTGCTTGAAGTACTCGACTGCCATTGAGCCCATCTCATTTTGATCTTGGACAATCCTACCACCCATCCCTTTTAGTTCAAGTATCTTGTTGAAGCTCCTCTTGAATTTTGTGGAAATATGAAATTTTTTGGTATTTCTATCTCCTTTCAGCCAACACTCCCTCAAATCTTGCCTCCAAAATATTTCTTCCCTAGCCAAAAATTAATCGTATTAAGCCCACGATTCTTTCTCTTCCATATAAGATTTAGCCACCATGCCTTTCTCTATTACTACCTCATTTAGGGCTTCTAAATCTTGTTTGAGTTTAAATTTATCTTCAAATATTTATTTAAAGTGATCCTTATTCCAAGCTTTTAGTTGTGATTTCAGAAAGCACTTCTTGTAAAACTAGAACTACCTTGTCCCACCACATTTAGGAGTTGTACTCCACCAATCAACTATTCTAACATTCAACTCCCATCTCTCAACCACATATTTTCAAACTTAAAAGGGTTTCACTCTAGAGAATTATCCACATTGAAATTTAACACCACTGGAAAGTGATTTGATCCTGAAAGAGGCAAAATACTTGCCTCATACATCACCAGAGCATCCTCCCATTCCCTATTGACTTTGATGATAGAACTCCGCATCACACAAAAATCACCTGCAATCAATTATCCTATCACAAAAGAAAGATCAAAGCAACTGATTTCCTATGCAACCAAGAGAGAAAAGATTGATCCAAAAAAGCACTGATATGTGCAATGTATTAACTTGAATGGTACTGAATTACAATGAATGTGTATGTTTATAAAATCAAATAAAAGAAAACCATAAATGAGGATTGCATTAGATTGTGACAAGTGTCTTAATCTTATGCAATGAGACAACTAGACCTATAATTAGCCCAATCTAATAATAAAAAAACACTCCTAAATTTAGCTTAAGTGAATAAAGTAATAAAGGACTTAATAATTAATTAATGATTGTTTAATTATCAAGTGATTATCCTAATTACTCCAACACCCCCCCCCCCTTAAGATCAACTTAGGGAGAAGCTATAAAACCATGATGTAGAATACAATTATGGGTGCATGGATGGTTCCCAAATACAAGTCCTAATGAGGTACCCATGTACAAATAAATGAAACTCTCATAACTAGAGAAAAGGAGAAAACCACATGAGAATAAATCATCTCCAAAAGAGAGAAAAAGAAATGAATGCACTAGTGAAAGAAGGATAGAAAGATGAATTAATGTGACCCCCCAAGGACTACTTCTATCACACAAGTACAATAGATGTCCCCCTGATAGGAGAGAGAAAAGAGGATATGAATCCCCCCACAAAGAAAGAGCTCATATGCCAATGATGAACACTTGAAGACAAAATATGATCCACTGCCTGCAAACAACATTTCTCCCCTTAAGAAGAAACATATCCACTGGTGATTGAAGAAACCATCCAAAAGAATGAGTGAATCAAGAATCCAAATCCAAATGATGTGTGCCTCTGAAAAGTTCTCATGTGTCCACATGTCGGAAAGTGATGTTAATCCAAGATCCTATGAAGACTAATATAGAACAAGCTGTAAAGGCGATGAAGATGGTGGGCCGATAATAGTGATGTGACTTTGAAAAAAGAGGAGATGAATGTCCTCAAAGGAATCCTCTAGATCTATAATATAGGACTCCACAAACAAGGATGATATGTCTACAAGATATGAATCCCAAGTAGTTGTGTCTGGAAAATGTATAATGTCTTACTGAACTAAAGCAATAAGGGACAAAGTTGTGGTGATGTCAAACTAATTAGGAACAACAACAGATGATGTATTCTTGATCTAAAGAGTGGGGACATGAAGAAAAGTCTTTGAACCATCAGAACATGCAAGACATGTGAGATACTCAAGATCCTCTAAAGTATCATCATCGAAGGGTATGGAATCTGCATCTACAAGAGGGATGAGACAATCTGCAACAAGATCCTCTAGGTATGGAGAGATATGAGGGTCTCCATGGATCTCCCAAATTCATGCCCAAAGTGTGTGGGGACTTTAAATTTTCGATACAACACACATAGTGTCAAGATCAACACTAGAACATATAACCCCATAGTATGATCTCTGATGATACCCCATGTTGATAAACTCCCTAGTGTGTCTGGTGTAGGTATGAGTCCATATAGATAAGGAAAAATATCAAGCCACCTGAGATGTGTCAGGATGCCATTTTTCTAAGATTCATAGTTATCCTTGTCTAAGTTGATCATACAAGGATGAAAAAAACCCCCATGATACTCAAATGAAAAAATCAGAGACTAATAACCTTAGTACTGATAAAGTAGATCAAATGATGTCATCCTATGCAAATAGATCATTTCTAGGTGCCTAGACATTCAAGTAATTAAGCAGAATGTGAAAACACGAAATATTGAATAAAATGTACCTAGGATAGATTCTAGAAAATCAGATGGATCGATTTGAAGAGCTTTGAAATTTCTTTTTGATGCCGCTTGAATCACAAAAATCAGAGATATAGAAAAAAATTTGTGAGCTCGAAAGTGCAAAATGAAGATATGAATTTGACTAAGAATAATAGAAACTAGTAGAAAAAATGATAATGAGACCCGCACCATTGGAAATTACTCAGAACTAGCTTTCTGATCATATCTTGTTTGCTCGATTTCGACACCATATGCCCAAGTTATGCCAAAAAGAAAAAAATTGCTCTTTTAGGACAAATGGAGGCTAGGAGGGGGCTAGGAGACTTGTCTATACGATCACTAATGTCAACTGATGGAATGATGACATCAACAAATGGTGTTAGTGAAATATGCTCTAGACTAACGAAATATTCCCTTTGTTAGGAAAAAATCGATCTCCTAAAAATGAAGATACACCAAAATATTCATTAAGATGCTTGGAATGTTCTTTGAAGTTGTCATTGTAGAGAAACTTGGACCATTCAGAATATGCAGATGGAATCTTTTAAGATTTTGTGCCTAGGTGTTATCGCTGATTTTGTTATGGTAGCTCCCTGATTTTTAATTGTCACCAAGTTTTATAGTGGTCTATTAATGCTTAAAAAAACCATTGACGATGAAACAAAGGATGTTATTTTGGAAAGGACGACGACAATAGAAATCAAGGCAACATGGCTGATCCATATGGACTTCAGTACAAAGGTCCTTGTTGCTATTTTTTTTCTTTTTTTCAATTGAACCAAAATCGACAAAACGACAGGTAATCCTTAGGTTTTTAGTTGTTTTGAATGCAACGGTGATGCTTGTTTTTCCCTAGGATGAGCTGATTTTTCCCCCAAGGTCGAATCTCTTAGTATTTGAATAGGAAGCTACAAATTTGGAGCTCTGATACCATGTTGAAGTTGATTATTAAACTCCACAGTACTTAGAGATCACTTGCAAGCAATTATCCTATCACAAAAGAAAGATCAAAGAAACTGATTTTCTATGCAACTAAGAGAGAAAAGATTGATCCAAAGAAGCATTGATATGTGCAATGTATTAACCTAAATTTGGTACTTAATTACAATGAATGTGCATGCTTATAAAAGAAAATAAAAACAAACCCTAGATGATGATTGCATTAGATTGTGACAAGTGTCTTAATCTCATGCAATGAGACAACTAGAGCTATAATTAGCCCAATCTAATAATAAAAAAACACTCCTAAGTTTAGCTTAAGTGAATAAAGTAATAAGGGACTTAATAATTAATTAATGATTAATTAATTATCAAGTGATTATCATAATTAATCTAACATTCCCCAACAAGAAAAAACTTGTCCAATTTTTTAGCAATGCTAGTGTAACCTAGTCTTCGGTCAATCCAAGTAAACACCCCATTCTTTGGATCAATTTTTCGTAGATGGCACAAATTTATGAACTACTATAAATCTTTCTAAGTGGCACTAATTTTGCTTGGTCCACCTCTTTTTTTTGCATTGCTCTTCATAGCATTCAAATATCCTCCTAGAATAACTTTCTCCCCATCCAAGTTTTCCAGAACTCCCCCCACCTGGGACCATACCTCACGCTTATGAACATTGCCGATTGGACCATAGATGTTCAATAAGAATATATAATAACTAACATAGTTGGAACTAACTTTAACCAGTTTCCAATTCAGAGTACCCAAGATCTCCTCAACTTTAGCCTTATATGGATTCCATAGCATGTCCAAACCACCAGCAACACCAATTACTTCCAAAAAAACACCATTCCATTGCCTCCATTTTGAAAGTGTTACCTGAATTCCTACTTGAACTAATTTTGTCTCCTAAAGAAATACCACTTTTTCTTAGCTTGGAAAAGCTATTTCTTGACCAAACATCACTTGTCAAGGGCATTCAGTCCCTTGACATTCCAGGTTAAGAGCCTCATGGCTATTGGGGAAGGGATATACCCTTCCTTGATCTTAGCTTCATTTGCTCCTTGGAATTTCCTACTATCTCTAGCATAATCTATCCAATTTTATTCCCTCCCCCCTTTTTGTCACCCAAATTAACTCCATTCCCTAATGTCATACTCTTAATGATCTATTTTCCAAAATATCCACTGCACCACCTTCTTCTTTCAAATCCTCCCCTTTTTCCAAAAACTTAGATGAGTCCTCCCAATTTTCTTTTGGAGGCATATTTTCCTTATTTTCTTTTTCCCTACTACAACATAACCTCTGCTCCTTCTCCTCTAACTATACCAAGGATTCCTTCAAAGGGGCCTCCCACATTGTTGGCATTAGAGTTTTAACCATTGGCCGAAGCATTACCACACCAACCATTTCTTAAGGGTTACCTACCTCACAAGGTGTTGTCCCCTCATCCAACCACTTATGGGCAAAGGAAGATGAGTCATGACAACCAACCTCTCCACAATCCTTTTGGGAAACATGCTCAACATGCTCCCAATCCAAAGGTGCCTCCATTGCTGGTAGATTATCACTAATTCGCATTGCTTCCACCCCAACTGTCAATGGCTCCCCTTGGAGAATCTACCTCTCTGATTCAACCTGAGCACTAACTTCCTATGATTGATGAAGATTTGAGTTTTGAGACTCTTCTAAAGAATGCCCTATTTTTTTTTTGCAAATGCCACATCTCTCTACCACTTCCTCTATTTCCACCTTTTGATGCCACACTCCCGCATCCCATAGAAACTCTAGTTCCTCAGGAAGAAGAATATTGGTGTTCACCTTTAGAAAAATTCTTACATACAATATTCTTTTCCTACAATTGAATCATGCCTCTTCACATGACCCAAACTATTTCCAATTTTAGTTAGGGTTTCCTCTGCCCAATACTTCACTGCTAAGTTATACAACCTTATCCACATTGGGATATTAGCGATATCTTCTTTCCATGGATTAAAGTTGCATTCCCAATCCTTTAAATATAAACCCAACTTCCCCATCATCATATGATCCTTGATTGAGATTTTGTCTCTTTTCCCTCCCCGAAGAACACTCCACCAGGAAGAATCCATTAGGCATGGATTTTAAACTGATATCCTCACCCTAGGATTTCACACACCAATGCTCGACTTTTGGAATGGCTAGCCACACTCCCAACCATTTCATAAAAAAATCCCTATCTTTCAAGTCTAAAATCTTCCTACTAATAACAACATTTCCTAATGAAACCAAACTACATTTTTTGCTACTCTAGGCTTATAAGGAATGGTATTTTCACCTGAAGCCAACCAATCCTTGGATAGGTCTCTTTGTTGTTCCTACCGTCTCTCCACACTTGCATTTTGACCATTTTGTCCTTCCTCCCATCTAGAGAAAGGGCCTTTAGCAGCTAACTAGAACCTCTGAAGCCTTGAGCTTTGGAAACCCTTCTCTCCACCTCTTTCAGATGATCCACTTGTCCCCACCATGGCTAGTTCATAGGGGGTTTCCAAGCCTTCCCCTTTCTACCAAATCGATTGATGCTCTAGCCACTAGTTTCAAACCAGGCTGCTAGTTTCCTTCCCATCTATGATTCCACCACTACTCCAACTCTCGCTTAAACAATTGCTCCCACTGATTTTGTTCATGCATTGCTTTCCTTGCCAATGTAGGCCATTCCTTTTATACATCCTTTGCCCAAGATCCGAACCTACACTCTGTTCGATCCATTGCCTATATTATTTTTGATGATAACTTAACTTAAGATCATATAAAAGATGCTTTTTGGGGACTCACATGGAGAAACTTTTTGGATTAAAATCTTCCCCGAAGGTCATAGCTAGCCTAATATAATGAAATGCCAACACTTGGCATTGACTAGGATTAATGTGGGGACCACCCGAGGGGCTTGTCTTCAGACAACTTAAAGACCTTTTAAAAGCACACACATCAAATAAACAACTTAATTTACTAGGAAAAGGTGAAGGGGCTGCTAACTGACAAAACATAAAAAAGGTAACAACATTTTATAAGATTCTAGGGTTTTTCGACTAAGGCATAGGAAACAGATGAATTGCAAAAGGAAAAAACTCTAAAATTTGTAGAAGCTCCATTGGGATCTTTTCCTAACATCAAAGCCTTAACTCCAATTTAACAATTTGTAACAATGTTTCAAAGTACAATAAACCATATAATATATGACTTATTTTTGCTAAAACAACAAAGTGATGTAAGTTAACAATGCAGCATGTTGATGTGGATTGTTCTTTGAATTAGGATTTGTTTTTTGATATAACACTCTAATATGTAAATTGACACATTTTATGTTCAAATTGAAAAGTAAAATATAATCAAAAGGGAGTTAACTTGACCCATATTTAAAATTTGAAATTAGAAAATAAAACTTTATTTATACATTGTTGATTTAATTAAATATAAGAATAAATATTTTTTTTGCTTATGGTTAAAGTGACTTGGCGACAACTTAACTTGAGATCATATAAAAGATGCTTTTTCGAGACTTGCAAGAAGAAACCTTGGAGAAAACTCCATGGGGTTGCAAGCTAAACAAACTTAACTTCTGAGAAAACTACTTGGTGAAGCGTACTTGGGTTGGAGTAGTACTGGGATGGGTGACCTCTCGGGAAGGCCCAATGCTTCACCTCTGTGAGCATCACCTAGATGAAATGCGTGCTAAATGAACCATTCATTATCATGAAAAATGGATTTTTATAAATCACTACTCATAAAACATGATTCAATGACTTTGACTCAAAAAAACTACATGATTAAATCCTTATTGCAATATCATAATAAATAAAATTATATCAAAACCGAGCCCTAAAAGTATGTGACAACTATATTATATATATAAAGTGTAAGTGTACAATTTTCACCATCGGATGAAAAGATTTTTAGGTAGTGAGAGTAGCATCCGATCAAAGGATTTTTATTAAAACGTTTTAACCATCTTGCTTGAGATACGTGCCTATATACCCTAATCCTAGAGGAAGAAACCTTCGATGAAATATCCTTAAACACCTCTGCGCACCGCGAGTTACAGAGAACCATATCCCATTCTCCGGTGCTCTTATTTCCGATTAAATACAATGACGGCATTGTTCTCTAAATACATTGATTGTTCCGTGAGATGTTTGTCATGCCTCCCTCTAACAATCTCACTGCATCCTCCATCATTTACGCTTAGACCATTCTTACTACTTTCTTCCTCAGCATCATCTCCTTCCTCACCCTCACTCAATGGTGTATCAGATTTTTTAACAAAAGAATGTGGGTTTTCTTCTTCTCAGATAACACAACTCATGAGAAGAAAACCAACCCTGTTGAGGAACGAATCCGATCATATCACTAGAGAAATCATTCATAACCTGAAGGCCAGGATGGAATTCCTGAAACAAATGGGCTTGGCTCCTCAGGACATGACCCGTATTATATCTCGGAGCCCCAGTATGGTTACCGCTAGCTTAGAAAACTCTCTCGCTCCTAGAATCCTCCATCTTAGAACCCTATTTGGCTCAAATGCCCATCTGTGCCAGGCGCTCAAAAGAGTGCCTGACCTTTTGATGGCCGATGTCGAGAGCCAGGTGAAACCTAAAGTGGAATATGTGAAGAATAACATAGGCATTTTGGAAGGTTCCACTGCATTTTTGAGGGCCTTCAAAGCAGTTTTTGGCGCTAGTTTTGATACCCTGGAAAAGAAGACTAAACATATGGCGAGCCTTGGTCTGGCAGAGGATGAGATTTATCTAATTCTTAAGAGGAGCCCTGCAATATTTCGTAGTTCGACGAAGAAAATAAAGGAAAACGTGGATTTCTTGATACACACTGCAGGTCTTGAGCTCAATATTGTTGTTTTGAATCCTGTGATTTTGAATTTAAGCGTAGAGAAAAGGCTCAAACCCCGCTATGAAGTCTTTAAGTATCTGAGGACCAATCCACAATCTGAGGGTCTCCCTCGTCTGGTTAAATTTTTTATGCTAAGTGAAAAAGAATTCATTAAACGTTTTGGCCAATACAGTACCAAGTTAAGTCTACCGATCAGACAATCTCCTAAAGCAAGCATTTTGGAGCAGTGATGAAATTTCAAAATATAAATACCACAGATTCGTCAAGCGTTGGACTGGTGTGAAAGGGCTTGGAACTCGCCTAGGCCAAGGTAATCTTACAAGTATCTTTACCTTCCTGATTTTGATGTTGTACCACTTTGATGAAGAACAATTGAATCTATCGCTTGTGTCGAATTACGGCTAATTAGCAAAGTGCAAAAATGGACTCTTTTATGTATCTGTAAGGCTTTTGCAAATATTGTAAATAATTTGAATTTTTTTGATGATAAACCAGTGAGCGTTATTTGAAACAGTGATGGAAAAATATTTATACAATTATTTCCAAAACAGGCTAAAATCATTTAGATAGACTGTGGAAACATCATGTTTATTCAGACTAAATTGTCAGTCTGTTGCCCTTTAAAGTATGTCTCAGAAATTTTGTCAGACTGTTGCTCTCTGTTTTCCACGTATGGCTTCTATGTTCCAAGGTAAACATTGCATACTCTTTACATTACTTTACAATGCTATTTTGGAGACTTCTCTAGATATATTTAAAACCCTGATGCCACAAGTTTTATTCGTAGTATGCCAAAATAATATGATCTATGGTAAATGCCACTCAGGCCTTCAATATCATTATGGAAGGGAAGCAACTGCATTGTACTTTACAGGATGTATACAATCGATTCATTCCATCAAATAATGAAAATTCATTCCTATCAAGGGATTCAATTTTCTATGGTTTATTCCTTTTCATATGAGCCATGGACATATTTTGAATAGTTGAAGGTCAAGTCATAGATATTTACTTGTTCAAAATTTTCTTACAATTGTTTCATGTTTGGATCATTCGGCTGTATTAAATCAAAGTTAACAATCATTAGATAAGGTTAGCTCCGCCCACAGTTTTCCTTCCAACTCACAATTAAGATATTCACTTACACAATAAATTTGCATTGCTTTCTTCTACATCGCCTGAACTTCAACATTAGAAGTGATAATCACAGCAGCGTAATGACATTCATATTGCACAATCTTCAATAATATACTTCTTTTGATTGGTTAGTGATTGTAATAATCCATTAGCTACTTAAGTTGTGGTATAAACTTTAACCTGGTTAATTGGGTTTCTCAGTCAATCTTAGATTCTTCTTCTCACATATGTATGCTTTATCCCTTCTTGCAGCTAATAGTGGTATAATTTCTGATCTGCAATATTCTTTCTACTTTTGCAAATCCATTGCAGCAATACCGTAGTTAACTTGGCTTATGTCTATCTCTTACACTCGAGCTTATCTATATTGTTCTGTCTGAGATTTCTTAAGATGCTTCAGTTTGATAGAGTAACTTTAGTTCTGTCATAACTAAGCCTTGGATAGTTTCATACTTTAGCCTCTATAATTTGAAAATGGATTGTTAGAGCTGCTGTGATTTGCACTGTACATTGTGGTTGCTGCATGTGATGTACCAGAACAACATGTTCATTTTATCCTCAAAAGTGCTAGTCTAATCACTGCATGCAAGCATTTAAGCTCCATAAAACTCTTTTTTTTAAAGAAATTCACAATCTTTGTACTTTGGTGATTTCATACCTCGTATATTCCATATTGTGTAACAGAGATGTTATTTATAAAACTGGAAAGATATGGTCTTTAGGTAAAGACAGAGTTAGAATCTGGAAATTATATTTACTAGTTCACTTTTTTTAAGCATTTGTGTGGAAACAATCAATAATTTGGTAAATAAAAGTGAATAGGACACAGTCGTTTCTAGATAAATGCTTCAACCTCTCAGAAGATATGATTTGATTGGAAATTCTCAGTGATATAGAAGAACAATATTGTTCAGAATGCCCTTTTCTCAAATGGCATGGATTTACAGATTAAAGTTTACCATGTTGTTGCTGGGACTATTTTTCTTATGGATTACTTCATGAAAGTCTACATGCTTACTCATGTTACTCGTTGAAAAATTATGTAGAATTAGCAACCAGACTGTATGCCATTTACTTTCATCTTGGGCAAAAGATGTGGTTATAGGATCACTAAGTTGCCAGATGAATTTATCATTTCTATTCATGCAGGCCTTGATGTTTATGATATCAGTTATGCTTTTCAATTTGTACTATTATATTTTAAAGAGATATTTATGTAAAGAGCTCCAATCTATAATCCTACACATATACATATTGACAATGAATCGTATAGCATGATCCCAAGGGTTGAGATGAATTTTGAAAGGTATCACAGGTCTTTTCAAAAAGATTTTCCTTAAATATGGACTTTGGAAGCCTTAAAACTCCTAACGACTTTCCAATTTCAAGAGGAATTTTGATGTCATCTGTATTATACTATTATAGTACTAAGTATATTGTTTATCAATTTAGTGAAATCATAGTGGGATTATTATTCTCTGTGTATGTTCACCATTTTCAATATAGTTTCAGAGATTTTATCCTTCCTAAACTGTGAGTGGGAAACTCATCTTTGGCTTGAAGCAATGGAGCTTTCATAAAGGACGTATGCAGTGATTGAAGGAGAATACAAAGTTAGTTTGAAAATATTGCCATTCATCCATTACTGCCAGTTTGATGCTCATACTACATATTGTTAAGTTACAGCCAATTTGGGAGGAGCATAGACCCACTGTCTGTTGGTGATGCTTGGAGATTTGGTTTAAGGTTTGTTGCTAACTGTTCCCAGAGTTTCTCTTTCAACGTTATTCACTTGGTTCCTTTGCACTCACAATCAACACCTAAGAATAACTACAACAGCACAATAGTTTTTTATATTATTTGATAAAATATAAAAGACGCAACATTTCCCAAGAATGCAAGCCTTGACAACCATGTTAATTGTAGAAACTACGCAGAAAGATTTTATGTATTGAGAGAAAGTTTTGCATATTATATTGAATTTGAAAAGGAGGAAGAAACTATCCTGCAAGCTCCCAGTAGGATGCCCTCAGCAAGCTCCTATCTATGGCTGCTTACTGCATGTTTATCAAGATTTATTTATCTCTAATCTTCGGGTAAATGCTTGGGCAATAGAGGCGTGAAGAGGCGTGAAAAAGGCGAGAAAGAGGCATGTAAAGGTAATTTAAATGTTGGAGTGAAAGTATAAGATTTCTTTTTTAAAAAATTATTTGAATTGAAACAAATTGTCAATAAGTAGCCTGATTGGAAAAGGCATTTAAATTTAAAGCTTTTGCTTTTCACATGTTATTTTTGTAAAATTGGAGATATAAGATTTATTTTGTAAAGTGTATTATTTGGAAACCAACACTTTAAACATATGATTTATTTTGTTATATTACACATTTCCAAAGAAACAAAGACCTTTGAATTTTGGTTATATTGTATGATATGGTTTGCTTGAATACCTACTATTCAATGGGGGATGCTGCATTTATCATGAAAAGTGAAAGCTTGAAGGTTGTTATAAGGGAGTCGTTAAAAACAATGGGGTAAAAAGTAGAGAATTTTTTAGGAGTAAGGGTTGAGAAGATCAAAGAGAAGGGTGGTGGACATTGAAGGTGGACATTGAAGGTTGGAATTTTTTTTTTTGGAGTTAGTTCCTCACTTTTAGATTGTAGATTGTTTGAGAAGCACAATTGCATTTGTACAATTTTTTGGAGCAAGAGGCGCTTGTTTTTACAATAATTGTGGATAGTTGAGTATACAAGTTCACACTTTGAAGATAGGCTTGGATCTAGTGTAGACGAAGCTCAACATGGATTGTTGCCTAGGTTCGTTTAGGAGTTTGTGGATCTTAGCAATTATAGTTTTATGAGGATCATGAGACATATTGATGGTGCACTATGGATGTAGCTTAACATGGATGGTTCTTCAATAATTTTGGAATTTGAGGAGATGAAATTTGGGAACTTATGAGCTTAGCTCAAGAGCTATAACTTTATGGAGGTTATAAAATAGTTTGATGGAGTTCTACCTAGCCCAAGAGATATTTCCAAAGAGAAGCTTTTGATGAATATGTGGTTCTATTTGGTTTGATAATGGGGTGTTGATATGTAACATCTTAGTATAGTAATATAAACAATTAAAATTTGCTTCCACGTTTTAACCTAATATCATCATGCTTCCATCCATTTGCATCATTAATCTTGCATCACATCTTCAATAATTAATTATATAAAATTATTTGATTAATTAGGTCATCTTTCCTCTAAAAAATAAATAAATTAGATTGATTTAATTAATTAGCACCTTGCATCAATTAATTAAATCCTATATTAACTTGCCTCTATCACTAATGAACTAGATAAATTCTTGTTTAATTAACTAGGCTAATGCACATTCCTCCCGTTGTTTAAAATAAATAAATAAATAATTCATTTCTACCTCACCACTAAAACCAAAATCAACCCTTTTTAGTGTTTTAAATCAAGGGTATATTAGTGTCCCATACTCTTATGTGATGGTTCATTCTTGGTATTTATTTGTGTCATTGTTTTTCTATAATGCTACTAAAAATTATCTAGATTGGAAAGCTTATGACACTCTTCTCATAGGATTAATTACAAAAAATATTTGCATATCTTTTCTTATTTTCTTTCATTTGGTATGAGAGAGTTAGCTAGCTTGATAGATCCTTATGAAGAGGAATGAGGCTTATTTCTATTAACCCTTATTTAAGTGGAATTTTTGTGGTAGTGATCATGTTTTCAAGATACAATCATGGAAAAGACATCTAGATTGGAGGTGGATAAATTCAATGGAGTCAGCTTTGAGCTATGGAAGCTCAAGATGGAGAATTGACTTTTGGAAAGAGGTCTATGCATTGTGATAGTGGACCAAAAGCTATCTAGCTTGAATGATGTGGACTAGAAAGTGCTTGAATGGAAGGGAAGGTGTCTCATTATGCTATGTATTGTAGATTCAATGCTCTTAATTGTTTTGACATACACCACCACTAAGAAGATTTGGGATAAACTTGGGAATTTATATCAGAGAAATTCCTTATTGAATAAGCATTTTTTATGGAAGAGTTGTATTCATTGAAGGTGGATGATGATGACTTAGTGATAGAGCATTTGAATGTATTCAACACTTTCGTGAGCTAGTTGGTATTTATGGATGTAAAGATGGATGAGGAGGAACAGTGAATTACTCTCTTGAATTCTTTGCTTGATAATTGAGACAATCTCATGATGGTGACTAGTGGGTAAAAGCAAGCGGTTGGGTCCACTAAGAGGAGAAGTTTCAGTGAAAAAAATGCCGAAAGGAATGGGATCTCAAGCCTAAATTCAAATGGGAACCTATTCCACTTCGGGTACCTACTACTAAAAAGGTACATGTTTAAAAATGGGTACTTGTTTTGAAAAGGTACTTATTTTTTTAAAAAATCATTTGTTGGTTCATTTTCACTTGCAAATTTTGTGGCCAAAGAATGATCAAAGTAGAACGAGTACCCGTTTTTGAAGCCCTTTAACCAAATTGCACCTGCCACCTCCTCCCTTTGATGTACTCGATCTTAGCGACCTCTAGGTTAGTATTTGTGCTTTTTTTTGCTTTATATTTAATGTTTTTGTTTGTAATTATGGTTTAAAATTTAATTATATAATGTAGCATTTAGGGTTTGTAATTTCATGGTTTATATTTTTGTTTATTTTAATTGTTGTAATTAGGTTGAATTCTATAGTTTGTAAATTCTATTTGTAAACATATTCATCAAAATAATGGATACATGTACAATAAACTAAAACCTAGAACCTAGACCTAAAAACTAAAACCATAAACCCTAAATCGTAAACCCTAAACCCTAAAACCTAAACCCTAAAACCTAAAACCTAAATCCTAAATGCTAAACCCTAATACCTAAACCCTAAAACCCTGACCCTAACGGATTCATGCCTACCATTATAAATGAATGATCACTAAGAATATGAATGGTCACTAGTATTGGAAAAACTAATCCCTGAACTATGGAATTAAATCATCCATACCACTTTCAACCTCTTGGTTGGCATAATACTCCCAAAACCTTGCTTAGATTCTAAAAAATAGTAGCTCTGATATCACAATTCATTTAATCATTGATTGTATAACCCTAATGTACATTAAACATGGATTGTCTAAGCTAGCTCTTGACAACTCTCTCCTAATAAGTTTCCTCTACTTTAAAGGTTTATAAAGTTTGATAACACATATATGCATGAACATAGAATGATAAAATAATTAGAAGAAATATAAGGTATATACTATAACAAGAATACCATTTACCAAATTTGATATGATAGAGAACTATGCTTAATTTAATTGATCACACATACATATGAAGTTGTGTTTTAAGAAAGTGTTTTACCTTTCATAGTGCATAAGCGAGTGATAATATTATGTAAATCTAGAATTATGTTATGTAATTTTAGTAAGAAAGGATTGAGGAGTGGAAAATACAATAGATATTCTGAGAATTCGAAGAAGTGTAAAAGTGGGTATTAGGAGAATATCCATGATTGATTATACAAAAATATGGTTTGCAGGGAATAGGTTTCAAGTAATACTATCTTCATTAGGCTAAGGTATTTTCCTTCATATCTAGAGTGTGCTAATATCTTGAATCCTTTGCCATATAATATTTCAATTTTATGAGAAGAGAAAGGGGGATCTATACTACTGGGAGCAACTAAACTAATTCCATGATCAATGATGTGTTTTTATGTGAAGAAGATGATAGGGGATTTGGGAAAATATGATTGTTAAATGAATGGACATATTTATGGGAAGAGGAGGGAGAAGATGAAGGGGGCCCTTTAGAGCATGGCATATCAATTGTTGAAGAAAAGGTACAGTTAAACTATAAGAGGGGACATGAAGGGGCATGACTATGAGGAGGTAATGACTTATTGATGAAATTTTAGTTTCATCGATACAACTTGCTAGACTAGATATACTACTATATAACTATGTGCAAAAGTTTTCATATCATTCTCTTTCTTCCCATATACACATGAGATTAGTGTAACATAAGAAACCTCAGTAGTAATGTGTGAAACCTAGTTATCCTCTAAGTTTTTAACATTGTAAGTCTTGAAAAAGTATTAGGAGGTGATTTGGGTGAACCTTTATTGATGAAATTTTAGTAAAGAGGTCAAATACATGTGACTAGGAAAAATATAATTTTAGATAACAATAATGGAAAAAATGGAAAAGGGCTTCATTAACATATATAATATAAATTTTATTAACATTCATAATTTATTCAAACATCTATGAAGGGTGAAGGGATCAACACACATTCATGGAGCCATAGTCATCCACTTGGAGAATATCATAACTGACTTTACTAGGTGTTAGCGAATGAAATATGACTTAATAATTGAATTAACTAGTGACTCTAGACCTAGATTAGCACTGATATGAATCCGCTAACATCTTTAAAAAGCACACAATTGCATTTGTGGCTTTTCTCTAAATTTTATTGAGGTACAACTCCCTCACAAGATCTTCAACAAATTAATCTATCCTAAAGAGACCACATGTGCTTTTAACCAGAAAGCAGAAAAGGTGACAAACACTAACTCATAAATATGAAATTAGCAGAAAGGCAGAAACACAACCAATTATGATCAATTCAAAGATTGAAAATAACAACTATCAAATTAGATTAATGTAAAGAGATCAGACTGTAATAAATGAAAGATAGCTCGTTCTTCAAAGAAAACATAACTAACCATACACATAACATACATGTTGGCATACTTTAAATCTTTCAATTTTATAACACAAATTATAAGCTATTGCAGAATGTAATTAATAATATTCCTCCTAGAACACACCCCCATATGTGTCCAAGAAGATTTCAAAAGTCGCCTCATCTATGCTCTCCTAATTTATAATGTGGCTAAAGCCATTTGGATGGACACTAAATATGTTACTAGATTAGTGGCTTCTTGTATTCCAGACATTTATTAGGAAGTTGATAAGGCAATTGGAAATTTTGCCAAGAATGGATATCGGCAAAGGAAATTGATTGTCACTCAAGTAGTAGCCACCAAAGGACCAATCATTTCATCAATTTTTAATGCAACACTTAAGGAAACCAAGCGGTAGCACGTGCGAGCTATCTGATGGAGAATTGCAACTTAATCGACACAAGCTAATCATAAATGTGAATTGAATTCACATCTCATCAATCTTGAATTAAATACAACAATGTCTAGCCAAAATTCTATAAATTCAAGTAATTTCATCTCTTTCCCAACATCAATTTCATCCAATGTGGCAAGCTCTCAAAACAATGGATGTTCTACGAATGACTATATTGTTCTGGAGGAGATTGAGTGCAATCCTTTGTTTAGTCATATTTTTTATCAACTAAAAGAGGTGTTCATGGTGTAGAGTGACGTGGAAGAATAGGTGCTCTGAAGCATCTTGGGCGAGGCATTTTTGAGCCAAGCTCACGTTCATAACACTACCATGTTGGAGTGGCTTATTTACACTATTGTTAGGACTTTTGGGTGCTGAGATTGGGGCATGAGAGCAATGGAGCATTTGGAAACCTGAGTTCCATCACCACGTCAGAGTGGCGATAAATGAACTTAGCTAGTATCCACAAACTAGGTTGGTAGTTGATGCAATTTGCATTGTATTAGCCATTCAGGATGAGACTCTGGAAGAGGCCATGGCTTTATCGCGCATTGGGGTGGCGAGAAATGATCTGGGGTTGTTTGTACAATTCCTCCAATCGCATGAGAACTTGCTTTCACTTGCTCAAATTGAACGCCTACAAGTTGTTACCAAGGGCATCTGTGTCTTGATGTTCACTCTGTGCACTTGAAACATTTTATGTCTACATCTTTTGTATCTACCAATTTAGGTTTTGCACTTGAAACAATTGATCATAGCTTTTCTAGCATAATGTAAAAACGATTTTATATATATAAATACAAAATATCTTTTTGGTATTATCTGTGTTTTCACATTGCTGGTTTTTTGTTTATGCCATGCTTGGAAAATAATTATTTACTTTAATATATCATAATCAAGTAACTAGACTGGTAGTAATTCAATTTAATTGACATAACTCTTTATAGGTGGCAAAACAAATGGTTCACAAAACTTAGGAAAACCCCGCCCAAGTTCGAAATGATGTAGAAAATGTCGCCTAAGGCATAATTTGCGAATAAACTCTCCAACTTTGACTCATGAATTAACCTTTTTCATACATTACACTTTGGGAAACAAAAGAGAGTTTGGATGTGACAAGGAAAAACTCGCCAAACGAAAGAAAAGTTCGGTAGGCGGTAAAAAGTAGGAGGTTTGACAAACATCACAAAACACTGCCTGCATTCGAAATGAATGAAAAAAGACCGCCAAAGGCTAGGTTTAGTTTATGACTTAGGCAAAACACAAAGATAACATCCCAAATAGAGACTCAAGGAAAATCTATGGGTAACACTAGTTGTGATAGAGAAAAGTGTGTTTTAATTTTGACATGACTTATTGTGATAGGTAATGTAATATTTGTAAGGCTTGTTGGATGATGTCTTTAAGAGAAGGAAAATTCTAAAACAGTTCCAAAAGAGATGTTTTAACTTGTGTGGATTGTAATTTCTCCATGAGATCATATTCTTTAAGGTTATTAGCAAAACTATGGGATGAAGGGGGAAGATTAATAGTATTAGAGGGAAGGGAAGTTGGGATTGACATGTTTTTACTATTTCATTGAGTGTCATGGGTATGAATAATTGTATAATTTAATGTATGTTAGGGAAGGAGAATTGTTCATTCAAGTCCGAGAAGATCAAGTAAAACCAAGTATACTATGAGTTTTTGCACAAGAGTGGTTTGGACAATAATTTTAGGAGGATAATGTGGTATAATTATGGGTTGTATGGGAAAGATATAAAGATTATGTATATTGGATTAGAGGGGTCCAAAAAAATCTCGAGGACAACACAAAAACACTCTATGCTATTCACACAACTTCTCATAATACTTCAAAACCATCATAATATACTGCAAAACTATTGCAACCACCTGAAACACAATAACACCTTAATTTTGTGGAACGAGACATATTGGCACAAACATCCAACACACCAAACTACCTTGTGAAAAAACTTAACATCTAAAACTTCAAGGGAAGGTGGATACAACCATTATAAGCACGTTGGTAGATCCACAACACCAAAAACTTCACTGTGGATAAATGTGGAGCAATCTCATTTCTCCCAAACACCATATTTTGCTATATAGACATACTATCATACATCTCTTCCATTGTAGAATGATCTAGAACCTGAAACTGTGGATATAACACCTCTGAACACCTTTGATCATCACATCCAAATTGCATGAGCATATCTTCAACCATGAAGAATGTGGAGCAAAACATTGAACACCACTCTATCACACTGAACTTTCTTTTATTCAAAATTTCTCAAAATCACTTGGAAACCAAGTGAGACACCTTCATCAGCGACATTACTAACACCTCTAAAACACATCTACAACATCTGCAACACTTTCAAACTACAACAATTTTCCCAAACACTATAAGTCAGGGAAGTAACCTCAACAATTGTATTGAAGTAGGATATCAATAACAACATCAACAACATTGTGTTGAAATTAATACCAATAACTCCAGACTTCCACGACTCTAATGCTAAGGGATGGAATTATCAACACCAACAACATTCCAATACTCTATTCATACAAGGGGTTGAAAACAATGAAAACACCCAAGAAACTCACAAGTGGATCCATCGTCTCCAAACTTCCAACAATATCCCCCTTTGTTATTGATGGCAACACCTACTTTCTAAAAAACCATCAATAATAAAAGCAACCAACAACAATACTACAATAACCAGTACTCCCCCTAATAGGGACAACTTTTACACTTCCTCTTTCTTCAAAAACTACATTCTAGATCACTCTCCTCCTTTGCTCCTTAGACAATACTTTTCTATACTCTCCCACTATGGTCTTCAAACCATATCCATTCCTATAACTTTTTCCATTTTTTTTCTCCTTTATGATTTTTCAATCACTTTAACTTTCTCTCGCCTTTTGACATCAATGGAAAAGGGCCATAAACAACTCCATCATCTCCAAACTTCCAACAATCTCCCCCTTTGTCATTGATGGCAACACCTGCTTTCTGAAAAACCATCAATAATAAAAGCAACCAACAACAATACTACAATAACCAATACTCCCCCTGATAGGGACAAATTTTACACTTCCTCTTTTTTCAACAACCGCATTCTAGATCACTCTCCTCCTTTGCTCCTTAGACAATACTTCTCTATATGCTATCTTACTATGGTCTTCAAACCATATCCATTCCTATAACTTTCTCCATATTTTTTTCTCCTTTATGGTTTTTCAATCACTTTAACTTTCTCTTCCCCTTTGAAATCAATGGAAAAGGGCCATAGACTCATCCAATTCTCTTACTCTCCCCCTTTGACAACATATAAAGGGAAACACTTGCATATGCCACTTGTTCTTTTGCACTATCTTCTTGCATACTCCCCCTTAGGAGTACACAATATGCTCTAACCGACTACACCAACCAGCAATCACTACCACCTACTCCCCCAGGAGGTAACCTTGAACATTAGTCTAGGACTAAGAGATATATCTTGAAGTGCTTCTTAGATAGATGCACATACTTATGCATCTAGTTAAAAGGAGGGGCAATAATCCCTAACTTCTCTTAGAGATACTTAAAATTATCTTTTGGAAAAGACTTTGTGAAAATATCAACAACCCGATCCTTCATAGGCACATACTTCAATTTCACCTCATTCTCTGCAACTTTCTCCCTCAAGAAGTGATACTGGATTGAGATATGTTTTTTTCTTGAATGTATAACTAGATTCTTTGAAATATTGATTACATTTGTATTGTCACACATGATAGGAATAGGTTCATCATATGAAACTCTGATATCTTTCAATGTTTGCTTCATCTCTAACACCTATGTACAACATGATGTTGCAATATATTTTGCTTTTGTAGTAAATAATGACACTGAATCTTTCTTTTTACTTAGCCATGAAACCAATTTGCTTCCAAGAAAGAAAGCACCTCCACTTGTACTTTTCTTGTCATATGCACATCCAACCTAATCTTCATCAATATATGCACTCAAGGAGAATTCAATATCCTTAGGATACCTCAAACCATAATCTGGAGTGCCCATCAAATATTTGAATATCCTCTTCATTGCTACAACATGAGATTCTTTGGAATCTTCTTGAAATCTAGCCACAATACAAAATGAATGCATGATATCCGATCTAGTAGTAGTAAGATATAATAGTCCACCAATCATTGATTTGTACTTTCTTTGAATTGTCTTAGGAGATTCATGATTCTTGCCCAACTGACAACCAATAACCATAGGAGTACGAGTCATCTATTCCAAACTTCTTCAACAATTCCTTAACATACTTAGACTGTGATATGAATATACCTTTCTTTGATTGACTAATATGCAAACCAAGGAAGAAATTCATCTCCCCACACATTGACATCCGAATCTTTCTCTAAATTTCCTTTGTAAACTTCTTGCAAATATCTTCATTTCCTCCAAAGATTATGTCATCAACATATACTACTACAATCAAGATTTGTTCTCCTTCAACTTTCAAATACAAATTGCTATATGTAGTACCTTTTTTTGAATCCTTGCTACAAAAATTACTTATCTAACCTTACATACCAAGCTCTAGGAGCTTGATTCAATCCATATCTTCAATTTGTAGACCATATTTGCATCTTCTAACCACTGAAAACCTTCTAGTTGTTCAATGTATAACTCTTCTTACAACTCACCATTCAACAATCCAGATTTCACATCCATCTGTTATACCTTGAAATCTTTATGTGCCGCAAAAGCTAAAAACATCATGATAGCTTCCATTCAAGCAACTGAAGCAAAAGTTTCTTCAAATTCTATACCTTCAACCTATAAGCAACCCTTACACACAAGTCTAGCCTTGTTCCTAACAACTTTTCCATCTTCATTTAGCTTGTTCCAAAATACCCACTTAGTACCAATCACATTCTTATTTGTTGGTCTTGGGACCAACTCCCAAGTCAAATTCTTCTCTATCTACATTCCAACTCTTCTTTCATTTCTTTGATCCATGTTTCATATTTGCATGCCTCAACCACTGTTTTTGGTTCCACCTCATAACGTAAACAAAAAATTAGTTGATCCTCTGTCATAGCAACTTTTCTTCTTGTTAGCAGACTTTTTCTCTTATCTCCAATAATTTGAACTTCTAAATGTTCTTCTGCACATACTTAGGAGTCTTAGGATTCTTTTCTAGAGCTTCTTCCTCTTCAAATGTCAACTTTTTTCCTTTGTCTTTAGCCTTTTCTTCTTCACTACAAGGGGATTCATCATATTCATATCCCTCTATTAGTACTGAACTTTGATGTGGTTCTTCATCCACTTTCACACTTGCACTCTCAACAATCTTCTTCAATCTTTTTTGATATAACACTTGCTTCCAAAAACTCTAAAATACTTCATAGTAGGGGGTTTACCATACCATAACTCATAGGGAGTCTTTGAATTGTTTTCTCGTGCTTGACCTATGTTAAGAATTTAGACGAAAGTGTGAATTTATTCTCTCCAATAGACATTTGGAAGATTGGCTTCCTTCATCATTGCCTAGCCACTTCATGAATTACTATCCATTCACCAATATGATCCTATATGATACATCCAGCTCCAGATGGCCTAAGGTTACCTTGGGTGGCCCCATCAAAATTTACCTTTAACCACCCTTCATTTGGAGGATATCATTTCAAATCCTTTCTAGGATTCCTTCTAAAATCATCCTTATTTCTAGTCTTGTGTTGGCTCACAGAAGAGGGTACAAGAAGATTTGGTTGGAGGGTGATTCTTTGAACATTATCAATAATTTGAAGAATTTATCTCCTCTGTCTTGGACAATTGAGGCCTTGATCAAGGATTCCATTGAAATTATTAAATCTTTTGATAATATTTATATTTCCCATATTTTGAGAGAGGGAAATAAGTTAAGCTAATTTCTTCGCTAACTTTGGTATTAGAGATAGTAAGGTTTGGGATATAAATGACCCCATCCCTTATGAGGCCACGACTATTGTTATAAATGAAATTTAAATTATTCCTTATGGTGTGCACATCCCTATTCACGTGGTGGAATATCATTAGTAAGGATGGTATGGTTATGATTTTGAGAAAAGGTTGTCATATGGCGCAGAGTTCAAATTCTTTATGCTATGTATGTCCTATGGTTGCCTTCACACAGATTGTGGGTGTTAGCCACATAAGCTTCCAAAGTCTTTTGTTGGATAATTCAATTTTAAGTGGTGTCTGTTGCTTCCTTTTGAGTTTCCTATTGAGTGCTTGGTCTTTGTTTTCCATCATCATGGGTGGGGACAAAAACCATGTCAAGCCCAAATCCTGTGATATTGCTAAGTAGAGAAAGGAAGTGTGGGTGATTTTAGAAAAGGGTGGTCTAACTCCCTTCATGGAGAAATTACATGGCAATAATACTCAGGTTACTGAATTGGTTGAGAAAGGGTGGAAAGGGAGAACCCTGGATTTGGGTGGTAGGGAAGTTGCAGTGGAAAAGGAATTCATAGCCTAGATTATTGGCCTTGTGATTAAGGGTATGAAGGTGTACATGGATAAGAAAGAATCATTGGTCGCGATGTCCCTGTTCTTTAAGAAGAATGAGAGTGATGATTTGAAGCCCGCGAAGAGTGGTGGGTATCTGAGGAATTCCTTGAAATCTCTCTGGCGGGATGTTGTTGAAGAAATCATGAGGTATGTAACCCTAGAAGGAAGGTACACGACCAAGATACACAACCATTAACAATTACCATTTTCTATTGCTTAACCATTTTAGGCACAAGAAATGGGTGTCATTTCCCTATTATTTGTTGGTGTCAATGGACTATGGGATTAAAGAGCATAGGAAGAATCCTAAAATCCCTGTCCTACATTTGGGGTTGATTCTTTTGATTTATGAACATGTTAAAGCTCATGATGTCCATAAAACTCTGGTTACTCCAAAGGATATTTTTGCTAAAGCTAGGGAGGGTTATGGAACTGAGTTGGGTGAGGAAAGGGCTTCTAAGAAACTAAAGAAGAGGAAGCTTATTTTAAATAAATATTCTAAGTCGGATAGGGATGATGATGTTGACTATGTCCCAGATTCATATGCCTCTTTGGAGGAGGGCCCCATATCCCCTATTTAGGGTAAATTTGGGAAAAGGAAATTGGATGAGGAAGCAAGTTACATGACTTGCAGTGATGATGTGGAGGTGTCTGTTCCTTCTAAGGGAGGCAAACACAAAAATGATCTTTATGGGGAAGCTTCTTCTCCTCCCCCTACATCTAAACTTGTGCAAGAACCTGAGGAGGGAAGTCGTAAGAGAAGGGTTTTGAAACCTGGTCAACACCTAGTGAAGAATGTCCCTCTCTTTGTGGTTGGTGGCTTCCATGGTGAGGATGTTCTGAGCATTGTCATTGGGTTGCCGAAGCAAGAGAAGGTTAGAGCTGTGGGTGGTGAACAAGCTGCTAGAGCTAAGAAAGTGGATGCAGAGAGGATTCAGAAGAGGATGGTTGCTGCAGAGCAAATTGCCAATTCCATTCGTAGGATGAAATCTCCTATAACTGTTGGTAAAGGTAAGGATGCTTCTGATGATAAGGTTCATGAGAGTTCTTTTGAAGAGCATGTTGTGGGAAATCGCATTGAAATTTTTGATCGGGAGGATCTTTCTGATGTGTTGGGTTCAGCCCGTGACAGTGCTAATGTGCTTTTTAAACTATTTAAATGGTTTTTTCATGACATCAATGGGACTAATATTCATATTAGAAGTATTTATTGCAAGGCTGAAGATCCTTCAATCCAAAGCCAAATTGATAATTTAAAGGCTGGTCTCAATACTATTGCTAATACTGTGGCAGAGGACACTGTCAATCTGGAACTGAGTATGGAGGAAAGAATGTTATCCCTTGAAGGGAAAATTGAAAAAATTTGGAATGTGGTTATGAAGAGTGGAGAAGCTCCTAAAGTCTTGACTAGGTCAGACTCTATGATGGCTTTCTCCCCTAATACGAGAGGAATTTTGTTTGTTAATGTTATGGCTGCTGAGGGTAAGCTGGCAGGGGAGGATTTTTCTGTTGTTAAGGGTGCTGCTAAAGGTTATATTTTGAGTTGTGAGGTAAAAGCTGGTGGGCCTGGGGTTAGGACTAGAAATAGACTGAAAAATTGGGCTGGGGCCTCAAGTATTGAGGTTTCTAATACTAGGGTTAAGGGATAGAAGCTTGCTGCTAGTGAAATGGAAGCTGTTGAAATTTTGAACAATATGTAGCGGTGTTTGCCAATTTATGGATGCTTTTTGGCTGGTGGTATGTTGTCTTTGGGTTGATGGTTGTTTAATTTTGTTCTCTTTTTGATTCAGTTGTTCCTTTTTGTAAAGGGTTTTGGGCCCCTTCAAAACTCATTTTTTACCTCTAATCAAAATAGGGGGGATTTTCAGTGCAGGCCATCTCCTTTTGGTTTGCTCAACCCATAGCATAAAAATTGACTTGTTTATACTTTTCCTTGTTATTGTTGTGTTCACAACTTCCACAATGGTTGAATCAATTTTACTGATGATGCCATCAATTGATCTCTTTCTTGAAAATTTCATCTATTTGCGCTCTTTCCATTTTCCCAAATGATAATTGACAACACAACCTTCTACAAGCTTAAAAATACTACCCTCCTCTTCACCACTGGCTACCCCATAAACATTTCCACCAAGCTTTTTGGGCTTAGAGCAGACTAGCTAAGCTTCTCCATACCCCAATTCCAATAATGCTCAACTACAACACAATACAATAATAGATTGTTGGTTGATTCCTCCTCCTCACGACACATCACACACCTATGAGAACCATTTATCCTTAACTTTAGCAATATATCTCCTGTAAAGATCTTATTCCAACAAGCAAGTCACACAAAGACTCCTACCTTCTAGAGACATTCTTTACCCCACCATAATTCTAGTAGCCAACCTTCCTTCCAAACATCATTTTCTTCCAATAGGTACGTGATTCACACATTATACCAACCATTTTTTGTTGCACACCATCTCAAGCTATTATCTCCTTCCTCCATATGTATATTTCATGCCTTCAAGATACCGTTTAGCCTCTCCTTCTGGTCCACCGGTATATTCAAATTATCAAAGTTCTTCCACTTACAAACCCTTTTGCATTCCTCTATTACTATTTCAACATAGTCCCTCACTTTAACCCCCCAAGAATGACATAACACTCTCTTTGCCTCATCCAAAGCTTCAATTTCCCCAAGTGAACGAAAGCCTTCCCATGAATCCTCCCAAAACCTTGCTTTCTCCCTATTCTAGATATCCCATGATAAATGATTTTCCACCATGCTTCTATATCTATGTAGTTCCATATCACTGACCCCTTTGGGGGATTTAGATGGTGAATTCTTTCCCATTCCCTAGAATCCAAATATTTATTTTGTAGAACTTTCACCCACTTTTAGTAAACATTTTGTACATACTCCAAACCAATTTCACTCCCAAAGCACGATTCATAATTGGCCATTTCCTTATTCCTGCACCCCCTACTTCTTGGATTACATATTTTTCCCCAAGCTAACAATGGGATGCTATTTTTATTAGTACTTCCATTCCAAAAAAATATCCTCATCCATTTGTCATTTTGATCAAAAAACTTATGAGGAAGTTTCATACACAACATCACATAGATTGGGATTGCTAAGATTATCGATCTCAACATCATTATTCTATTAACCACCAAAATGCATCTCCATCTCCAAGTTTCCAACTTACTCATGGAATTTTCCAACAGTTTATCCTATAATTTCATTTATTTACCCTTATGAATAGTGGCATCCCCAAATAATTTCTTGGAATATTTCCAATCTTTATGTCAATGATCCTCGCCAACTCTTGTTGCTTCCTAATGTTCATGTTAAAGAAGAATACTTCAAACTTTTCCTAATTTACCTTCTAACCTGAGGCCAAGCAATATCTATCCAATAAATCTTTCATAGATCTTGCTTCTCTCCTACTCGAGACCCAAAAAGCATCATATCATCCACAAACTGGGTATGGGTAAGGGGTTCCACATTGGGGGCTACCTTAATACCTCATCATCTCCCTCATAACCTTTTTGTTGTGATAATCCTTCCCAAAACTTCGTCCATGATGATAAAAAGGAAGGGAGAAATTGGATCACCTTGCCTTAACCCATGTGAAGAAGATAAGAAACTGAATGGGGAGCCATTAACTAGGAATGAAAATCTTTGAGTGTTGATGCAACTCATCACCCAATCCATCCAATAATTGTAGAAGCCAAATTTCATCATTACTTCATACAAGAATTCTCTATCTACTTGATCATAAGCCTTTCTTATATCCAATTTAAGTATCATCCTATCTACTTTCACCTTTTGCACTATGTGAATGGCTTCATGAGCCAACATAATCTCTTCCAAAATGTCCTATCCTAGAGTGAATAACTCTGCTCTTCAGATATTATAATGCGAAGTAGCCTTTTAAGCCTATTCACCATCACCTTCAAGATTATTTTATAAGTTGTAATGTAGAGAGAAATTGGTCTATAGTCCTCTAGCACTACTACTTTCACTTTCTTTGGAATAACAACTATAAAGGTATTATTCAACTCTCTTAGTATCACATGCTTCTTCCTAGATTCTTCCACCATTCTCACCAAGTCACCTTTCACCATTTCCTAGTAGGCTTGAAAAAATCTTACTAAGAAACCATCCGGACTTGAGGCCTTATCTACCCCTTGCTAAAAGACTACCCTTTTGACTTCTTCTTCAATTACCCATTGCATTAGTTTTTCATTTTTTCTTTCATTTATTAATGAGGGTATATTATTGATGATAATATTCCTCTCCTAACCCATTGCTTGATCTTCCTTTGTTAATAATTGCTTGAAGTACTTGATTGTACTTGACTTCCAATGAGCTCGTCTCATTTTGATCTTGGAAATTCCTACCATCCATCCCTTTTAGTTTAGGGATCCTGTTGAAGATCCTCTTGATTTTTGTGGAAATATGATTTTTTTTGGTATTCCTATCTCCTTCTTTCAGCCAACACTCCCTCAAATTTTTCCTCCAGAATATTTCCTCCCTAGCCAAAAATTAATCATACTAAGCCCACAATTCTTTCTCCTCCAAATAAGATTTAGCCACCATGCCTTTCTCTATTACTACCTCATTCAGGGCTTCTAAATCTTGTTTGAATTTAAATTTATCTTCAAATATATTTTTAAAGTGATCCTTATTCCAAGCTTTTAGTTGTGATTTCAGAAAGCATAACTTCTTGTGAAACTAGAACTACCTTGTCCCACCATATTTTTTGGGAGCACTACTCCACCAATCAACTATTCTAACATTCAAATCCCATCTCTCAGCCACATATTTTCAAACTTCAAAGTGTTTCACTCTAGAGCATTATCCACCATGAAATTTAACACCACTAGAAAGCATCTTCCCATTCCCTGTTGAATTTGATGATTGAACTCCACATCACCCAAAAATCACCTACAAGCAATTATCCTATCAAAAAAGAAAGATCAAAGCAATTGATTTTCTATGCAACCAAGAGAGAAAATACTGATCCAAAAAAAATTGATATGTGCAATGTATTAACCTAAATGGTACTGAATTACAATGAATATGTATGCTTATCAAATCAAATAAAAGAAAACCATAGATGAGGATTGAATTAGATTGTGACAAGTGTCTTAATCTCATGAAATGAGACAACTAGACCTATAATTAGTCCAATCTAATAATAAAAAAGTACTCCTAAATTTAGCTTAAGTGAATAAAGTAATAAAGGACTTAATAATTAATTAATTATCAAGTGATTATCCTAATTACTCCAACACCCCCCTTTAAGATAGACTTAGGGAGAATCTATAAAATGTTGATGTAGAATGCAATTATGGGTGCATGGATGGGTCACATATACAAGTCCTAATGTGGTACCCATGTACAAATAAATGAAACTCTCATAACTAGAATAAAGGAGAAAACCATATGAGAAAAAATCATCTCCAAAAGTGAGAAAAAGAAATGAATGCACTAGTGAAAGAACAATAGAAGGAGGAATTAATGTGATCCCCCAAGGATTGTTTCTATCACACAAGTACAATAGATGTCCCCCTGATAGGAGAGAGAAACAAAGGATATGAATCCCCCACAAAGAAAGAGCTCCCATGCCAATGATGAACACCTAAAGACAAAATATGATCCACTGCCTGCAAACAACATTTCTCCCCTTAGGAAGAAACATATCTAATGGTGATTGGAGAAGCCAATCCAAAAGAATGAGTGAATCAGGAATCCAAATCCAAATGATGTGTGCCTCTAAAAGTTCTCATGTGTCCACATGTTAGAAAGCAATGTTAATCTAAGATCCTGTGAAGATTAATATAGAACAAGCTACAAATGTGATGAAGATGGTGGACTGATAGCAATGACATGGATTTCAAAAAGGAGGAGATGGATATCCTCAAAGTAATCTTCTAGATCTATAATATAGGAATCCACAAACAAGGATGATATGTCTGCAAGATATGAATCCAACGTAGTTGTGTCTGGAAGATGTATAATGTCTTACTGAATTAAAGCAATAAGGGACAAATTTGTGGCGATGTCAAACTGATTAGGAACAACAAAAGATGTTGCATTCTTGATTTGAAGAGTGGGGATATGAAGACAAGTCTTTGAACTATCAGAACATGCAAGACATGTGAGATACTTAAGATCCTCTAAAGTATCATCATCAAAGGGTATGGAATCTTCATTTGCAAGAGGGATGATACAATCTGCAACAAGATCCTCTAGGTATGGAGAGATGTGAGAGTTTGCATGGATCTCCCAAAGTCATGCCCAAAGTGTTTGGGGACATTCAATTTTTGATACAACACATAGTTTCAAGATCAACGCTAGAACATATAACCCCTATAGTATGATCTATGATGATACCCCATGCTGATAAACTCCCTAGTGTGCCTGGTGTAGGTATGAGTCCATATAGATATGGAAAAATATCAAGCCACTTGAGATGTGTTAGGATGCCAGTTTTCTAATAATCATAGTTATCCTTGTCTAAGTTGATCATATAAGGATGAACAAAAAACCCCATGATACTCAAATGAAAAAATCAAAGACTAATAACCTAAGTACTGATAAAGTAGATCAAATGATGTCATCCTACACAAACATATCATTTCTAGGTGCCTAGACATTCAAGTAATTAAGCAGAATGCAAAAACACAAAATACTAAATAAAAAAATACCTAGGGCAGATTCTAGAAAAGCAGATGGATAGATTTGAAGAGCTTTGAAATGTCTTTTTGATGTCACTTGAATTACAAAAATTAGAGATATAGGAAAAAAATTGTGAGCTCGGAAGTGCAAAATGAAGATATGAATTTAACTAAGAATAATAGAAACTAGTAGAAAAACTTGATAATGGGACCTACACCATTGGAAATTACTTAGAACTAGCATTTTGATGATATCTGGTTTGCTCGATTTCGACATTGTATGCCTAAGTTGTTCTGAATGTAATGGTGATGCTTGTTTCGCCCTAGGATGAGCCAATTTTTCCCTTAAGGTCATATCTCTTGATATTTGAATAGGAAGCTACATATTTGGAGCTTTGATACCATGTTGAGGTTGATTATTAAACTCCACAGTACTCAGAAATCACTTGCAAGCAATTATCCTATCACGAAAGAAAGATCAAAGAAACTGATTTGCTATGCAACCAAGAGAGAAAAGATATATCCAAAAAAGCACTGATATGTGCAATGTATTAACCTAAATCTGGTACTTAATTAAGATGAATGTGCAACATGCTTATAAAAAAAATAAAAGCAAACCCTAGATGATGATTGCATTAGATTATGACAAATAGTCTCATGCAATAAGACAACTAGACCTATATTTAGCCCAATCTAATAATAAAAGAACACTCCTAAGTTTAGCTTAAGTGAATAAAGTAATAAGGGACTTAATAATTAATTAATGATTAATTAATTATCAAGTGATTATCCTAATTACTCTAACATTCCCCAAAAAGAAAAAAACTTGTCAAATTCATTAGCAATGCTAGTGTAACCTAGTCTTCAATCAGTCCAAGTAAACACCCCATTATTTGGATCAATTTCTTGTAGATGGCACAAATTTATGAACTATTTGAAATCTTTCTGAGTGGCACAAATTTTGCTTGATCCACTTCTTTTTTTGCATTGCTCTTCGTAGCATTCAAATTTCCTCTAGAATAATTTTCTCCCCATCCAAGTTTTCCAAAACTTCCCCCACTTGGGACCATACCTCACGCTTATGAACATTGTCAATTGGACCATAGATGTTCAATAAGAATATATTAGAACTAAAGTAGTTGGAACTAACTTTAACCAGTTTCCAATTCAGAGTACCCAAGATCTCCTCAACTTTATCCTTATATGGATTCCATAGCATGCCCAAACCACCAACAACACCAATTACTCCCACAAAAACACCATTCCATTGCCTCCATTTTGAAAGTGTTACCTGAATTCCTGCTTGATCTAATTTTGTCTCCTAAAGAAATACCAATTTTTTCTTAGCTTTTCCAAGCTATTCCTTGACAAAACACCACTTGTCAGGGGAATTTAGTCCCTTGACATTCTAGGTTAAGAGCCTCATGGCAACTGGAGAAGGGATATACCCTTCCCTAATCTTAGCTTCATTTGCTCCTTGGAATTTCCTACTATGTCTAGCATCAATCTATTTGATTTTCTTCCCTCCCCCCTTTTTTCACCCAACTTAACTCCATTCCCTAATGTCATACTCTTAATGATCCATTTTCCAAAATATCCACCACACCACCTTCTTCATTCAAATCTTCCCCTTTTTCCAAAAACTTAGATGAGTCCTATATTTTCCTTATTTTCTTTTTCCCTACTACAACATAACTTGTACTCCTCCAACTGTACAAAGGATTCCTTCAAAGGGACTCCCACATTGTTAGCATTAGAGTTTCAACCATTGGCCCAAGTGCTACCACACCAACCATTTCTTAAGGGTTACCTACCTCACAAGGTGTTGTTCCCTAATCCAACCACTTATGGCGAAGGAAGATGAGTCATGACAACCAACCTCCCCAAAATAATTTTGGGAAACATGCTCAAAATGCTCCCAATCCAAAGGTGCCTCCACTACTAGTAGATTATTACTAATTCACATTGCTTCCATCCCAACTGTAGACGACTCACCTTGGAGAATCTGCCTCTATGATTCAACCTAAGAACTAACTTTTTATGATTGATGAAGATTTGAGTTTTGACACTCTTCTAAAGAATTCCCTAATATTTTTTCAAATGTTGCATCTCTCTACCACTTCCTCTTTTTCTACCTTCTAATGCCACAATCCCACACCAAATAGAAACTCTAGTTCCTCAGGAAGAAGAATATTGGTGTTCACCTTTAGACAAGTCTTGACATACATACAATATTCTCTTCTTCCAATTGAATCATGGCTCTTCACATGACCTAGACTATTTCCAATTTCAATTAGGGTTTCCTCTGCACAATACTTCACTAGTAAGTTATACAACACTATCCACAATGGGATATTTGGGATATCTTCTTTCCATGGATTAAAGTTGCATTCCCAATCTTGTAAATATAAACCTAGCTTCCCCATCATCATAAGGCCCTTGATTGAGAATTTGTCTCTTTTCCCTCCTTGAAGAACACTCCACTAGGAAGAAGCCATTAGGCATGGATTTTAAATTGATATCACCCTAGGACTTCACACACCAATGTTTGAATTTTGTAATGGCTAGCCAAACTCTTGACCATTTCATAAAAAATCCCTATCTTTCAAGTTGACAATCTTCCTACCAATTACAACATTTCCTAATGAAACCACACTACATTTTTTTGCTACTCTAGGTTTATAAGGAATGGTATTTGCACCTGAAGCCAACCAATCCTTGGATAGGTGTCTTTGTTGTTCCTGCCATCTCTCCACACTTGCATTTTGACCATTTTGTCCTTCCTCTTGTCTAGAGAAAGGGCAGGCCTTTGGCAGTTGGCTAGAACCTCTGAAGCCTTGAGATTTGGAAACCCTTCTCTCCACCTCTTTCAAACGATCCACTTACCTCCACCAGACTTGTTCATAGGGGTTTTCCAGGCCTCCCCCTTTCTACCAAATTGATTGATGCTTCAACCACTAGTTTCAAACCAGGTTGTTGGTTTCCTTTCCCATCTACAATTCCACCACTACTCCAACTCTCGCTTAAACAATTGCTCCCACTGATTTTATTCATGCATTGCTTTCCTTGCCAAAATAGGCCTTTCCTTTTCTACATCCTCTACCCAAGACCCAAGCCTGTGCTCTGTTCGGTCCATTGCCCATATTATTTTTGATGACAACTTAACTTAAGATCATATCAAAGATGCTTTTTGGGGACTCACGAGAAAAAAAAATTCTAGATAAAAAGCTTCCCTGAAGGTCATAGCTAGCCTGATATAATGAAATGCCAACACTTGGCATTGATTAGGATCAATGTGGGGACCACTCGATAAGTTTGTCTTCAAACAACTCAAAGACCCTTTAAAAGCACACACATGAAATAAACAACTTAAGTTACTAGGAAAAGGTGAAGGGGCCGCTAACCGACAAAACATAAAAAAGGTAACAACATTTTATAAGATTCTAGGGTTTTTCGACTAAGGCATAGGAAACAAATGAATTGAAAAAGGAAAAAACTTTCAAATTTGCAAAAGCTCCACTAGGATCTTTTCCTAACATCAAACCTTTAACTCCAATTTAACAATGTTTCAAAGTACAATAAACCATATAATATATGACTTATTTTTTGCTAAAATAAAAAAGGGATGTAAGTTAACAATGCACTATGTTGATGTGGATTGTTCTTTGAATTAGGATTTGTTCTTTGATATAACACTCTAATATGTAAATTAACACATTTTATGTTCAAATTGAAAAGTAAAATATAATCAAAAGGGAGTTAACTTGACCAATATTTAAAATTTGAATTTAGAAAATAAAACTTTATTCATACATTGTTGATTTAATTAAATATATGAATAAATCATTTTTTTGCTTATGGTTAAAGTGACTTGGCGACAACTTAACTTAAGATCATATAAAAGATGATTTTTCGGGACTCGCAAGAAGAAACCTTGGAGAAAACTCCATGGGGTTGCAAGCTAAACAAACTTAACCTTTGAGAAAACTCCATGGTGAAGTGCACTTGAGTTGGAGTAGTACTGGGATGGGTGACCTATTGGGAAGGCCCAATGCTTCACCTCTGTGAGCATCACCTACGTGCAATGAGTGCTTGGTGGACCATTCATTATCATGAAAAATAGGTTTTCATGAATCACTGCTCATGAAACATGGATCAATGAATTTGACTCGAAAAACTACATGATTCATTCCTTATTAAAATATCATAATAAATAAAATTATATCAAAACTGATCCCTAAAAGTATGTGATGACTATATTATATATAAAGTGTAAGTGCACAATTTTCACCATCAGATCAAAAGGTTTTTAGGTAGTGATAGTAGCATTCAACAAAAGGATTTTTGTTAAAATGTTTTAAACATCTTGCTTGAGATTTGTGATGATATGCCCTAATCCTAGAGGAAGAAACCTTTGATGAAATACCCTTAAACACCTCTGGGTACCGCAAGTTACAAAGAGCCATATCTCATTCTCCGGTGCTTTTACTTCTGATTGAATAAAATGATGGCATTGTTCTCTAAATACATTGATTGTTTTGTGAGATGTTTGTCATGCCTCCCTCTAACAATCTCACTACATCCTCCATCATTTATGCTTAGACCATTCTTAATACTTTCTTCTTCATCATCATCTCCTTCTTTACCCTCACTCAATGGTATATCAAAATTTTTAACAAAAGAATGTGAGTTTTCTTCTTCTCAAATAACACAACTGATGAGAATAAAACCTGTTGAGGAATGAATCCGATCATATAACTAGAGAAATCATTCATAACCTGAAGGCCAGGATGGAATTCCTAAAACAAATGGGCCTCGCTCCTTAGGACATGACTCGTATTATATCTCGCAGCCCCAGTGTGGTTACCACTAGCTTAGAAAAATCTCTCGCTCCCAGAATCCTCCATCTTAGAACCCTATTTGATGGCGTTCAAAAGAGTGCCTGACCTTTTGATGGTCGATTTCAAGAGCCAAGTGAAACCTAAAGTGGAATATGTGAAGAATAACATAGGCATTTTGGAAAGTTCCATTGCATTTTTGAGAGCCTTAAAGCAGTTTTTGGTGCTAGTTTTGATACCCTGGAAAAGAAGACTAAACATATGGCGAGCCTTGGTCTGGCAGAGGATGAGATTCATCTAATTCTTAAGAGAAGCCCTACAATATTTCATAGTTCGACAAAGAAAATAAAGGAAAACGTGGATTTCTTGATACACACTGCAGGTCTTGAGCTCAATATTGTTGTTTTGAATCCTGTGATTTTGAATTTAAGCCTAGAGAAAAGGCTCAAAACCCGCTATGAAGTCTTCAAGTATCTGAGGACCAATCCACAATATGAGGGTCTCCCTCATCTGCTCAAATTTTTTAAGTTGAGTGTAAAAGAATTCCTTAAACGTTTTGGCCAATACAGTACCAAGTTAACTCTACTGATCATACAATCTCCTAAAGAAAGCATTTTTGAGTAGTGATTGAAATTTTAAAATATAAATTACCATAGATTCATCAAGGGTTGGACTAGTATGAAAGGGATTCGAACTCGCCTAGGCCAAGGTAATGTTACAAGTATCTTTACCTTCCTAATTTTGTTGTTGTACTACTTTGATGAAGAACACATTGAATCTTTCACTTCTCTGAAATTACAAGTAATTAGCAAAGTGCAAAAATGGACTCTTTTCTGTATCTGTAAGGCTTTTGCAAATATTGTAAATAATTTGATTTTTTTTATGATAAACCAATGAGTGTTATTTGAAACAACGATGAAAAACTATTTATACAATTATTTCCAAAACAGGCCAAAATCGTTTAGATAGATTGTTGAAACATCAAGTCTATTCAGACTAAATTGTTAGTCTATTGCCCCATTTCTTTTTTAAAGTATGTCTACTAAATTTTGTCATTTTGTTGCTCTATGTTTTTTCCAAGCATGGCTCCTATGTTCCAAGGTAAACATTGCATACTCATTACCTAACTTTACAATGCTATTTGGAGAATTCTATATTCCAAGCTTTTAGTTGTGATTTCAGAAAGCACAAATTCTTGTGAAACTAGAACTACTTTGTACCACCAAATTTTGGAGTTTTACTCCACCAATCAACTATTCTAACATTCAATCCCCATCTCTCAACCACATATTTTTAAACTTAAAAGGATTTCACTCTAGAGCATTATCCCATGAAATTTAACACCATGAAATTTAACACCACTGGAAAGTGATTTGATCCTAAAAGAGGCAAAATAATTGCCTCATACATCACCTAAGCATCCTCCCATTCCCTGTTGAATTTGATGATTGAACTCCACATCACCCAAAATCACCTGCAAGCAATTATCCTATCACAAAAGAAATATCAAAGCAACTAATTTTCTATGCAACCAAGAGAGAAAAGATTGATAAATAAATGCATTGATATGTGCAATGTATTAACCTGAATGATACTGAATTACAATGAATTTGTATGCTTATAAAATCAAATAAAGGAAAACCATAGATGAGGATTGCATGACATTGTGACAAGTGCCTTAATCTCATGCAATGAGACAACTAGACCTATAATTAGCCCAATCTAATAATAAAAAAACACTCCTAAATCTAGCTTAAGTGAATAAAGTAATAAAGGACTTAATAATTAAATAATGATTAATTAATTATCAAGTGATTATCCTAATTACTCCAAGACTAGAAAAGATTGAAAATATTGGCATTCATCTATTACTGCCAGTTTGATGCCCATAGCCTGCATATTGTAAGGCTACTTCCAATTTGGGAGGAGCATCGACCCACTGTCTATTGGTGATGCTTGGAGATTTGGTTTAAGGTTTGTTGCTAACTATTCCCAGAGTTTCTTTGTCAACGTTATTCACTTGGTTCCTTTGCACTCACAATCCACACCTAAGAATAACTACAACAACACAATAATTTTTTATATTATTTGATAAAATATAAAAGACACAACATTTCCCAAGAATGCAAGCCTTGACAACCATACTAATTGTAGAAACTACCGAGAAAGATTTTATGTATTGAGAGGAATTTTTGCATATTATATTGAATTTGGAAAGGAGGAAGAAACTTTCCTGCAAGCTTCCAGTAGGATGCCCTTAGCAAGCTCATATCTATGGTTGGTTATTGCTTTTTTATTAAGATTTATTTCTCTCTAATCTTTGGGTAAATTCTTGGATAATAGAGGCGTGAAGAAGCATGAAAAAGGTTAGAAAGAGGCATGTAAAGGTAATTTAGATGTTGGAGTGAAAGTATGAGATTTCTTTTTTCAAAATTTATTTGAATTGAAACACATTGTCAATAAGTAGCCTGATTGGCAAAGTCTTTTAATTTTTATCCAAGGTTAAGGTTCATATCTTCTAAGTGCTAATAGTATGTTTGGCAATTGAAGTTAGTTTCAAATTTAAAGCTTTTGCTTTGTAAAATTGGAGATATAAGATTTATTTTGTAAAGTACGTATTATTTGGAAACATACACTTTAAACATATGATTGATTTTATGAAGTTAGACATTTCCAAAGAAACAAAACCTTTGAATTTTGGTTATATTGTATGAAATGGTTTTCTTGAATGCCTACTATTCAATGGGGGGCATTGCATTTATCATAAAAAGTGAAAACTTAAAGGTTGTTAAAAGGGAGTCATTAAAAACAATGGGGTAAAAAGTAGAGAATATTTTAGGAGTAAGGGTTGAGAAGATCAAAGAGAAGGGTGGTGGAGATTAAAGGTCGAAAGATTTTTTTAAATTTTTTTTTTTAATCTTGAGTTAGTTTCTCACTTTTAGATGGTAGATTGTTTGAGAAGCACTACTACATTTGTACTATTTTTTGGAGAAAGAGGCATTTGTTTTTAAAATAATTGTGGATAGTTGAGTATACGAGTTCACACTTTGAAGATAGGAATGGATCTAGTATAGATGATTGTTGCCTAGGTTGTTTGGGAGTTTGTGGATCTTAGGAATTAAAGATTTATGAGGATCATGAGATAAATTGATGGTACACTATGGATGTAGCTTAATATGGATGGTTCTTCAAAAAAATTGGAATTTGAGGAGATGAAATTTGGGAACTTATGAGCTCAGCTCAAGAGCTATAACTTTTGATGAATATGAAGGTATTTTGATGGAGTTCTACCTAGCCCAAGAGCTATGTCCAAAGAGAAGCTTTTGATGAATATGTAGTTCTATTTGTTTCAAACTTGGGGTGTTGATATGTAACATCTTAGTATAGTAATATAAACAATTAAAATTTTGTTCCAAATTTTAACCCAATATCATCATGCTTCCATCCATTTGCATCATTAATCTTGCATCATATCTTCATTAATTAATTATATAAAATTATTTGATTAATTAGGTCATCTATCCTCTAAAAAATAAATAGATTAGATTGATTTAATTAATTAGCACCTTGCATTAATTAATTAAATCATATATTAACTTGCCTCTATCACTAATGAATTAGATAAATTCTTGTTTAATTAACTAGGCTAATGGACATTCCTCCATTTCTTTAAAATAAATAAATAATAATTCATTTCTACTTCACCACTAAAACCAAAATCAACCCTTTTTAGTGTTTTAAATCAAGGGTATATCAGTGTCCCATACTCTTATGTGATGATTCATTCCTGGTATTTATTTGTGTCATTGTTTTTCTATAATGCTATTAAAAATTATCTAGATTGGAAAGCTTATGACACTCTTCTCATAGGATTAAATACGAAAAATAATTTGCATATCTAAGTTTTTTATTTTCTTTCATTTGGTATTAGAGCATTAGCTAGCTTGATAGATCCTTATGAAGATGAATGAGGCTTATTTCTATTAACCCTTGTTTAAGTGGAAGTTTTTGGTAGTGATCTTGTTTTCAAGATACAATCATGGGAAAGACATCTAGATTGGAGGTGGATAAATTGAATGGAGTCAACTTTGAGCTATGGAAGCTCAAGATGGACAACTGACTTCTAGAAAGAGGTCTATGGATTGTGATAGTGGGCCAAAAACTATCTAGCTTGAATGACGAGGACTAGAAAGTGCTTGAATGGAAGGGAAAGTGTCTCATTATGCTATGTCTAGTAGATTCAATGCTCTTAATTTTTTTGACATAGACCACCACCAAGAAGATTTGAGATAAACTTGGGAATTTATATCAGAGAAATTGCTTATTGAATAAGTATTTTTTTATGGAAGAGATGTATTCATTGAAGGTGGGTGATGATGACTTAGTGATAGAGAATTTGAATGTATTCAACACTTTGGTGAGCTAGTTGGTATTTATGGATATAACGATGGATGAGGAGGAGCAGTGAATTACTCTCTAAAGTTCTTTGCTTGATAATTGAGACAATCTCATGACGGTGACTAGTGGGTAAAAACAAGAAGTTGGGTCCACTAAGAGGGAAAGTTTCGGAAAAAAATGCCAAAAGGAATGGGATCTTGAGCCTAAATTCGAATGGGAACCTGTATCACTTTAGGTACCCACTACTAAAAAGGAACCTCTTTAGAAATGGGTACTCGTTTTGAAAAGGTACATATTTTTTAAAAAAATCGACCGTCGGTTCATTTTCACTTGCAAATTTCATGGCCAAAGAGTGATCAAAGGAGAACGAGTACCCGTTTTTGAAGCCCTTTAACCAAATTGCACTTGCCACCTCCTCCCTTTGATGTAATCAATCTCAACAACCTCTAGGTTAGTATTTGTGCTTTTTTTTCTTTATATTTTTTGTTTGTTTGTTTGTAATTATGGTTTAAAATTTAATTATATAATTTAACATTTAGGGTTTGTAATTTCATGGTTTATATTTTTGTTTATTTTAATTGTTGTAATTAGGTTGAATTCTATAGTTTGTAAATTCTATTTGTAAACATATTCATGAAAATAATGGATACATGTATGATAAAGTAAAACCTAGAACCTAGACCTAAAAGCTAAAACCATAAACCCTAAATTGTTAACCCTAAACCCTAAACCCTAAAACCTAAAATCTAAATCGTAAACCCTAATACCTAAACCCTAAAACCCTAGACCCTAATGGATTCATGCCTACCTTTATAAATGAATGATCACTAAGAATATGAATGGTCACTAGTATTGGAAAAACTAATCCTTGAACTATAGAATTAAATCACCACTACCACTTTCAACCTCTTGGCTGGCATAATACTCCCAAAATCCTGCATAGATTCTAAAAAAAAATAGCTATGATATCACAATTCATTTAATCATTGATTGTATAACCCTAGTGTACATTAAACATGGATTGTCTAAGCTAGCTCTTGACAACTCTCTCCTAATAAGTTTCCTCTACTTTAAAGGTTTATAAAGTTTGATAGCACGCATATACATGAAATAAGAACGATAAAAGAATTAGAAGAAATATAAGGTATTCACTATAACAAGAATACCATTTACCAAATTTGATATGGTAGAGAACTATGCTTAATTTAATTGATCGTGCATTCATATGAAGTTTTGTTTTAAGAAAGTGTTTTACCTTTCATAGTGCATAAGCGAATGCTAATAGTATGTAAATCTAGAACTATGTTATGTAATTTTAGTAAGAAAGGATTGAGGAGTGGAAAACACAATAAATATTATTAGAGTTCGAAGAAGTGTAGGAGTAGGTATTAGGAGAATATCCATGATTGATTATACAAAAATATGGATTTAAGGGAATAGGTTTCAAGTAATACCATCTTCATTAGGCTAAGGTCTTTTCCTTCATATCTAGAGAGTGCTAATATCTTGAACCATATTCCATATAATATTTCAAGTTTATGAGAAGAGAAAGGGGGATGTATAGTACTTGGAGCAACTAAACTAATGCCATGATCAATGATGTGTTTTTATGTGAAGATGATGATAGGGGATTTTGGAAAATATGATTATGAAATGAATGGAAATATTTATGGGAAGAGGAGGGAGATGATGAAGGGGGCCCTTTAGAGGAGGGAATATTAATTGTTGAAGAAAAGGTACAGTTAAACTATAAGAGGGGACATGAAGGGGTATGACTATGAGGAGGTAATGACTTATTGATGAAATTTTAGTTTCATTGATACAACTTTCTAGACTAGATATACTACTATATAACTATGTGCAAAATTTTCCATATCAATGTTTTTCTTCCCATATACACATGAGATTAGTGTAACATAAGAAACCTCAGTAGTAATGTGTGAAACCTAGTTATGCTCTAAGTTTTTAACATTGTAAGTTTTGAAGAAGCATTAGGAGGTGATTTGGTTGAGCCTTTATTGATGAAATTTTAGTAAAGAGGTGAAATACATGTGAGTAGGCAAAATATAATTTTAGATAACAATCACAAAAAATTTGAAAAGTGGCTTCATTAACATATATAATATAAATTTTATTAACATTTATAATTTATTCATGCATCTATGAAGGGTGGAGGGATCAACACACATTCATGGAGCCATAGTCATCCACTTGGAGAATATCATAAGTGACTTTACTAGGTGTGATAGAAAAGAGTGTGTTTTAGTTTTGACATGACCTATTGTGATAGGTAATGTAATATTTTGTAAGGCTTTTTGGATGATGTCTTTAAGAGAAGGAAAATTCTAAAATAGTTCCAAAAGAGATATTTTAACTTGTGTGGATTGTAATTGCTCCATGAGATGAAATTCTTTAAGGTTATTAGCACAAATATGGGATGAAGGGGGGAGATTAATAGTATTAGAGGGAAGGGAAGTTGGGATTGATATGTTTTTATTATTTCATTGAGTGTCATGTGTATGAATAATTATATAATTTAATGTATGCTACGAGAGGAGAATTGTTTATTCAAGTGTGAGAAGATCAAGTAAAACCAAGCATACTATGAGTTTTGGCACAAGAGTGGTTTGTACAATAATTTTAGGAGCATAATGTGGTGTAATTATGGGTTGTATGGGAAAGATATAAATATTATGTATATTGGATTAGAGGGCTCTCTAAATTTTCCATGGGGTCCTTTAAGCACACACATATAGGCATGTGTTTGGTTACAAGAATCTAGAGAAGGGGAAAGTAAATGATGGGAATTACATTATGAATTGAGGTTCATGATTTGGATATATGTGTAGGTTTATTGATAAATGTAATTTTAGTATCTCATAAAAGGAATTAAACAACTTGCAATGAAACTAATTATGTTACCATATAAAGGATGGGGAATAGAGGACATCATAATATGGTAATCATTTCATTCATGGAAGCCATATGTAGTTTATAAGAGATCCTTTTTTAGAAAATATAGAGAATGTCATAGAATTGAAAAATGAAAGAGACACATTTTACTTAAGAAAACATTACTAGTGAAAACTCGTCAAATGAGTAAAAAAATCCAAGAAGAGTATGCTACTCGCATCTCATCAATATGCTACAAATTATTCTCCATTTTTATCCTTTACAAATTATTTAAATTAAGAGTTACAAAAATAAGATTCCAATATATTTTGGAAGAACTTATTTCTCTAAAGTAATGTGTGTTAGATGCACAAGACAACTAAGAGGGGGGGGGGGGGGTTGAATTAGTTGTATACTTTTAAAACATTAAAACCCCTTAGTGATATTCATATCTGCACTAGTTCTTAAATCCTTATCCACCATTAAATCCTTAACATTTATTAACAAAATGTAAACATTTAAAAGAGTAATGTAAACACATAAAAACACCAGATTTATGTGGAAAAACCAAGAAGGGAAAAACCATGGTAAGGATTAGCTCACTAATATATGAATTGCAATACTGAATAAAATAAGGCTCACTGTTGATGGCTCACTTCCAAATGACTCACTATCTAGAAGAAACGAGAAAGAAGAAGGGGAAGTACACTACCAATATGAAATGCTAACAATGCATGTCTCATATGCTGAAGGTATAGTTCCAATGAAGCACAAACAACTTATCAAAAAGACTGAAATGAAGATACTTTCTACTCATTTCATTAGGAAGTCATAGGAATTAAAACTCACACTCAGATCAACACACTTCATCACTTTCACATTTTTCACATCACACACACTCCATACGACAATTCTCCTTGCATTTATACCCTTTGCAACCTAAAAAATCTCAATTAGGTTGTCCTTAATGAAACGTATATACCTCAAGCATGTAACAACAAATAGGTTGGCACTAAACACTTCCATAATATAAATAAGTGAAGCTAAACCACATCACTACTTAAATAGGACCCAAATCTACATCAACACGCTTCTCAAAACTTCCTCAAACAACAATTATCCTTCACAATTAGTGCTAGCATGCCAAGTCAACCAATTTTACACTAACACTAACAAGCAACTCCAAACATAATTCTCAAGGTCCATAAAAATATCGAGGACCACACAAAAAAACTTCATGCTATTCATACAACATCTCATAATACTTCAACACCATCATAACATATTGCACAACTATTGCAACCACATAAAACACAAGAACACCTTCATTTTGTGCAACTAGAAATATTGGCACAAACATCTAACACACCAAACTACCTTGCGAAACAACACATCTAAAAATTCAAGCGAAGGTGGATACAACCATTATAAGCACATTGCTAGATCCACAACACCAGAAACTTCACTATGGATAAATGTGCAACAATTTCATTTCTCCCAAACACTATGTTTCGCTAGATAGACATACTATCAAACATCTCTTCCACTGTATAACTATCTAGAACCTGAAACTATGGATATAACACATCTAAACACCTTTGATCATCACATCCAAATTGCATGAGCATATCTTAAAAATAAATGTGGAGAAAAATATTGAACACCACTCTATCACATTGAACTTTCTTTTATTCAACTTTTCTCAAAAGCACTTGGAAACTAAGTGAACCACCTTCATCAATAGTATTGCAAACACCTCTGCAACACATCTACAACTTTTGCAACACTTTCAAACTACAACAATTTCCCCAAACACTATAATTTAGGGAAGTAAACTCTACAACTATATTGAAGTAGGATATCAATAACAACACCAACAAAATTGTGTTGAAATTAATACCAACAACTCCAGACTTCCATGACTCTAATGCTAAGGGATGGAATTATCAACACCAACAACATTCAGATACTCTCTTCATACAAGGGGTTGAATCAATGAAAACACCCAAGAAACTCACAAATGGATCCATCATCTCCAAACTTCCAACAATATCCCCCTTTGTTATTGATGGAAACACCTACTTTCTAAAAAACCATCAATAATAAAAGCAACCAACAACAATACTACAATAACCAGTACTCCCCCTAATAGGGACAACTTTTACACTTCCTCTTTCTTCAACAACTACATTCTAGATCACTCTCCTCCTTTGCTCCTTAGACAATACTTTTCTATACTCTCCCACTATGGTCTTCAAACCATATCCATTCCTATAACTATTTCCATGTTTTTTTCTCCTTTATGGTTTTTCAATCACTTTAAATTTCTCTCCCCCTTTGAAATCAATGGAAAAGGGCCATAGACTCATCCAATTCTCTTACTCTCCCCATTGGACAACATATAAAGGGAAACACATACACATACCACTTGTTCTTCTACATTATCTTCCCACATACTCCCCCTTAGGAGTACACAATATGCTTCAAATGACTGCACCAACTAGTAACCACTACTACCTACTCCCCCTAGGAGGTAGCCTTCAACATTAGTCTAGGACCAAGAGATATATCTTTAAGTGCTTCTCAAATATATGGACATACTTATGTATATAGTTAAAAGGAGGGGCAATAATCCCTAACTTCTCTCAGAGATACTCAAAATTATCTTTTGGAAGAGACTTTGTGAAAATATCAACAACCTGATCCTTAGTAGGCACATACATCAATTTCACCTCATTCTCTGCAAATTTATCCCTCAAGAAGTGATACCAAATTGAGATATGTTTTTTCTTGAATGTATTACTAGATTCTTTAAAATATTGATTACACTTGTATTGTCACACATGATAGGAATAGGTTTATCATATAAAACTTTGATATCTTTCAATGTTTGCTTCATCCACAACACCTGTGTACAACATGATGTTGTTGCAATATATTTGTTTCTGTAGTAGATAATGACACTGAATCTTTCTTTTTACTTAGCCATGAAACCATCTGACTTCCAAGAAAGAAAGCACCATCACTTGTACTTTTCTTTTCATATACACATCCAGCCTGATCTTCATCTAGATATGCACTCAAGGAGAATTCAATATCCTTAGGATACGCCAAACCATAATCTGGAGTTCCCATTAAATATCTAAATATCCTCTTCATTGCTACAACATGAGATTCTTTGGGATCTTCTTGAAATCTAGCCACAAGACAAATTGAATGCATGATATTTGGTCTAGTAGTAGTAAGATATAATAGTCCACCAATCATTGATTTATACTTTCTTTGAACTATCTTAGGAGATTCATGATTCTTTCTCAACTTACAACCAATAACCATAGGAGTATGAGTCATCTATTCCAAACTTCTTCAATAATTCCTTAACATACCGAGACTGTGATATAAATATACCTTTCTTTGATTGGTTGATATGCAAACCAAGGAAGAAATTCATCTCCCCACACATTGACATCTGAATCTTTTTCTAAATTTCCTTTGTAAACTTCTTGCACATATCTTCATTTCCTCTAAAGATTATGTCATCAACATATACTACCACAATCAAGATTTTTTCTCCTTCAACGTTGAAATATAAATTGCTTTCTGTAGTACCTTTTTTCTAAATACTTGCTACAAAAAGTACTAATCTAACCTTGCATACGAAGCTCTGGGAGCTCGCTTCAATCCATATAATGCTTTCTTCAATCTGTAGATCATATTTGCATCTTTTGACAACTGAAAACCTTCGAGTTGTTCAATGTATACCTCTTCTTCCAACTCACCATTCAACAATGCAGATTTCACATCCATCTGATACCTTGAAATATTTATGTGCCACAAAAGCTAAAAACATCTTGATAGCTTCCATTCAAGCAACTGCAGCAAAAGTTTCTTCAAAGTCTATACCTTCAACCTATAAGTAACCCTTACACACAAGTCTAGCCTTGTTCCTAAAAACTTTTCCATCTTTATTTAGCTTGTTCCAAAATACCCACTTAGTACCAATCACATTCTTATTTGCTGGTCTTGGGACTAACTCCCAAGTCAAATTCTTCTCTATCTACATTCCAACTCTTCTTTCACCGCTTTGATCCAATTTTCATCTTTGCATGCCTCAGTCACTATTTTTGGTTCCACCTCATAAAGTAAACAAAAATTTACTTGTTCCTCTATCATAACAACCTTTCTTCTTGTTATCACACTTTTTCTCTTATCTCCAATGATTTGAACTTCTAAGTGATTCTTCTACACATACTTAGTAGTATTAGGATTCTTTTCTAGAGCTTCTTTATCTTAAACTGTCAACTCTTTTCCTTTGTCTTTAGCCTTTTCTTCTTCATTGCAAGGGGGATTCATCAGATTCATATCCCTATATTAGTACTGAACTTTTAGGTGGTTCTTAATCCACTTTGACACTTGCAGTCTCAATAATCTTCTTCAATATCTTTTGATATAAAACTTGCTTCCAAAACTCTAAAATACTTCATAGTAGGGGGTTTACCATACCATAACTCATAGGGAGTCTTTAAATTGTTTTCTCTTGCTTGACCTATGTTAAGAATTTAGACTAAAGTATGAATTGCTTCTCTCCAATAGACATCTGGAAGATTAGCTGCCTTCATCATTGTCCTCGCCACTTCATGAATTGCTATCTATTCTCTAGTATGATCCTATATGATACATCCAACTCCAAATGGCCTAAGATTACCTTGGGTAGCCCCATCAAAATTCACCTTTAACCACCCTTCATTTGGAGGATATCATTTCAAATCCTTTTTAGGATTCCTGCTAAGATCATCCTTACAAGCCCCATAAACAGGGAGATTTTCAGTTCAAGCCATCTCCTTCTAGTTTTCTCATCCCATAGCATAAAAACTAACTTGTTTATACTTTGCCCTGTTGTTGTTGCATTCAAAACTTCCACAATGGTTGAATCAATTTTATTGATGATGCCATCAATTGATATCTCTTTGTCTTTAAAATTTCATCTATTTGTGCTCTTTCCATTTTACCAAATGATCATTGATGGCACAACCTTCTACAAGCTTGAAAATAATACCATCCTCTTCACCACTAGCCACCCCATAAACATTTCCACCGAGCTTTGTGGGCTTAGAGCAGACCAACTAATCTTCTCCATACTCCACTTCCAATAGCTCTCAGCTACAACATAATGCAACAATAGATGTTTGGTTGATTCCTCCTCCTCATGACGCATCACACACCTATGAGGACAATTTATCCCTAACTTTAGCAATATATCTCTGGTAAGGATCTTATTCTGAGAAGCAAGTCACATAAATACTCCTACCTTCTTGAGACATTCTTTCCCCCAACATAATTCTAGCAACCAACCTTCCTTCCAAACATCATTTTCTTCCAATAAGTATGTGATTCACACATTATACCAACCATTTTTTTTTGCATGTCATCTCAAGCTATTAGATCCTTCCTCGATATGTATATTTCATGCCTTCAAGATCCCTTTTAGCCTCTCCTTTTGGTCCACCGGGATATTTAAATTATCAAATTTCTTCCACTTACAAACCCTGTTGCCTTCCTCTATTACTCTTTCAACATAGTCCCTCACTTTAACCCCCCAAGACAAACATAACACTCTCTTTGCCTCATCCAAAGCTTCAATTTCCCCAAGTGAACAAAATCCTTCCCATGAATCCTCCCAAAACCTTGCCTTCTCCCTATTCTAAATATCCTATGTTAAATGATTTTCCACCATGCTTTTACATCTATGAAGTTCCAGATCACTAAACCCTTTGGGGGATTATGGATGGTGAATCCTTTCCCATTCCCTTGAATCCAAATATTTATTTTCTAGGACTTTCACCCACTTTTAGTAAACATTTTTGTACATACTCCAACCCAATTTCACTCCCAAAGCATGACTCGTAATTGGTCATTTCCTTATTCTTGCACCCCCTACTTCCTTTGGTTTACATATTTTTCCCCAAGCCAACAATGGGATGCTATTCTAATCAGTACTTCTATTCCAAAAAAATCTCCTCATCCATTTGTCATTTTGATCAAAAAACTTATGAGGAAGTTTCATACATAGCATCACATAGATTGGGATTATTGAGATTATCGATCTCAACATCATTATTCTACCAACCCTCAAAATTCATCTCCCTCTCCAAGTTTCCAACTTACTCGTGCAATTTTCCAATAGTTTATCCTAGAATTTCATTTATTTACCTTTATGAATAGTGACATCCCCAAATACTTTCTTGGAATATTTCCAATCTTTATGTCAATGATCTTCGCCAACTCTTGTTGCTTCCTAATGTCCGTGTTAAAGAAGGATACTTCAAAATTTTCATAATTTACCTTCTAACCTGAGGCCAAGCAATGTCTATCCAATAAAGATTTCATAGATCTTGCTTCTCTCCTACTTGGAACCCTAAAAAGCATCATATCATTTTTGAACTAGGTATGGGTAAGGGGTTCCACATTGGGGGCTACCTTAATACCTCATCATATCCCTCATAACCTTTATGTCGTGATACTCCTTCTTGGGCTTCGGCCATGATGATAAAAAGGAAGCAAGAAATTGGATCACCCTACCTTATCCCATGTGAAGAAGATAAGAAACCAAGTGGGGAGCCATTAACTAGGATGAAAAATCTTGGACTCTGGATGCAACTCATCACCCAATCCATCCAATTATTGTAGAAGCCAAATTTCATCATTACTTCATACAATAATTCTCTGTCTACTCAATCATAAGCCTTTCTTATATCCAATTTGAGTATCATCCTATCTACTTTCACCTTTTGCATTGTGTGAATGCCTTCATGAGCCAACATAATCCCTTCCACAATGTCCCTACCTCAAATGAATAACTCTGCTCTTCAGATATTATAATGGGAAGTAGCCTTTTAAGCCTATTCACCATTGCCTTCTAGATTATTTTATAAGTTATAATGTAGAGAGAAATTGGTCTATAGTCCTCTAGCACCATTACTTTCACTTTATTTGCAATAAGAACTATAAAGGTATTATTCAACTTTCTTAGTATCACATGCTTCTTCTTAGATTCTTCCACCATTCTCACCAAGTCACCTTTCACCATTTCTCAGCATGATTGAAAAAATCTTACTAAGAAACCATCTGGATTTGAGGCCTTATCTACCCCTAGCTAAAAGACTACCCTTTTGACTTCTTCTTCAATTAACCATTGCATTAGTTTTGCATTTTGTGTTTAATTTTATTAGTGAGGTGATATTATTGATGATAGTATTCCTCTCCTGACCCATTGCTTGATCTTCCTTTGTTAATAATTGCTTGAAGTACTCAACTGTCAGTGAGCCCATCTCATTTTGATCTTGGATAATCCTACTATAAACACCCAAATTTGATCACTCCCATATGATCAAATTTGCCTCTTTTCTGACAATATTAATTAATTTAATTAATATTATACTTCCCACATGGGACTCTTAAAGTATTTAATTTAATAATTAAACACTTTATCTGGTGCCTTAATCTTCTCTAAATTATATAAATACACCAATTTATTTAATTTACTCATCCTAATCTTTTGAATTAAAATCAATTTAAAATTCTTCTTTTCTCCCTCCTTGTCACATCCTCCATAATCCATCACTAATTTGAATTAATTTAATTAATTCATATTTAGGGTGTGCATCCTTTTAATCAAGGATTAATTTCACATCCTCCTACATTTCTCACTTGTCTCTAATATTCCATTAATTATCATAATCAAGTATTTGCACAACTTTAATTAAAGTCATTAACCACTTTTAGAACCACTTTTTAGTCAATCTTTCCAGTTTTCCTTTTTGAGCATTGACCCTCTTTCCCATGAGAATTTTTAATTCTCATTTATTTATCCTAGATTCTCCTCTTCCCTATGTGAATTTCTAATTCACATTCTATCTTCCAAGGCTTCTAGAATCTTAGACTTGTCACATCATCCACATGTGACCAAGTCCCACCTTTATGGAGCTCACCTTTTATCCTTTAGACTCTCCTAAGAATGTGAATTTTTAATTCACATTTATTTCTCCAACCACCTCTCCTTTTCCCATGGAGATTTTTGAGGAATTCCAAAATTTCTCAAATGTCCCTTTCACTCTCACTTGGGGACAAAAAATTATTTTTTGAGGAAATCTTCTCACTCCCCAAGGTACTTGGAAGGTACTTGTCCTTCCTCCACCTCATGTACCTTTTGGCCACCTCACTTACACCTCATCTCCTCTTAGCCACTTCACCATCCACATGTCAAGATGAGAGGACTTGTGAGTTCTCAACCCACCATAGCCCTTCATCTTGACCTTGTTGGATAAATCTCAATCGTTGAATTCTCTAGAGAATTCAAACTCTTCTATAAATACCCCCTCCTCAAGGGCATTTTCAACACTTTCATTTTGAGCAACCTTATGCCGCCAATTTGCATTATCAAACATTTGCTATCATTTAGCCATCCATTTAGTCATTTTGCATTATCAATCTTATCTAGTAACATCAAAAGCCATCTAAGGAGCATACAAATTCATCTAAATCAAGGGCCAACCAAGGAGTCTTCAACAGCAAGGAAGGTATAATCAATTTGCATTTTATTTCATCTATTTTCCTTGTTTTATCACTCTTTAGGCTAATCATTGAAGTGTTCTTAGTGTTTTATCATTTGCATTTTAAAATATTTTGCACATTAAAATAGGGTAAAATTCCAAGATACACATTTCTGGCACGCCCGGTGGGACCCACAAGTGGGTTCCTATATTTCACATTTATTGTTGTTAAGTTTTTTTGCAGGAATATGTCGCAGTAGGGCGACTACGCCCCTGCTTTTTCTGCAGTGAGGCGACTACGCCCCTAATTTTCCGTAGTGAGATGACTGCACCTCTGATTTTTTGCAGTGAACTGCGCCCCTGATTTTCTGTAGTGAGGCGATTGCGCCCCCTGGGCTGAAAGTTATTTTTGGCTAACACTTTTTTTGTAGTGAGGCGATTGTGCCCCCTGGGCTGAAAGTTATTTTTGGCTAACACTTTTTCTGTAGTGAGGCGACTACGCCCCCTGGGCTGAAAGTTATTTTTGGCTAACACTTTTTCTATAGTGAGGCGACTGTGCCCCCCCTGGGATGAAAGTTATTTTTGGATAACACTTTTTCTGCAGTGAGGCGACTGTGCCCCCTGGGCTAAAAGTTATTTTTGGCTAACACTTTTTCTGTAGTGAGGCAACTGCGCTCCCTGGGCGGAAAGTTATTTTTGGCTAACACTTTTTCCGCAGTGAGGTGACTACGCCCCTGATTTTCTGCAGTGAGGCGACTACGCCACTGGGCTGAAAGTTATTTTTGGCTAACACTTTTTCTGCAGTGAGGCGACTGTGCCCCCTGGACTGAAAGTTATTTTTGGCTAACACTTTTTCTACAGTGAGGTGACTATGCCTCCTAGGCTAAAAGTTATTTTTGGCTAACAATTTTTCTATAGTGAGGTGACTACGCCCCTGATTTTCTACATTGAGGCGACTACGCCACTGATTTTCTGCAGTGGGGCAACTACGCCCCTGATTTTCTGTAGTGAGGTGAATACGCCCGTGATTTTCTACAGTGAGGCGATTATGCCCCTGATTTTATGTAGTGAGGCGACTGTGCCCCTGATTTACTGCAGAAGGGCAACTGTGCCCCCTTTTCACCATGAAGCAACACATTTTGAAAGGGCTATCCGTTCGCTCAAACTTTTTGTAATATCCTTGTTGTTTGGCTTAATCTAAGAACATAGTTTAATTAGGGGGAGTAATATTTATTGCTTGTTGTGTCCATCTTTTTTTTTTTGTTACCTAAAGGGAGCATTATCTTGTTTTCACTTTCCCCTTGCACTTCGTGTGAGCCTGGGGAGTAGTTGGAAACAATTAGTGCTTTCTTTCTAGTGGGACCTACTTGGGGATTTCATCACCCTAAGGGACGATTCCAACCACGTGTACTGGCGGGGTATATAAAGGGGGGAGAGCGAATGTTGTACCCCAATCTAGTCACATCATAATTGGTGGAGCATCGAAGCTAGGGTGATACCTAGATAGACATGAAGAGTTGGTCCGAGCCCTTTAGTATCTCGCTCGGGTTCTTGACTCACGCTTGTGATGGGCTGGTGTTCACGGTTGTGCCTCATGTACCAAGAGTATATCGAGGGATCCCTATACACCTTGTGCATCCTAGATTAAGACTTCTTTGGCCATACCCTTAACACTAATTGTAGGGTTGTGTTTGTTTGAGAATGTTTTCTTGTGAGAAACCAGTGAAATTTTTGACAAATTAGCCTTATCATTGTCATTTTAAAGTCCTTGCCATAGTCATTTTCATCAAACCAAGTCCCTGATTTTTCCGCAGTGAGGCGATTACGCCCCTGATTTTCTGTAGTGAGGAAATTACGCCCCTGATTTTCTGCAGTGAGGCGATTATGCCCCTAATTTTTTGTAGTGAGGCGATTATGCCCCTGATTTTAAGCAGTGAGGCGATTATGCCCCCGATTTACTGCAGAGGGGCAAATTTTCCCTCCTAAACACTTGAAATCACCCCATTTGGATCCGTTTAGCCACTAAACCTTCATTTAATCATTCCCAACCATTATCTCATCATCCCAAGCCTTTGTTTCATCACTCTAAGTCTCCCGAAACCTCCATCTTATCATTCCAAACCTCTGTTTAACCATTCTAAATCCCCACTCATTCTCCACAATCATCTTCAATCCACCTGTTCATTTTAATTTCCCCATATTCTATTCAAAAGTGCATACTCTCACCTAGCAAACATCATAATTTTACCATTTACATCACCAAACACCACTCATAACCAAACCGCCTTAACCTTGTATTACAAAGTGGTTACCCAAATTGACCATAGCACTTGAATTTGATTATTATTCTTTAACTTTGACCCAAATCAATTTGCTTCCATCTTGAGGTGAATTCGGTGTCGTAAGTTATCATCCTCAACCCAATCAATCCATTCCTACCTTAAGGTGGATTTGAGGCTGTGATCATCCTCTTAATCAATCAAAGCTCTAGTTCACTAAGGGTAACTTCCTTTGATTAAACTCAAGGTCTCTCTCACATCTTTCATCATCCAATCATACCCATTCAATCATCCAAATCCATCAAAACCAATCATTTGATCAAATTACCCAATCAATCAAATCACATCCGTTCAAGCAATGCAATCCTGTTGATCTTAATAATCCAATCCAATTCAATCAAAATCCAATCTAGCCAATCAAAATTTGATCCCATCAAAATCAGATCCAATCCAATATATCCAAACAAAATCTGATCTAAGTCTAAATCCCATCAAAATCACATATCATCCAACTACAATCAAGTCATTCATCAAAAACATCTTTATAATCCACCCATAGCACATTTGCATGCCCGTTCAAACTAGGTCACAAGTTAAGAGACAAATGGAACAACAACAAGGTCAAAATTCCCAAGCGAACATGTCCCAAGACCTTAATAACAATACAAATCCCACCAATGGTGCAAATATTGCTCAAGATCCTAACAACATCCCCCAGGATCCTCATAATGGTACCTCATCACACTCCAACACCAAAAATTAGAACAACTTACCACACAGTGAAGAGAGTATGGCTAATCAACCTGAACTCATGCTTAAGGAACATTTTAGTAATCCCGCCAATGTGCAAATGACTGACCGTCTGCTTGAAAAACATGGGGAATAAATTTTGGCCCATCTAATTGAGAAGGGTGTCAAACCCCCCTCAAGTGTTGACTTGTCCAAATATAGGAGTCCCCCATCTAACGTACTCCAGGGTTCACAAAATGCACCAGAAGGTTTGTACTTCCCCAATGTTCCTCCAGTTGAGGGTTGGCATCAACCTGAATTTGGCAATACTGTTCTTTATCAGGTTAACCATCCCCCACATGCTTCAACCTCAGTTATGGGAGGTCCTCAAGTGTCTAATCCCAATAATCCTTTTGCCTATGGTATGCCACAAAATGTTCCACAACCTGCGCCATTAATGCTAACAACACCCCCTCTTTCGAATCAACCTACAGTCAACACTGGGGGCACCCCCTTTACCACATTGCTTTCACCTCCTAGGGCCATAAATCTACCATCATCTTCATATACATCTCAATAGCTTCACCAATCCAACATTCTGCCTCAATTACCTCCACAAGGTACATCCTAGCTGAACATTTTGGGTGGTACCCAACAACCCCCTTTACAAAACGCTTCTACGCTACCTCAGCCATCTCATCAACAACAACCTATACATAATGCTTTGGTCTCTTCACAACAACCACCCTACCAACCACAAGGCAATCCATCTTGACCTATTGCTTAGACCATATCCCCCTTTCTCACATCCATTTTGCATCCGCAAGCTCAACCACAACGCAATATCCCATCTCGGCCCATACAACAGTTGACATCACAACAACAACCCCCTCAACACTACTACTGTCACAATCAGTAGCAATTTCACCAACAACCAGCTTATGTGACCTCCCAACAATCACAACAGTACCTTCAACACCAACAAACCAATTCACAACATCCCATCCAAGCTCCTCAACAGCTCACCCCACACTTTTATCAAACAAAATCATACTATACCCCACAACAACAGCCCTCGTATCAACAAAATCCCCCTTCTTACCAGCAAGGCATATCATCATCCAACCATCCAAATCCATATTTTGATAATCCGACGCTCTCTCACCTAGATCCTTTATCATCATATCATCAATATCCCCCCAAGCCACCATCGGCCAACTCAGATATGATGGAAATCAAAGCAGCTTTGAAGGATCTTCAAGTTGGGGCTGGCAAACAATCATTCAAGTTTGAAGACATATGCCCATATCCATTTGATCCGTCCATCTCACTGATCCCCTTCCCTAAACATTTTGAAATGCCAAAAGTTTGACAAATACAGGGGGAACAAAGATCCTAAGGCCCACTTGTAGGAGTTTTACTCCCAGTGTCAAGAAGTTATGTACAATGAAAACTTTCTCTTGCATCTATTCCCATGAAGCCTGGCAAGCAACACCTTAGAGTGGTTCATGACCCTCAAAAAAGGATCTATAAAATCTTTTGCGGACCTGTCAGAAAAATTTGTCTCCTACTTCTCCTTCAATTTGGAGGACACTGACACCTTAGACCTTCTCAAAGAGAAACAACATGAGGGGGAAACCTTTACTAGCTACCTCCAAAGGTGGCGTGTGCTAGCAAGCCAAATGAAAACCCCTCTAAAAGAGAAGGACATGGTCACTCTCTTCATGGAGAACTCTCATCCTAACATGGCTCATAACTTTAGGTTACATTGTGTCACCACTTTCGCGGAGATAGTGGAAAAGTGACCTATCCTTGAACATGCCCTTGTCACCAAAGGGCACATTAAAATACATGGCCATGATGAAGAAAGGTCATTTGGAGATAATCCATGCTTTTGGAACAAAAACAAGAATGCAGTAAATGATGGTGCAACTGATACTAAACACGTCCAGGTGGCTAACACATCCTTGAGACATCAACCCTCCATACCTAACACCATATTTGTACCACAGGGGGCACCTCGTCCTCCTCAATAGTCAAATCAGAACAACCAAGGGAACACTAAGCACCATTATGCTCAATTAGGAGAACCCCTGAGTGTTGTCTTCAATAAATTGATATAGATCAATTATCTAATCACATATCCTGTCACCAAGCCACTTGACGAATCCAAACCCAAGCCCGCATGGTTTAAGGAAAATGAATATTGTGAGTTCCATAAAATCAAAGGACACTCTTTGAATAAATGTTAGGGTCTAAAAAACTATGTCAAAGATCTCATTGATCGAGGAGATATCAAGGTTGACACCAGTCAAGCCTCATTGTCCAATACTCAATTGAAAATATATCAAAATGCCTTTCCAAACCATAATCAAGGCTTGAGCACCTCCAACAGTAATCCTCAAAACAACATAAATAACGTGAGCTATAAGAATGTACCCCTCAATTACGAGGGTATTATTCATTACATTGAGCAGGTAGAACCTCATGTATCCATGATACATGTTAAAGCCAAAGACCCTCAATGTGTTGTTACTACACGACGAGCCAGCATCATTGTCCCTGTAGCGTCTGCACCCACCCAATCAACTCCTATAAGCTCTCAGTACAACATCCTTGATCACTTAGGAAAGACCCTTGCTCATATATACATTTTGGATTTGCTTAAGTCTTCCCCTATACATCAAGAAATCCTCAATAGAGCCTTGCAGGAAACCTGTGTGCCAAATGACATCGACCCCACACAATTCCAAGCTTTGGTGGGTCACTTGGCTTTATCTCATCAATTGCACTTCAGCCAAAACAATATGCCAAACATCGATGTCAATCATAATTGTCCCTTACATATCGAAGTCGCGGTTGCTCGCCATAAAATAAAAAAGGGTCTTGGTAGATAATGGCTCTGCCCTCAATTTGTGTACTTTGAAATTCATAAAACAGGTGGGGTGTACTCAAGCAGATTTAAGTAATCAGATCATCACAATCAAAGCCTATGATAATGCAAAAAGAAATTTAGAGGGAATTATTATTCTTCCTATCCAAGTGGGAACTATGCTTCAATACACTACCTGTCATGTCCTTGATCTGGACTTGCCATATAATCTCCTCCTTGGTCGCCCATGGCTCCATGCTATGCAAGCCGTCCCCTCCACGTATCATCAGTACCTAAAATTCCTATTCAATGGACAAGAAGTCACCATCTATGTTGACCCCCAACCATTTGAATATTGCCACGCCTTAGAAGCATCATTTCCACATTTACATTATTGTCCCAGGGTTGAAATGGGGGCATCCCAATCATCATCCGCTAATTCACCCTCCATTGCGATAACCCCTCCATCTTCCACCACTGATCCTACAGTCACCAAAGTCCAGATCATTGACAAAGGGTGTGGTGAATACAAAATGAATATTGCTCTTAATGTAGCAACCATGCCACCGTCACCACATGAGTATGGTCAACCTTCACATGCTACTCCAAAGGAAGATAAGACTATCACCTTCAGTGGTAAAAACATCCCTACCACCACTTTCAGATCCCCAAGTGTTAAGATAGATGCACTAGAAGAGGACATAAGCCAATGAGTCTACCAAGAAGAGCCCAAACTAGAAACTCCTCTAAAGGAATATTTTCAGGAAAAGTACCCTTGGCCAACAAAGTTCATGGAAAAACATAACTATCAAGGCAGGGGCCTAGGAAAAGAAGAACAAGGGTGGTTGCAACCCATTGATATGTCAAAGCTACCAAAAAACATAGGCATTGGGTATGACAGAAAGCAGAAAGGCCCTAAAACATTGTCTAATACTTCCAATAGTGTCGTCGTGGATAGTGGCTCATTGGAAGACATACCCAAGGAGGAATCCATCATACGTGCATACAATAACGTTGATCACACCGACCTATCATCCATGTTTGAATGCCTATCCATTTGCACTATTAGCCTATCCCTTTGTCACCCTGAGCTTATTGATTTGGACCTATGTAATAGCACACCTATTAATATGTCTACGGATACATATGTCAACCTTATGGGATTGGGGGAGGATGAACACTTCAGTCGCAAAAATAAGAATAAGAAAAGTAAAAAACGGTCATCTAGTGAAAACCTCCCTAGGCACTTCCTGACCTTGAAAAAGTAAAAATAAAGGATGCATCTAATGGAAAAAACTTCGAAGAGGTGCTAGAAGATGAAGATGTTCATCTTCCCCTTGTGGGAACTCAGTTATCTGCCCGATCATCTATTCTAATTTAAGAAACTCAAGAAGTTAATCTAGGTACTGCTGAAAATCCTAAAATCACCTATGTAGCTAAGTCACTCTCAGAGCAAGAGTATCTGGTCATCGTGTAGCTACTCCAAGAGGGAATCATTAACTTTGCTTAGTCATACTCAAACATGCTAGGCTTAGACCCCACCTTAGTGGTTCATCATTTAGACGTTCACCCAGACACCAAGCCTGTCAAATAAAAGCTCTACAAGATGCATCCGCAGGTCGCATTATTAGTCAAGAAGGAATTGGAGAAGTTACTAGAGGCAGGTTTTATCAGACCGATTGACTACTCTGAATGGATCTCCAATATAGTACCAGTTGCCAAACCAAATGGAGACATTCGGGTCTGCACAGACTTCAGGGATCTCAACAAAGCCTGCCCAAAAGACGACTTCCCTCTGCCTAACATTGACATGTTGGTCAACCTCACAGCAGGACATGAGATGCTATCCCTTATGGATGGCTTCTTCGGTTATAACCAGATTCGAATTGCACTAGAGGACCAACACAAGACCGCTTTCACAATACCTTGGGGTACTTTCTATTACAATGTTATGCCCTTTGGTCTCAAAAATGCCAGGGAAATATATCAGAGGGCTATGACAATCATCTTCCATGACCTCATCCATATCATCATGGAAGATTATGTCGATGACTTGTTAGGAAAGTCCAAAACACAAGCAGAATATCCTACCATCCTAAAAAAGATATTTGAGCGGTTAAAGCATTACAAATTGCGGCTAAATCCAAAAAAGTGTGTCTTTGGAGTCACGTCAGGAAAGTTGGGTTTCATAGTCTCTCGCAGGGGCATTGAGGTTGATCCCACCAAGCTAAAGGCTATTTTGGACATGCCACCTCCACGTAATCTGAAGCAGTTAAGAAGTCTTCAGGGGAAGATGCAGTCCATTTGTTGGTTCATAGCCCAGCTAGCAGATAAGTGTCAGCCATTCACTCATCTTCTAAAGAAAGATTCCACCTTCTGATGGAGCCAACAGTGTCAGATGGGTTTTGATAAAATTAAGGAATATTTAGCTCATCCATCGATCTTGATGCCACCTATTCCAGGAAAACCCCTCCTATTTTATATCTCTGCTACTTTAGTCATGTTGGGGGAATTGTTGGCACAACATGATGAGTCATTCAAAGAAAGGGAAATCTACTACATCAGTTGAACATTGGTTGGCTATGAGATAAATTACTCCCCCATGGAAAAAGTCTGCCTTGCGCTAGTCTTCAGCACACAGAAACTCCATCATTACATGCTCAGCCATCTAGTCAAATTAATCGCTAAAATTGATCCCCTGAAGTATTTTTTATCTAGAAACACTCTGACTGGCCGCATGGCGAAATGGGTTATGCTCCTAAGCGAATTTGACATAGAGTATGTAGAGCGAAAAGCCATAAAGGGACAGGTCATAGCTGATCAATTGGCCAAGGCACCATTAGTAGATGCTTACCCTCTATACACTGAATTTCCAGACGATGAAGTCTACACAATCACAGAAGCACCAGCTTGGACACTATATTTTGATGGATCATACACGCATAATGGATCAGGTGTAGGAATTTTATTATTTACCCCTCAAGGTGACTACATTCCAAAATCATTCAGGATAGCATTCCCGTGTACCAACAATATGGCAGAGTACGAAGCTCTCCTCATCGGCCTCAGAATTGTAAAGCAGTGGCACATAACTCATTTGAAAGTCTTTGGTGATTCTTTGCTAGTCATTAGGTAGGTTAATGATGAATTCCTCACAAAAGATGATAAACTGTTACCCTATAAGTGCATGGTGGATGATTTCAAGAAATATTTCACTTTCATATAGTTTGACCAAATTCTTAGGGTACAGAATAAAGCGGCAGATGCAATGGCCACTATTGGTTCCTTGATTGACATGCCTAAATACCGAACAGAATGTGAGTTTCTTGTTGAACAACTTTTAATCTCTGCATATGATATTCCTGAGATTGATATGGTGTGCGATATCGTAGGTCCCACCTCCCCATGGTACCAGGACATATACACCTATCTCCGTGATAATATTATATCCTCAGAACTTACACACAACCAACACAAATCCTTTATTCATCGCTCTTCCCGATACATCATTGTCGGTGATATGCTTTATCATCGTAGGTATGATGGAATCCTCCTTAGATGTCTGAATGAGATCGAAGCCCGTACGGTACTAACGAAAGTACATGGTGGTGTTTGTGGAGCTCACTCAAATGGTATGGCTTTGGCCAAAAGGATCCTACGAGCTGGATATTATTGGCCTACATTGGAATACAATTCTTGTGAATTTGTAAATAAGTGCCTTCCATGCCAACAACATGCAGATTTGATTCATGCCCCAGCACAAGATCTTCAACCCCTCCTAGCACCATGGCCCTTTTCTCAATGGGGTTTTGACTTGATTGGCAAGATTTACCCACCATCATTCGACGACCATAAATTCATAATTACCGCCACTGAATACTTCACTAAATGGGTGGAAGCAATACCACTCTCACAAATCACCAGTATCCAAATCTCAAAATTTATCCTTTACCATATTCTCTGTAGATATGGTATCCCATCCACCATCCTCTCTGATAATGGAAAACCCTTCAAAAACCAAGCCATGAAACACCTCTACGACACCTTTCATATCCAGCACCGTTGGTCAACGCCTTATTAGCCCCAAGGCAATGGTCAAGCAAAAGCAACCAACAAGACCCTTATCCGCATCCTCAAAAAGGTTGTCAATAACATTGGATGAGATTGGCACCTCCATATTCATCCTGCCCCCTAGGCATATCACACATGCACCCTGATAGGTGCCACCCCCTATTCTTTAGTATATGGTACTGAAGTCGTCTTTCCAATCAAAGTTGAGCTTCCATCATTGAGGATTTCTCTGAAGAATCTTATCAGCGAAGAAGATGCTCGTGTTGCACGGCTTGCACAATTAGAATTACTAGATGAACGAAGAATAAAAGCCTATGATCATTTGCAAGCATACCAAAACCGCCTCAAACATAATTACAATAAAAAGGTTTGTCCTCGACAATTCCAGGTTGGTGAGCTTGTTCTTAAGGAGAACCAGCATAATCAATAGGATCGTGATAAAAAGGGAAAATTTGAGGCAAACTGGTTAGGACCTTATATCATAGCCGCCAAATATGGATCTGGGGCCTACAGGTTGACTACTCTTGAAGGAGATCCCCTCGATTAACCCATAAATATCATGCATTTGAAGAAGTTCTACACCTAAATCCGCTCGATAACCCCACCTAATCAAAAAATTAAAAAAAAAGAAAAAATCCAAAAAATAATAAAGAGAAATAAATCTATTATGTGGTGAAAACCACCTCTTGGTGGCGCCTTGGATAGGTATGGATGGTGAAAACTTGGTAATAGGCGCCATCCATAGAGGGCTTAATCATTATCTACCTGACATCCTAGTTATTTTATGCTTTCATCCACACTATCATCCTCACCCATCTCATCCTAGGTCACTTGGTATATATTGATTGAGCATTGGACGACCCATCTAGCCTATCCCTCATCTTGAGCTTTTCAGTATCCCACTCTGAGCTTATGTCATTCATTCCCTTTGTTGGTTGGTCCATGTCATCATATAGGATCATCCATTGTGTCGGTCTCCATCTAGATCTCATCCTTCCGCATCACTATTCGAACTACGTCGCCCCTACGCTTTCACATAGGCAAGGCTGATTATTTGATCTGCCCCTGGGGTATTCTGACCATCATGTCTTGGTCATCCATCATTTTCCTTCATCATCCTCTTTTCGCTTTATCCATGGTCTTTTCATGAACTATGAGGGCTCTACGCTTTCACGTAGGCAAGGCTAATATCTGATCAGCCCCCGAGCCCCTATGTCTATAGGATATGTCTGTCTGTATCCCCATCTAGCTCGTTATTCTCAAATAAGATCCTAATATTATCAAAAGATTGGGTTAATGAAAAGCATCTGGCATCCAAACAGGGTCATTCTAGTTTAGTATCCATCATCGGTCTCCACAAGATGCATCCTTCCTAACATACCTCATCAATCCTATTCATCACCATGATCCTATGGCAAAGGACATTTTGATTTTAATTGTAATCTTTTGATGTTTTGGAATTCATTTGTCATTTGAGCTCACTATCAACACTTTTCATGGTCACCTTGATCCATCATATCATGGTGTGCTTTGACTAGTCGACATATGGGTTCATCTTGGTCTTTTCTTTATTGCTTCCTTTTTGGTTGTCCCACGTAGTACCCACCAAGATCCCTGAGGTCTTGTGTTAGGCTGGGCCATCCTTGTGTATTTGTGGTTATCCCAATACCTAGCCTGACCAAGGTCATCTTGACCTTGGGGTGTTGGGGTAGCCCCTTTTGCTTGTTGTGTTTGTTTCATGTGTTGGATGCCTACTGGCCCTGGTCTTATATATCAGGGTATCTGATATCTTATGCTATAGCAAATATCAATGCTCCAAAGATGGCAACTCATATTAGGATGGAATTTCATCATACATTGCGTTGCATTCACCCTATGGTTTTGGTTGTACAAATATTTTATCCCACTCTTTCCCATTCTTAGGATACTAATACTTTTTGACAGATGCCAAATGACACCCATTTTCACAATCATCACATACTCACCTTCCATTATCATGTCAGTTCTTATTGGCACTTATGGCCGAGTGTTATTTCCTCTCAAATACAAGAGCATTATTGCATATTAGAGTCATTCTATGAATCACACATACATCGCCACCTGCATCCCAACATGTTAAAACCACACATACATCGCCACCTGCATCACAAAGTGTTAGACTCATAATACATCACATCCTGCATATATACAATGTTCATACAGAATCCATCATACACATATACATACATGACAATAAGTCACTAGGCATCCATACATATAGGTCATCATAGATACAACATGTACACACATCATATCACCATGCGTATATCTGCATTAATAAAATTATTCATATTCTAGAAATACATACCCCCAATCATCCACATAAGCATCTCATATCATAAACATGTGCATAAATAAACCAACACATCCATCCACATAAACGGGAAGTACCATATACACATGCATATAATCACCCATCACAAAAGGAAACATACTACATAGTGTCAATAAGAACTGTCCCATGTCATAATCAAAGTAATATAATATGTGTCATATGTCCATCATACATCAAAATCTATCATATATCCATCGCATAATAAACTACAAAATCCAGAGATATAGAACATCCCTAATCTTTTTCGATAAATCCCACATGCTCCACCCTGCATCTGTCAAAAACTCAGTAACCTGTCTCTCCCGAATGAGCTACCCACATCTGATCCCTTTGGTGAATCTGGTACTAATCTCCTGCCTGGTGTAACACCCGGTGAATCACTGTAACCTCACGTCCGTGTCCCCAGCGATTGAGATGGTGCTGACATCTGGGGTGCCTGCTGGGTATACTGAAATCTCCGTTGGGTCAGGTCTGAAACTGCATAGTAGTATGCAGCCATCCAAAATCTTGCCTCTCTCGCATTCTCCTTTTGCTCCGCAACCTGAACTCGAGCGAAATTTCACTCCTAACGATACCTATCCTGATCCCTCGTAATCACTCTCCTCTCTTGCTCCTAGGCCTCTTGGGATAGGCGTAACTATGCCAGCTCCGCCTGCATTCGATCTCTCATCTCCTCAGCAACCACTGCCCTGGCTACTGTTGCATATCTCTCCCTATCACATCATTGCCTTGCATAGACTACCACTGTGCCACTACTGCATCCCGCTCCCCCTGTAGTGTCTACATCTGTATCTCAACAGCATCTCTCTCCCTCTGAGTGGCCTGACACCGAACCACTACTGCATCCCACCCCCCTATAGCATCTGCATCTGCATCTTTGCAGCGTCTCTCTCTCTATAGCCTGTGCCCGAACCACTGCTCCATCCCTCTCTTGCAACTCCTGGACTCTCAACACCACTGCATCTTGCTCTCCCTGCAGTACTAATACCTCTGAGGTTTCCTCCTCTCTCCTCCTTTGAAGAGACCGAATCTGTGCCTCTGTCAACTCTCTCTCATCCTGCAGCACCTGAACTCGCACCTGCACTGTGTCCCTCTCTACGTCCACTGCCTATACCCGTGCGTGGGCTACATCCCTCTCTGCCTACATAATACGAACCTGCTCCCTTGCTTGGCTCTCCCTCTCCTGCATCACCCCCATCTCTCCCACCATCTGCTCTAAAAAAAAAACTCTATCCCATAACTCATCTCGCTCCTGTCGGATATCATCCACTGGCTGCCCACTACCTACTGATACATGATCGGTCATCCCATTGACCCCCTCTAGCCTGCAATATAACAGTCTCCACCTGTAGTCTGTCACGGTCCCAACTGACAGCAGCTAACTCATCTTGTAACCCCTGTATGTCATCCAACAATACCTCCCTCTCCCTCCCCATCACCTCTACCATAAATCTATAATCCCTCTGACCTGCTACTGGTGCTCTCGATAGCTCGACTTTGAGTCTGATCACCTCTGCCTCTGCCACCCTCAACCTCTGATCTATGCTCTGAAGCCTCTCTATAATGTCTCTCGACTGAACAATCAAATCTCTTGAGGTCATGACATGAACCATCGCCAATGACTCTGCATCCCAAATATCCATATCTGACACATCTCTATTTATCTCCATAGCATCATCACTATCCCTACCCTCCTACTCCTATTGATCCTCCAAGTCCTCCACATAAGGATGGACTCACATTCTCTGTGGCTGACCATGCCTCCCAACTCTCATCAATCTCCTCGGCTCTCCTATCTTCGGCTGCTCCTCATCCTCACTCTCCCCTATCTCTATAATGGGAGGCTCCTGCCCTGATACCATATGCCCCCCCTATGTTGTCCCCTACTCCCCATCCTCCCTAACCGACTCCTGGCCTCAATCTCCTCTCGGGCCCCTCCTGCTGACCACCCCCACCCATCCCCTTCAGCTCTGTCATATTTGGTATCCTCATCAATCTCCTCCTGCCCGCTATCCTCTTTGGCTGACTTCTGGCCTCAGTCTCCTCTCAGGCACCCTCTTACTGCTCTGTCATGGTCTGTACCCTCATCAGTCCCCTCCTGCCCACTATCATCTTTGGCTGACTCTTGGCCTCCATCTCCTCTTGACCTCTGTCCTGTTGTCTCTCCCCTCCCTGCTCCGCCCATACCAACACTCTCCTCTGTCATACTATACCCCCTATACCAGTCTGCTAGCCCACTCTACCCTCCACTGAGTGTATCATCTCCACCTCTAACTCCTCCTGTCCTCCCACATCTGGCTCAAGATCTCTCCCACCCTCCTGTTGTACCGCCTTTCTCACCCTCCTCCATTGCCCCCTAGTTATCCTCCTCCTCCTTACTGCCCGTCCCACTGCCTATATCCTCTCTCCTCCCCTCTCCAGCTCAGGACCTCTCCCACCCTCATGTCGTAATCCCTCTCTAGCCCCACACCACTCATCCTCTGATCCAAATCCTATGACTCCTACAATCGGCACCAATGGTGTAATCCTCTCCCATAGGTGGTTGTAAAACCACCGGTTATATCGCTCTATCACCCTTGCATCCTCTGCTCCTTCACATCTCCTAGGATAGGCTACCTGCACTGTCGCCGCCCATGAGGCTCTGGCCTCCCTCGGGTTAATCGTACACCCCCATGGTCGCTCTCTGGTGAGCCGTCGAAACATCACTGGCGTACCAAGAATATCCTGTGTCAGCCCAAACTATCTCATCACCCTATCTGGTCGGTGCATCTCCATTATCTGCAGAAGAATCCCAATCAGGACACACTGAGCCATAAAGTACCCACTCTGTCTCTTAGTTTTCTCTCTCCATCCCCTGAAGCGTTGACGCATATAAGGTCGCCACACTATGTCTCCCTCCAAATCATCCACCATCCTCCTCCATCCCTCCACATCTCCCAACCCCCTATGCTGAGTAACCCAACCCCTCGCCTCTCCATACCTCCATGCCAGCGGCTCTCTATCATCCACATCTCTCTCCCTAACAACAATCGGTCTTGTCACCATAATATGCTCCCATGCCCACACCTATAGCAGGGTCATGTGTGTCAAACTCACTGCCTCCCGATAACAAATCAGATGCATATCTCTATATAACTAGGCTAGGACACAAGCACCCCATGCAATCTATCCCTCACACCACTCCACAATGTGTCGAATTTCCTCCATAAACCTCAGACTGCAATACCGCCTGCTACGATCTGGAAACAATATCCCACTGATCAACCCAGTTAGGAATAACAGCAAAGGTGGTACTCCCACTATCAAGCATCTATCTAGATCCAACTGCGGAACTTGAAGAGGCAAGGCAACATGTCCAAATAAAGCTGTCATAGTCTGCTGCAACTTGGCCCCACTCGACACCACATCACTTAGTAATATCCCTGTTATCATCAGCTTCAAGATGTGCCATACATCCTCTAGTGTCACCGTCATCTCCCCTATCGACAGACAAAATATCGATGTCTCTAAACTCCATCTCTCTATCAGGGCCGTTAGCATCACTCGATGCGCCCTCATCACTAGCACCTCTAAAAAATGCAATAACCCCACATGATCTAAGGCTGCATGATCCACGCCCATCATTGTTGCTACGGTCACTGTCAGTACCTCCGACTGTCGCTCATGTGTCTGTATCCACCCCAAACCCTAAATCCACATCAACCAATTATCAGTACACAATATTCCCGGCCCCGAGACATCTTTACTTTTATTCTTTCTTCGTCCTCATCTTGCCCCCATCGGGACGCTCTCTTCTTTTTGACCTTCATCTCCTTATACCTCTCCCCCCTTTTTCTTTCCGGGGTGGCTCTGCTCGCACTCCTGGGGTGTGTCCGCCCCTCCTCGGGGCGGCTCTGCCCCCGTCGAGGCATGTCTGCCCCTCCCTAGGGTGACTCTGCCCCCTTTGGAGGGTGTCTGCCCCGGGCTGCTGGGGCGGCTCCGCCCCCTTCGGGGTGTGTCCACCCTGGGCTACCAGGGCCGAGGCGTTAGTGCCCCAACTCGGGGCGTGTCCACCCTGAGCTGTTGGGGCGGCTCTGCCACAGCTCGAGGCGTGTTCACCTCGCACTGCTGGGGTGACACTACCCCTCCCGGGGCGTGTCTGCCCCACTGTCGGGGCGGCTCCGCCTTGGCCAAGGTGGGTCTGCCCCACGGGCGGGGCGACTCTACCCTGGCCAGGGCATGGCCACCCTGTGGACGGGGTGGCTCCACCCTAGCTGTGCCCGCGGTTGGGCGGCTTCGGCCCCTTTTGGGGCATGTCCGCCCCAGCTCAGGGCGCCCCCCCCCCAAAAAAAAAATCTCCCTTCCCTTGTCTTTTTTTTCAAATTCTACAACCTACCCATTTTTCTATTCCCCCCCGCCCACCAAACCCATATGGTACATTTTTTTATCTATTTTAAAAACATGATTAAATATTTAAAATACATAGCGTGGGTTTTCGTACTTACCTTGAGGGGCACCGTGAAGTGGGTCCAACATCTCCGCAGGTCATCTACTCGGTGAATGATCTTCGTGTCATAATCCTACGACATTTTTGCTCTGTCTCCTCTCCCTTTTCTTCACCCTTTCCTCACTTGCTACAGTAACAATTAAGAAAGGTAATTCTTCAAATTACCTTTTAACCCTTGTTTTCCCCCTTTTTCAAATAAAAGGTATTTTTTACCTTTTATTTACCTTTTTTTTTCTTCCAATTAATCCCCTTCTTTCCCGGAGCCGCCATTTGCAAACTATACATCCAATTAACTTCATTCAAAAGTCAAAGTTGCTTAGTTTTTCACCCTCTATCCAACGGTCTCCTCCATTTATTTCTATCAAGAAGTCATCCGGGCCCCCCTTGTTTCTTCCCCAACCACCCTCTCGAGGGGGCATACCCTATCACTTTCTTCCATCTATTTGAGGCAGACACTGGGGCATCCCTCTCCTTTTTTTCCCCTCCTCTTTCAAGCTAGGGCATCAATCTCTATCACTTTCTTCATCCCCGACATTTTATTTTTCTTCGAAACATTGTTATTTTAACAATATTTCGAAGAGGGGCAAAATGTAGACACCCAAATTTGATCACTCCCATATGATCAAATTTACCTCTTTTCTGTCAATATTAATTTATTTAATTAATATTATACTTCCCACATAGGACTCTTAAATTATTTAATTTAATAATTAAACACTTTATCTAGTGCCTTTATCTTCTCTAAATTAAATAAATACACCAATTTATTTAATTTAGTCATCCTAATATTTTGAATTAAAATCAATTTAAAATTTTTCTTTTCTCCCTCCTTGTCACATCCTCCATAATCTATCACTAATTTGAATTAATTTAATTAATTCATATTTAGGGTGTGCATCCTCTTAATCAAGGATTAATGTCACATCCTCCTACATTTGCCACTTGTCTCTAATCTTCCATTAATTGTCATAATCAAGTATTTGCACAACTTTAATCAAAGTCATTAACCACTTTTAGAACCACTTTTTAGTCAATCTTTCCATTTTTCCTTTTTGAGCATTGACCCTCTTTCCCATGAGAATTTTTAATTCTCATTTATTTATCCTAGATTCTCCTCTTCCCTATGTGAATTTTTAATTCACATTCTATCTTCCAAGGCTTCTAGAATCTTAGACTTGTCACATCATCCACATGTGACCAAGTCCCACCTTTTTGGAGCTCACCTTTTATCCTTTAGACTCTCCTAAGAATGTGAATTTTTAATTCACATTTATTTCTCCAACCACCTCTCCTTTTCCCATGGAGATTTTTGAGGAATTCCAAAATTTCTCAAATGTCCCTTTCACTCTCACTTGGGGACAAAAATTCCTTTTTGAGGAAATCTTCTCACTCCCCAAGGTACTTGGAAGGTACTTGTCCTTCCTCCACCTCATGTACCTTTTGGCCACCTCACTTACACCTCATCTCCTCTTAGCCACTTCACCATCCACATGTCAAGATGAGAGGACTTGTGAGTTCTCAACCCACCATAGCCCTTCATCTTGACCTTGTTGGATGAATCTCAATCGTTGAATTCTCTAGAGAATTCAAACTCTTCTATAAATACCCCCTCCTCAAGGGCATTTCCAACACTTTCATTTTGAGCAACCTTATGCCGCCAATTTGCATTATCAAGCATTTGCTATCATTTAGCCATCCATTTAGTCATTTTGCATTATCAATCTTGCATCTAGTAACATCAAAAGCCATCTAAGGAGTATAAAAATTCATATAAATCAAGGGCCAACCAATGAGTCTTCAACAACAAGGAAGGTATAATCGATTTGCATTTTATTTCATCTATTTTCCTTGTTTTATCACTCTTTAGGCTAATCATTGAAGTGTTCTTAGTGTTTTATCATTTGCATTTTAAAATATTTTGCACATTAAAATAGGGTAAAATTCCAAGGTACACACCTACCATCCATCCCTTTTAGTTTAGGTATCCTATTGAATATCCTCTTGAATTTTGTGGAAATATGAAATTTTTTGGTATTCCTATCTCCTTTTAGCCAACACTCAATTTTTTCTTCTAGAATATTTCCTCCCTAGCCAAAAATTAATCATACTAAGACCACAATTATTTCTTCTCCAGATAAGATTTAGACACCATGCCTTTCTCTATTACTACCTCATTCAGGGCTTCTAAATCTTGTTTGAGTTTAAATTTATCTTCAAATATATTTTTTAAGTCATCCTTATTCCAAGCTTTTAGTTGTGATTTCAAAAAGCACAACTTCTTGTGAAACTAGAACTACCTTGTCCCACCAAATTTTTGGAGTTGTACTCCACCAATCAACTATTATAACATTCAAATCCCATCTCTTAGCCACATATTTTTAAACTTAAATGGGTTGCACTCTAGAGCATTATCCCATGAAATTGAACAACACTGGAAAGTGATTTGATGCTGAAAGAGGCAAAATACTTGCGTCATACATCACCAGAGCATCCTCCCATTCCCTGTTGAATTATCCTATCACAAAAGAAATATCAAAGCAACTAATTTTCTATGCAACCAAGAGAGAAAAGATTGATCCAAAAATTCATTGATATGTGCAATGTATTAACCTAAATGGTATTGAATTATAATGAATGTGTATGCTTATAAAATCAAATAAAGGAAAACCATAGATGAGGATTGCATTAGAGTGTGACAAGTTCCTTAATCTCATGCAATGAGACAACTAGACCTATAATTAGCCCAATCTAATAATAAAAAAACACTTCTAAATTTAGCTTAAGTGAATAAATTAATAAAGGACTTAATAATTAATTAATAATTGATTAATTATTAAGTAATTATCCTAATTACTCCAACACCCCCCTTAAGATCAACAAAGGGAGAAGCTATAAAACCTTGATGTAGAATGCAATTATGGGTGCATGGATGGGTTCCATATATAATTCATAATGAGGTACCCATTTACAAATAAATGAAACTCTCATAACTAGAGAAAAGGAGAAAACCATATGAGAAAAAATCATCTCCAAAAGATAGAAAAAAAAATGAATGCACTAGTGAAAGAAGGATAGAAGGAGGAATTAATGTGACCCCCCAAGGACTACTTCTATCACACAAGGATAATATATTTCCTCCTGGTAGGAGAGAGAAAAAGAGGATATGAATCCCCTCACAAAGAAAAAGATCGTATGCCAATCATGAACACATAAAGACATAATATGATCCATTGCCTACAAACAACATTTCTCCGCTTAGGAAGAAACACATCCACTGGTGATTGGAGAAGCCAATCCAAAAGAATGAGTGAATTAGGAATCAAAGTCCAAATGATGTGTGCCTCTAAAAAGTTCTCATGTGCCCATATGTTGGAAAGCGATGTTCATCCAAGATCCTATGAAGATTGATATAGAACAAGCTGTAAAGGTGATGAAGATGGCAGGCCGATACCAATGATGTGGATTTCAAAAAAGAGGAGATGATTGTCCTCTAAGAAATCCTCTAGATCTGTAATATAGAACTCTACAAACAAGGATGATATGTCTGCAAGATATGAATCCCAAGTAGTTGTGTCTGGAAGATGTATAATGTCTTACTGAATTAAAGCAATAAGGGACAAAGTTGTGGCGATGTCAAATTGATTAGGAACAAAAAAAGATGATGTATTTTTTTATCTGAAGAGTGGGGACATGAAGACAAGTCTTTGAACCATTAGAACATGCAAGACATGTGTGATACTCAAGATGCTTGAAAGTATCATCATCAAAGGGTATGGAATCTGCACCTACAAGAGGGATGAGACAATCTACAACAAGATCCTCTAGGTATGGAGAGATATGAGGGTCTCCATGGATCTCCCAAAGTTGTGCCCAAAGTGTGTGGGGACATTCAATTTTTGATACAACACACATAGTGTCAAGATCAACACTAGAACATATAACCCCTAAACTATGATCTCTAATGATACCCCATGCTGATAAACTCCCTAATGTGTCTGGTGTAGGTATGAGTCCATATAGATAAGGAAAAATATCAAGCCACCTGAGATGTGTCAGGAAGCCATTTTTCTAAGACTCATAGTTATCCTTGTCTAAGTTGATCATACAAGGATGAACAAAAAACCCCATGATACTCAAAAGAAAAAATCAAAGACTAATAACCTTAGTACTGATAAAGTAGATCAAATGATGTTATCCTACTCAAGAAGATAATTTCCAGGTGCCTAGATGTTCAAGTAATTAAGCAAAAAAGCAAAACACAAAATACTAAATAAAATGTACTTGGGGTAGATTCTAGAAAAGTGGATGGATAAATCTAAAGAGCTTTGAAATGTCTTTTTGATGCCACTTGAATCACAAAAATCAGAGATATAGGAAAAGAGTAAATTGAGCTCAAAATTACAAAATGAAGATATGAATTTGACTAAGAATAATAGAAACTAGTAGCAAAACTTGATAATGAGACCTACACCATTGGAAATTACTCATAATTTTCTTTCTAATGATATCTTGTTTGCTCGATTTTGACACTGTATGCCCAAGTTATGCCAAAAAGAAAAAAATTGCTCCTTTAGGACAATGGAGGCTAGGAGGGGGCTAGGAGACTTGTCAATACAATCACTAATGTCAACTGATGGAATGATGACATTAGCAAATGGTGTCAATGAAATATTCTCTAGACTAACGAAATATTCCCTTTATCGAGAAAAAAATGATCACCTGAAAATGAAGATACACCAAAATATTCATTAAGATGCATGGAATATTCTTTGAAGTTGCCACTGTAGAGAAACTTGGACCACTCAAAATATGCATATGGAATATTTTAGGATTTTGTGCCTAGGTGTTATTGCTGATTTTTTTATGACAGTTGCCTGATTTTTAACAGTCACTGAATTTTATAGTGGTCCGTCAATGCTTAAAAAAACCATCGGTGATGAAATAAAGTATGTTGTCATTTTGGAAAGGCCGGCGACAATGGGACCTACCCTGTTTGGCGACTCATGCAAGCCGCCAATAGGGTATAGTACCCTAATTTTTTTTTAAAGCCTCTTTTGATTTTTAAATATTTTTTAAAAAAATTCATTTTTTCTAAATTTGATTTTTTTGATTTAAAAAGAAAATCTTCACAATTTTTTTGAATTTTTGGGAAAAAATTAAATAAACTAGTGAAATTATTTTCAAACTTTCATACTTGTTGATTATCTACATAGAAATCAAGGCAACAAGGCTGATCCATATGGATTTATCTACGAAGGTCCTTGTTGCTATTTTTTTTCTTTTTTTCAATTGCACCAAAATTGATGAAACAACAGGCGATCCTTAGGTTTTTGATTGTTCTAAATGTAATGGTGATGCTCATTTCACTCTAGGATGAGCCAATTTTTTCCTCAAGGTCAAATCTCTCAATATTTGAATAGGAAGCTACAAATTTGGAGCTCTAATACCATGTTGAAGTTGATTATTAAACTCCACAGTACCGAGAAATCACATGCAAGTAGTTATCCTATCACAAAAGAAAGATCAAAGAAACTGATTTTCTATACAACCAAGAGAGAAAAGATTGATCCAAAAAAGCACTGATATGTGCAATGTATTAACCTAAATTTGGTACTTAATTACAATGAATGTGCATGCTTATAAAAGCAAATAAAAGCAAACCCTAGATGATGATTGTATTAGATTGTGACAAGTGTCTTAATCTCATGCAATGAGATGAATAGACCTATAATTAGCCCAATCTAATAATAAAAGAACACTCCTAAGTTTAGCTTAAATGAATAAATAATAAGGGACTTAATAATTAATTAATGATTAATTAATTATCAAGTGATTATCCTAATTACTCTAAAATTCCCCAATAAGAAAAAATATGTCCAATTTTTTAGCAATGCTAGTGTAACCTAGTCTTCAATCATTCCAAGTAAACACCCCATTCTTTGGATCAATCTCTCGTAGATGGGACAAATTTATGAACTGCTAGAAATCTTTATGAGTGACACTAATTTTGCTCAATCCACCTCTTTTTTTTGCATCGCTCTTTGTAGCATTCAAATCTCCTCCCAGAATAACTTTCTCCCCATCCAAGTTTTCTAGAACTCCCCCCACCTGGGACCATACCTCACACTTATGAATATTGCCAATTGGACCATAGATGTTCAATAAGAATATATATTATAACTAACATAGCTGGAATTAACTTTAACTAGTTTCCAATTTAGAGTACCCAAGATCTCCTCAAATTTAGCTTTATATGGATTCCATAGCATGCCCAAACCACCAAGAACACCAATTACTTCCACAAAAACACCATTCCATTGCCTCCATTTTGAAAGTGTTACCTAAAGTTCTGCTTTATCTAATTTTGTCTCCTAAAGAAATACCACTTTTTCCTTAGCTTGGACAAGCTATTTCTTGACCAAATGCCACTTGTTAGGGGCATTCAATCCCTTGACATTCTAGGTTAATAGCCTCATGGAGACTAGGGAAGGGATATACCCTTTCGTAATCTTAGCTTCATTTGCTCCTTGGAATTTCCTACTATCTCTAGCATAAATCTATTCGATTTTCTTCCCTCCCCCCTTTTTTCACCCAACTTAACTCCATTCCCTAATGTCATACTCTTAATGATCTATTTTCCAAAATATCCACTGCACCACCTTCTTCATTCAAATCTTCCCCTTTTTCCAAAATTTAGATAAGTTAGGTTCCAATTTTCTTTTTGAGGCATATTTTCCTTATTTTATTTTTCCCTACTACAACATAACCTTTGATCCTTCTCCTCCAACTATACCATGGATTCCTTCAAAGGGGCCTCCCACATTGTTGGCATTAGAGTTTTAACCATTAGCCCAAGCGTTATCACACCAACCATTTTTTAAGGGTTATCTACCTCACAAGGTTTTGTCCCCTCATCCAACCACTTATGTGCAAAGGAAGATGAGTCATAATAACCAACCTCCCCACAATCCTTTTGAGAAACATGCTCAACATGTTCCTGATCCAAAGGCGCCTCCATTGTTGGTAGATTATCACTAATTTCCATTGCTTCCACCCCAACTGTTGATGACTCCCCTTGGAGAATCTGCCTCTCTGATTCAACCTGAGCACTAACTTCCTATGATTGATGAATATTTGAGTTTTGACACTCTTCTAAAGGATGCCCTTTTTTTGTAAATGTTGCATCTCTCTACCACTTCCTCTATTTACACTTTCTGATGCCACACTCCCACATCCGATAGAAACTCTAGTTCCTCAGGAAGAAGAATATTGGTGTTCACCTTTAAAAAAATCTTGACATACATAAAATATTCTCTTCCCACAATTGAATCATGCCTCTTCACATGACCCAAAATATTTCCAATTTCAGTTAGGGTTTCCTCTGCCCAATACTTCACTGTTAAGTTATACAACCTTATCCGCACTGGGATATTTGTGATATCTTCTTTCCATGGATTAAAGTTGTATTCCCAATCCTTTAAATATAAACCCAACATCCCCATCATCATATGACCCTTGATTGAGATTCTATCTCTTTTCCCTCCCTGAAGAACACTCCACCAGGAAGAAGCCATTAGGGATGGATTTTAAACTGATATTCTCACCTTAGGATTTCACACACCAATGCTTGACTTTTGGAATGGCTAGCCACACTCCCAACCATTTCATAAAAAAATCCCTATCTTTCGAGTCGACAATCTTCCTATTGATAGCAACATTTCCGAATGAAACCATAGTACATTTTTTGCTACTCTAAGCTTATAAGGAATGGTATTTGCACCCAAATCCAACCAATCCTTAGATAGGCCTCTTTGTTGTTCTTGCCATCTCTCCGCACTTGCATTTTGACCATTTTGTCTTTCCTCCCATCTAAAGAAAGGGCCTTTGGTAGCTGACTAGAACCTCTGAAGCCTTGAGATTTGGAAACCCTTCTCTCCACCTCTTTCAGATGATCCACTTGTCCTCACCATGACTAGTTCATAGGGGGTTTCCAGGCCTTCCCCTTTCTACCAAATCAATTGATGCTTTAGCCACTAGTTTCAAACTAGGCTATTGGTTTCCTTTCCCATCCACGATTCCACCACTACTCCAACTGTTGCTTAAACAAAATTGCTCCCATTGATTTTGTTCATGCGTTGCTTTCCTTGCCAATGTAGGCCATTCCTTTTCTACATCTTCTACCCAAGATCTGAACCTACGCTCCATTTGGTCCATTGCCCATATTGTTTTTGATGATAACTTAACTTAAGATCATATAAAATATGCTTTTTGGGGACTCACAGGAAGAAACTTTCTAGATTAAAAGCTTCCCCGAAGATCATACCTAGCTTGATATAATGAAATGCCAACACTTGGCATTGGCTAGGATTAATGTGGGGACCACTCGGCAAGCTTGTCTTCAAACAACTTAAAAACCTAAAAGCACGCACACTAAATAAACAACTTAAGTTACTAGGAAAAGGTGAAGGAGTCGCTAACCGACAAAACATAAAAAAAGTAACAATATTTTATAAGATTCTAGGGTTTTTTGACTAAGGCATAGGAAATAGATGAATTGCAAAAGGAAAAAACTCTAAAATTTGTAGAAGCTCCACTGGGATCTTTTCCTAATATCAAACCCTTAACTCCAATTTAACAATTTGTAACAATGTTTCAAAGTACAATAAACCATATAATATATGACTTAATTTTTGCTAAAATAACAAAGTGATGTAAGTTAACAATGCACTATGTTGATGTGGATTGTTCTTTAAATTATGATTTGTTCTTTGATATAACACTCTAATATGTAAATTAACACATTTTATGTTCAAATTGAAAAGTAAAATATAATCAAAAGGGAGTTAACTTGACCCATATTTAAAATTTGAATTTAGAAAATAAAACTTTATTCATACATTGTTGATTTAATTAAATATAAGAATAAATATTTTTTTTGCTTATGGTTAAAGTGACTTGGCGACAACTTAACTTAAGATCATATAAAAGATGCTTTTTCAGGACTCACAAGAAGAAACCTTGGAGAAAACTCCATGGTGATGCGCACTTGAGTTGGAGTAGTTCTAAGATGGGTGCCCTCTTGGGAAGGTCCAATGCTTCATCTTTGTGAGCATCACCTAGATGCAATGCATGCTAAATGAACCATTCATTATCATGAAAAATGAACTTTTTTAAATCACTACTCATAAGACATGGGCCAATGACTTTGATTCAAAAACTAAATGATTGAATCCTTATTGCAATATCATAATAAACTGCCCATTATGGGGTGTGCTTGGTTGTTTTAAACATTTAGTTAATAGAAATAGCTAGGGGTTTAATGTGATTGTTTGTTGTTTTATAATGTCATTATTGTAGTTGATTAATATTGAAAAATAAAAATAAAAAATCATGTGGGGTGTAATTGTTGTTTTAAACATTTAGTTAATAGAAGTAGCTAGGGGTGTAATGTGATTGTTTGTTGTTGTATAATACTATTATTATAATTGATTAATGTTGCATAAATAAAAAATAAAATTCATATGGGTGTCTTTTGTTATTTTAAACATTTAGTTAATAGAAGTAGGGGTGTAATATAAGTTGTTGTATAATGTTATTATTATAGTTAATTAATATTCCAAAAATAAAAAAAAAATGCAATTATACAAATATATTATTATAATAATTTCATATATATATTTATTCTTATCCTTTTGATAATGTGATATTTATATAATTTTTTCCCTCCTAAATTATATTATTACATGTATATTTTTTAAAATAGATTTTATTGAAATATTAATTGTAGATACATAATTTTTTTTTTATATTTATTATAGATAGATAAATTATATTGTGATATTTAATACACACTTGATAAACGAATATAAAATATGCATTGAGTGTACTCACATTTATTTAATAAGCTTTGAAAATCTTCCCAATTATTGAATAAAATATGTAAAATAATACTTGTAAATAAAAAAATGTAATTATATGATGATGTATGTAATAGTGGTCATGTCATTCAAATCATTAATAGGTTTGAAATTTGATTCATGAATTAAATGCATTGTATTGCACATAATTTAGAAAAAAATAAAATAAAAAATACTAATTTTTGCAATGACCAATAAAAAGAAAAAAAAAAATACTAATTTTTTGCAATGACTGTCCACAACCAATAAAAAGAAAGATAACAAATATTTTAACAATTTTAGAAATAGACAATTAAAAATAGACTATATAAAATTGTTGGTAAAATTTTTAATTCTAAATGTTTATTGCCTGGATTGTCACTCACTTAAAAAAATTGAATGCAATGAATGCATTAGTATTTGCCATGGGCAGAACTAATAAAATTATATCAAAACCGAGCCCTAAGAGTAGCATCCGATCAAAGGATTTTTATTAAAACGTTTTACTCATCTTGCTTGAGATGCGTGCCGATATACCCTAATCTCAGAGGAAGAAACCTTCGATGAAATGTCCTTAAACACCTCTGGGTACCGTGAGTTACAGAGAAGCATATCTCATTCTCCGCTGCTCTTATTTCCGATTAAATACAATGACAGCATTGTTCTCTAAATACATTGATTGTTCTGTGAGATGTTTGTCATGCCTCCCTCTAACAATCTCACTGCATTCTCCATCATTTACACTTAGACCATTCTTACTACTTTCTTCTTCATCATCATCTCCTTCCTCACCCTCACTCAATGGTATATCAGATTTTTTAACAAAAGAATGTGGGTTTTCTTCTTCTCAAATAACACAACTCATGAGAAGAAGACAAACCCTGTTTAGGAACAAATCCGATCACATCACTAGAGAAATCATTCATAACCTGAAGCCCAGGATGGAATTCCTGAAACAAATGGGCTTGGCTCCTCAGGACATGAATCGTATTATATCTCGCAACCCCAATGTGCTTACCGCTAGCATAGAAAACTCTCTCGCTCCCAGAATCCTCCATCTTAGAAACCTATTTGGTTCAAATGCTTACCTGTGCCAAGCACTCAAAACAGAGCCTGACCTTTTGATGGCCGATTTCGAGAGCCAGGTGAAACCTAAAGTGGAATATGTGAAGAATAACATAGGCATTTTGGAAGGTTCCACTGCATTTTTGAGAGCCTTCGGTGCAGTTTTTGGGTTTAGTTTTGAAACCCTGGAAAAGAAGACTAAACATATGGCGAGCCTTGGTCTGGCAGAGGATGAGATTCATCTAATTCTTAAGAGGAGCCCTACAATATTTCGTAGGTCAACGATGAAAATAAAGGAAACCATGGATTTCTTGATACACACTGCAGGTCTTGAGCTGAGGATTGTTGTTTTGAATCCTGTGATTTTGATTTTAAGCCTAGAGAAAAGGCTCAAACCCCGCTATGAAGTCTTTAAGTATCTGAGGACAAATCCACAATCTGAGGGTCTCCCTCATCTTGTTAATTTTTTCAAGCTGAGTGAAAAAAAATTCATTAAACGTTTTGGCCAATACAGTACCAAGTTAAGTCTACCGATCATACAATCTCCTAAAGCAAGCATTTCAGAGCAGTGATGAAATTTCAAAATATAAATTGCCACAGATCCGTCAAGGGTTGGACTGGTGTGAAAGGGCTTGGAACTCGCCTAGGCCAAGGTAATGTTACAAGTATCTTTACTTTCCTGATTTTGCTGTTGTACTACTTTGATGGAGAACACATTGAATCTATCGCTTCTGTGAATTACGACAAATTAACAAAGTGCAAAAATGGACTCTTTTATGTATCTGTAAGGCTTTTGCAAATAATGTAAATAATTTGATTTGTTTGATGATAAACCAGTGAGCGTTATTTGAAACAGTGATGGAAACTATTTAAACAATTATTTCCAAAACAGGCTAAAATCATTTAGATAGACTGTTGAAACATTATGTCTATTCAGACTAAATTGTCAGTCTGTTGCCCTGTTTCTTTTTTAAAGTATGTCTCCTAATTTTTGTCAGTCTGTTGCTCTCTGTTTTTCCAAGCATGGCTTCTATGTTCCAAGGTAAACATTGCATACTCATTACCTAACTTTACAATGCTATTTGGAGACTTCTCTAGATATATTTAAAACCCTGATGCCACAAGTTTTCTTCGTAGTATGCCAAAATAATATCATCTATGGTAAATGCCACTCAGGCCTTCAATATCATTATGGAAGGGAAGCAACTACATTGTACTTTACAGGATGTATACAATCGATTCATTCCATCAAATAATGAAAATTCATTCCTATCAAGGGATTCAAGTTTCTATGGTTTATTCCTTTTCATATGAGCCATGGACATATTTTGAATAGTTGAAGGGCAAGTCATAGATATTTACTTGTTTAAATTTTTCTTACAAATTGTTTCATGTTTGGATCATTCGGCTTTATTAAATCAAAGTTAGCAATCATTACAGTTTCCCTTCCAACTCACAATTAAGATATCCACTTACACAATAAATTTGCATTGCTTTCTTCTTCATAGCCTGAACTTCAACATTAAAAGTGATAATCACAGCAGCCTAATGGCATTCATATTGCACAATCTTCAATAATATACTTCTTTTGATTGGTTAGTAATTGTGATGATCTACTTAAGTTGTGGTATAAACTTTCACCTGGTTAATTGTTGGGTTTCTACGTCAAGCTTATATTCTTCTTCTCACACATATATTTTATCCCTGCTTGCAGCTAACAGTGGTATAATTTCTGATTTGCAATATTCTTTCTACTTTTGCCAATCCATTGCAGCAATACCTTAGTTAAGTTCGCTTGTGTCTATCTCTTACTCTCGAGCTTATCTATATTGTTCTGTCTGAGATTTCTTAAGATGCTTCAGTTTGATAGAGTAACTTTAGTTCTGTCATAACTAAGCCTTGGATAGTTTTATACTTTAGCCTCTATAATTTGAAAATGGTTTGTTAGAGATGCTGTGATTTGTACTGTTCATTGTGGTTGCTGCATGTGATGTACCAGAACAACATGTTCATTTTATCCTCAAAAGTGCTAGTCTAATCACTGCATGCAAGCATTTAATCTCCATAAAACTCTTTTTTTTAAGAAATTCATAATCTCTGTACTTTGGTCATTTCATACCTCATATATTCCATATTGTGCAACAGAGATGCTATTTATAAAACTGGAAAGATATGGTCTTTAGGTAAAGACACAGTTAGAATCTGGAAATTATATTTACTAGTTCACATTTTTTAAGCATTTGTGTGGAAACAATCAATAATTTGGTAAATAAAAGTGAATAGGACACAGTCATTTCTAGATAAGTGCTTCAACCTCTCAGAAGATATGATTTGATTGGAAATTCTCAGTGATATAGAAGAACAATATTGTTCAGAATGCCCTTTTCTTAAATGGCATGGATTTACAAATTAAGCTTCACCATGTTGTTGCTGGGACTATTTTTCTTGTGGATTACTTCATGAAAGTCTACATGCTTACTCATGTTACTCGTTGAAAAATTATGTAGAATTAGCAACCAGACTGTATACCATTTACTTTCATCTTGGGCAAAAGATGTGGTTATAGGATCACTAAGTTCCCAGATGAATTTATCATTTCTTTTCATGCAGGCCTTGATGTTTATGATATCAGTTATGCTTTTCAATTTGTACTATTATATTTTAAAGAGATATTCATGTAAAGAGCTCCAATCTATAATCTTACACACATACATATTGACAATGAATCGTGAAGCATGATCCCAGAGGTTGAGATGAATTTTGAAAGGTATCACAGGTCTTTTCAAAAGGATTTTCCTTAAATATGGACTTTGGAAGCCTTAAAACTCCTAACGACTTTCCAATTTCAAGAGGGATTTTGATGTCATCTATATTATACTATTATAGTACAAAGTATACTGTTTATCCATATAGTGAAGTCATAGTGGGATTATTATTCTCTGTGTATGTTCACCATTTTCAATATAGTTTCTGAGCATTTATCCTTCTTAAACTGTGAGTGGGAAACCCTTTGGCTTGAAGCAATGAAGCAATGGAGCATTCATAAAGGACATATGCAGTGATTTGAGGAGAATACAAAGTTAGTTCGAAAATATTGCCATTCATCCATCACTGCCAGTTTGATGCTCATAGCCTACATATTGTTAGGTTCCAACCAATTTGGGAGGAGCATAGACCCGCTGTCTGTTGGTGATGCTTGGAGATTTGGTTTAAGGTTTGTTTCTAACTGTTCCCAGAGTTTCTCTTTCAACGTTATTCACTTGGTTCCTTTGCACTCACAATCAACACCTAAGAATAACTACAACAGCACAATAATTGTTTATATTATTTGATAAAATATAAAAGACACAACATTGCCCAAGAATGCAAGCCTTGTCAACCATGTTAATTGTAGAAACTACCCAGAAAGATTTTATGTATTGAGAGAGAGTTTTGCATGTTATATTGAATTCGAAAAGGAGGAAGAAACTATCCTGCAAGCTTCCAGTAGGATGCCCTCAGCAAGTTCCTATCCATGGCTGCTTACTGCGTGTTTATTAAGATTTATTTCTCTCTAATCTTCGGGTAAATGCTTGGACAATAGAGGCGTGAAGAGGTATGAAAAAGGCGAGAAAGAGGCATGTAAAGGTAATTTAGATGTTGGAGTGAAAGTATAAGATTTCTTTCTTCAAAATTTATTTGAATGGAAACACATTATCAATAAGTAGCCTGATTAGCAAAGTCATTTAATTTTTATCCCTCAAGGTTTAAGGTTCATATCCTCTAAGTGCTAGTAGTATGTTTGGTAATTGAAGTTAGTTTTAAATTTAAAGCTTTTGCTTTTTTAACAATTTATGTTTGTAAAATTGGAGATACAAGATTTATTTTGTAAAGTTTATTATTTGGAAACCAACACTTTAAACATATGATTTATTTTGTTATGTTAGACATTTCCAAAGAAACAAAAGACACCTGCTATTCAATGGGGGATGTTGCATTGATCATGAAAAGTGAAAGCTTGAAGGTTGTTATAAGGGAGTCAGTACAATTTTTTTTGAGGAGTAAGGGTTGAGAAGATCAAAGAGAAGGGTGATGGAGATTGAAGGTCAAAGGATTTTTTTTTTTCAATTTAATTTTTTTTTTTTTTATCTTGATTTAGTTTCACTTTTAGAAGGTAGATTGTTTGAGAAGCACTACTACATTTGTACTATTTTTTGGAGAAAGAGGTGTTTGTTTTTACAATAATTGTGGATAGTTGAGTATACAAGTTCACACTTTGAAGATAGGCATGGATCTAGTGTAGATGAAGCTCAACATGGATTGTTGCCTAGGTTGTTTGGGAGTTTGTGGATCTCAAGAATTATAGTTTTATGAGGATCATGCGACAAATTGATGGTGCACTATAGATGTAGCTAAATTTGAGGAGATGAAATTTGGGGACTTATGAGATCAGCTCAAGAGCTATTTCCAAAGAGAAGCTTTTGATGAATATGTGGTTCTATTTGGTTTGATAATGGGGTGTTGATATGTAACATCTTAGTATAGTAATATAAACAATTAAAATTTGCTTCCACATTTTAACCTAATATTATCATGCTTCCATCCATTTGCATAATTAATCTTGCATCACATCTTCATTAATTAATTATATAAGATTATTTGATTAATTAGGCCATCTTTCCTCAAAAAATAAATAAATTAGATTGATTTAATTAATTAGCATCTTGCATCAATTAATTAAATCATATATTAACTTGCCTCTATCACTAATGAATTAGATAATTTTTTGTTTAATTAACTAGGCTAATGCACATTCCTACCTTTGTTTAAAATAAATAAATAAATAATTCATTTCTACCTCACCACTAAAACCAAAATCAGCCCTTTTTAGTGTTTTAAATCAAGGGTATATCAGTGTCCCATACTCTTATGTGATGGTTCATTCTTGGTATTTATTTGTGCCATTGTTTTTCTATAATGCTACTAAAAATTATCTAGATTGGAAAGCTTATGACACTCGTCTAATAGGATTAATTACGAAAAATATTTGCATATCTTTTCTTATTTTCTTTCATTTGGTATGAGAGGGTTAGCTAGCTTGATAGATCCTTATGAAGAGGAATGAGGCTTATTTCTATTAACCTTTGTTTAAGTGGAAGTTTTGTGATAGTGATCTTGTTTTCAAGATACAATCATGGAAAATACATCTAGATTGGAGGTGGATAAATTCAATGGAGTCAACTTTGAGCTATGGAAGCTCAAGATGGAGAATTGACTTCTAGGTGTCTCATTATGCTATGTCTTGTAGATTCAACGCTCTTAATTGTTTTGACATACACCACCACGAAGAAGATTTGGGATAATCTTGGGAATTTATATTAGAGAAATTCCTTATTGAATAAGCATTTTTTATGGAAGAGTTGTATTCATTGAAGGTGGGTGATGATGACTTAGTGATAGAGCATTTGAATGTATTCAACACTTTGGTGAGCTAGTTGGTATTTATGGATGTAAAGATGGATGAGGAGGATTAGTGAATTACTCTCTTGTTCTTTGCTTGATAATTGAGACAATCTCATGATGGTGACTAGTGGGTAAAAGCAAGAAGTTGGGTCCACTAAGAGGGGAAGTTTTGGCCAAAAAAATCCCAAAAGGAATGGGATCTCGAGCCTAAATTCGAATGGGCACCTATTCCTCTATTGGTACCTACTACTAAAAAGGTACCTCTTTAGAAATGGGTACTTGTTTTGAAAAGGTACTTATTTTTTTTAAAGATTGACTGTCGGTTCATTTTCACTTGCAAATTTCGTGGCCAAAGAGTGACCAAAGGAGAACAAGTACCCGTTTTTGAAGCCCTTTAACAAAATTGCACTTGCCATCTCCTCCCTTCCATGTACTCGATCTCAACGACCTCTAGGTTATTATTTGTGCTTTTTTTTGCTTTATATTTAATGTTTTTTGTTTGTAATTTTGGTTTAAAATTTAATTATATAATGTAACATTTAGGGTTTGTAATTTCATGGTTTATATTTTTGTTTATTTCAATTGTTGTAAATTAGGTTGAATTCTATAGTTTGTAAATTCTATTTGTAAACATATTCATCAAAATAATGGATACTAGTACAATAAACTAAAACCTAGAACCTAGACCTAAAAACTAAAACCATAAACCCTAAAATGTAAACCATAAACCCTAGAACCCTGGACCCTAATGGATTCATGCCTACCATTATAAATGAATAATCACTAGTATTGGAAAAACTAATCCTTGAACTATGGAATTAAATCACCACTACCACTTTCAACCTCTTGGTTGGCATAATACTCCCAAAAACTTGCAGAGATTCTAAAAAAAGGTAGCTATGATATCACAATTCATTTAATCATTGATTGTATAACCCTAGTGTACATTAAACAGGAATTGTTTAAGCTAGCTCTTGACAACTCTCTCCTAATAAGTGTCCTCTACTTTAAAGGTTTATAAAGTTTGATAGCACATATATACATGAAAAGAATGATAAAAGAATTAGAAGAAATATAAGGTATACACTATAACAAGAATACCATTTACCAAATTTGATATGATAGAGAACTATGCTTAATTTAATTGATCGCGCATACATATGAAGTTAGTGTTTTAAGAAAGTGTTTTACCTTTCATAGTGCATAAGCGAATGATAATAGTATGCAAATCTAGAATTATGTCATGTAATTTTAGTAAGAAAGGGTTGAGGAGTGGAAAATACAATAGATATTATGAGAATTCAAAGAAGTGTAAGAGTAGGTATTAGGAGAATATCCTTGATTGATTATACAAAAATATGGTTTTAAGGGAATAGGTTTTAAGTAATACTATCTTCATTAGGCAAAGGTCTTTTCCTTTATATCTAGAGTGTGCTAATATCTTGAACCCCTTGCCATATAATATTTAAAGTTTATGAGAAGAGAAAGGGGGATCTATACTACTGGGAGCAACTAAACTAAAGCCATGATCAATGATGTGTTTTTATGTGAAGAAGATGATAGGGGATTTGGGAAAATATGATTATTAAATGAATGGACATATTTATGGGAAGAGGAGGGAGAAGATGAAGGGAGTCCTTTAGTATCAATCGTTGAAGAAAAGGTACAGTTAAACTATAAGAGGGGACATGAAGGGGTATGACTATGAGGAGGTAATGACTTATTGATGCAATTTTAGTTTCATCAATACAACTTGCTAGACTAGATATACTACTATATAACTATGTGCAAAAGTTTCCATATCATTCTCTTTCTTCCCATATACACGAGATTAGTGTAACATAAGAAACCTTAGTCCTAGTGTGTGAAACCTAGTTATCCTCCAAGTTTTTAACAATGAAAGTTTTGAAGAAGTGTTAGGAGGTTATTTGGGTGAGCCTTTATTGATGAAAATTTAGTAAAGAGGTGAAACACATGTGACTAGGCAAAATATAATTTTATATAACAATAACAAAAAAATTGAAAAAGGTCTTCATTAACATATATAATATAAATTTTATTAACATTCATAATTTATTCAAATATCTATGAAGGGCGGAGGGATCAACACACATTCATGGAGCCATAGTCATCCACTTGAAGAATATCATAAGTGACTTTAGTAGTTATGATAGAAAAAAAGCGTGTTTTTAATTTTGACATGACCTATTGTGATAGGTAATATAATATTTTGTAAGGCTTGTTGGATGATGTCTTTAAGAGAAGGAAAATTCTAAAATAGTTCCAAAAGAGATATTTTAACTTGTTTGGATTGTAATTGCTCCATGAGATAACATTCTTTAAGGTTATTAGCAAAAATATGGGATGAAGGGGGAAGATTAATAGTATTAGAGGGAAGGGAAGTTGGGATTGATATGTTTTTATTATTTCATTGAGTGTCATGGGTATGAATAATTGTATAATTTAATGTATGTTAGGGGAGGAGAATTGTTTAGTCAAGTACGAGAAGATCAAGTAAAACCAAGTATACTATGAGTTTTGGCACAAGAGTGGCTTGGACAATAATTTTAGGAGGATCATGTGGTATAATTATGGGTTGTATGTGAGAGATATAAAGATTATGTATATTGGATTAGAGGGGTCTCTAAATTTTCCATGGGGTCCTTTAAGCACACATGTATTGGCATGTGTTTGGTTACAAGAATCTAGAGAAGGGGAGATTAAATGATGGGAATTACATTATGAATTGAGGTTCATGTTTTGGATATATGCGTAGGTTTATTGATAAATGTAATTTTAGCATCCCATAAAAGGAATTAAACAACTTGCAATGAAACTAATTATGTTACCATATAAAGGATGGGGAATAGGTCTATTTTTAGAAAATATAGATAATATCATAGAATTGAAAAATGAAAGAGACACATTTTACTTAATAAAACATTACTAGGTTAAACCCTTCAAATGAGTAAAAAAATCCAAGAAGAGTATGCTATTTGCATCTCATCAATATGCTACAAATTATTCTCCACTTTTAGCCTTTACAAATTATTTATTAAGAGTTACAAAAATAAGATTCCAATATCATTTGGAAGAACTTATTTCTCTAAAGTAATGTGTCTTAGATGCATAGGACAACTAAAAGCGGGGCGGGTAGGAGGGCGGTGAATTAGTTGTATACTTTTAAAACATCAAAAACCCTCATTAACATTCAGATTTGCACTAGTTCTTAAATCCTTATTCACCATTAAATCCTTAACATGCATTAACAAAATGTAAACATGTAAAAGAGTAATGTAAACACATCAAACACATAAGAACACCGGATTTATGTGGAAAACCCAAGAAGGGAAAAACAATGGCGAGGATTATCTCACTAATATATGAATTGCAATATTGAATGCAATAAGGCTCATTGCCTAGAAAGATAAAGAAAGGTTCACTGCTGATGGTTAACTACCAAATGACTCACTATCTAGAAGAAACAAGAAAGAAGAGGGGGTGGCTCACTACCAATATGAACTGCTAATAATGGATGTCTCATATGCGGAAGGTATAGTTCCAATGAAGCACAAACAACTTATCAAATAGATTGAAATGTAGACAGTTTCTACTCATTGCATTAGGAAGTCATAGGAATTAAAATTCGCACTCAGATCAACACACTTGATCACTTTCACATCTTTCACATCACAAACACTCCATACAACAATTCTCCTTGCATTTATACCCTCTACGACCTAAAACAATGTTAATTAGGTCATCCTTAATGAAATGTATACACCTCAGCTGTGTAACACCAAATAGGTTGGCACCAAACACTTCCACAATATAAAGTGAAGCCAAACCACACCACTACTTAAATAAGACCCAAATCTACATCAACATGCTTCTCAACACTTCCTCAAACAACAATTATCCTTCACAACTAGCGCTACCATGCCAGGTCAGCCAATCCTACACTAACAATAACAAGCGACTCCAAACACACTTCTCAAGGTCCATAAAAATCTCGAGGACCACACAAAAACACTCCATGCTAATCATACATCTCATAATAGTTCAACACCATCATAATATACGGCACAACTACTACAACCACATGAATTAGTTGTATACTTTTAAAACATCAAAAACCCTCATTAACATTTAGATCTGCACTAGTTCTTAAATCCTTATCCACCATTAAATCCTTGACATGCATTAACAAAATGTAAACATGCAAAAGAGTAATGTAAACACATCAAACACATAAGAATACCATATTTATGTGGAAAACTTAAGAAGGGAAAAACCATGGTGAGGATTTGCTCATTAATATATGAATGCAATACTGAATACAATAAGACTCACTGCCTAGAAAGATAAAGAAAGGCTAATTGTTGATGGCTCACTTCCAAATAACTCACTATCTAGAAGAAACAAGAAAGAAGGGGTGGCTCACTACCGATATGAACTACTAACAAGGCATGTCTCATATGTTGAAGGTATAGTTCCAATGAAGCACAAACAACTTATCAAATAGACTAAAATGTAGACAGTTTCTACTATTTGCATTAGGAAGCCATAGGAATTAAAAATCACACTCAGATCAACACACTTGATCACTTTCACATCTTTCACATTACACACACTCCATACAACAATTCTCCTTCCATTTATACCTTCTGTGACCTAAAAAATTTCAATTAGGTCGTCCTTAATGAAACGTATACACCTCAACTGTGTAACACCAAATAGGTTGGCACCAAACACTTCCATAGTATAAAGAAGTGAAGCCAAACCACACCACTACTTAAATAGGACCCAAATCTACATCAACACACTTTTCAACACTTCCTCAAACAACAATTATCCTTCACAACTAGTGCTACCATGCCAAGTTAGCCAATCCTACACTAACACTAACAAGTGACTCCAAATACACTTCTCAAGGTCCATAAAAATCTCGAGGACCACACAAAAACACTCCATGATATTTATACATCTCATAATACTTCAACACCATCATAATATACAACACAACTACTGCAACCACCTGAAACACAAGAACACCTTCATTCTGTGCAACCAGACATACTAGTACAAACATCCAACACACCGAACTACCTTGCTAAACAACTTAACACCTTAAACTTCAAGGGAAGGTGGATACAACCATTATACGCACATTGCTAGATCCACAACACCAGAAAATTCATTGCGGATAAATGTGGAGCAATCTCATTTCTCCCAAACACCATGTTTTGCTAGATATCTACATACTATCAAACATCTCTTCCACTGTAGAACGATTCAGAACCTAAAACTCTAGATATAACACCTCTAAACACCTTTGATCTTCACGTCCAAATTGCATGAGCATATCTTCAACCATGAAGAAATGTGGAGCAAAACACTAAACACCACTCTCACACTGAATTTTTTTTTATTCAAATTTTCTCAAAAGCACCTGGAAACCAAGCGAGCCACTTTCATCAACAACATTACTAACACCTCTACAACACATCTACAACATCTTCAAAACTTTCAAACTACAACAATTTCCCCAAACACTATAAGTTAGGGAAGTAACCTCTACAACTGTAGTGAAGTAGGACATTGATAACAGCACCAACAACATTGTGTTGAAATTAATACCAACAACTCCAGACTTCCACGACTCTAATGCTAAGAGATGACATTATCAACACCAACAACACTCCAATACTCTCTTCATACAAGGGGTTGACATCAATGACAACACCCAAGCAACTCACAAACAACTCCATCATCTCCAAACTTCCAATAATCTCCCCCTTTATCATTGATGACAACATCTGCTTTTTGAAAAAACCATCAATAATAAAAGCAACCAACAACAATAGTACAATAACCAGTACTCCCCTTGACAGGGACAAATTTTTCACTTACTCTTTTTTCAACAATTGCATTCTAGATCACTCTCCTCCTTTGCTTGCGAGACAATACTTCTCTATACTCTCCCACTATAGTCTTCAAACCATATCCATTGCTATAACTTTCTCCATATTTTTTTTCCTTTATGGTTTTTCAATCACTTTAACTTTCTCTCCCCCTTTGACATCAATGGAAAAGGGCCATAGACTCATCCAATTCTCTTACTCTCCCCCTTTGACAACATACAAAGGGAAACACTTGCATATACCACTCGTTCTTCTACACTATCTTCCTACATACTCACCCTTATGAGTACACAAAATGCTCCAACCGATTGCAACAACCAACAACCACTACTACCTACTCCCCCTGGGAGGTAGCTTTCAACATTAGTCCAGGACCAAGAGATATATCATGAAGTGCTTCTCGGATAGATGCACATACTTATGCATCTAGTTAAAAGGAGGGGCAATAATCCCTAACTTCTCTCATAAATACTCAAAATTATCTTTTGGAAGATGCTTTGTGAAAATATCAACTTGATCCTTAGTAGGCACATACTTCAATTTCACCTCATTTTCTATAACTTTCTCCCTCAAGTAGTGATACCAGATTGAGATATGTTTTTTTCTTGAATGTATTGCTAGATTCTTTGAAATATTGATTACACTTGTATTGTCACACATGATAGGAATAGGTTCACCATATGAAACTCTAATATCTTTCAATGTTTGCTTCATCCACAACACCTGTGTACAACATGATGTTGCTGCAATATATTATGCTTCTACAGTAGATAATGACATTGAATCTTTCTTTTTACTTAGCCATGAAACCAACCTGCTTCCAAGAAAGAAAGCACCACCACTTGTACTTTTCTTGTTATATGCGCATCCAACCTAATCTTCATCTATATATGCACTCAAGGAGAATTCAGTATCCTTAGGATACCCCAAACCATAATCTGGAGTTCCCATCAAATATCTGAATATCCTCTTCATTGCTACAACATGAGATTCTTTGGGATCTTCTTGAAATCTAGCCACAAGACAAACTGCATGTATGATATCTGGTCTAGTAGTAGTAAGATTTAATAGTCACCAATCATTGATCTATACTTTCTTTGAACTGTCTTAGGAGATTGATGATTCTTGCTCAACTTACAACCAATAGCCATAGGAGTACGACTCATCTATTCCAAACTTCTTCAACAATTACTTAACATACTTAGATTGTGATATGAATATACCTTTGTTTGATTGGTTGATATGCAAACCAAGGAAGAAATTCATCTCCCCACACATTGACATCTGAATCTTTTTCTAAATTTCCTTTGTAAACTTCTTGCACATATCTTCATTTCCTTCAAAGATTATGTCATCAACATAGACTACCACAATCAAGATTTGTTCTCCTTCAACTTTGAAATACAAATTGTTATCTGTAGTACCTTTTCCGAATCCTTGCTACAAAAAGTACTTATCTAACCTTGCATACCAAGCCCTGGAAGCTTGCTTCAATCCATATAATGCTTTCTTCAATTTGTAGACCATATTTGCATCTTCTGACAATTGAAAAACCTTCTAGTTGTTCAATGCATACTTCCTCTTCCAACTCACCATTCAACAATGTAGATTTCACATCCATCTGATATACCTTGAAATCTTTATTTGCAACAAAAGATAAAAACATCATGACAGCTTTCATTCAAGCAACTGAAGCAAAAGTTTCTTCAAAGTCTATACCTTCAACCTATAAGTAACCCTTACACACAAGTCTAGCCTTGTTGACAACTTTTCCATCTTTATTTAGCTTGTTCCAAAATACCCACTTAGTACCAATCACATTCTTATTTGTTGGTCTTGGGACCAACTCCCAAGTCAAATTCTTCTCTATCTACATTCTATCTCTTCTTTCATTGTTTTGATCCAATTTTCATCTTTGCATGCCTCAACTACTATTTTTGGTTCCACCTCAGAAAGTAAACAATAAATTACTTGTTCCTTTGTCATAACAACTTTTCTTCTTGTTAGCACACTTTTTCTCTTATCTCCACTGATCTGAACTTCTAAATGATTCTTCTACACATACTTAGGAGTCTTCAAATTCTTTTCTGGAATTTCTTCCTCGTCAACTATCAACTCTTTTCCTTTGTCTTTAGCCTTTTCTTCTTCACTGTATGTGGATTCATTAGATTCATATCCCTCTATAAGTACTAAAATTTCCACTTTGACACTTGCATTCTCAATAATCTTCTTCAATCTCTTTTGATATAACACCTGCTTCCAAAAACTCTAAAATACTTCATAGTAGGGGGTTTACCATACCATAACTCATAGGTAGTCTTTGAACTATTTTCTCTTGCTTGACCTATGCTAACTATTTAGACTGAAGTATGAATTGATTCTCTCCAATAGGCATCCAAAAGATTAGCTTCCTTCATCATTGTCCTATCCACTTCATGAATTGTTTTGTTTTTCCTTTCTACAACTCCATTCTACTGAGGAGTTCTAGGGGCTGACAAATGCCTCTTTATTCCACGATTTTCAAAAAAACTTTAACTCATTTGAAGTAAACTCACCACCTTTATATCATACCTCAAACATTTTATTTTCAAATTTATTTTATTCTCAACCATAACTTTAAATGCTTTAACCTTTGCTAGAGCTTCTTATTTTCCATGGGAAATATAAACCAAGCCATTCTAGAATAATCATCAATTCATAACATGAAATACCTGTCACCATCAATACCAAATGCCACTGTATTAGGTTCAACAAGCTCAGAAGATTGGGTAATCTTTTGTAGTACTACTATCAGTTGTTCTGTCTTTTCCTTGTAATGATCCTTTGTCTTCTTCTCCTTATCAAACTTCTCTATGAGAGAGTTCAAGGTGGATTGAACACCTAGCTTTGCACTCTCATGAGTGACCTTTCCCAGATCAACTTTTGTGATGGAGTAATCTATAAGACCCACCTCTTCAAAGGTCTTGTTAGGGGGAGGATGAGCTATCTCTACATACCTGTTACCTTCTTTGTCAACTATCAACCTTGTGAGAGTCTTCACCTTCTTTGTTTTCATTTTCATAGATGTAAGTTGTGCGAAGTCAAAGTCATCTAAGTATACAAATTATTTCTTTCTCTTTGGTGTTTGTGAGGAGAACCAAGGTAGAAGAGGTGAATTCTCATCTGGATTTGGTGCCATAATTGGATTTGACATTCCTGCATCAACAAAAGTAGTTGTTACAATAAGAGGTTTTTGTTAAAAAAACATTAGGAATCTCCACATTTGTCACTTGTACTGACTTAGCCATGTATTGTTCTAGGTTAGATTGAGATGTAATGTCAAAGGATGGTGAGGATAGACTAGGAAAAGACATCAGTGATCCATAAATATTGTCCAAACCTTGTTTGGGACTTTCAAAAGTAGAGCTTGTGGAAGGGGATGAATGTATAGATTGAATTGTAACAATAGAAGGCACATTGATTGTAACTGCATGGATAATAGTAGAAGGAATATCATAAATAGGTGAAGATGTGGAAGGAGGAGTAGAATCAACATTGATAATGAGAGAAGAGGAAACATGTGGTTTTTCAAGAATGTTCTCTTGGGGAGATACTCATTCTCTTCCTCATGTTGACCTTCTCCTCCTTGCCTTTCCTCCCCTTCAACAGAAGGTAATTGTGTGGTTGTTTTTCTTTTCCTTTTATTACCTTTTACCACAAACATGATCTCGGGCTTAGCAATCCTACTAGAACTAGGAGCATCACTCTTGATCTTTGTCCTTAATTCAGATCTTTTCCTTGTAAGATCTTTTGTTTCTTCCTATGACCTAGTAAGAAATATTTTCAATTGAAACCCCCTTTCTAGCAACCAGACATTAGTGTTAGCAAGTATCAATTCAAATATTTCTCTAATTGAAGTTACCTCCTTTCAAGACCACCAAATAGAAGGAGGAGGAGATCCTGCAATATTTTTTGTACATAGGTAGGATCTAAGATATCACCATCATCTTTTGTGCCTTCAGGAATATTGATTGTCTAACTCCCCATTTTTTTGCAATCTTATCCTATAGTAATCCATCTTTTTGATTTCCTTCTCTATCTTGATATTAGCCCATACATCTTCAATCTGATGCACATGTGAATAAGCTTTCTTGATTCGATCCTTCATACCTCAATAATCAAAATCAAATATTCTTTTGACAATTTTCAATGTTACATACTACATTTATGGCTCAACTTCCTTGGCCTTCAGAGAGGTTTGGATGGAGTACTGACCAACTTCCAAAGGAAAATTAAAACTTGACTAGTTGGATTCTATCTACTTGCAATGCACATAAATTATTTTCCTACACAACTCCATGAAAACAATCTTATCATTAGGGTAGCAAGGAAGCATGTAGGGATAAATATGTACAGGTAGGAAATTGCAGATACAGACATCCATACTTATTCACAACTTCCCAAGCTTCATCTAACACTCTTATTTTCCAATTCTGGATCAAAAGAACACATGAATGGAGCAAAGAATGCATCATTTACCCTTCAAAAATGGTGAATGTTGCAGTCTAGAGTAATTTGTGGAAAGTATTTATGCACTAGAATCACTTTCCTATCCCCTTCTGTTGTCAAACCAGTAAAATTCCTCATGGTTGTTGGGGCATACACTAATTAAGACACCATATAGAATTTGATGTAATAAGCACCTTAGTCAACTGAGCATGAATAATATGACTAATTTTTTTGCCCCAGAAGATTTGTTGCTTCCCCCTCATTATTATCTTGATGTAAAGATACATCCAATCTTCAAATGTAGATCAGGGTGGCAGACCTTGCACTCTACTGAGAAGAGTGATTAGATTGTTCATCTCCTTAAAGAAATCACTATAAGGGAAATTCTTGGGACACCTAGAAATTTCTAAGCGGGGTGCCTACAACCATTTATTGTTAATTTCCAATTTTGTAGTTTCTTGGTCCTTATCATACTCTTGTTGTGCATAGTCCTTGGTGATATTTGTGTAGGACTCAATTGCAAGACATAAGAAAGCCTTATGAAGGAATTCTGCATCCAGTCTCATGACTATGTTGCCATTGGCATGTCTAAAACTTCTATCATTCCTGTTATAGTGTGAAGCCACCTAAAGAATGGATTTTGGATTCTAAGCAGCTACACAGAAAGAAACTACCATAAGAATGTTACTCTTAACAATCTATCTCATGCCATCACTTAAAGATTGCTTCCTCATTCTATCTAGAAACTCGGACATGTCCACATGCCCAATTTCCATTTCCTTAATATCATCAACATTTGATGAAACCACTGTTGCCGAAATCACACCTTGATACTTTTATTTCATGGATTTCCTTTGCTAGGTGATGGACCAACCATTCGCAAGATACAAGCAACTAATTAGACACTTGTAGGAAGGAAAGCATGAAATTCTTGAAGTGTGTACATAAGAAATTGCATGAAAAAGTTTAGCATATTTGTAGTGTTAGGAAAAATTGCACATTGGAAATTGTAGTGAGGGAAAAAATTAGAGCGATTGCACAATTACTGGGTTTTGAGCATGATTGGTGCAAAAAATAGAGTGCGAGTGAACAATTAGGCAAATGTGAAAAATTTCCTAGAGTTAGAGAAATTTTGGCAAAAATTGTTAGGTCGCTGAAAAATAGTGCCTCTGCAAGTGAAAGTGAGCATGATATGCATTTGCACTAAAAAAAATGCTATTGCAAGTGGAAATAAGATGTTTTCAAAAAGTTGCAAAGTCATTGAAGAATAGCAACTATGCAAGTAGGAAGCAACTTTGATTCTTTGCGAAGTTGTCAAAAAATGTTGACTATGCAAGTAAAGGGTCATTTCATTTGTGTAGAGTTGGTGAAAATACTTGACTTAGCATTTTGGAATATCACTTTGTTTTTTTTCACAATCAGGTTAAAACCCTGCATTTACAAGTGAATGCTTAATGTTTATGTAGGGTCAGGGAAAATCCTTGATCCTACAGTTTAACCTTGGGAAGTTCATTTCATTGCACAATCGAAGAAATTGACAATTATGCAAGTTAACCTAAGATGGTTTGCACCATCGACAAATTTTGTCGATTGTGCAAATGACTTATAAGTTTACCTAGATATGCATTGTTAGCAAAATTTTCTGATGGTACAAATATCATAAGTTTTGTTTACGTAGGGTCGGGGAAAAACCATGACCTTGCATAAAAGCGTAAAACATGCTTGTTTTCAATGTCTAAGCTAAGTTTTCAACCGCTCAAACAATTTGAGTATCAAACATGTATAAGCCTTTTGTTGTGCCCTCAGCACACACGCCTTGTTTGGAATGGGGACCCTCTTTTCTTTTTCCTTGCTAGGTTATTTTGTCATTGCCTCATTTTGTGTGCCCTTGTTTTGGTGTCGTAGATGGTCAATGTACCTCCAAAGTCTCATTGTGAGTTGATCATGTTTATCCCCTCCATCTTGGTTAGGTCCTAGATCCTTGCGGACTCTCCTTGGCAACTTTATTTTGCTAGCGGCCTTGGGGTCTGGCAGGCCCACCTTGTCGGGTTTCCCTTGTTGGGTTTCCTCCAGGTGTTCCTCATTCCGAGCGGTGGAAGGCTCCCATCTTCTCGCCCTCGGGACCTAGCTCCTCGTTTTCCACTCGTTTAAACTTGCTATTTTTTGGATTGCCTTCGTCTGTGCTAGGTTCGGTCTATCGAACTTCCATCCCTAGAACTTCGTGTGATTCTCGCCATTTTCAATGACAAACCTACGGCAGAACCCTGCCCTACAGGCCTTGATCTCCCCTTCGCCAAAAAATTTCAAAATGAAGTTTCAAGTGGCCATTTGGCCGCATCTTTCCGACCCCCAGACCCCAGACCTTCCATCGCCATTTGGGATTTGAATCCACCAACCCACTTATCATCCGTATGGGCATAAAATGAGGGCATTAAATGCATGTTTGGGTATATATACTTGGCTCGACCTATCATTTTCATTTGTTAGGTTTGCCATAGGAGTTCAAAGTGCATTCAAGGAGTTCGGTGCATCCATCGCCCGTCACCCTCGTGTCCGTAATCATCATTTGGTTGTCCTTGGTAGATTTTCCAACTTCCCTCATTGGACTTCCGAGGTAGGTTCACCGTCCATTCCTATGAGAGGTTTTTTTATGATTTTACACCTAAAATGATGAATAAACATGGGCTAAAATGCATTAACTTGATAAAACATGACAAAACCTACAAAACCCATGTCTTCAAACTTTGAAAAAACCTCCAAATCATCTCCTAAGATCAAATCGGAGTTAGACCTCACCACTTCCATTCTTCGCGCAAGGCATTCGCACCCTCCAAGACCATGCCCTTCCGCCATCATTAAGAACTTAGAAAAGGAAACAAAATTTTCAAGTGGCGGGATGCCCTCTTGGGCCTGCCACCCCGGACCTCAGTCGTTCGATTGCCATCAAACTTACCAAACTTCAAACTAGGAATGGCCTCCATTTCTGCTTCCCAGGCCCGTGCCACTAGGATTCTATCCCCGGGATGCTCTGTTGCTTCTGCCATTCCTAAATGACAAGAACCTGTCCACCTGAGATCTGAGGCCCGTCTCACCTTTCGCCATCCGAAGTTGAGCTCAAACCAACTGACCAAACTTGTCATCGGGTCCTAGTCCGTAGACTTCCATGACAACTTCGCCCCTTCAAAATGACCACCTATTTGCAACCTTCTGGCTCCTAGGTCCTGGCCCTCCATTTTCTATCCTTGCTCTCTCTGGGTCCCGACCATTAGGAATCTGTCCCATCTCGGCTAGTTCAAAAGGGAGGAATAAGCCCGCCTTTTCGACCTCTAGGGTCCGCTTTCCTAATCGTCGAAAGAAACTTCACAAAGAAAACCCAGTGGCCAAGTTTGATGTTGGGTCCGGTCCACTGGGTCGCTCCTACTAGGTTTCCATGCCACGATTACCATTTTAAATGGTGAAATCCCAACGGCTTCCTGCCCCATCAGGACCGAATCCTCTAAAGTCAAAATTGTGTCAATTGTCCTTTGACCTCCTAGGTCTTGGACCTTGGATTTCTAACCCTAGAACTCCCTTACTTCCTAGCCGTTTCAAACAACAAAGCCCTGATAGCTTTCTAGCCCTGAATCTTTGAGAGTTCCAAAATTAATCAAAATAACCTAAAATTTGAAAACCAATCTTGGCCCATGTGCTCAAATTCGATCCCCTTTGACACGAGCTTTTCAAACCATCAAAATATGAAGAGGGGAGAAATCATCCAGATTTCCCTACCCTATCCGCCCTTCAAAACAACATTCCTGCCAGGGAAGTCTAGTCCCCTGGGCTTGGGTTGTCCAAAATCCCTCCAAAAAATGACTAACAACATTTGGAAGTACAAGTTTGATTTTATGAATGATAAATTGTCTAATTGGATTTCGTCTACAGGATCTGAACTAATGTTAATGCTTTCGTAATTGGTTGTACTCATTACGTTTCTGTTTATAGGATATATGGAATCAGGTGCAAGACCCTTGGGGGAAGCTGCAGAAAAAGACAAAGGAAAGAAAGCGAGCAAGACTCCTTGTGGAAAAGAGGACAAAGACCAAATGAAGTACTAGTTCTAGGGTGAGCCTTTGCATTCAAAAATCATCACAGACTGGAAGAAGATCACATATACCAATATCGACCATGTCGATATTGATGAGTTCAAGCAAAGGGTCAGAGTCCACCCCAAGACCGACAATGCAAGGCTTATCAGACAAAGTGGAATTGCAAAAGCTCCAGGCTTCCCCCATCCCTCATAGCCCCCGAATTGGTTATGGCTTGTCGGCAGGCCTATCAGCCATAGACACAAACCATTATTGATAGGGACGGGAACATCCTTGCTGACATGTTAGCTGAGGTGATTACTAAAACTTTTCACATCCCTACCTTTGGGGAGATGGATATGCCTACCATGGAGGAAGGTAAAACAACCTGGGATGAGGACCCGATGGGCTGCAAGAAGCTAATAAATCAATACTGGCTTAAAGAGAAAAGGGGCAGCGCTGCAAAGGTTCCTCAAGAACTCTTTCGCAACGACTTCTATGAGGACTACCATGACTTGGTCACCATGTTGAGTAGGGTGATGGGTCTCCCCACTGCTACCTACTTTTAGGAATGGATGGTGTATTTCATAGAACAAATCCTCTATGGGGATGAAGATGTCACAACAAAAGCTTCATTCTACTGGGGAGGCATAATAAGCGACTACTTCCACGAGCAGTTTATGAATATCAAGAAAACCTCCAAGTTCTATATGATGTCCTATCTTGTGTACTCATTGGATGAGCAGAGGCAATATGGTGGATTGTTTGTGGCACCCGATGAGGAGCTGGATTAAGCATTGAAGGTTTATGACAGATATCCCCAACTCTAGTGCAAGAACTTCAAGAAAGAATATTGTAGGGTGAACGATGCCTTCATTGGCCATGTCATCAGGTTGCTTGGAGGGGATTTTGAGAGAAGGGTCTCTCACAGTGCATGGGCGTTCTTGAAGCAATACACCTTATTCATACAGTATCCCAAGTTTACATATATTCGTGCCTAGGGTTTCACAGAGAGGTCAAATAAGCTGCCCCGATACCCTAATGACTAGATCATATTATTAGAGCTCTCCCGGTAGTTGTAGCATGTGCATTTAGTCCTTGATAGTAGACATTTGGCAGGCATCCCTCATTCCTTAGCCTTTGGTCAAGGAATATACAAATTACAAACGTCCCTAGTGTGGTGGGAATTTTGAGAAGGAATTGGCGTAGTACCACTTTCGCCTACACACTGCTTGCCCATGAGTGGACCCATATGACCAGGATACACCCATTTGCATCATGTTGAAGATTTCTAGGAAGATTTCCAAGATGACAAGGAAGTGCATGCAAGGCACTACATGCAAATGACTACATACTTCATGAGGAGGGTGCAACTATTGCCCATACCAAATCAGGTCAAAGAAGATGAGAGCATCATAATGGACCCCAGGTACGTTGCAATCACTAATTTTCTGCTACCTACAATAGATTGGGATGAGTAGGAGGTTGATGACGTCGATATTCTAACCAAACCAATTGTGGCTCATACTGAATAATGGGTTAAGGGACAAGTAGCCTGATTAAGGCAACAAGGGGTTGTCTTGACATATGAGGGGCTCAAGAGTGAGCCTAGTGCCACAAAATATGTTGCCACTACAACTTCAACAAGAGGGACATCCAAATATCCTCCACTCACAAGATCAAAGAAGAGGAAAGGGATTGAGGCAGAACAGTCGCCAAATCCCAAGGTTTATTCAAGAAAGGATTTAGGAGGTTCACCCTCGAAGAGGCCCAAATGGATGGGAAGTGTTGCAGAGCAACTTACAATTCAAGAGGGTGAGGAAGAGAAAATAGATCAGCCAAAACTTCCTCTAGCAATCCCTATCTTCGCCACCCTTCCATCTATTTCCCAGACCATGGTTTCCACATCCCCACCTATGGTGGACATCTCGATCCATCTCGCCTCCTCTCCCTCGGCTGAAATAGTGATTGAATCTTCCTCCACCACTAATCCGCTTTCCTCTGCCACCATGTCACCTACTACATCACTTCCATTGACAGCAACAACAATACCAATGCCTGCATTCACTTTGCTAGAAGCTTTCTCAAGGCATATGCAAAATGTCCTCTTTGAGATTTCTCAGATCTTTTTGGATCTCACCATCCAAGCTACCTTGGCACAGGTCCTCACCAGTGCTATGCCCTCACAACCCCCAACAAGACCACCAACAATGGAGGCCACAATGTTAATTTATGAAGAATGGGAGAAGCATGAGGAAGAAGCTTCAAAGGCGGTGGAGGAGGAAGCCAATGAGTACCACAAACACCCAGAGTATGAACATCGATAGATTGATAGGGTGGTTCATGGAGAAGAAGAAATAGGGTCTTCTAAAAGTGGAGACAAAGAGGAGGGTATAGGTGGTAGAACCATTATACAAACCTTTGATGATGATTTTGAGGAGGAAATAGCTAGACAATTGAAGCATGATGAAGAAGAGGCAGAAAGGTCACCTCCTAGAAGAGAAGGGAAAGAAGGTGGCAGGGCAGTAGGAGATGTGGAACTCCCTATAGGGGAACAACGAGAGGATGTGCCACCTCCTTATGGAGAAGGAAATGTAGAGGAAGACAAGCCTGAGGAGCATGTGCACAAGGATGAAAAAACTGAAGAGAGGAAAGAGAAAGAAATTGAGATAGAAGATAGTCCTCGAGGGTGATTGCCTACTAAGCCTCCCATCAAACGCCTCATGTTTGTCCAAGACTCTGATGAGGAAGAAGGGGAGAACACTAAAATGGAAGAAAGGGCTCCCACCAGAGAACAAACAGAGATCCAAACAAAGGAAGGCAAGGGTGATTATGAATTGCCCAAGGGAAAATCCGTTATACCTGAATGGCTGGAGAGGCAACTTGAAAAGAAGAATCCTACCCCAAAGGATCCAAAAGAAAGACTAGAGGCTATCCTAGCCTAGGCACAAATCACAACCAAGAAGGAGAAGAAGCCCAAAATTAGATCCAAGGTAATGATGGATGCATCTATGTCTCAAACTGTACAAGTAGCAATGTCGATGGTAGGCCAAGAAGGAGTAAGCTATAATATCTCCACTATTGACTTGGGAATGGCTACCAAAGAGAAAAAGGTAGAGCAACTTGAGGAGTTTGTGGTTATGGTGGTGCATCTAATAAAATAGGATAAAATATCAAAAGATGAGCTTAAAGCACAGGTAGCCGACTTGACAACTTACATCCAACAATGGTCTTTAGCTGAGGAAATTCCTACCACATCCACGGCTCCACCCCAACTGCTGTCCAAGGAACAAATTGACAAGCTAGAAAAAGAAAGAACCTAGACAAAACTACAAGAGGCTGGTTCCGATAGGTTCTATATGTCAAAAATATGGGTATCAGCTGGGTTGTTCAAACAACCAACAAGTTCCTAGATTTATAGCAGTCTTTGGAAGGCACAAAGAAACTTTGCACCCACTTTCCTGTGACGTATAGGTCCACCTATCCAAAGATCAAGGCTATCCTCTGGCTGCCAAAATCCACATGGGAAAACGAGCTCGCACTCAGAAGGGACGATCATTTTCTAGTGGATGTATGGAAGTGAAACGTTGATAACAGGAAAGAGAGGTTGGAGCAGGGAATTGATAAAGTGGATCTAGATATTGGATGGTTCAAAGAGATTAGAGCTGATTGTGCTCGATATTTGAGGTTAATGATGGGATATGACATGTCCATGGTGCAAATTGATCTAGGGAAAATAAAGCCCCATTTCCAAAAAAAGATGGAGGACATGCTGTCAGATGAGACAACCACGCATTTCATGAGTTTTTCTGCCCACACCTTCGCTTAGTCAGAACTGTTCAAAGACCACACTGCCAAATATGATGAAGATTGGAAAAGGCTTGAGGACAACTCCAAGGAATGGAGTTATCAAGTGTTGCGGTCTGAGATCATGGAGGTCGACAAACTCCAATCGGTAATTTTGAAATTCATGGAGTATACGACTTTGAAGAAGCAAGAGGGCAACCCTATTGTCTGTGAAGAGATTCTAAAAGAATAGCTACAATAGAAAGAGCAATCAACAAAAGAAAAAATGCTATAGTGTTGTCATTAGGGGACAAAATAGGGATGAAAACAAAATTGTATTTTAAATTGTAATATATTGGGGGGGTAGGTAGAACCCTAGTTTGTAGTGAATCTTGGCCACATAATGAGATTAAATCTTGGCTATTTGTTCAACTTTTTGGGCACTATAAATAGGGGGTCTCCTCTCCTTTTCAAAAGAGAGTTGAGTTGTTGTAAAGACATGCTGCATAAATTTCTAATGAAAATACATTGACTTGGTGCATTTTCTGAGTTCTTCACATGTTTCATGATTCAATCTCCATTGTTAGATGCTTTATTTAGATTTAAACTATTTAAGTAGATTTTGTTAGATGCTGTTATGTGACTATAGAAATTTCTACTGTGTTGATTCCTTCTAGTCCATACTTTTTGCCATTTGCTACTGGTAAATGGTCTTGTAAAGTTAGTTTGGGCTGAAACTTGAAGCTACTTTCAAAATTTTATCTTAATTCATGCATGTAAATGGTGGATGAATGAAAAAATATCCACAAACCTTTGAAGATAGCACATATTCCATGATACTATAGGTTTCTTGGTTAAATGGGATTCAGTTTGAAGGGAGATGTCCATAGAAAAACCTCCATGATCATTGTTCATAGCTAGTTGCAGATCTAGGAACCTTCCCTCTTCCTTGCTCTTTTCCCTTTTTTTTTAGAAACAACTTGTGCTAAGGTTCATTGCACATTGTAAAGCCAAAACTTAAGGAAAACATTGAAGTTTTAGATCGATGTTTGAACCTACAGAAAAGTTCACCTTAACTCCCATCTCAGAAACTTCAGATTTTAAGATCCACCTCACATTCAACTACATAAGTCTACCCTATGATTATCAAAAAAATCACATCAAACATCAATTGAGGAGTTCCATGCAAGTCATGACCTGACACCCAAGAGAACTTGGGGAGATTTTCAGCCACTTATTGTTGGAGATTTCCTTTCAAGAGAGGTAGTGCACATACGCACTGTCTATGTTGAGAAAGTGTACAAAACACCCATCAACACCTTGCGATATTGGTCAAAATCACCAATGTCACAAGAGATGTTAAACATGGAAAGTTTATATGCAGTGTCATGGAAAACTTTAGCCTCTGTATGGGGAGGATTTAAGATGTTGAAATACTCTATGCAAAACGGTATTTCACACTCACTTTCATAAAAAATATAACAAAACCTTCATAGGGTTTGCAACCATTCAAACAAAGGATACAATGAATCAAACAAACATTTGAATCAAAAACAAGGAAAAACAAACCCTTAAATGGAAGATAAAAATGAAAATGAACCTAAGGTTTATGAGCAAACATACAAGATGTAAGGTAAATTGACATACAAAAAGAATTAAATCTAAACACAAAAAATCTATTCTACATACAATGAAATACAATTAAATGCAAACCCTAAGCATAAACAGATAAAGAAAGCAAAATATGAACATACCCAGAAGGAAATGCAAATGGAAAAAACCCTAATTCGAAACTAACCCAAATTTGGCACAATCCATGTAAAAATGAACTTATAGGCTTAAAAAGAATTCGTAGAAGGTGAAATAAGACAAATGATAAATGAAATGAAGAAGAAAAATGAATTAAAACATTTTTAAAGCTTATTTGAAAGCCATTAAAACTCATAATAAATGCACTTGTGTGAGACTGAGAGTTGCAAGAGTGGGAGTTTTTAATGACTATGCAAATTAGAATTTGGTCGGTAACTTGCAAGGTCATTGAAAATCAATGACCATGCATCCTTTTTTAATTTTGCAACCTGAATTATAGGGGCGTTGAAATTCAACTCTTACAAGTGTAAATTTTTTTCCAACTCCCAACAATTGGATTTTCACAACTTGCACCAAAGGGTGAATTTTGACGAAACAAAAAGGGGAAAAGAATCAGAATGACTTCCTTAGGATAGGGGACCACACATGAGGATTGATGCAATTCACCTTGATTATGTGCTTAGAGTTCATGAGCTACGAAATAAACAAGTTTCATAGGGGTTATCCCATGAATTGAGCTTAGTTGAATTCGAGGATAACAGGTATACATAGTGTAATTCTCAAAAAGTTGATAAAAGGATTTATTATAGACTAGATGGGTTTTATGCTAATAATGATTTCTTTAATTTTGAGCATTTTGATGATGGTGCCTACATTAAAGTGCTTCCTTGCACAATGTTTGATCACCATCCTATTGAAGCTAGAATTTTGGTACATAAAATTCATAAGTATGCTTAATGATCATGAGTGTAATGAAGGTATATTTACCATAACAAAAATTAATAATATAACCTTGAAATATTGGCTCTTTTTTTATCAATGGAATAAAAATGTAAATAGTTGGAGAATTTTGTTTTAGATTATGGGCAAGAATTTTTCCTTATATGGTAGGAGGACTGATAGCAAGCTCTAGGAGGACTTTTTAGTTTAATTTTCTTTTCTATAGGATGATCCTAATAATGATTTTCTAGAGGAAAAAATGGTGAAAATTAAACATAAGTTACAAATCCTAACATTATAATAAATCAAATTATGCAATGGTGTACAACACCATATCCTAACATTTTCCCACTTGTATAAATTGCATAAGGGTCAATGAATGAAATACATCATCATATCTATACATGAAACCACATGAATCTCCAACATTCTATCATGCTCCATCAATATACCTACAATAAAACCAAAGTGTCCACCATCTCAAGCAAGAAATCCTCTCATCCTCCAATGTGCCACCTATGGAAGAAAATGAACATTCCAAGGTGAAGATGCACCAATCCAAGAACACAAGCATCAAATCCAAGTGATAACAAAGGCTCTAAGTTGATGTCAAAATAAAATACCCACATGATTAGAAATAGAATCCACAACACATGCTAATACATCCAACCATCCATACCTCCTAGGTATCAACAACATTATTCAACTCATGCCAATAGCATATGCAACCCATAAACTGCAATCAAGCTCCCTGTATCAAACTTTTCAATGAAGAACATATATATCAAGGAACTTCCACTACATGGGTAATGTCAAATTTAAAAATGATCAAGGCATATCAAGTCTACCAATCAACATTGCATTAAGGTGTGATAAGTGATCAATAATGAAGTACCAAGAACAATCAAAATGATCCACACACACAAAACCAAGTAGTTGCATATTCACTCACAACATGTCAACACAATCCTCCCAAATCATATGAACATGAACCTCTAGGAAGGAACCATTTAATGAAGAGAGAAAACTTGTAGACTATAATATGTCCTTCTACCAACACCTTAAAGTGCTATAGAGTGTCAAGTATGATCTCCTTACAACCCAAAATAAAAAGCCTCAACAACACCCAACCACTCAATCTCGTAGATCAAGTACAACATATGAATCATGTAATGATACCAACATGGATGTAAGCCTCTCTAATCAAGGAAGATCAAACTAAAAGTACCCATTCTCAAATAAGGAAATCAACTTGGTAACCATTTCCTAAACTCCTCATTAATGAATGATAACATAAAATAATATGCACAAGGAGATAACCATGCTAAACATACCTCAAAATGAATCATTAAGAATCAATTTATCATAGATCAAGATCAAAATCTATGGAAGATAAAGCATAAATCATGACACATCTGAAAATAGGATGGACAATACATGTTAGTTAGTAAACCATTGAGTAGATCAAGAGTAGGGAATGTGAATGCTCCTCCAAGATAACCAAGTCATCATGACTCACTCCAAGAACAATCTCCTCTATAGGTCCATCATGAACTCACGTCCACATCTAGGTGAAGGCTTCTTAGTCTTCTTGCTAAAACCTCCAAAGAGTAGCCGTTTCAAGAAAATGTCTCTAATCTCAAGAGAACTCTAGCCTCACCCAAGTCTCTAAGTATCCATGAGAACCTGAAACTAATCAATCCATGCTAATCTCCAAATGCAACACCACACTATCATGAAGCTCTGAAGCAAATGACCAATGTAATCAATACCAAGAGAACCAACAAGATCAATGTCAAAGCTCCAACCAAAAAATTAGGAACCCATCATGACATCATGAGTTGACCATCTCCTCCTAGGAGATCACATGCAACAATACATACATCTTGTTCTTAAGAGAACATGTATCATGTCAAACCTCTAAGCCAACATCAGGAGTAAATCATGACACAATACCAAAAACACTCTAAACCAAGTTCATCAACATTGCTAATCTCATGAAGATAGCCATATCGTAATAGTGAACCTATAAATGTGAAAGAACTCTTCTACAATAATAGGATCTAAGAGCTCCTCCAAGACATTCACAAACACTAAAGAACATCCATCACCAGTGATGAATCCACTTCACTTCCAACAAATCCTATTGAATTGTGATATCGAGCTACACATGGAATCATGAAAATCATCTCCTAAATGAAGAAAATACAAATCCACACATGCAACTAAAATTCCAATAAAACCAAGTAAAACCAAGATCTCCAAGCCAAGAAGATAAAACCACCATCAAAAAATTAGGAACCAATCATATACCTCCAAGTCATCACTATCAAAAGCTCCCATTGAAATGTATAACCAATGAAATGTAACCAAGCTATCATGACATCATGATAAGACCACATGATACAAGTCCTAACACCTAACTAATTAAGTAATCTAACCATCCATCCTCTCATCCCAAACAAACATACAGATTCAAAAATGACCACAAACAAGTCCAACTAACAAAGTGTGCATCAAAACTGAATCAATCTTATGGATATAGAAAGTCCACATCTGACTCATTCCACTGCAAGAAAATGTGTAGCTAATCCACAACTTGTAGGTCCCAAACACTAAAGCACACAAACTCATCGTCACATTAATAACCTAAAAAATAAGATATCAAAGAAGATAATCCTATAGACTTAAGACTCAAACACCAAATCAACCACATATCTTATTCACTAAATATTTCCATAAACAAGTAACCAAAGTCAAGAAACTAAACAAGCATATAGGAGATAAGAACAACCTCCTAACACCAAACCATATAACCACCAAATAACCACATACATGATCATGTTATGCCAATGCTCAAATGTACTTGTATATCTATGACACCATAATCATCTCCAACATTGTACCTACACTTAACTATCACCCACATAAGACTCCAAGTCTCTACCCATGTCAACCCATGTCCTCAAAATCAAAGAAAACCTATGTATCTATCACCATCAAATTATAACTCTAAAAACCACTTTTAAACCTATATTAGGAGGCACCAAACATATAATCAATTGTACCATTATAAGTATTATATAAGAACATGCACTCCATCAAGGTTTCACTTCTTGATTTGTCTAGATGCTCACATAATGACACCCTAAATCTCAGGCACCTACAAGTGATTAAACAAGTACCAACCTCTCTTTACACCAAAATATGAAAATATATCTGATCCACTATGTATTGCACTGTACATGCTCTCCAAATCCTATTCGAAATCAAAAAATCTGATTTTGTATGCAAAATTTATGCTCAAAACCATTAAATGGAGAATATCTAGCTTCTGTCCCCTAAAAAATAATAAAAAATTCAAATAAAGGAACTAGTCTTATACGATTGTGTAGTGCTCAAAACCACCTTTCCAATGTGTATAAGAAGTTGAAAATATGACGTCGTGGGTGAAAGTTATGCTCATTTGAAAAAAAAACTTCTCCAATCTGCCTTGTTGGTGGCTAGTGGGTGGCCTTCGAATGGAGCCATTGGCGGCCTACCAATAGCGTCTAGGTGATGTTATGGTGGAATGACTGGGGGCGAATTCCAGAAAGGAATTAAAATAGTTTTTTTCTAAATTAAAAACTTCAATGGAATTTAAATCTTTATAAAATGTAGTTTTTAAAAGTTTGGTGGTTTAAAATTTTTCTTGCCCCCTCCTGGGGGCTCAAGCTGAGGTTCTGGCCATGGATAGGGGTCAAGGATTAGGGGCCTAATGGCCCATGGACCTAGTTACCACCTACTGACATCGACTGACCAATGGTACATGCCAGTATTGGTCGGTATCGACAACAGTCAATGTTGTTGCTGCTAATAGGGTATGGGGGTCTAAAGACTGCCACCTCAAATTTATTTATTTATTTATTTTTTAATTTAAAATTTATTAATTTTTGATGAAAATTTATTTGTAGGCTTTAATAATTTTCTTTTTTTTAAGCTGTAGATTTTTATTTATATATTTTAATTTATTTCTCTAGAATTTCACAACTATACAACCAAATAGGGGTTTTTTTTGCATTTTATAATAGTGGCCAAAATAAGGAAAATTGAATATCAATTTTTGTTTCTTGGCCATCCTAGATCCAATGGTGAGGTCCATTTTGTCTCAATAGGTTATCCATGAAATTTATTTTACAAAACCCTCATATGAAATCACAATCCAGAAAACTCTTGATCCAAATTTCTCAAGCCTCAAATCTACAATAAACCCAACAAATCTTCAAACCCCCAAAGCCCAAATCTGCAAAATAACACATGCACATGTGTTCCATATCTTGTAATGCCTCAAATCTATCCTGCATAGCCATGGATTCAACTTTGCACTAAATCTACTCAAACAAGGGTTATAACAAAACTTGGGAGCTCACACCTCTCATAACCATGAATGATCTGATACCACTTATTAGGAAATAATGCCTCATACCCACATTCTTAATCCATTTCACACATAACCCTATGAGAGAAAAACATGCATGTAAGCTTACAAAATAACCATAATGCATAGATCAAAATAAATAGGCCACAAGAGAATGCAAGATATACCACTATAAAACCCTCAATAGGGAAAATCCCAACTTCCAAAAGCATCCATGCTCTATTTATTATTCAAAAAATAAACAATATATGCACTTACAGAGTTACCATGAATACTTCTAAAACATCAAGCCTCTCTAGTGCATCCTCCATGTGTCCAAACATGAATCTACACATCCCATGCCATGCTTCACATATGCACTCATCAAAAAGACTCAATAATGACAACCCACTCACCCAACCAACCTTAACCACTAAGCATATGTTTTATTTTATAGTTACAAGCACACAAGTAAAACCAAGTGGTAAGATAAAACCATGTCTTAGAGAACCATGCGAACACAAAACCATTGACCCCTCATTTAATATTCGGTACTAAGTATTCACTTTATTAAATGTTTTCCCCAATATTAAATTATTATCCTATGTCTCCCACACATTATATAATAAACTAATATTATAATACAACATAGGTCCCTATATAAGGGTGTTGGCAAGAAGTTGAGTCCACCTTTTGGCCAAAAAGTGGAAGTGTTTTCCTTGATTTTCGAAAATTTCACATTTGACCTTAAAATTTGAAGCACTTAGAGATAAAATATTTAAAAAATTTATTAATCATAAAATGTAGTACTCAGAGTCAAGTTTCTAAATATGTAATTTATTTTAATACCCAAATGATACAAATTGATTTTGAATAGGCATTTCTAAAAACCACTATTTAAAAGTCACTTTTTTTTTACTCTTACCATACACGTGTACGCCATCCATATTTTGACCTAAATAATCATATTTTTATAAATATTTTTGGGAAAAGATTTGTAACTCACTTAAGCACACTTTCCATATTTTTTTGTTAATTTTTATTGGCCATATTTGGTGTTTTGAAAAATCATTGTGTACATCATGAATAAGATGACCTAAAATTATCGTTTTTTTTTTTAAATTGAAAATAATTTTCTAAAGTACGCTTTTGTAAAAAATATTTTGATAAAAAGTTATTAGAATACTAAAAAACCCTAATAATTCATTTATAGACCTGTTTCATCAGAAATTAGTTATTTTTTTATTTTTTAAATCCAATTGGAAAAAAGTTATATATTTATAATCTACACAATCTCATCTAAAATGGGTTTTTAATTTCATAAAATAATTCAAAAAAAACCCCTGTCAACCATATTGACATTGTCAGATTTTTTTCTCCCGATATTGTCATGACCTTGTACTTATAGGTCTAAGGAAAAGGGTTGGGTTACCATTCATTTTCTATGCCTAATTCCAAATGAGAAACATGAATTGTGATTTTCAAACCTTTTGGAATGAGTACCCACTTTAAAATGGGTACCTATTCTAAAAAGTGAATGACTACCTATTTTAAAGATAAAAAATGACACTTCCACTAGAAGTGGACTCAATAATTATATCAGATATGCAATGGTGTACAACACCATATCTGATGAGGACACAGCCCGAGACTTAGAAAATAACCCACAAACAAGAGAATAATTTTATTATTCAAAAAATGGAGCTTCTTATATGCAGAGGATCTCAAATCCCCAAGTTCTACAACACATGCAAGTTACAGAAAGCTACAAAATAACCCTTTCGCAATATGCAAGTTCTGTCCCCAAAAAGTTACCCAAAAATTAGAAACCCGCCCATAAATAGAGCTCCTTATTAGTTTGGAGCCAAAAAAATATTCAAATTTGAGTTTAAGCAGGTTTGGTGCCAAAAATTTACAACATGAAGTTCAAATTTCAAAAGAGCATTTGCAATTGTATCCTCTAGAAAGTGCGCCAACTTCCCGGGGCTATAACTTTTGATTCAGGACTCCAATTCGCGAACCATTTGAACCGTTGGAAAGGTCTCAAAGTCAATAACACGCTCAAAATCCACTACGCCAATTTTGGAAAGTTTCGGGGCCATTCCAGGAATTCTAAGTGCCTCAAATCTCATTCAAAAGATTTTCAGGTGCAAATATGAGAAACTAAAACTAGAATATCTTTCAACCCAGGAACAAAAAATAAAAACTGTAAATTGTGAATTTCATTATGATGAAAAGGGTATCCAAAAATGTAGAAACATCTAAAAATTGAGAAACTTGAAATTTAACTATTTTTGGGTGATGCAAGATTGCCCTTACACCACTGGATGCTCCTGCATCAGACATCCAGGGTAATTTGAGAAGTGACCCCATCATGTCTCAAATGGTTGAGGAAAACCCAACCAGTCAACCTCTACCTTAGATAGTCAGGATGAATCTTCCACATGCCTTCCTCTCCATTTCACTAGATATTCTTCATACTGCCTGTTTCTGGTACTCTTTCCCACACGACTATCCAAGATTGCTTCAATCTCCTCCCTTTCTAACGTAGGTGCTGGAAAGCCATACTACCCTATTGCTAGTGCTTCCTCCATTCCACCTTCATGATACTCTGTCAAATCTAAAATGTTGAATATTAGGGGAAATGTTGAATCCATCTGGCAACTCTACCTCATTTGCATTCCCTGAATCATGCCTCTTCAAAATTTTATAAGGACCGAATTTCTTCATTTTTAATTTGTTATATGTTCCCACTGGAAACCTTTCTTTCCTCAAATGGACCATCACTTCATCACCAATCTGAAACTCCTTATACCTCCTCTTCTGATCTGCCTTAGCTTTATACTACATATTCATCTTGTTAATATGTTCTTTTACCTTCTCATGTATATCCTTGATGTGTTCTGCAAAATTTTCAGCTTCAACACTTATTTTCTTCTCTTGGTCCATCTTCCTCAATTCTGGAGCTGTTCTGGGGCTACCTCCATACACAATCTAGAATGGTGATCTACCAGTGCTTCTGTTGATAGAATTGTTGTAAGAAAATTATGCCAGGGGTAAGATCAAGTCCCATCACTTGTGTTTATCTCCTACCAAACATCTCAGTAGGTTACCCAGACTCCTATTAACAACCTTTGTTTTCCCATCTATTTGTGGATGGTGTGCAGAATTGAACTTCAATTCTGTCTTCAGCTTCTTCCACAAGGTCCTCCAAAAGTACCCCACAAATTTGGTGTCACGATCTGAAACAATACTCTTTGGTAGACCATGTAGCCTCACCACCTCTTTGAAGAACAAGTTAGC
>VDFB02105785.1:173905848-174037521 GCA_007258455.2 Sequoia sempervirens
GAGTGCATCACTGGATTCTTTGAAATTTTTATGGTGTTGGTGTTATAAAAAAATAGTGATAGGTTCATCAAACTCAATCTTCATTTCCTTCAAATTTTGCTTCATTTGAAGCACACGAGTGTAACATGATACCACAACAATGCATTATGCTTCTGCTATAGATAGAGAGATTGATTCCTAGTTCTTGCTCAATCAAGACACCAAACTATCACCAAGAAGGGATGCACCAACACTTGTGCTCTTCTGATTATCAACACATCCTTCCCAATCTTCATTGGTGTACACAGTTACAGTGAAATTTTCACTCTTTGGATACCATAGTACAAAATCTTTAGTAGCCTTCAAATACCTAAATATTCTCTTTACTCCTTTAACATGAGTCTCTTTAGGTGTTGTATGAAATTTGGAAATCGTTCCAACTGCGTGCATAATATCTGATTTGGATGTTGTCACATACAACAAACTGCCAATCATGGATATATACTTGAAGTTTGATCTATTAGAGTAGATTCACCATCTTTACTTAATTTTCATCCTATAACCATAGATGTTAGAGCCACTTTGTAGTATTTCATCTGATGTAGGAGCATCCCTGGTTGTGAATCAATCTTGTATCAACCAAAAAAATTCTTTTCTTACATTGCATTCAACAGTAGTAAATTAGTATTTCATTCCATATTTTGCTGCATTATCATTTCTCAACTTGCAAAGTAGGATATAGCATCTACACATTGACATCCATCACATATCCAGATTTCACATCATTTTCATTTTTCTACCAAAATTTATTGCTCTCAAAATTTCATTGTATTTTCCAATCAGAGCATTGGGGCCGACTTGGTCCATATTTCTTAGTGCAAACCTATTCCAGATCATGCAGAGCCTAATGGGACACCTTACAAGCATCTTGGGTTCATTGGGACCTATCTTGGAGATTCACAAGTTAGTTCTTTTTCGTGTGGAGTTATATTTCCATATCTTGGGGTTGACATTCATATGTGATCATTCATTGGGTTTAAGAACCCTTATGGCCAACGCAAACCTTTGTTGGAGCTTGAGAAGCATATTTAAGATCATTATAGTTTTTTGTAGATCATCAATTAGTAGTTCATGATTAGTTAGAATTCCTATTTTTGTATCAACCCTTTAGGGGAATGTAATAAGGCCTTTGGCCAATTTTATTGTTGAAAGCCCTTGTGGTAGGCCTGTGAGCCCTAGATATTCACCCATGAGGCTTACAGGACATAATAGCCTTGCCAAAATAACCCTGGACAGAATAAACTAGTCACAATATCCCAAAGACAAAATAACCTAGGGTCATAATAACCCAAGCCAAAATAACTTGTGGTCAAAATAACCCATGGATAAAATATCCCCATAAGAATATAGAGAAAGGAAAACAAAATTTACAAGTTATTCTATCCATGGGTTATTTTGATCACAAATTATTTTTTCCATGGGTTATTATGACCATGGGTTATTATGATGGTGTTATTGTGTCCAGGGTTATTTTGGTCAGGTTATTATGTCCTAATACCACCCACGAGTCATGTATCACATGTAAATTTTTCAATTCAATAAAGTTTCATGTTAGCATATCAATTTCTTATGTTATTTCTGCTATGTTGCTCTATGCTGCACGGTTTGGACTATTCTTTCTAAACCCTCCTACTACGACTACACCAAGTGATATCGGAGTGAGTTTGTGAGTCTTGAAGGAATTCCTTGAGGTGAACAAATCGCCTACCTAGGAAAACTACATGTGTTTTTAATCGATCACCGATTGTGAGGTAGTTGAAACCCTTGTAGCCAAATCACTCAACTGAGGTAGTTGCATTGAATTCGAGGGAGATATGCCACTAAGGAGAGTGCCTGCTATGATGAATATTGTTGGAAGAATGGATGATATGTTGGGAATGATGTGCAAGATATGAGTTTGATTAGATGTAGTAGAAGAGGACCGAAGGCAAGGCATAAACCCTAAGCATGAGGATGAAAGTGATGATGAAGTAGATCATGTTGCAAATTAAATTGTAGAATTCCTAGGTGAAGAAGAAGAATAATCAAATTGGATGAAGGTGTTGAAAGTGATTTTGAAGATTGGAAAAAGACCTAGAGTTGAAATTCAAAATTATGTGGGAAATTTGAATCTTGAAGATTTGATTGATTGGATCAATAAAATAGAAGAATATTTTGAATATGAAGAAATTGAAGATCCAAAGAGTCAGATTTTTTTTTTAAAAAGTTGAAAGGTCATGCTGATTTATGGTGGAAAGAAGTTCTATTGGATAGAAATAGAAGAGGGAAGAATAAAATCATAAAATGGGATAGGATGGTGACAAAATTAAAGAATCAATTCATACCAGCAGATTATGAACTTGATATGTTGAAAAGATTGCAAAACTCGAGACAAAAGGAGAGATCTGTGGAGTATATTGAAGAATTTTACAAAATGATAATCAAAACTAGTCATAATGATGTGAGCAAAGAAAAGGTTGCAATATATATCAATGGAATGATAACAAACATTCAAGAAGAACTAAGCTTGATGAAGATGACATCAGTTGAAGAAGCATATCAATTTGCATTGAAGGTAGAAGAGAATTTGAACAAAGATAGAGAAGTGCAAGAGGAATATTCCAAAGTGGACCCAAATATGGAGAAAGAAGACCCCATGCAGAGCAATAAAAAGATGCAAAACATTATTAGAGTGAAGAAAAGGATGCTAACTCATATTGCAAGGGAAGAGAAGATACACATTTCTACTAGAGTCACAGAGGGGGTCATAATTATTGCCACAATGATGGATTATAGAGAGATAAAGGAATATTTAATAGAATACCATTCAAAGGAACCCGTTTCAAGTGTGGAGGTGAAGGAAACAAAGAATTTGAGTTTCATCAAGGAAGTACTAAAAAGAAACCTAAGCATACCGAAATAGTAGCCTATGTGGATGAAGAACTTATTGGATCCCCTAATTTAGTTGGGAAAGCAGTGAAAGGTGAATAATTGGTGATGAGAAGATCTTTGATCATGAAGAAGTAATTGAGGAATCACCACAAATAAATAGTTTGTTCAAAACTAAATGTAAGTTCAGAGGAAAGGTATGTAAAGTTATCATTGATAGTGGTAGTACTGATAATTTAGTTTCATAGGAAATGGTAACCAAGTTGAAATTGGAGAGATTGAAACATATGAACCCTTATAGGATAGCATGGATTCAAGATGAGCATAAGATATTGGTGAATGAGCAATGTTGGGTGAAATTTCATATTGGGTCATATAGAGATGAAGTATTGTGTGATATTATGCCTATGGATTATTGTCATTTACTACTAGGAAGACCATAGAAATATGATAAGAAGGCAATTCATGATGGAATAAGGAATAATTATACTATGAATTCAAATGGAAAGGGAATTAAGTTGATACCTTTAGAGGAAGAGGAGAAGATTGAAGTTTGTGGCACTACTAGACTATATTTGGTAGATGGAAGAAAATTTCTTGATGGATTGAGGCATGCAAACATGTGTTTTGCATTGATTCCAAAGAAAAGCAATGGTCTAGAGATTGAGAATCCTACCACAAAGAATGATGAGGTAGAATATTTTTTTGCAAAGTGTGAATAAATCATGTGAGAGAATGTACTAGAGGGATTTTTCCAATCTAGAGTATCAACCATTATATAGACCTAATATTAGGAGCAAGTTTTCCAAACAAGGAAACACATAGAATGGAAAGTTCAACCCATAGATTCAAGAGTTATTGAAGAAAGGATTGATCAGTGAGATTTTGAGCCCATGTGTGGTACCCACTATACTTGCACCAAAGAAATATAGAGATTAGAGAATGTGTACAAATTCTAGAGCAATCAATAGGATCACTGCCAAATATAGATTCCCATTTCCAAGGATGGATGACATTATGGATTGTTTGAATGGAGCAAAGTATTTTATAAAGATTGACCTAAAGAGTGGATATCATTAGATCATAATGAGAGAAGGGGATGAGTGGAAGATTGCATTTAAGATTAATGAAGGATTATATGAGTGGTTAATAATACCTTTTGGATTGACCAATGCACTGAGCACTTTCACGAGATTGATGAATGAGGTACTAAAGAAATTCTTGGGTAAGTTTGTTATTATTTACTTGGGTGATATTCTGATTTTCAGTAAGACTAGATAAGAACATTTGTGGCACATTTGAAAAGTATTGTAGAGTTTAGGGAAGACAAGTTTCTGATTAATGTCAAGAAGTGTAGTTTCATGAAGAAAGAGTTGGTATATTTGGGATTTGTTATTTTTGTTGAAGGATTGAAGATGAACCCTAAGAAGGTTAATGCAATTGTTGATTGGTCTACATCAGTGAACATTGGAGAGGTGAGATCATTCCATGGATTAGCTTGTTTTTACCAAAAGTTTATCAGAACTTTCAGTAGAATTTGTAACCTCATGATTGAGATAATGAGAGGAGACAAGGACTTTAAGTGGACATCCAAAGCACATAGAAGGTTTTAATTATTGAAGAAAAAGGTTATAGAAAAACCAATGTTGACATTACCAGATTTTGACAAAGTATTCCAAGTTGATTGTGATGTAAGTGGAAATGCAATTGGAGCAGTGTTGAGTCAAGAAGGAAGACCTATATCTTATTTTAGTGAGAAGTTGAATGATGTAAAAAGAAGATATCCAATTTATGATCAAGAATTTTATGCCATAATTCAAGCCTTGAACAAGTGGAGACATTACTTGTTGCCTAAGGAGTTTGTGTTGTATATAGATAATCAAGCTCTGTAGTATTTGAACAGTTAAAGAAATTTGAATCAAAGACATATGAGGTGGGTTGAGTTCTTACAAAGTTATAAATTTGTGTTGAAGCATAAGAGTGGCAGTTCAAACAAAGTTGTTGATGCATTAAGTAGGAGAAGGAATTTGCTGACAAAAATAAGAGTGGGAGTATTGGGATTTCAGGAATTGAAACATATGTATAAGGATGATGAAAAATTTGGTGAAGCTTGGAAAGCATGTAAAGAACCTATAGTGACAGATCAGAGCTAGTGGTTGGACTATTTCATTCAAGAATGTATTCTATTCAAAGGAAATCAGTTGTGTATCTTGAGGATTTCAATGAGGGAGAATCTAATTAAGGAGAAACATAGTGGAGGCTTTGTTGAATAGTCCAATTAACTGAGAGGGGCAAGGGTGAATCCGTTATCATAAAACCATTTTCTTTTCTTTAATAATCCCTAGCAGGCTTTAATCAATCACAAAATAGTTAAAAAAATTTATGAACATGAAAGCACACAACAACACCATGCACAATGAACACCATATTTTATGTGGAAAACCAAGAAGGGAAAAACCATGGAGAATGATAATTATCAATTATAAAACATTGGTTAAGGTGACATTGGTTAAGGTGATACTGGTTAAGCTTATTTTTACAAGGGCTCATTGCTAAATTTCTTAGTGTAGGCAAGACTCACTACCGGTGGGCTCACTACTCAGCTATTATAGCTAGAGATAAAAAGGATCACCGCCAAAATAGAAAGGCTCACTGCCAACTAAAAAAGGCTCACTGCCAGAAGAATGATGAAAGGAAATCCACCATTGATATAATAGTCACCAACAATGACACCGATTAGAATCTTATTTTCTATTGCCTCCAGTCATATACTTTTGCTTACTTCACAATTCCTGGATCTTTAGATTCACATTCATCATGCTTGCTTTCATCGAATAGAATCAACTTTTACTTATATCATTCCATGCTTCCAAAAAATTCTAATTTAGCCACACATTTCCATTCCATGCTTCTAAGTCGACCAAACAAAATTTGAATTAGGTCACAACAAAAAAATTCTGACAAAGGAAAGGAATGAAACATGGACCAAACATAATCTCCTCGCTCAAATCAACACACTACATTTACCATGATATCCAAAACTAGAGAATAAGATATACACGTTACAATTTTTTGGAGCATGTTAACCAACTTCTAGATTGATTTGGATCCATAAGAGTGTATCTTATTATTTTGCAAAAGGAATAGGAACAAGACAAATACAATCAAAGATAGATCTTTACAACACAACATCCAGAACCATGCCAATCTAGAACACCAAAGCTTTACAACTAAACCTCAACCACTTAACCAAGATATGTTGACATCAATGACAACCATTAATGACCAAAAAACATCACATCTCAACACATTCCAACAATCTGCCCCTTTGTCATTAATGGAAACATTCATCCACAAAAAACCAAACAACATAACTTATTGTCTTCTTTTCTTCTCCTTTGAAATGAAAGACAAAGGGAAAAACTCCCCTAGAAGAACTTACTTCGCTCCCTCTAAGAGGAAGCCTCTAAACATTGATCTAGATAAGAGTGAATATATAATACCCTGGACCAATGCACACCCTGGTACAAATTATTAAAAACTAGGAGGGGGAAAAACCCCTTACTTCTATCAGAGATACTCAAAAGTTTATTTGCTCAATGGTTTTGTGAAAATATTTGCAATTTTCTCTTTTGTAGGTACATATTCAAGTCTTACTTCATTGTCCAAAACCTTCTCTCTCAAGAAATGATATCTAATGGATATATGTTTCATTCAGGAGTGTTGTAATGGATTCTTGGAATTTTTTATTGCATTGGTATTATCACACATAATTGAGGTAGGTTCATCCAATGATATTCCTATGTCCTTCAATGTTTGTTTCATCCACAGTATCTGAGTGCAACATGAGGATGTTGCAATGTATTCAACTTCAACAGTAGATAAAGATATAGAATCTTATTTTTTACTTGACCAAGCAACTAAATAGGGGTGAAGGAAATAAGCTGCCAAAGTGAAATCTATGTCCTTTGGATACCATAACCCATATCTTTTGTACCCTTCAAGAATCTAAAGATCCTTTTTATTGCAACATGTGATTCCTTTGGTTCTTTCTAAAATCTGGCTGCTAAACAAACAACATACATTATGTCTACTCTGGTAGCAGTCAAATATAACAAACCTCTAATCATTAACCTATACATACTTGCATCAACTTTAGGTGAATCATCTTCTTTTGTCAACTTGCATTCAGTAACAATAGGTGTACAAATCAGTTTGGAATTCTCCAATCCAAAATTCTTTAGTAATTATTTGGTATACTTGGACTAAGAAATGAATATTCCTTTGTTGTTTTGATTTACTTATTGTCCAAGGAAGAAATTTAACTCACCTATCATAGACATTTCAAATTCCTTCTGCATTTCATCTACAAATTTTTTGCACATATCATCATTTCCTCCAAATATTATGTCATCAACATAAACCACAACAATCAACATTTGATCTACATGAATTTTGTAGTATAAATTACTGTCAGCTGATCCCTTTTGATATCCTTATCCAATCAAGTACTTGTCTAATCTACCATACTAGGCTCTAGGTGCCTGCTTCAAACTGTATAAAGCTTTCTTCAACCCACAAACAACATTTGGGTTACTTTTGAACTTAAATACCTCCAATTTCTCAATGTAAAATTCTTCCTTCAATTCTCCATTCAAGAATCCAAATTTTACATCAATTTGATAGAATTTGAAATCCTTAAAAGCTGTAAAGGCCAGGAACATCTCGATTGCTTCTATCTAGGCAACAAGGGCATACGTCTCTTTAAAATCAATACCTTCGATCTGAGTGTAGCCTTTGCAAACCAATCTTGCCTTGTTTCTTATTACCTTTCCATTTTTGTCCAACTTGTTTTAGAATAACCACTTTGTTCCAATTACATTTTTGTTTTCCGGTTTGGGCACAATTTACCAAGTCTAATTTTCTCTATCTGATCAAGCTCTTCTTTCATTTCCTTAACCCAATTTTGATCATTGCATGCTTCTTCCACAATTTTTGGACTAGTTTCCATGAGTAGACACAATAATACTTGCTCTTGAGCTACTTTTCTTCTTGTAGAGTAACCCACAAATATACTTTTATTAGCTCTATTGTTGAACTTTCCAAGATCATCCTCATCTCTTTGGATGTAGCATTTGCTTCCAAATTTTTTGAAGTGATTTACTATGAGAGCTCTTCCATGCCATAACTCATATGATGTGTTTCCATATTTTCTTTAGAATAATACTCTATTAAGAGTGAATACTACTATATGTATTGCCTCTCTCTAGTAGATCTATGGTAAACCTGCTTCCACGATCATTTTTCTAGGTGCTTCTTGAACTATCCGGTTCATTAACTTATCGAATTCATCAGAAGTAAACTATCCTCCTCTGTCAGATCTTAAAAACTTGAGTCTCTTGTCAACTTCATTCTCAACTCTTGCCTTGAAGATCTTGAATTTTTCTAAAGCTTCTAATTTTTCTCTTAAAAATGCAACCCAGGTTATTTTGGAATAATCATCTATTAAAAGCATAAAATACTTCTCACCTTATAAGCTTCTTGTTTTGGTTGGACCACATAGGTCAGTGTGTATAAGGTCCAAAAAATGAGTAGATGATTCTTCTTTTCCTTGGAATGTTTCTCTAGTCTGCTTTCCTTCTTAACATCCTTTGTAGATAGTGTTGTTTGGTTTGGTCAGTCTTGTAAATTTTCTAACTGCTCTTGTTGAACTTATCCTTATCAAGTTGTCGAAGTTGATGTGACACATCCTCCGATGCTAGAGTCAACTGTCATTGGACTGAGAGAATAAGGATCTTTTTATGGCTCCTTCCAGTTGATACATATTTCCACTTTTTCTTTTTCCAAAAGCAATAAAAGTTCCAAATTTCTTTTTGATCTCACAACCATCATCTTGAAATACCACATTATAACCATTTTCACACATCTGTCCAACACTCAGAAGATTATGATATAAAACCTTCACATAGTAGACATTGTTAATGTTATGTTTTCCATCAAAGGTAATAGAACCAATTCCAACAATCTATGTTGTTTTATCATCTCCAAATCTAACAGAACCTCCATCATATTTCTAAATATTTACATACTTTTATCACCGGTCAAATGATTCGAACATCCACTATCAATCATCCATTCATCTCTATTTCTTTTAAAAAATAATGTAGATTCAGTGTTATCATTATATTTTAGACAAATATTAGAGATATCAAATCTAGGTTCATCCTTTTCCACAAAAAAAAAACAATCCTCATGATCTGATTCATCATCTAAAATTTTGGAATTCTCATTGACATAATAGGCCTTCTTATTGATCTTTTTAAAAAAATTCCTTGTTCCTTTTTTGGACATTTAGTTTCTAAATGACCAATCTTTCTACATCAGAAACATTTAAGAGGTAACATACCTTTGTACTTTCCAGTACCTTTCTTCAACTTCCTTGTGAAGTTTGCTTCTAACTCTTCTAAATTTTCACTATCTGGATCTTCTTCTATCTTTGAGGCTTTGAAGGAAGTTTCTAATTTCTCCTTTTCTTTTCCAAGTTTCCTTGTCTCAAATGCAGTCATGATGCCAAATAGTTGCTCTCTAGTAAATTTCTTTGGATCATATGCTTCCTCAATAGCTGAGATCCTATCACTGTAACTCTCCGGTAGGGTCATCAAAATCTTCTCCATTACATCTTCATCTGTTAGAGTGCCTCCTTGATTTTTGACTTCATTTACCGCACTATCAACTCTTTGAAAGTAGCTTGCTATATCCTCACCATCTTCCATCCTTAAGTTTTCATATCTGCGTGTAACTATCAACTTTGATAATTTGACTCTATCATTTCCTTCATAGATTTCTTTCAAATTTTCCCAAACTTCATAAGTGGATCCCAATGAAATAACTTTTGTTAACTCATTCTTAGAAAAACCACTAAATATTGCATACCTTTCCTTTTCCTTTTCTTCATAGGCTAAAATCTCATCCGCAATAGAAACACCTTTTTTTGATTCAACATATTTTGTCTCAACAACTTTCCAAGTCTTGTAGCCTAGAGAGATCAGGTAACCTCTCATTTGTACTTTCTAGAAACTATAGTCAGATCCATCAAATATAGGAATTATCAGTTTGTGCACCATCAGATCTACCCCATGCAGTCAAGCTCTTCTTTGAGGAACCGAAGCTCTGATACCAATTGTGGAACAACCTAAATAACTGAGATGGGGGTGAATCAATTATAATAAAACAATTCTCTTTTCTTTAATTAATCCAAAGTAGGCTTATATCAATCAGAAAATAATTAAATAGATATGGACATGAAATCACACAACAACAGCATGCACAATGAACACCAGAATTTATGTGGAAACCTCAAAAGGGAAAAACCATAGATAATGTTAATTCTCAATTATAAAACACTGGTTAAGGTGATTTTTACAAGGGATCATTGCCAAATTTCTCACTGCAAGTAAGGCTCACTATTGGTGGGTTCACTTCCTAGATATTACAGCCAAAGATAAAATAGACTCACTGCCAAAAGAGAAAGGCAAACTGCCAACATAAAAAAGGCTCACTGCTAGAAGAATGATGAAAGGGAATCCACCGTTGAAATAATAGTCACCAATAATGACACTAGTTAGAATCTCACTATTTTCTATCTCCAATCATATAATTTTACTTACTTTGCAATATCTAGATCTTCAGATTCACATTCATCACACTTTCTTTCATTTAACATAATCAACTTTTACTTATACCGTTCCATGCTTCCAAAAACTTTTAAGATGACCAAACACATTTCCATTCCATGCTTCTAAGTTAGTTGAACACACTTTGAATTAGGTCATCACAAAAAAGTTCCCATGGCAGAAAGGAGTGAAATGTGGACCAAACAAAACATCCTCACTCAAATCAACATACTACATTTACCATGATATCCGAAACTAAAGAATATGATATACACGTTACAATTTTCTTGAGCATGTTAACCAACTTACAGATTGGAACCACAAGAGTGTATCTTATTATGTTGCAAAAGGAATAGGACCATGAATGACATGATCAAAGATGGATCATTACAACACAACATTCAAAACCATGCCAATCTAGATCACCAAAAATTTACAACTAAACCTTAGCCACTTAACCAAGATATGTTGACATCAATGACAACCATTAATGACAACAAATAGCATCACATATCAGAAAATTCCAACAGGATTAGCAAGACATTTTAGAGTGGGAAAGATAGTAGGTTTGGTGATTGAGCATTATTTTTGGCTGCAAATATATAAGGATGTAAGGAAGTATGTCCAAAGTTACAAAATTTATCAAGTTGCAAAAGGGCGTAGTCAGAATACTAGATTGTATAAACCTTTGATAATACCAAAGAGATCTTGGGAAGATATACACATGAATTTGATATTAGGATTACCAAGGACACATAGAGGACATGATTCAGTTATGGCAGTAGTCAAAATTTTTTCTAAAATGACACATTTCATTCCTTGTAAGAAGACTAATGATGTGCATATTGCTAACTTATTTTTCAAGGAGATTGTGAGATTGCATGGATTACCTAAGAGTATTGTTTCAGATAGAGACAATGAATTCATTAGATACTTTTGGAGGACATTATGGAAGAACATGAAGATAGATTTGAAGTTTAGTTCAACATATCACCCACAAAAAGATGGAAAGATTGAAGTGGTAAACAAAATTTTAGGTAATTTGTTAAGATGTTTGGTTGGAGATAAGGTAGGAAGCTAGGATATAGTTCCACCACAAGCAGAGTTTGCATACAATAATTTAGTGAACCAAAGTATAGGGAAAAAACCCTTTCATATTCTTACTAGAGTACATCCAAGAGGATTTAAAAAATTAAGAGACATCAGTATGGAGGATAAAATGAGTGTAGAGGTAGAAGAGTTTGCAAATTTCATGGAGACATTGCATAATCAAGTCCATAAGAATTTGGAATACATGAACAATAAGGATAAAGAGAATGTCGATGAGCACTAGAGACATAAGGAATTTGTTGTTGGAGATGAAGTGATCGTATATTTTAGGAAGGAGATATTTCTAGTGGAGACATACAATAAGTTGAAGATGATGAAGTTTGGACCATGTAAGATTCTAAGGAAGTTTGATTCTAGAAATGCATATGAACAACAGTTACCAAAAACATTGGATCAATCACCTATTTTCAATATTGTAGACATATATGAGTTTCATGAAGGACAGTCAAGTGGCAGTAGTAGTGAAGTAGATTTGAAGGAACAATTACCACATCAAGAATTGAAGGAGATTGAGTAGATTTTGGACACTACAATCAAAATGAGCACTAGGAACAAGTAGTATAAAGAATATCTCATGAAGTGGAAAGGTAGACTAGTGGAGGATTCATCTTGGATATCTTAGATTGGGGTGGACCATCTTGGTTTTCCTCTTATCCTTGAAAAGTGAGGGACTCATTTTTTTCCCAACCCCGAGTGTTTGATGCAAGAGCATCCCTGGTTGTGAAGCAATTCTGTATCAACCAAAATAAATTCTTTTCTTGCATTGCATTTAGTAGCAATATTAGTATTTCATTTTGAATTTTAATACAATATTGTTTCTTAAATCACGAAGCAGGATATAGCATCTACAAATTGACATCCATCACATATCTATATTTCACATCATTTGATTTCATCTACCGAAAGTTATCGCTCTTAGAATTTCACTATATTTTCTAATTAGAGCATTGGGGGCGACCTGGTCTAGATTTCTTAGTGTGGACCTATTCTAGATCATGCAGAGCCTAATGAGACACCTTACAAGAATCTTAGGTTCTTTGGGACCTATCTTGGAGATTACACAAATTATTTCTTTTTGCGTGGAGTTATCTTTCCATATCTTGGAGCCGACATTCATATGTGATCATTCATTAGGATTATGAAACCTTGTGGTCAACATAGACCTTTGTTGGAGCTTGAGAAGCATATTCAAGATCATTATAATTCATTGTAGATCATCAGTTAGTAGTTTATGATTAGTTAGACTTCCTATTTTCTGTTAGAGTTATCATACATTAACTAATAATTAATTAATCTTTAATTGATTATTAGTCTAATTTATTCTCACACACTTAAGCTAAACTTAGGAATGCTTGATAAGTTGAGTTAATATTAGATCATTATGTCACATCTCATTTGATGTTGACACTTGTCATGATTTGATCTCTTTCTCATTTAGGGATTTCCTCTTATAAGAATTCAACCCTCATTGTAATTATTCACGGGAGAATATCTATAGCTTTCATATCTTCTTGAAAGTTTTCTCTCTTCTATAGCTTTTTCTTGTTGAAGAATATTTTGCATATTGTTTTCTCTTGCATGGAAGGTGTATTAGGTTGTTGTTTGATCATGTGGCTCATGGTTTTGTGCTTGTTTCACAATTCTAACATGGTATCAGAGTGAGGATTCAACAAACCCCTTGTCAGTTTATGAGGTTTTCTTCTTCAACAAGGGTTGTAGGATTCAGATCTGAATCTCCTTTTCTCATTTTTCTAATTTTGGAGGTGTGAATTTTTTAGTGCATCCAAGGTCAAATCAGACCTCTCCATTGAATCCAGAGCTGCCAGAATAGTCAATATTGGCCTTTGTTTTGTCAATATTGGCTTCCATTTGTCAGATTTGTGAGGGTTTCAAGAAATGGCTTTTTGGCTTGATCTAGGTGATACCTAATATTTTGGAGCATTTTGAGCCTAAATGGACCTCACCATGGCACTTACAAAGCCCAAAAACCCCTATTTCCATATATAATTTGTCAATTTTGGAGTAGTTGACCTCTGAGGCAATTTTTTTTGCTTGTATAGCCTTGTACAACCATTTGCACGTGGATTGAGAAAAATTCTACAGGCTTGGTAAAAAAAAAAAAATTTAGGTTTATTTTTTTATTAGAAAATTAAAAATTTTGTAAAAGGTTTTTTTTTATTCAAAAAATTATTAAAAAGCTTTTTAAAAAAAGTTGAGCAAAGTTTTTTGGGGGGCAGATTTTTGTACTCAGGGCACATTTATTAGTAGGTTACTGCAGGTACTTGTGTGAGCAGAACTTGTGGGTCCCACTGTCTATAGGCGATGCTCTTCCCATTGACCGGTGACCTTTCCCAACTGGTCGGTGGCATTACCTTCTGGTCTAGGCGGTGAGTCTAGTTTTTTTTTGGGTAGTTTTTGCATGCACCTGACAGGGTCTTTTTTTTTCTGGCAACCACAAACAGCTCGACAACATCTCCACAAAAACTTTAGTGCCTTCTGTAGTCTCATGGTGGTGCGTTAGTTTTTTACATCCAAGTAGCAACAAATTTTTCCTTCAAGCATTTCCACAATTTTCGGTAATGGGTTTTCCAGTCAACGGAGTCGCAGGAATATTCCATCCCCACAATGAATATTCTAGGATTATTTTTTTCACAGGGAGGCTGAATTTTTTTCTTCTAGAAAACGTGGAATATTCATAGAATATTCTACTGACATCAGTGGTATGGTCTCTTGCATGGCCCCCTTTGACCCCTTTTGTGCCCTAAAAGGGGTTTTTTTTCTCTTTTGGCCATATCTGGGGCATACAATATCATTTTTCAGCAAACGAGATATTGTCAGAAAGTTGGTTTTGTTAAATTTCCAATGGTGTGGGTCTCATCACTTTATTTTTTTGCTGGTGCATTCTAAAACATGTTGAAGTCAAAGGAGCTGTTTTCAGTCTTGAGCTCATAACTTTTGATCAGTTTCTCCATTTTTCGTGATCTCAGTGACATTGGAACTATCTTTCAAAGCTCTTTAGTTCCATCCATGTAATTTTTCCAGATTGTTCTCCAGGTACATTTTATTCATTTTTTTTTGTTTTTGCACTCTGATGAATTACTTGGACATTTTAGCTCCTAGAAACTTTTCATTTGCATGGGATGAATCATTTTTGGCTGTTCTATACATATTTCCATTTTTCTGTCTTATTTGAGCATTGTAGACTTTTTTTTAGACATGTTCTCTTTTGTAAATGCATTGAGATAAAATGTTTCAAGTTTGTATGTGTAGTATTGGGATTCTTGCATATCACTTTGTGCCTTGTTGTACTCACACTATTATATAAAGTGCCATGGGGGTTGATGTTTTCCTTTGTTTTTCTTTCATACCTTTCTCATGTGCATGTGACTTTTGTTTTCACATCCTTTATATCTATTTGTACTTTCATGTCTGCACATTCAAATGTTCTTGGATCTTTCTTTTTTTTATTCAAGGGGTAAATGCTTTTGACCGGAGCTATGAATCAGAATACAATCATTCAACAATACCACCCCAATGGGGTTTGAACCTTGGTGGCAAGAACAACAGTGCCACCTATAAACCATCACACCATGCCAATATTGGTAAATGTTCTTGGATCTTATCATGCACTACATTCAAGCATTCATTTTCAGTGTACCTGTCATGCCTCTCCCTTGTTTGCATTATGGGGGGGTTTCTACTATTGGTGCTAATGCTTCCTTGGTTTCACATTGGAGTGAGCTATGTATACAATATTTGTTCCTATGTACTAGGTAGATGCAATAGCTAGTTACCCATGCATTTTGATGAGATGGAGCACTTACCATATGGACACTCTTGCATTCCTATTTCTGGAGGTGACCTTCCATTTTCTCATGATCAGTTCTTCAGACTTTTGGTAACTTTTCCATCCATATCTTTGAGTTCCAGGTGTTTTCCTTTGTTTACAATCTAATTCGAGCAGTGTCATTGAGGGCACTCATGCAGATTCTTGTCTTCTTGATCCTAATCATTATATGTTTCAGCAGAGGTTCTTCTTATAGCATTTCAGTAGTCATTCTTTGAAAATGTTTGCAGCTTCTTCATGCTTCAGTGGTGTTCTACATGTTCTTTTTTAGGACTTTGTTTGGTTGGAGGCTTCTCAATCCTTCACGCCTTGATTTGGATGCTTTTCAGTCCTTCAATCACCTTTGATCTCTTCTTGGAGTGGAGTTTTTCCCACAAGGTTTTCTCTATTTCTCTGCATTATAGAGATCTTCTATTTGTACATGGGTATCTCATCTAGCCTTGTTTGTTGGGATCCATCATGCATTCTTTTTAGGTTTTTTAGCTACTCCCTAAGTTCATCTTAAGGGGGGGTGTTAGAGTTATCATATATTAGCTAATAATTATTTAATCTTTAATTGATTATTAGTCTAATTTATTCACACATTTAAGCTAAACTTAGGAATGCTTTATTAGTTGAGTTAATATTAGATCATTATGTCACATCTCATGTGATGTTGACACTTGTCATGATCTGATCTTTTTCTCATTTAGGGATTCTCTCTTATAAGCATTCAACCCTCATTGTATTTATTCATGGGAGAATATTTGTAGCTTTCATATCTTCTTGAAAGTTTTCTCTCTTCTATAGCTTTTTTTTGTTGAAGAATATTGCACATATTGTTTTGTAGATCTCTTGTGTGGAAGGTATATTTGTTTGTTGTTTGTTCATGTGGCTCGTGGTTTTTTGCTTGTTTCACAATTCTAACATTCTCATATCAACCCTTCGAGGGAATGTAATATAAGGCCTCTGGACAGTTGTATTGTTGAAATCCCTTGTGGCAATCCTGTGAGACCTAGATATTCACCCATGAGGCATGTATTGTATGCAATATTTTTAATTCAATAAAGTATCATGTTCACATATTAGTTTCTTGTGTTACTTTGACTGTGTTGACTCTAAGCTACATGATTTGGACTATTCTTTCTGAACCCTCCTACCATGATTGCACTACCATCTTGAAATTACTCAGCATCTCCTTTATGTACTTGTGTTGTGAAATGAAAATTCCTTTTCCTAATTGTATAAGTTGTAACCCAAGAGAGAGAGATAACTCTCCTAACATAGACATCTCAAATTCATTTTGCATTGCCTTATGAAATTACTTGCACATATCTTCACTACTACCTCCAAAAATGATTTCATCTACATAGACCACAACTATTAGAAAAATTTCTCCTAGTTTTAGGTACAAATTACTATTTTCACTTCCTCTTTGAAATCCTTACTGCTTCAAGTATCCATCCAACCTTGAATACCAAGCTCTGGAAGCTTTCTTAAGTCCATACAAGGCTTTCTTTAATCTTAAAAAAAATTAGGATTGTTAGAGCATTGAAACCCTTCTAGGTGTTCAATATACAACCTCTTCTTCTGCTATTTATTCAAGAATGGTGAATTTACATCCATCTGGTATACATTGAAATTCCTGAATGCAAAAAGTTCTAAGAACATTATGATGCCTCCAATCTTGGCACCAAGGAAAATGTATCTTCAAAGTCTATGCCTTCAACTTAAGTGTACCCTTTACATCTAAGTCTTTCCTTGTTTCAAACCACATCAACTTCTTCATTTAGCTTGTTTCTGAACACCCACTTAGTTCTCATCACATTCTTGTATTTAGTTCTTGGAACAAGTTCCCAAGTTTCATTCTTCATGATTTGATTCAGTTCTTCTTCCATAACTTCTATCCAACATTTTTGTTTTCTTGCTTCTTTGTATGACTTAGGCTCTATCTTTGATAGTAAAGCAAAGTGTACTCACTCATTTGCTCTCTCAAGTCTCTTTTAGGTCAGAACCCCAATTTCTTTATCTCCTATGATCTAGTCTTTAGAATGATTTCTCTAAACATATTTTGTTGGAGTCTTTGTAACCACTTCTTCTAAATCTTCAATGTTGTTGTGAATTGGTTCTTCATCATCATATAATTCTGGAATACTAGTAGACTAAATAGTTTCATCAACTCTCACATTTACACTTTCAACTATCCTCTTTAATATTTTGTTATAACATCTATAGAATTTACTTCTTTTAAAATAGCCAAGGGAGATGCCTTCATCTGATCTGGAATCAAACTTACCCAAATTATCTAGGTCTTTCTTGATGTAGCACTTGCTCTTAAATATTTTGAGGTGTCTTACTGATATCAATCTCCCTCTCCATAGCTCATATGGTGTCTTCTCAAATTTGCACCTAATCTAGACTCTATTTAGAATATATACAACATTATGTGTAGCTTCTCTCTAGTACATATTTGGTAGATTTTCTTGACCTAACATAACTCTTTCCGTCTCTTGTATAGTTTGGTTTTTTTTTTTTGCAACTCCATTTTGCTATAGAGTTTTAGGAGCAAAGAACTACCCATGCTCTTCACAAAATCTCATATACTTATCAGCAGTGATTCTCCACCTCTATCAGATCTTGAAACCTTGATTGTCCTTTTAATTTCATTTTCTACTAATACCTTGAATGCCTTAAAATTTTCAAATGCTTTTGAATTTTCTTTCAAAAATATTATCCAAGTCATCATAGTGTAATCATCAATGAGAATCATGAAATACCTATCTCCTTGTGGAATTTTATTCCTCATGGGTCCACATAGATTTGCATGAACTAGATCTAATGGTTTTGATCTGGAATACTCCTTAGCATGATATTTGCTTCTTTTTTGCTTCCCTTCATGACATGGCTTGTAATTTATTGATTGAGGCTTCTTAATCTTTGACATAACCCAAGCCAACCCTCTTGAACTAATATTTACAATATCATCAAAATTCATGTCCTAACCTTCTATTCCAAAGCCATCTTTCATATTTTTGTGTAGTGAGACAACTCTATCCATTCAACTCACTGAGATGATAAATGCCAATGTCTATTCTACTTCCTTCCTTAATTAGTTCACCAATACTTGATTCTTTGATTTAACAACCTTCATTACTAAAATATATCTTGTATCCTTTTTCACAAATCTAACTAACACTTAACCAATTATGCTTTAAACCTTCAACATACAAAACATCATATGTTTTTGTTTTGCCACCATTAATACTGCAAGTACATTTATCAAAAATTTTGGCAATTGAATTGTTTCCAAGGTTTAATTAACCACCTTCAAAGTTCTTGAAATTGATGAAATTACTCTTATCTCCAGTCATATGACTTGGCAACCATTGTTTATGATCCACAAGTTCTTCTCCCTTTGAGCATTTAGTGCAGTTTGAGAAATCATTGATGTTTCAAACTTATTCTCTTCAGGAGCCTTCTTCTAGACCTTTTCTAATTCATTACTTGTAATTTTTGATCCTTTTCTTCTACTTTACAATAGAGGAGGATTCACAAAATTGCTTATGAAGTTCCTTGCAATGTGTCCAAAATTGTTGTATTTGAAACAAATGATATAAAAATTGTATAAAGGTGCAAATGCATTTTTGTTGAAAAAGTTATTTCTTCTTACCAAAGCTTTCCTACAATCCATGACCTTATGTCCAAAATTATTGCAATTGAAACAATAAATAGAGAAAGGAAAATTTAACTTGGTATTGTATCCCTATCTTTTGCATCTTCTTCTTTTGTTTTGAATTTGAATGAAGCCATCATTGTGTGCCATGCTTTCATCACTTGCCATGGTTCTTATAGACTTCAAACTTATAGATCTTGTCACTTTCAAACTTTCCATAGTAGTCTTCATAGTCTAGTCTATCACCTTCTTTTGATCATCAAAACCTATTCTAGTTTTGACATGTAGAGCTCTCTGACTTCCCAAAATATGATCTAGGGTTTCAGTACTTTTACCAAGTTTTATCTATAGCTGCTAGTTCACTTTCTCAAGCTCTCTCCTTAGTGTCAGAATTTCTTCTTCCAACTTATCATAGTCTTTATCTCTTGAAAGTAATTTTTTTGTTGAGACTTCCTCAATCCTTTTTGCTTCTTCAATTTGGGTTTTTAGTTCAATAATAGTCTTTTTTGATTTCTTGAAATCATGTGGTACCTTTTCTTTAGCTCTCACTTCTTCTATAGTTCTATTCTTCAACCTTTTGATTTCTTTTCCAACACACATTAATTCCTCCATAAGATCTACCTCTTCCTCATTGTTTTTGGAACCCATATTTGCATCTCCTTCAATAGTCTCAAAATCCATGAATACATCTTCATCTTCTTCTTCAGTGGAATGGTTTTCTTCCTTATTAGTGTAGAAAATTTTATGTATCCTCCAGCCTATAAAATTTCTCTAAAATTAGTTCTTTCCATTCTTTTGCTCAACAATTTTAGTATTGTTATGGGAACACTTAGCCATAAAATTCCCTACTCCATAGTTGAAATGATTAAAATGTGATTTTCCTTTGTACTTATTAGAACCTCTTTGTAGTTTCCTAAATAAAAATTCTTCTTTCAAATCTAATACAAAATTAGAATCTTGATCAACCTGCTTCATAGAAACTCTGAAAGAAACCTCTTTCCTTATAGAATCTTCACTTTCAAATCACAATAGAGATGTGAATTTCTATATCAATCAATCAAATAATGCCACCTATCTTCTCTTTACAAGACATTCTTGACACCTAATTATCTAGATGGTCCCACCATGCTTCCGCTAAGCTATTCTAGGTAATCAAGATGTGAGTCTATAATATTCTCAGCCGACTCCCAGAAAAAAAGAATTAGATCTTCAATCCTCAACCACCGCCATAGATCTTATCGAGGATAAAAATTTATCAATTTGGTAGGCATAAGGAAGGAGGGAAAGATGCCACGAAAAACTGAAGGGCACAAATTTTTACTTAAGCAACCTACAACCACCAATAGACAATAATTGTTGGAATATAAATTTTATTTTAGTTCCATGATTGAATGCTTTTGAATTCATCCTATCAACCAATCATCACCAGTCTCCTAGGAAGTACATCCCACAAACATCCCCCTTTTTGAAATCAATGACAACAATATCCCAACAAATTCTTCACATAGCCCTTAGGGGCACCAAACTCCCTTTCCAACTTGAATTTCATTTTTTCAACATTTTCTTCAATATCCTTAATTTTGTTTTCTAGGTTCTCTTTACTTGATTTCTCTTCATAAGCACAACACATTTCAACTATTGTAGATCTCTAAGTTTTCTCAATACAACCTCTACAAGACCAATGATTTTTGATTTAACTACATCATAAGGCAACTTCATAACGTAAATAGTTCTAGGTTCAACTACTTCAATGTAGCAGTAATATTTGCTATCCATAAATTTTATGTCATTTTTATACTTATTGACAACTTCTCTTCAAATTCCTTCTCCCTCTTTCATTTGAGCTTGGAAGGTTTTGGGAAACCCCCACAACACCCAAAATCTATAAATCTCCTCAAATGATCTCTAATTTGACCATCTATAGTGATATTATTTTACCATACAACATTATTTATTCTAGGAAACTCATTAAGAAAGTAAAACATTAAGAAAATGATGGTATTACCATACGAGAAAGGTTACCTTGACTACTTTTATCTTCTGCAAATTTTCCAACAAGTGTAAATACATGATCTCACATAGATCAAAGTATTTTCCTTCTTTCACCATTTGGTATACCACATGAATTATAGTGGTAATGAAAAATTTCTCTTTGTTTGTGCAGAATATATTGTAACCAATCATCATTATAGCATATTTCATTGTCATATCTTTAATGTTACCCACTATCAGTGCATGCTTGTCAAACATCGCTCCAATAATCTTCATCTCAACTTTATTCTCTACCACCTGCAACACTAGGATAGGTCATGTGGAGATCATACTAGTAATAAACCTAATTTACTATTTGCTTATCATATGTTGCATGCCCAACCATATCAATTTTCCATGTATTCTACTCAAATCATACTTCACCCATTCATTTTCAAGATAGAAATTGGGAAACTCTATCAACACATCCAAATTTTTCTTCATCAAAATGGCATACTTTTTTTTCAATTTGAAATCATCTCCAATTATTTTTTTTACCTAAACTCTACCAATTTCAAATGATCATATTCATCCATCTTTGAATGAATGTAAATTCATACATCCTCTCTATGCATCACAGTTGATGGGACCCTAGAAAATGCACTTTCATTATCTATTTCTATTGATTTGTATGGATGCTTCTTAAACTTATGACTTGGCCTCTCAAGCACATCAATAACCTAAGGATTAAACATTATGGACTTCTCTAAGCTAGGGTTTGCAAGAAACTAAAAATACCTTGTGGAACTCTAATGATACAATTTTATTCAACACTCTAGAATTGCTTTAGCTCCCATTTTCTCTGCTCCCTCTTTCAATTGATTAAAAAAATGCCTGTTAAATGTGCAAAAATAAATATAAAAACTTTACCCATGACCTAAAAATCACATTAAATGCAGCATGAAAAATTTAGGTCAAAATACTGTCAAGTGTTCACTGTATCATCTAGAGACTCCCAAACACTCTGCAAATCTTTGTACCAATATATTTCTCATTAGTGAATTCACCAATGGATAAAGAAAATCAACCTATATGTGTATCAATATGTTGAAGACATCAACATCTCATCTTGTGCAAGTGTTTAGAATTTTTTTTGTTGAAGCCCCCCCTAATTCAATGCTTTCTATCTAGTTTTTGGATGAAGTATCTGCACTAGAATTTGGCACAGACTCATTCTTCACATCATTCTCTTCCTTTTGATTCCATATCTTGTTTATATCCTTCTTTACCTAAACTAGATCAATCTTCTTTTGTGAAACATAAGGTTTCACATTCTTTCCTCTATAAAACTTAGCTACGTGTCCTAGTTTATTACATTTATAGCATAAGATATCTTGTTGTGTAGTAAAGTTACTTCTTTCCATTTTAAATTTACATTTTGAAGCCTTATGTCCAAACCCATTGCATGAATAACAATGACCAAGGAATGATTGAGGAATCATACCATTATTTCAACCATTAATCATCTATCTTTTGCATTCACTATTCTTATGAAAAAATCGATTGCATGCATAACATTGACAAGAAAATAATTAAAAAAATAATATTCATCCTCATTTTAGATTGTACAGCTCTACATCTAAATTTATTACTAAAATAGAAGTGACCTTTAAATGATGGATACCTTTGTGTAGCTAGTTGTCTGAGAGTTCTCTAAAATTGTTTCTTCAAGTTCTATACATGTCTAATATTACTCTTCTTATCTTGAGTATTCCATTGTTCATTATTCTCCTTTTCAACCTTGTTTGGAGTCTGATTTTCCTTTGAGATTTCAACTTTTTCAAACCCTAATATATTCTTCAAGCTTTACAAATTTTGTAGACTTGTTGTTTACTTGGGATTCAAGCATTCTTCAACTCCTTTTCCTTCTTTTACTTGTACTTTCAACTAGTGATTATCTCATTTGATTGCTTGAGTTGCTCAATTATTTCCTTGAGTTTATCTTTAACTTTTTGAAATTGATTTCTCAAATTTTTTATGCACTCATATAATTCCTTAATATTTTATTTTAGATTTCTATTCTCACATTATTCTTTATCTAGGTCACCAAGAGTAGATTTGAGTTCTCCTTCCATATCAACTTCACAAAATTCTTCAGTAAAACCTTCCATTATAACTTCTTTTGAAGGGATGGGGTATTTCATAGTTTCCATGTGTTCAACCTCCAAGATCTACCTTAGAGGTTAATAAAATTGAAGGAGCCTTACTTTGATAAAAAAATTTGAACACCTATAATACTAAGAGGGGGGTGAATTAATATTCCCTATAATTCATTAACTTAAAATAGTATTCAAAGAATCTCAATTAACTTGAAAAAATGAAAAGAATAATTAAAGCATTCACCATAACAATGTGTGTGTGTTAAATGTGGGAATTGATAGTAAATCAACACAAACCTTAATGAAATGAATTATATCAAAGATTTGAAGCAAACAAACTACTCTACTTTGTAGTTAAACAAATCTTTTGAGAACATCTCATTGTCCTCTATTCTCAAGGATTTATTAAACCATATTAGCTTTTAGATTTTGATTGTGTGCACTTATGGCTGTTAAAATGATAACTTGAAGAAAAAAATTCATAGTCAAAATGCAAGTAAACTAAGTTTCTATATGAAACTACATGATGAAAGCTAGGATGCTTTGAGAATGGAGTTAAACATGCAATATGGATTTGAATAATAACAATGGATGATGATGTTAGATTGTAAGAGATGGCTACTATGGTTGTGAGATAAGATGATTCCAATTATGATTCTACCTATGCTCAAATGCTAACTATGAATATGCTAATCTAAAATGCATCTATGATGCAAAGTGTGACATAAAATGCAACTATGAAGCAAAGTGTGATTCTAAAATGTAGCTACGAAACAAAACATGATATGAAATGTAACTATAAGACTCCAAAATTCTCCAATGCTCCAACAATATTCCTACATGATAACTCTATTCAAATGTGGATACAAAATACAATGGAAAAGGGTTGTATTTATAGGCTTTTTCAAGCATCTTGTGATGTGACAAATATCAACGGTCAGATTCAAACAAGAAGGATGAATGGTGGAGATGAAGAGAATCAAGAATGTGTCGCCTTGACCAAAGACAACATGCCAAATGGATGGAAGAATCTCTTGACCAATAGGGAACATGCCAAATGGATGGAGGACTCAAGAGTGGGAATAAAAGACCATGTGCTTGAAAGCTTGTTGAACCAAGTGTGTGAAGAATAAGACATGTATGAAGATAATTCTAATTAAAAATTAGAATTATTTAATTTCATGTGACCTTGGTGAGGTGGCATGAGAAGTTGTAGACATGTGCTTGAATTCCCATTTTGAGATTTAGTGAAAATTAATTAAATAAAACAAGCTTATGAAATTTGTTCATTTAATTAAATTAGAAGAATATGATTTAGATTTGGAGAATTAGAAAAGGGTGAACTATATAAATAAATTGCAAATTTATTTGTATGTAGATACAATATTAATTAAATAACTAGTATTTAATTAATTAAATGTCATTATACATTTTTCCCCTCTTTGAAGTAATGTGCTTACACATTACTTCAAAGAAAAAATTGATACTGATGTCAAGAATTTTTTTTTTGATGCCCCAGACATTGATTTTCAGGTGATGATGGATATATGCTCCCTCGGGAGATAAATTAGTGAATTTTGTAATTTTTTTGGATTTTTTTGGAGTTTTTGAAAATTTTGATGATTTGATGATGATCTCAAAATTTTGTGTTAGAAATGATTTATCTCCCGAGAAATGATTTATAAACCACCTAGTGATGAAATAATAAATTAAGCCCCTTTGAAAAATAAAAATAAAACAACCCATAAAATGCCACTTAATTAACCTTAAAAAGTTAAAAAGTTGATTAGAAAGTTCATTTGAGCATTTTGTAATTTTGAAAACTTGTGAGTGAGGGTGATTGACCAAAGTTGGAGTAGAATGATGATCCCCTACCACACACACCGGTTCGAGTGAGTCAGGTGGCATAACCGTCCAATAGCGTATGGACCCCTAGTGAGTACCCTAAAAATTGCCTTGTATTTCGTGTAATTAATTTCCTGCCTATTTTGCTTTGAAATCAGATCTTTGAAACATTTTAGTGCATTGATGTGTCGAAGTAGCACATACGCAGTCTGTTTTAGTGCATAGGACAGGCTAGTGCATAGGGATAGTGATGTAGCGCATAGGATAGATGAACTAGTACATTGAATGATGTAGCACATAGGTTGCCTGCAATAGTGCATTGAGTGACTGTTGTGGCGTATAGGTTAGATTAGCGCTTATGGCCATTAGATTAGTGCATAGAGAAACCGATGTAGCACATAGGATATTTAAGTGCATTGGGACCCTATTCCGGTGCATTGAGCAAATGAAATGGTGCATAGATTAATTTGACATATTGAAGGTCTATTTTAGCGTATTGATGGATTTCTCTGGCACATTGAGTCTTTCAGCGCATAAAAGCACTGTTTTAGTGCATTGGGGAGATTTGATGATTTTCTTGATTAGACTCCTAGATTTTGATGATGTTTGATCATGTCAGCCTTTGTGTTGATGATGATTGATGATGTTGATAGGTTAGATGTCCATTGATCTCATGATAGGTGAGAGTCAATGATAGGATGATGATAATAGTCCTCATGATAGGAAAGGAACAATTATAATTTGATTTAATGAACCCCATGATAGGCAAGGTACATTGACTGACTAATAAACCTCATGATAGGTGATGTTAAGTTGACTGATGAACCTCATGATAGGCAAGGTTGGATTGAATTTGATGAATCTCATGATAGTTGAGGTTGCATTGACTAATGAACCTCATGATAGGTGAGGTTAAGTTGATTGATAAACCTCATCATAGGCAAGGTTAAGTTGATTAATGAACCTCATGATATGCAAGGTTAGATTGAATTTGATTGATGATAGGTTGATTGATTTTGATATGTTGATTGGTTGATTGATGTTGTTTGTTTGATTGATTGATTTGTGATTATGTGATGATATGAGTTGTTGGATAGTTTACAGATTAGAGAGCACTTTCCTGGGACATGGGATTTGATTCCTCACTTGACGCCAGATGAGGTAGTTATGCTTGCACAATGTGGATTGTCATCTTTGATAGATATGCCCAAGATTAGGGTGAACGGGGGTTTACTAATAGCCTTAGCTGAGAGATGGCATAGTGAGTATAACACTTTTCATTTTCCCACTAGTGAGATCATAGTTACTCCAAAGAATGTATATCGGATTATTTAGATTCTTGTGGTTGGAGAGTTGGTTCTATATGATTCTTAGGATCAGGGCAGGACCGAGGCATTGTTCCGAGTTTTTGAGGATGAGCACATATGCGGTTATGAGATTCCATGGAAGGACATGGTTGATGGTTATGCCACATTGCCGTTTGTTCTTTCCAGATTCATTGGAGGGTTCCTTTGTCCTGATCTTAGGTCAAAGGGACTGTTAGTTGGATGGGGTAGGATTTTGGAGAGAATAATTTCTCATGGGAGTAGATATGCATGGAGTTGTTGTATGCTTGTGCACCTATACCATGATCTGCACTAGGTATTTTACCTTTGAGGGTGCAGTTTGGCAGTCAGGGTCACATTGCTTTAGGTCTAGGCCTGTGAGCATATAATAGTTACACGACCAATTGTAGAGAGATAACGACTAGAATTGAGGCCATATGTACACTTGTATGGAGGTCAATTTTCTCACCCTAGAATGGGAAAACTAGAATTCTAGAGGAGGACCTTGGATGACTTAGAGTCTATGGTATGGCGACCATATGTGGATTGTGAGTTGTGGTTGGAGGATTAGGCTGAATGCCATTTTTGTTTTAGTCCATATATCTGATTGGTTGTAATCAATTTTTTATCAAGATATTTTTTGTTGTTGAGAGTATTGAGACAATATGGTAGACTGCAGGGGATTACCCATGGCATGATGACACACTACGCACAATGACAGGTGGATGCAATAGATTGGGGGCCTATTTTGTCTTATGATGCAACAGTGGAGCATTATCATGGATTGCAAGGCATGATTTGGGAGGTGCATCTAGAGATCACCGATGCACTAATATTAGATAAGTATGCTCATTATATGTTTCAGCATCCATTCCCTTGACTTACCATTCTAAATGAGCCAACACTATTGTTAGAGAAGGAGGGAGTAGTAGGCCATAGGCACAGGAGAGGTGGTGGATATGGGGAGAAACATCAGGAGGAGGAGGAGAGTAGTGAGGAGGGGTAGAGCAGTGAGGATGGAGGTGATGATGGGAGTGATGGAGGTGGAGGAGGGCCAGATCTCGATATTGGATAGAGTAGCGCACCTCGCAAGAGGAAACATGTGGATATCTGATTTCCTTCCCCACAAAAAAGTCATAGATTGCTGCTTTGCAGGAATAAGTTGAGACTTTGCAGGGTTAGCTAGAATAGAATCAGGCTCTCCTAGAATAGGCATAGGGATAGGTATAGATATTGATGACTGAGAGGGCTACTGCTAGACAAAAAGTTCAACAGGTATAGAGTCTAGACATATGTGTAGGGATAGGTACAGGTGCAGGCACAGGTTGCCATACTTACTATGGAGAGGGACACCTTGAGATAGTGGGCCAAATAGGCTGAGGGCATCGCCAAGAGATTGTAGAGAGCTGTAGAGGCTATTGGTGCTTCAAATTATTTTAGGGAGATTTTGTCTACTTCATAGGAGGCTGAGTTTTATAGGGGGAGATACCATGTACTAGTTCCTCCTGAGTAGTGGGAGAGCTTTACACAGTTGCAGTTAGGAAGGTCCCAATTGCGGACTACTAGTAGAGGTGTCACACAACCGCTTCCTGGAGATCCAAGAGATCCATATCTTGGTATAGGTCCGTAGGGTGGAGGAGGTACTAGTCCTATGCTGCCAACACCGTTTGGGGGGAGCATGACATAGCTCTGGTTTGATGATCTCTTAATGTATTTTGGGACATGATGTATACACCATTATTTAGTTTGAGACGTTGATGTTGTACCTCTTGATTTTAGACATTATGTTAACTTGCCATTTTTGATATTGATGTATCTCTTTTTACTTGTAGATATCCTTGTACATTTGACATTATGATTTTGAGATTATATGACATGCGATGATGATTATGATCCTTGTCTATATGATGTTCATATGTGATGGATGCATTTGATTTTATGATTATGATGATTATGATGGATGCATTTTTATTTCTATGTTATGATGCAATGTGATGTTCTATATGATGATGATTATGATGATTATGGTGGATGTGAATGATGATGCAACTAATGTGCTATGATTCTAGGATGCTTTATGAATGATGTAATGCATTTCATGTTTTTGTTATTTTCTAATACAAATAAATGATGCAATGAATTTATGCATGTATTATAATGTAAATGCACAAGTGAATGGATAGATGTAATGATCGTATGATAGTGCATAGTTCTATGTGTTGATGATGCTTATATGAGGATGACCATGATGATTATGCAATGATGATATGATAATTCATGATTAATGATTTTACATGCTTTATGGATTATGGATTTGATTATGTAAATGATTTATGTGATACAAATGATTATGCTTAATTGAGTTGGAAAGACTTCAAAACCTCTAGGGCCTTAAGCTTAAATGAGTGAATCTGTCCAACTTCCAAGAGCTGTGGGAAGGCTATAGTAAATTGATTATTTATTAAGTTGAGCTTCACAAAACCTGATGTATTTCCTCAACTCTCTTGGAAATATGAAGAGACTCACTCATTTAAGCTTAGTGGACCACTTTATTAATGTAACAATATGACATGATTTTGATTAAGGTGCAATGCACGTCCTTTTTTGTTTTCTGATGCAAATATTATGATGTGATGCAGAGATGTATGAGTGATGTGAGAATGCTTTCTAATATACGCAAATGATGATGCAACTAAATGAAAATGATGTGTTTTTGGTTAATGTCAAATGTACTCAATCCATTGATAATAGAGATAACACCATTGTGAAATTGTTTCTGCTCTGAAAAACCCCATAGATACAGATGCAATACTAACATGGATGCAATCTAAGCTAACCATGCAGATCTAATATACAAAATTTGTCATTGTAATAGCCAATTTTTTGTGATTTTTATCATCATTAAGCTTTTAAAATTTTGAAAGTGAGTACGAGCATCAATGGCATATTGTAGACCATGATGACCTGAGTACTACCATGATTTTTGATATTGCAAGTTAACACAAGAATCTAAGTATAGTTAAATTGAGATGACCTGAGCATTCCTTGCATAAACATATAAGAGTTAACCATTTTCCTATGAAAATTTAGAATGTCATTAGTGATACTTTGTAGAGCACGTCCCGTGACAATTTTCACAATAATAGTGATCAACTCATAGACAACAAACAAATAAAAATCATACTCCTTCCTGGCTCCCCTATTTGAGTACATCATCAAGGTTTTCCAGAGATAAAATAACAAAAATCAAAGTTAAATAGTTTGAACATTCATGCCACAGTGATGAAGCCATGATTCAGAAGAACATCATCCATTGGAAGTTTGCTTTGATTTGATTTGATTGTTTTGATTTGTATGTTTGATGCATTTCTAATGGTGATTGATGTTCAATGTTGAGTTGTACCATGATCATTGTGTTTTTTTTGTTTTTCTTACTGCTATTTTTTTGTTGGTTTAAGCTCAAAGTTTATTTTCCCCTAGTGAGTTTAGAATTTTTCCCCTAGTCTAGGGTGAGACACAACCGTGATGCAAGGATATGTACATGAGTATTTTTGATGATAGGAAGATTGATGGCGAAAGTGAATGGTGAAAGCGAATGGTTGACATGCTCAAATAGATGAAAAAGCTAACGTATCACAAATAGCGCCTGTTGCTAGGTTTTCACTAGTTTTTATTGCACTTTTTTAGTTTTTATGTTTTTTTTAATTTTTTGTCTTTTTGTCTTTTTTTGGTTCTTTTGTTCTTACCAAGATGCCTGCTTGTTGCATTTTCATCAAGGAAATCATTTTTTTAGGATATTTTTTGATGTTTTTGGTATTTTTCTAGGACCTTTATCGATGCACTAGATGAGTCAATAGTAAACTTTCTTGAGATGCAAGCTATTGAGGGGTTCATCAAACAAATATCCTTCTGGTGTGGATAACTGATATGCTCCTGATCTAAAGACTAATACAATGACAAAAGGACCTAGCCAGTTTGGTTCAAACTTCCCCTTCTTCTCTCATTCTTGTTGATTATGGGGATTTTCTTTCAAGACTAAGTCACCCACTTAAAATGTTCTAGGTTTTACTCTATGATTGTAGCTCCTAGACATCCTCTATTGATAGACCTTTAGGTGATCAATTGCATGCTAATGACACTCATCCAATTTTTCTAACTCTTGTAGCCTAGAAAATTTTTAATCCTCATCTAAAATGATCCCCTTTAGTGACACACGAAGTGATGGTAGTTCAACCTCAATAGGTAGAATAGCCTCAAATCCATAGACTAGAGAATAGGGTGTTGCTCCTATAGGGGTGTAGATACCAGTTCGATAAGCCCACAAAATAGGGTTCAGTTGCATATTCCAATCATGCCTAGCCTTGTTGATGGTTTTCTTCAAGATCTTCAGGACAATTTTTTTTGAGGCCTCTACTTGGCTGTTTCCTTGAGGATAATAGGGTGTAAAAAATTTATGCTATATATGAAACCTCTCACAGAGTACTTGGACATCCTAATTCTTGAAGGGTCTGCCATTGTCTATGATAATGGATTGAGGAATGCCATACTGACAGACAATATAATTCAAGATGAATGATGAAATTTGCTTACCTATGATGGTGGCTATAGGAACAACTTCAATCCATTTGGTGAAGTATTTCATGGTTGTGATGATAAACTTGTATCTGTTGGAGGAAGATGGGTGTATTTTATTGACAAGATCCAATCCCCATTGACAAAAAGGCCATGTTGATGTGAAAGGTTACAACTCTTGTGCTAGTGCATGGATCAAGTTTCCATGGATTTGACATTTTGGGAACTTCTTGACATATTGAAAAGATTCCTTCTCCATATTTAGCTAGTAATACCCCAAACATAGGAGTTTCTTGGCTAAAGTTAGGCCACTTGAATGTGTGCCACAAATACCCTCATGAACCTCTAATAAAGTGGTTTCATCTTCGTTTCGTTGAAGACACCGAAGGAGATTACCATCAATATCATTTTGAGAAAGTACATCAGCTATTAGGGTGTGTCGAGCTGCTTGTTGGATGAAATTTCATTTTTGGTTTTGGGAAAGGTCAAGTGGAAGGGTATTGTCCTTTAATTAGGCATAGATCTTTCCGTAGATGGAAGTTTTAAAGTCGATGATATGGAATATTACTTGGGATTCAAGATCATCGTAGGTAAGATTAGACACTTTTTCCACAATAAATTCATAACGTCTTCACTTTTTTGGTATCTGCAAGAGAGAAGCAATTGTTGCCATTGCATCAACAACTTTATTTTATGCTCTTGGAATTTGTGCAATTTTGATTTCAATAAAGTAATTTTTGAAATCATCCACCATTCTCTTGTAAGGAAGCAACTTATCATGCCTCATTTGATAGTCATCATTTACTTGATTTATGACTAGTTGTGAGTCGTCGTAGACATGCAATTCTGTGATTTTCCATTCAACTTCTATTTTGATTCCAATGATCAATGCTTCGTATTTAGCTAAGTTGTTAGTGCAAGGAAACATTAGTTTGTAGGACTTGGGAATGGTGCATCCTTGAGGTGAGATAAACAAGATTCATGCACTTGATCCATGTTGTGTATAAGAGCCATCAAAGTACAACATCCATTGTTGTGTTGATATGGTTAGGACATTAGCATCTAGAAACTTGATGTTCATTGGATGATTGTTTGAAAATGGTGCTTCGACTAGTTGATTTGCTATGGCTTGACCTTTGATTGCTTTTCTATCCATGTATTGGATGTCAAATTCACCCAATATCATGACCCACTTAGCTAGTCTTCCTCTTAGGAAAACTTTGTTGAGTAGATACTTTAAGGGATCAATTTTAGTGACGAGTTTGATGGTGTGAGTCAACATGTAATGTTTGAGTTGTTGGGTAGAAAATACTACCCCCAAATAGTCTTTCTCAATGAAGGTGTAATTGATCTGATAACCATTCAAGGTCTTTCCGATATAATAAATTTCCCTCTCCTTTCCTATGGAGTCCTCCTATGCTAATAAAGCTCCCAAAGATATCTTTGTTGTTTTAATGTAGAGTATCAATGGCTTTACTTCATTTGGTGGTACTAATATTGGTGGTGACGTCATATATTACTTGATTTGATTGAAAGCAACTTCACATTTCTCATCCCACTTGAAAGAGACATTCTTGTGTAGTAAGTGGTTGAAAGGGTGAGTTTTTTCAGCTAGTTGCATGATGAATCTCCAGATAGATTGGAATATTCCTTGAAATGATCCGAGTTGACTGATATTTTTAGGAGGTATCTCCATGATGGCTTTGACCTTGGTAGGATATACCTCAATATCCTTGGATGAAATGATGTATCCCAAAAGCTTAGCTGATGTTACACTAAACACACACTTCTTGGGATTCAACCTCACCTTGAATTTCTCCAGTCTAGTGAAGATATTGTCCAAAATATCTAGATGTCCCTCTTTGGTGAATGAATTTTCTAGTAAATAATCTACATAATCTTCCATAAAAGTGTGCATCATGTCATGTAAGATGGTAGTCATTGCCCTCTAATATGTGGCTCCAACATTTTTCAACCTAAAAGGCATCACATTCCAGTAGAAAGTGACCCAAGGACATGTGAAGGTTGTTTTGTCTTGATCTTTAGGTGTTATCTTTATCTGATTATACAGTGAAAATCCATCCATAAGTGAAAGCATTTCATTCCTAGCTGTCAAGTCGATGATGAGGTCAATGTTAGGTAGAGGAAAATCATCTTTAGGAAAAGCCTTGTTAAGATCCTTGAAGTCTATGCATATCCTGATGCTTTTTTCTAGTTTTGATATTGGCACATATCCACTTGACATAGTTAATAGGTCTAATAAATCTCACATCCAACAACTTCTTTAGTTTAGCTTTTACCAAGAGGGCGATATGGGGATGCATTTTTCTCAACTTTTTCTTAACTGGTTTTGCGCTGAGTGGTAGCGATAAATGATGCATGATGAGTTTTGGATCTATTCTTGGCATGTTGACATAAGACCAAGCAAAGTTGATCTATCTCTCTTCAAAGAATTTAGTGAAACTAGGTTTTTCGTCCTATATCATGGATTCTGCTAGATGTAGAGTCTTCACTGTTTTAGCTATGCCAACATTGATGGATTGTGTAGGTTCAATCAACAATGAAGAACTCTCTTGATAGTACTCAAGGAGAGTTTCAAATCTTCCATCTCTCGGTGCCTCAGTGAGGTTTTCACCTTGAGGTATGCTCTTTGTTTTTAATTTTTCTTGATATAATAGTGCCATTAGATGGTTTTCACTATTAAATCTACTTCCTATATTTTAAATTTTGTAGCTGGAAGATTTGGCATTCCCCTTGTCGAGAGCTACATTATGAGATTCAATAATGGAACATGTGTTAGGGTTATTCGGTTAGAGGAAATTTATGATGGCATCATCATTTGGGAAGGTGGGTATGTCTAGCAGCTCATTTTGATCCCAGTCAATCAATTCATGATGCATTAATGGCAAGGAATTGTTAGATTGGCTAAGGTAAAAATGGGTAAGCGTCATGATGGCAATATCATCAAAGTGTCCAATGGAAATATCGAGGTCTAAGACGTTACTCTCTTCCAAAGTATCTATCTCGCTTGAAGAATGATCATCCTCACATGAGTCCTTGATATTTCGTGATCCAATTTTAAGTGGTCTATAACATGAGCTCTGTCCCCCCATACGTGTTGGTGTATACTTTTGTATCACATCAATCTCCTTATCAAGACAAGACTCTTCAGAGAGAGAATCCCATTCATATTCATTGGAATCTGTTTCATGATCCTCACTAGCTTGTAGTTGTAGGATTCTTTCAACAACCCTTTGAGTTGTTTCTTCTTTTTACTCTTCTATGTATCCTAGTCTCATTTTTTCCTTAGAGTTCATTGTGATGGGTTGTGTTGGTTCTGTGATGCCTTCTTTTCTTTTACCAATAAGACATGTTCCCTCATATCCCATATTTTCCAGGATAGTCTTTCCTTTTCCATAATGTTCAATCTGAACATGGAGGGTTGATGCTTGTGAAGATTCTTCATCCTTGTACAACCAACTAAAAACCTCCTTGTTGTTTGATTCATCCACTAAGGTGCTTTATTTTACAAATCTTCCTCCAAAGATTGTGGTTGGTTGGGAGGATTGTTGTCTTGATGTCGATGGTTTCCCATATGACTTAGGAGAAGATGAAAGTTGTGATAAATACAATGATTGCTCAAATGAGTATTCCTCCATGCCTTTGTCTTTCAATTGGATCTTATCAACCTATTTTGATAAGGAATTAAGTTGATTTTCTTTGTTTGATGGAAGGGAATCACTAAAACCTTTGTCTTTTGACTGAATTTTTTCCTAAAGATGATTTGAAGAAGAACTGATCTAACTTTCTTTGTTTGATGGACTAAGAGTTATGGCTTCCCTGTTATGCAACACAAAAGTATCTTGGGTTATTTTGAGTGTGTTGCAATATTGGGGGTTATTGGAATCAGCTGCAATAGTGATTTCTTTCCTTTTGAAAGGGAAATTTAGACACTAATGATATGCCAATGGTACTTCCTGCATCTCATGTATCCAAGGACGTACCAAGAGTATGTTATATGCCAAATCTTTGTCCAATACTTGGAATATTATATCTTTGACAACTGGCCCTACTTGAATTGGTAAAAAAATAAATCCTTGGGAGGATCTCTCTTCATCATCATATGCTTTTATTGTGATTTTCCTTCTAGGATCAATAGCATTTTTAGAATATCCCAATGCACAGACAAGTTTTAGAGTGCAAATATTTAGGCTAGCTTTGCCATCTATTAGAACACATTTGACACATTTTATATGGATTAAAACCTCGATGTGGAGGAGTGGTTGACACATCATCATGTTCAAAAAATGATAAGCAATAGGGCATAGTCAAGTGTCCCACCATAGCTTGAAATTGGAAAACCTCTAGATTGTTTGGTACCGTGGTTGCAACTAGAACTTGTTCTAGGATCTCTTTGTGTGCTGGTAAAATCTTGATAAGCTCTAATATGGATATTTGAGCGGGTATTTTTGCAATTGATAAACTATGCTATATTGATTTGCAGGGGTAGTAGTAATTTTGGACGTGGAAGGGATAGCTCCTTTCAATGTTACCTTGGATTTTTCTCTTGTGATTGCGTTGATAGGTGAATTGTCTTGTTCTTTTTTTATTTTGATAACATTAATTTGATTTTCATTTGTAGCAATTTTAGTGATCATATTTATTGGTGTAAGTTCATTGATTTGATGTGAGGTGGTTTTTATGTCATGGTGATGATTTCCAATTGCAACAAACTCTTGTTTGGCATGTGTTTGATCATTGGTGCAGGAGCACCATTGAACAAGATGGGTCAATTCAAGACCTTAAGGTGTAGGATTTAGGATTAGGGTTTTCATAAATTAAATAAGGTCACTAAGACCACTATTTGATTTATTTAGGCTTAAATTAGTCTAAATAGGTGTTTGGAGGAGTTATTTTGTGAAACAAAGTTGAAATTTGGCAAAATTGTTCAAAATTGCCAATACTTGTAATCATGGATTTTAGAGGATTTTAATGAGTAAGGTCTTAGGTTAGATTGAATAAGGTCTATTATGATCATTAAATGTGTATTAGGTTGATTTAGAGTCACTTGGGGGCCAAAAAGCCAAAAACTTGCAAAATATAGCAAAGTATGTAATAATGTTGTCAACAAAGTAGTAAAGTAATGTAATTTTGTTTTCAAAAGTCACAAGGAAGTTCAAAAAGTAGTTGGTGGTACTTGGTCATTGGTTTTGGGTGGAATAAAATTTAATAAGGTAAAGGAAAGTCATTGTAACGTTGGAAAGTGGAAGGAAACAAAGAAACAATCATTTTTCCCTGTTATTTCTCAGAAATTATGTGTTTGTTCCTTTCTTTAGCCTTGTACACGTCTGTATAGGTACATTGTGATCTGAATATTTCCATAACTTGATAATGTGTGTTTTTATTGTCTATTGATATTTTTTTGAAGGTTTAATAAATAGTTTTGTGCAAATAATTTGTAAAGGACAGTGATTGCCCTATTCTTGAACCAAAAGTTTTGAAGGAGGTTTAATGGGAAGCTAACTAATCCACCTACTATTTTTGCACTTTTTCTCAGTGATTTGGTTTGTAACATGATTTTTTAAATGTTTTCTATGTTTTAGGGCACAAATAATTCAAGGAATGTGGTGTTGGAGCAACACCCTAGGCTTAGTAGGGTCATTCCAATGAGAAAATGAGGAACCTAGGTAGTAATATTGAGAACTAATGAAACTAGTGGCTTGGTAATTGTTTATAAAGCTTTTGTTTAGGTATCTTAAAGTTTTTCAACCATTTTATGAAATTGGGGAGGCTGCCATTATGTATTTACAATAAGGGTGTTTGAAAACCCTAGGTTTCTAAACTACAAGGAGGGTTTGTGAGTTGGGGAATAAAACAAGTTATTAGGGTTCTAAAACCTAGAAAATTATGAGTTTTCAAGCCTTACCTAAGAAATTTTCAAGTTATCTTTGGCTGGAGGTCATTTTGTAGAGGGGCTCCTTTGAAAAAAAGGGCTAATTGGGGCTTCAAAACAATGAAAAGGACCATTTTGGAAGAATTTTTTTGAAGGAGGCTAGTGCAATTTTTGGATATGTTGTGTGTCTCAAAAATGGGTATTTTAATCACCCATTTTTTGGTTAAGTTATGTGGGAAGTTATTGAGTTAAGGTCTAAAAACTGGGTTCCTAGTACTACTAGAGTTGAAGGGTGAAACTGGGGAATTTGTGTTTCTAATGATTGTTGAACTTGCAGGCTTGATTGAATTGATTTATATGATCATCTTAATCTTGTTAGATGCCTCTTGAGGGTAGGTTTTCTATTGGATTGAGATTGTTCCTTTTGGGTTTGCATCAGAGTAGTATCAGAGCTTGGTAGTAGATCTTGTGTTGTTGCTTTGAATTGATTTTGCAGGTAGGTGTAGAGAGGATTGTGAAAATACCACCCAAAGGAAGTTTAGTTGCAAGGAAAATTGACACACATGATAGGGATATAGAAGCCTTGAAGAGAGAGATGGCTACTTGGAAGGAAAAACATAGAGTGGAAGATGTAAGTGAAACTGAAGAGGAAGAAGAAGCTCCTACTGAAGAAGAGGAGATGGATCCTAATGATGCAAGAAAAATGAGTCTTTTGAAGGCTATGAAGAAGGAGAGACATGGAAAAATAGATGTTCCTATGTATGGAGGAAAAATTGATAGTGAAGATCTCATGGATTGGATTGGGGCTATGGAAAACTACTTTGATAGTGAAGATATTAATGAAGGACTTAAGGTGAAGAAATCCAAAACAAGGGTGAAGGGACATGCCTTGATATGGTGGAATTTTATGCAAGAGGAAAGGGAGAGACAATGAAAAATCAAGATCACTTCATGGGAAAGGATGAAGGCCAAAATGAAAGGTAAATTTATTCCTATTGATTACAATGTTCAATTGCTTAAGAAATTTCAAAATCTTAGACAAAAAGATTTGGATGTACAAACATATACTGAATAATTTTATAAATTAAGCATAAGGACTAAGAATGAAGAAGATGAAGATGAAATGGTTTCTGGGTACTTGAATGGTTTGACGTACAACATCCAGGATGAAATCAACATTTTGGCACCTAAATCAGTTGAACAATGCTTTCAAATAGACATGAGAGCAGAAGAGAAACTAAAAAGGAGACAAGAGAAGGTAGTAAGAGGTAGATGAGGTACATATAGGGGCATAGGTACCTTTCCAATACAAAACAGATCCAAAAAAGGCCAAGAAGATGCTGGGAAAGGTAAAGAAAAAGGGAATGAGTTTAGAGGTGGATGGAGAGGTGGAAGAGGAAATTTTAGTGGGAGAGATCCAAATGAATTTTGCAAGAAGATGCTATAAATGTGGTGAGTTTCGTCATCTTTCTTTTAAGTATCCTGGCAATTTTATTACTAGTGCAAGTGGAAGTGAAATAAAAGGAGATAAAAGAGTCCAATATGTGAAAGGAGATGAAGATGAGAGTGTGAGTTCACCAAGTAGACCTACAGATCCAAAAGTAGGAGAAGCTCTCATGATAAGAAGGACCTTGTTATAGGGACAAAAGGAAGAAGACTTGAGCCAAAGGAGGATTCTATTCAGGACTTCATGTAAATGCAAAGGTAAAGTGTGTCAAGTTGTAATTGATTTTGGTTCTCAAGATAATATGGTTTCGAGGGAGATGGTAGATAAGTTAAGCCTAGAAAAGATTCCTCATGTAACACCCTACAAGGTTTCTTGGGTGAATGATAGCCAAAATTTAGTAGTGAATGAGCAAGCTTATGTGGATTTTCAGATTGGGGAGTATAAGGATAGGGTCCTTTGTGATGTATTTCCAATGGAATGTTTCCATTTTCTCTTGAGAAGGCCATGGAAGTTTGATAGGAAGTCTATGTATGATGGCTGGGAAAATACCTACACCATCATGAAGGATGATCAAAATTTCAAATTAACTCATTTTCAAGGATATGCAAGAGACAAAGGTAAGTCTAAAGTTGTAATTGTTGTCAAGAAGGAGCCTTTAAGGCTTGAGGATAATGAAAACGAGAGGTTAACTAGTTTGGAGTATAGTACTAATGTTATGAAGCAGGTGAAGGGAAAAAGAGTATTGTTTGGACAGTGAGAAAGAAGGATAAGTGTGGTTTGCAGGTGAATGGAAAGAAACAAGCCTTTGTATGTCAGAAGAAAAGAAATAACAAGGTGTCTTAGATTGATATAAGGCAGTATGATGGTGGAAAGCCTTTGGCATGGAAAGAAAACAATAAAGGAGTGCTTATAGGGTTGATTCTATGTCCTATAATTGTGGAAACAAAGAAGGAGAAAATGGTTCATAAGAAGGAAAACGTCTATGAGGCTGAGATAATGGTGAAGGAAGGTACAAAGGAATGTACTGATTCTAAGGTAGTGAATGAATCACAAGAAAGTCAGACAAAGCATAAAAGTACTAACACAACAGTTGTTGGGTTTGACAAAGATAAGAGGATAGTTATCAGGACTAAAGGGAAAATGAAAATGCATGGAGAATAGGGGAAGGTAATGATGATTGATGGAAGTGGTTGGATAGGTCTAAGAGAAGGTTTAGAGTTAGACTTTGGTGATGTAAAGAAAACATGACACCCCACAATGTTGACACACAAAGTGCAGCTTGGAATGAACAAAGACATGGATAAGACAACCCAAGACAAAGAGAAGCAGAAGAAGGTTGTATTTGGTTAGGGGATTTATGATGGTCAAGAATATGTGAAGAGAAGAGATGGAGAGTCTACTACAACCTTTCCAAGGGTCTTGGAACATTTTTGTGTTGGGGTGCATGGTGCATGAGCACCATTCAACAAGATGGGTCAATTCATGACCTTAAGGTGTAGACTTTAAGATTAGGGTTTCATACATTGAATAAGGTCACTAAGACCACTATTTTATGTATTTAGGCTTAAATTAGTCCTAATAGACCTGTTTGGAGGAGTTATTTTGTGAAGCAATGTTGAAATTTGGCAAAATTGTTCAAAATTGCCAATACTTGTAATCATGGGTTTTGGAGGATTTTGATGAGTAAGGTCTTAGGTTGGATTGAATAAAGTCTAGTATTACCACTCAAGGTGTATTTGTATTAGGTTTATTTAGAGTAACTTGGGGGCCACAAATCCAAAAACTTGCAAAATATAGCAAAGTATGTAATAATGTTGTTAACAAAGTAGTAAAGAAATGTAATTTTGTTTTCAACAATCACAAGGAAGTTCAAAAAATAGTTGGTGGTAGTTATTCATTGGTTTTGAGTGGAAGAACCTTTAATAAGGTAAAGTGAAGTCATTGTAATGTTGGAAAGTGGAAGGAAACAAAGAAATAATCATTTTTCCCTGTTATTTCTTAGAAATTATTTGTCCCTTTCTTCAACCTTGTACGAACCGTACAGGTACATTATGATCTAATATTTATAGAACTTGAGAATGTGTGTTTTTATTTTCTATTGATAGTTTTTTGAAAGTTTAATAAACACTTTTGTGTAAATAATTTGTAAAGGACAATGACTGCCATGTTCTTGGACCAAGGGTTTTGAAGGAGGTTTAATGGGAAGCTAACTAATCCACCTACTGTTGTTGAACTATTTCTCAGTGGGTTGGTTTGTAACATACTTTGTTAAATGTTTCTATTTTTAAGGGCATAAAGAAGTCAAGGAATGTGGTGTTGGAGCAACACCCTATGCTAAGCAAGGTCATTCCAATAAGAAAATGAGGAACCTAGGTGTTAATATTGAGAACTAATGAAACTAGTGGCCTGGTAATTGTTTATAAATCTTGTGTAGAGGTACCTAAAAGTGTTTGAAACATTTTCTAAACTTGGGGAGGCTGGCATTGTGTATTTACAATAAGGGTGTTTGAAAACCCTAGGTTTTTAGGCTACAAGGAGGGTTTGTGAGCTGGGGAATAAAAAAAGTTCTTAGGGTTCTAAATCCTAGAAAATATTGAGTTTGGAATCATTACATAAGTCTGTTTTAGGTTATCTTGGGCTAGAGGTTAGTTTGTAGAGAGGTTCCTTTGAAAAAAAGGGCTAATTGGGGCTTCAAAACAACGAAAAAAGTCATTTTGGAAGAAATGTTCTGAAGGAGTCTAGTGTACTTGTTGGATATGTTGTGTGTCTCAAAAATGGGTATCTGAATCATGCATGTGTTGGCTAAGTTATGTGGAAAGTTATTGAGTTAAGATCTGAAAATTGGGTTCCCAATACTACTAGAGTTGAAGGGTGAAATTGGGGAATTTGTATTTCTAATGATTGTTGAACTTGCAGAGCTGATTGAATTGCTTTATATGATCATCTTAATCTTGTTAGATGCCTCTTGAAGGTATGTTGTCTATTGGATTGAGATTGCTCCTTTTGGGTCTGCATCAATCATCAACTACCTCGATATGAAAAACTGTGGAATCATAGACATAGTTTATGTTCTTGCCTGTGGTGTTGGACGATGAGGACTCCCCCTTTTCATAGTTGGGTAAAAGGTTCTTGAATACTCCATGATCACTGTTTGTTTTGGGTCCCTCTATGTGTATTTTCTTGTTATCAATTAGTTCTTGTATTGCATGTTTCAATTTCCAACAATCCTTTGTCATATGACCTTTGCTCTAATGATAAGCACAATAGTGGGAATCATTCCACCAAGATGGTTTTACTTGTGGATCCCAATTTTGTGATTCTTGTACTATGATAAGTTTAGCTTCAGTAAGCTCCTTTAATGTTGATTCCAATGATTTCCGCAAAGGTGTGAATTTCCTTTGATTGGATGATGTTCGATATGGTGGTGGTTTAGATTCAACATTACTTTGATTGTGGATTTGGTTGATGTTTTGGTTGTTGTTTTTGTTGTTGGAGGGATTATTGTTCTGATTGGTTTTGGTGGTGGTTGTTGTTAAGTTGAATATAGGTTTTGTATTTTGGTTTTCAACTATGCCATCATTGTTACCCACATTCTTGTTTCATTTCCAAAACTTAGGTTTGTCACCACTATTGTAATTGTTGGATAAATTTGATGGATTGTTTTCATTGTAAATTTTGATGACCCCTCTCTTGATCAAGGCTTCTTCGATTCTAATTCCATTCTCGATAAATTTTTCAAAGGTAGGAAAACATTGTAATTCTAGTCTATAGCTCATCTCATCATTTAGGTTGTTGATAAAGATTTCTATCTTTTCCTTTTCAGGCATGGGATGAGAATATCTTGCAAATAGTCTTCTCCATTTTTGCTAAAATACAAGGAATGACTCACCCTTTTTCTATTTCAAGTTGCAAAGGTATTTCATCATTATATCATGTTGGATGTTGTAAGAATATTGGGTGATGAACTTGTTGACTAATTCTTCAAAGGTGTTGATTGGTGATGTAAGTTTGGAGAACCATTCAAGGCATGTCCTTCCTAGACTTCATGGAAATAGCCTCATCAAGTAAGTCTCTTCATGTGAAAATTCAAGACTCATGGTTCAAAATTCCCTCACATGATCTATTGCATTTATTTTTCCATTTTATTTATCATACTTTGGAGATTCATAATGTTTGGGGAAAGGAATCATGTTGATAGATTGATCGAAATGGTATGGGAAAATGTCTTGTATTAAGTATCGTTTTGAGGTTCCTCTTTGCATATCAAGAATTTGTTGTTGAAGGTTCTTCATTTGTTGAGTTAAGACAACAACTTGCTCTATTTCCTTTTTCAAGATTTTTGGGAGGTGCTTTCAATGCATTAACATCAAAATTAGGTGGAAGTTTTATGCCTTGATTGGCCAACATTAAGAAGTATTTTTCCCCATCCCTTTCGAAAATATTTTCCAAGAATTTATGGAAATTAGGATCTTGTTCAGCTTGTAGGATCATGTCTTCCTCATTTATTTCTTCTCCTCGAGTGTTGTGGATTCCATGGAAAGGATGAACTCTTCAGCTTCAGCTATGATGCTTTTGGTTTCATTATTTTGAGTTTCAATGTTGGGAGTTTCACTACTTTGAGTTCCAATGTTTGGTGTCTCAATGTTTTGTGTTTCAAGCTCTTTTTCCTTCAGTTTCTTCTTTTGTAACCTTGTTTGAATGTGCATACAAATGTTATACTTTGACTAAACTTTGATCTTTGTTTGGAATAGTGCCAAGGATTAAAACTAAGTTAAATAGAATGAAAAATTCTATTGATGAGACTAAGTTTGATTTTGATTGTATACCTTTGTTTCATGATGGGAGGATGGTAAATCTTGCTGATGAAACTAGGCTTAACAATCAAAGATATGATGGGTTTGATGATTTAGGAACTTTGAGATGTTTAGATCTATGTTTAGGTTGGAGAATTCCACTTGTAGAGGTCAGTTTTAATAAGTTTAGACTTTATTTTATCTAAGGAATGATCTTGGATTGAAAAATATTTTGGAATTTTGGTTCCTATATGAGATACTCAAACCTTTGGAAAAGTCGTGGATTTTGATAGTAGTAAAAGATGTATAATTTAGGATTGTTCTTTGAAGCTCTTTTGTAAAAATTGAAGGTCAATCTCTCTCTAAAGTTGTAGAGTGTTGAGAGATATTTTTGATGAACTTTTGGACTAAGGGATTTGGACTTTGGTTTCTAGATTTTAATCTTTCATGAATTCATTTGATAAAGTATATGTTTAGAATCTTTTGCATCTAAGGAAATATTCTGGATTGAAGATTATTCTAGATTTTGGTTCAAACTGTGAAACAAGAGACAAATTTAACTCTTAGGTTTTTTGCACTTAATGGATGCACTAAAACAAAACCTAGATGTGCTAAAATATTGCATAGATGCACTGAAAGATAGCATAAATGCACTATAATAGAGAATGGATGCACTAAAATATGTAATGAATGCGCTATAACAAAGGGTGGATGCACCAAAATATGCAGTGAATGCGCTGTAAGATTGCCTAAATGCACCAGAATAGAGGATCAATGCACTAAAATATGGGGTGTATACACTATAACAGATGGTCAATGCACTGAAAGATTACACAGATGTGCTAAAAAAGAGGGCCAATGCCGGAATATTTGCATAGATGCGCTAAAACAAAACCTGAATGCACTAAATTGGGATAATTTCACAGTTTTCTTACAAGTTTGTTTGATTTTTCTGATTTTCTAATCAAAGAATTGGTTGTTTCCAAGAATTTTTTCTGAATCAAGGTTCTCACTTTCAACATGTGATGTTTTTTTTGAAAACATATTGGTAAGAAATATCAAACATGCACAACTTAGGCTATGTAAGACAATATTCACTGGATTCTGACTTGTATTTTTCTCCAGCTGCGCTTACTTCTAGTGGAATGATTAGATGCTTGACCCCACAAGCTCCACCTTAAATTTCACTCTTTTTTTGGGGCAGCCAGGCATCAACACCCATGAATCTCCCATGACGTATTTCTCATCTCTACTAGAAGCTACAAAAATGTGGGATGGCTTTAGAACTACAATTCTTACGTCGGTAAATAGATTAAGGATTTTGGCCTTGCTACAACAAAGAATTTTAGTATAGGCATTCCATTCATGGGGGATCATCCATGCAACAAGAGACCATTGTTTCCCTTCTTGTCAGAATAATCCTCGTGATACTTTAACTTTCCTCAAGTACCCACATTTATATCCCGGTTGGAAGTCACTTGGATTTAGTGTGTTACCGATTGGGTCATTCCCTTGGGTGATTACTTTTTCCTACAAGGCAGACCCTCTATGGATAAAGCAAAAATAAATGGGTCTAAATTTTTAGTCACCCAGTTAAGGGGAGAGCATATGCCTACCATTCATCAAGCATGAAAGACATGGTGTTCTTTAACCTTCTAATTAAGCTAGATGCTTATCTTAATCAAAAGAAAGCATTTAAATGATTCTATCCCTTGCATAAATCATTAGTAGTTGTATAAGTTTGTCTTTGACCAACATATGACCCACTTGCAAGCAGAAAACAACAATTAATTCTCGAGATTTTAAAATTTTGCAAACTTTAACAGATGTGCTAAAACAGTCATCCAATGCACTAAAAGAACAACTCTATGCACACTAGAATAACTTATGGATGCACTAAAAGAAATAATAAACACAATAAAATAACTAATGAACATGCTAAAAGAACTAATGAAGGCACTAAAAGAACCAATGAAGACACTAAAAGAACTAATGAACATGCTAAAATAACTAATGAACACACTAAAGTATTGATTGAAAGCACTAAAGGACTCCCTGTATGTGCTACAAGAATGTCTAATGCATCAAAAGAAATGTCGAATGTGTCATAACATAAGTCGTATACACTGAAATATTTATTGTATGTGCCAGAACAGACCACAAATGCACTGAAAGATTTGTCATATGCGATAAAAGAACTCACGGTCACGCTAAAACGTCACGTCCAACCTGTTTACAAGAACTTTTCTAGAAAATTGTTAAATGTGAGGTCCTACCCCATGGTGGGCACTATTTTATGTGTGCGTTAAATGTGGGAATTGTTAGTAAAGCAACACAAACCTTAATGAAATGAATTATATCAAAGATTTGGAGCAAAAAAACTACTTTACTTTGCAATTAAATTAATCTTTTGAGAACGTCTCATTGTCCTCTATTCTCAAGGATTTATTAAGCCATATTAGCTCTCATATTTTGAATGTGTGCACTTATGGTTGTTAAAATGACAACTTGAGAAACGAGATTGATATTCAAAATGGAAGTAAACTAAGTTTCTATATGAAACTATGTGATGAAAGCTAGGATGCTTTGAGAATGGAGTTAAACATGCAATATGGATGAGTAATAACAATGGATGATGATGTTGGATTGTAAGAGATGGCTACTATGGTAGTGAGCTAAGATGATTGTGTGTACCTTGGAATTTTACCCTATTCTAATGTGCAAAATAACTAAAAATGCAAGTGGAAAAATACTAAGAACACTTCAAAGATTAGCCTAAAGAGTGATAAAACAAGGAAAATAAGTGAAATACAAACGTAAATCGATTATACCTTCCTTGCTGTTGAAGACTCCTTGGTTGGTCCTTGATTTAGATGAATTTGTGTGTTCCTTGGATGGCTTTTGATGTTGCTAGATGCAAGATTGAATGCGCAAGATGATCAAAATGGATGGCTAAATGATAGTGAATACTTGAGAATGCAAATTGATAGCATGAGGTTACTCAAATAAAAAAGTGTTGAAAATGCCCTTGAGGAGGGGGATTTATAGAAGAATTTGAATTTTCTAGAGAGTTCAATGGTTGAGATTCATCCAACAAGGTCAAGATGAAGGGCTATAGTGGGTTGAGAACTCACAAGCCGTCACATCTTGACATGTGGATGGTGAAGTGGCTAAAAGGAGATGAGGTGTAAGTGAGGTGGCCAAAAGGTACATGAGGTGGAGGAAGGACAAGTACCTTCCAAGTACATTGGGAGATGGGAAGAATCTTGGGTGAATAAAAGTGAATTTTAAATTCATAATGATTGGAAGAATCTGGTGGATAAGACAATGTTCCCAAAAGGTGGGAGTTTGTCACATGTGACTTGATGTGACAAGTCAAAGATTCTAAAAGATGCATGGGAAAAGGGGATTCTTGGAGGAATAAAAAGGAATTAAAAATTCCTTGGGGATGGAGAGAGTTGACCAAGGTACTGATTAAGATTAATTAATCAGAATTAGAAGATAAATGAGGATTAGAAGCCAACTTGCAAAAGTTGGAGGATGTGACACATCCTAATCAAGGATTAGGCATGTGCACATCCCTAATGAAGAGATTAGAAGATGGATTAGATGAAAATGACATGTGAGGAATTAAATAAATGTATTATTTATTTAATTTATTTTGATGAAAGGAGGATTAAGGGTAAAGTATTTAATTATTAATTAAATACCTTAGGGATTTGGCAGAATTAAGGGTATTAATTAAATAATAGTAATATTATTTAATTAACTCAGATAAGAGGATGTTTAGATGAAAAGTGATAAATTTGGATAAATTAAGTGTCCAAATTTAGGTGTCTACAGATTGTACATATTCTCAAATGCTAACTATGAATATATGCTAATCTAAAATGCAACTATGAAGCAAAGTGTGATTCTAAAATGTAGCTACAAAACAAAACATGATATGAAATGTAACTATAAGACTCCAAAATACCCTAATGCTCCAACGATATTCCTACATGATAAATCTATTCAAATATGGATGAAAAATACAATGGAAAAGGGTTGTATTTATGGGATTTTTCAAGCATCTTGTGATGTTGCAAAGATCAACAGTCCAGATTCAAACAAGAAGGATGAACGGTGGAGATGAAGAGAATCAAGAATGTGTCCCCTTGACCAAAGACAACATGCCAAATGGATGGAAGAATCTCTTTACCAATAGGAAACATGCCAAATGGATGGAGGACTCAAGTGTGGGAACAAAAGACCATGTGCTTGAAATCTTGTTGAGAGTATGCGTAGGATCATGATGAGCCAAAAAGTGATGATATGATGGGTATGTCTAGGGTATGTGGTTGACAACTTTTTTTTACCCAAAATTGATGAAATAAAAAGGGTTTTTAAAGGAGACTCTCAACTTTCCACCAATATAAATTATGCTTTACTTTGAATTTAATAAATAATTATTATTCATTTTCTATTTGAATTGCGACTAAAGTCCTAATTGATAGGGTGATTGAAAAACATCTGTAGCTTTCAAATGGTATCATATTTTTGGAATCCAAAACATGCATCACATTCTATGCTTTACATGCTAGAAGATAAAAAAAAATGAATTTCATGAAGTTTTGACCAAGTTAAGGTGGTCAGACATACAGGTTTTTAAATTTTTTAAAAGTTGTCATAAAAAAATTCATAATTAATTATTCACTTGGAAAAAAATTACAAAAAAAAATGCATCACATCGAGACATGAGTCCTCTACTTAATTCTAAAATTTTATAAAAAAATATTATCATTTTTTTGTGGTTAGGGTGGTTAGACATACACCCACTTCTTATTTTTCCATGTAATTTATGTATTACTGCATTGAAATTTCAAATTTTCACCAAATAGATTTTTTTAATAAACATAGTAGTTTAGAAACTACACTCAATTTGCTATAGATTCTATTCTTACATATTTTTGAAATAATATAGATAACTTATTCAAATTTTTACGTCAAGGTGCTTAACTCTAAATTTTTTGAATTTTTTGCCACTTAAGGGCCTATTTTGTCTATGATGATCCTGCACATACCCTTGACCCAAGTGTGTGAAAAATAAGACACATGTGTTTGAAGATAGTTCTGATTATTTAATTTCATGTGACCTTGGTGATGGCATGAAAAGTTGTAGACATGTGCTTGAATTCCTAATCTAAGATTTAGTGAAACTTAATTAAATAAAACAAGCTCATGAAATTTGTTCATTTAATTAAATTAGAAGAATATGATTTTATATTTGGAAAATTAGAAAAGGGTGAAATATATAAATAAATTGCAAATTTATTTATACATAGATAGAATATTAATTGAATAGCTATTATTTAATTAATTCAATGTCATGACCGATTTTAGGTGCATACACAATCACCACAAGAACACTAGATTTACATGAAAAACCCTTGAAAGGGATAAACCATGATGTGGATTAGCTCACACTATATCATAACCAATTATAACTGATTACATGAGGCTCATTACCTAAAGGGGTCACTACTTGAAGGAATCAATGTCTAGAAAATAAGAAGACTCACTACCCAAGGAAGATCACTCATTCTAGAATTATAAGAGATATTTAAAAGTATGCCTCACTATCAAAGATTAAACTACTTACAATGCATTTAATATATGATGAAGATACAATTCCTAATTTAGCTCAAACTACTAGTTTTACACACTTCATTCTTCAACACCTTATTTCATTTATGTTGCATGATAAATTTGATTTGTGCTTCAATAAGCCTATTGGAAATAAAAATGTAATTTATTGCGTAGGAAAGATTATAATGTTACAAGAAAACTTTATATAAGATATTTAGACCTAAAGTGGAACCTGTGTTGAAATTTTGAGATTGATTTACATGGACAATGGTGTAAGCGACACTTCACTAGCTTATTTCTTTTTTGGATCTAAAAGTTTGGGGCTTAGAACGCCTGTTTGTGGGTTTTTTCTTCTAAGGATTGTTGTCAAAACTTCATCTATTGATGAGAACATGTAGATTTCATGACTTGACAAATTTGTTGAACATAATGTAGTGTTGAGAGGGGGGAAATTAATCCCATAGAATTAACCATTCTCATTTGTAAATTAAACATCACATCACATAAACTGGAAGAAGAGAAGAAAATAAATCATGCAACACGTGAGGACAACAAGATTTTTATGTGGAAAACCCTAAGAGGGAAAAACCGAGGCGAGGATTAACTCACTACTAACAAGAATTACAATGTTCTTTTAGGCTCATAACCTATGGAATTGCAGACCAAGGTGAACAACATACTAAGGACCTAATGAGAATCATTATCTTAGAGTAGGGTACATGAAATTTATATTTAGAAATAAGAATTTATAAAATACTATGAAGAATAATGTAACATATGTTGAAGTTGTAGTTCCTTTTTCACACAATTAACTATTGAAACAAACTTCAGACACTTCATATTTAACATAATTCTCAATCATAACACTTTGAACAACAATGATTTTAAAAATTAATTTTGTCTTCTATATATATCCTCCACATAAAAAAAAAAAATTCAATTAGGTTGGATCTAATAAAAAAACTTAGAGGAAACATATGATATCATACTGGTTGACTCCAAACATATATAATATTGTAAGAAAAATTTGATTGTGGATTGAAACATGACATTACAAGACCTAAACAAACCATAACACATCCTTAAAAATAAATAAATAATCAAAATCAATCATTGGTGGATGAAACAAGTCTATAGGGCAAAATAATGACAACACCACCAAAATTGCCAGTTATTCAACTTTACAACATTAAGGAGAGACCAAAAGCATCATGTGGATCAAAATGCAAAAATTTTAGTCCATGCATAATATCTCCTCAACCTTCTCCTAAATAAACTAATCATCATATGTATCCCTTTGAAACGAAATGTATATATCTATAAAATATTTGGCGATGTTGGCTTAACTCCCTTCTTCAAAGACATGTAGGGATATACAGATATTCTCAACTCCAAATTTTGTAACTCCTAGAAAGAAAGCAAGGTTTCAATTGGTGGAATCTACTTGAAGTTATAAATAGCTTTATTTTATAATCTATAGAGTTATAGTGCAATGAATTAGAGTGGCTAAAATTAGCAACAAAAAGTACCAAAAACTCATGGACAAATTCTTTTAAAAAGTAGAAAAGCTATTTAGCTTCAAAATGGTTTGGGTAGGGAAAACCTTCTCATGCCCTATTCTTTGGTAAGTTTGCACATTAAGTGAGAATTTAGTCTTGAAGTAAGGCTTAAGACGATGTATGGATATTATTTTCCTCTCTTGAATTACATTCATAAAAAATAATGGGTCAATATCCCGTCTTACCTATTACCCTTGTTGATGGCATGCATTGCTAAAGGGGCATACCTGCCCTTGCATTAGGGATTAATTATTGAGATGCATAATTATTTTCTCAACACCACCCTAAAAACTCCTACCTCCATCACTACTCACCTAGAAATCACACTCATTTAAAATAAATATTTGCATCCCTACATAAACCCCCTTCGTATTCAAAATTTGAACTCAAAATGGAATACCCAATTAATGTTTTCTCCTCTAATCAATCTTCTATCATTGTTTTGAAGAGAACCACCCTCATAAAAGGAAAGACCTTTCATCTCTTCTTGACCTAAAAAGAACAAAATGGGTCCCTTTGGTTCTATCACTATAGAAATTGGCGATGAGACAAATCCTTATCATTAGAGTGTTTCTTGTAGTGGGTCAAGTGAAAGGATATCTACCATGCTAGCTAGTGCTATTCATAACAAGAGGAATGATAACAAAGGAAAGAAGATGTCTCTAGAGGAAGTTGTACTGGGCTCTTTTAATGAAGAGTTTCTTCCTAGTGAGGATGAGGAAAGCATGGATAATAGTGAATAGGAATATGAAGGTAAAGACGTTAGTGAGGAGGAAGAAGAAGAGCACATGGGGAAGAGGAAATTTTTAAGGAAAATAAATATGAGGAAATGGAAGCTCTCGATTCAAAGAAGGAATGAAAGATTAATATTAATGAGGATATGGAGGGATCTGATAGAGAGGAAAAAACTTACTTTGAGCCACTAGAAATTTTACATGATCAAACTAAGGAGATACAAAGTGGTATTTTGAGTGTCAAATTTTATGATGAACATCATAATATGAAAGACAAGATCTCTACACTAGAAGAGGATAAAGGTAAATTCACTTAAATTATTAAGGGGATCATGAACATGGCTATCTTTGGCATGATCTTTGAAAAGAATATGATCAAGAAAAATAAGAATAAGAAAGGAAACTACCAAAAGGACATCATTTAAACTACCACTATCAAAAATATGAAGGAGAAAGACTAACATGAAGTTCTTGACAAGCTGAAGGCTGATTGTAACCTTATTTGTAGTCCCAAAAATTAGTGGTCATCTATTGTGGTTAGTCATCCTCTATTTTTTTTTTCTTGTGTTGGTTTGGTGCTCAATTATCTTTATGACATCTTTTTTTCTTGTCTCTCTTAGGCCTATGTGCTTCCTTTTTTATTGTCTAAAGGTTGAGATGTTAAGGCCTCTATTTGGTATTTTTCTATTTTGTTGTACTCATTGATTCAAGGGCCCTTCCCCTACTTGGATATCAACAATATTTATCATGCTTAGTTGTTTATATTTAAAATATCACCTTGTATAAGAGCAAATTTGCACCCCATGTGAAAATCCCCTTTTTTTTTCCTTCATCCACTTTAGAAAACCAAGTTCAGAGGCTTAATTCCACCTAATCCTATTGCTTGAATCACACTTGGCACCAGTTTTGAGCGTCAATGGAGGCATTTCTATTAGAGACACCCACATGACATGCAAATGTCTATGCGGTGCACTTATGTTCCTGATAGATTCCCACGTTTGGAGCCTACAAAAGTGTTACACTTCCCATTGGGGGTCAATTAGTAACACCCTCGTTAGCCGACCAACTTGAATATGGTTGTTTTCTTCCTCATTCCTTCATATTTAGTCCTAGAACTTGCATTTGGATGTTGGAATATCTCTTCACCACTTCTGGACTTCATCCACAAGCTTCACATCCTCCTCCAAGAATTCTAGCAAACACTTTACACTTCACAACAACAACATCAACACTCCACCACATCAATAGAGTAAGTGTGGAACAAAACACCATTGTAGCAGAGGCTTGAGTTCCTCTCATTTCCTCCTCCATTAGCCTTGAGCACTCTTGGTGGAGGTGGTAAGCTTTCACTCCTCTCCTCTATTACTTGGTTGAGTAGCATAACACTATTTTGTAGTGCTTTAGTGCCCTTTACTTTATTTCTACTTTTCTCTATCTATCTGGTTGTCCGTGGAGGTGGGAACACCAAAATGTGGTCTAATTGAGGCAGGCCCCTATACAGCCCCAATATCTTCTCCCTCTTGTGTGCAGGTATTGAAGACACCCACGGGTTGGAAGCTTCATCACTCGCACGATGTATCTCCTTCCTTTCTTCTCCTTATCTTTGTCAATTCTACTATGTTACCACATTTTGTCCTTTTCCTACATTTCGTCAGTTATTAGTAATCCATTTTCCAAATAGTCACTTAGTCATTTTCTGTGATAAGCTTGGTCTCTGGTCAATACAAGATACCAACACACTTCTGATACTTCAGCATGCAGCATTGTTGTCTACTTTTTGTGCTGACGTCCTTTGGTTTAGAGCCTATTAGTTTGTCCAGAGAACCTCTGTGACCTGCTCTCTTAGATTCTAGAACTCTCAAAGCTATTCCTTTGAGGAAATATAGGGTAGTTCGCCTCATGAAAATCTCTGAGTAGAGAGAACTCGTGAGTAGTGAATACCCCTATATCACATTTTGGTGAACTTGACGTGAAGAACATTGTTCTTCGAAAAGATTGTTATGGATTTAATATCTTATTTTATTAGTTTTGTATCTAATTTTCTTGAAAATGTTAATGATATTCCATTTAGTGCATGTGACGATGACTTGGCCTTGCCTATGTCACTTGGTGTCTTTGATCCTTCTCATGAAAGTCTTCTTTCTTTAGAGGATACTTTGTCACAAGAAGATGAAATCATTTATACCTTTCTCAATGTTACTTTACCTTCTCTTTGTTCTGATGCACTCTCCTCTAGATATGATGCATTCATGAATGATGGATCTCATCTTTGTTCCAATACACTCTCCCCTAGAGATGATGCATTAGCGAACAATGAACTCCCTTCCATATCTGATTCACCTTGGATCAATGTTGAGAATGTCACTTCAAATAACTATTCCACATTTGATCTTGTTTGGATCGATGCTGAGAATATGTATTTAAGTAATCATTCTACTCTAGAGTCGTGGTGAGTCCGTAAATGTGGTGAATGTTTCTACTACCCCCTAAGGGCCTAAGGAATTGATCATTCATGAGACTCCAGCTAGTCCTGCTCCTAAAAGGATTTGTACTATCGATGGTGTCATGTTAAATAATGGACCTCCTAACCTCCCTTAGGGTCCCTCCTATAGAGTTGTAGCCTACACTTATGAGAACAATATGAATAAACAACCAAGACTTCCTCAAGCTCCTAAACTTATAGCTGAAGCACCTAGTGATTACAATCTTGTCAAGAAACCTCAGGTTACTTCAGATAAGATCTCACTATGGGACTTACTTTGGTCTGCTCTAAATTATGAAGGTATGTTTTAGGAAGCCTTGCAAAGGATCCTCTTGCCTTCTTCTGCTAGGCCGATAGATTTTGATGCATTGATGGCATATATTCATGTGGATTCACCAAATATCACATTCTATCTATAGGAGCTTCCACCCCTAGAAGTACAAAAGCAAGTAGATCCTCTAATGATTATAGTCAATATTAATAACATAGGCATTAGACACACTCTCACTGATGTTGGTTCGACACTCAATGTATCTAGTATTGATCTACTGCCTAAGATTAATATTAACCCATCCTCTATTAATACTTCTTCTCTTGTCTTTCCTAGGTTCGATAATGTTGGTCGAAAATCCCTAGGCACGATAGTCTTGCCTTTGAGGTTGGGACCTATTACTGTTCCTACCCTTGAATATGTCATGGCAGAAAATTTTCTATGTAACCTTCTTCTTGGTAGACCGTGGATTCATGCTATGGGTGCAGTCACATCCACCTTGCATAAATCTATTAAGTTTTTTTGTAACAATCAAGTAGCCATGGTTAAGGCATACCTTGAGGCTATGCACTTATGTGAGATGGCAACTATTGGTCAAGCTTCAACTATGCCAAATCTTATTCCTTCAGTATCTTCTAGTGCGTCGATGTTTACCACAATAGTACCTAATACAAAGGATACTCTTGAGGTAGATGTCCCTAAAGAAGATCCTTCTAAAGCAAGGAGTCCTAAGTATGCTCCTTCCACCTCTTCTCAAAGGAATGCATGTCTTGGTGGTAATCGGGGTCCTTTAGAATTTATAGAGTCCTTCGTTGGAGAATATAAAGTCAACCCAATCCTCTTAGACCTTCTAACAACATAACCTACACCTACTATCAAAGATTATTATTCTTTTATATTGCAGAGTAGGGTGAGAAATCATGGTAATATCCTTAGTATTGATCCTCCTTTTGAGGAAGAGGATTAGGATTCAGCTAAGGAGGATAGTGTTAGAAGTCCTATTAATAAGAATGATGGTGATCCTATAGAGGAGTGTGATCCCCATTGCTGGGACAATGCTCTTTATAAGGATCCACCTTCTTTTCAAGACTTGCAAACACATTATGGCCCTGGCTTTAGGCTCATCTCAAAATGTGGCTATGACTGTAAAGGTTGTGGGTGCAACGAACAAGGCATTCAGGTCCCTATAGAGTTTGTGCCTCAAAAGCATAACTTAGGGCTTGGTTTTTTGGACAAACAACCTAAAAGAGAACCACGGTTGAATGGTGACATGAATTCCACTCAACCTTGTTCTCACAGATTATTTTATCCTCCCTTGTCTTCTACCTTTGTTCCTTCTTCCTCTACTTGTGAGAATTCAAACCTTTCCCCATAGGAGAAAGGTTTGCTTCCTTTCCCTCATTCTTTATCTAAGCAAGAGCATATTTTGTTGAGGCTTCTAAAAGCCTGCTTAATCACTCTTCCTTCTCCCATGCAAAATAAAATTCACAAACATAATGAAGGAGATCATCCTTTCTATGCATACCATTGAATGCTTGGTCATTCCACTAGTGAATGTAAATCCTTGAAGGATAAAATATGACAACTTAGTGATTCAGGTGCCATCAAACTCCTGTTTGATTGATGCACCTATCTCTACTTTGCTTGACAAGTGATATCGAGGTTCACCTCTATCCTATCCAAGGTATTTTTGCATAGTTCTCCTCCCCTATATGTTGGGGGAAGTGATAACTTGTTCTAGAGATGTGTGTCCTTCTTAAGGACCCCTCTCTTCACTATGTCTGTCAATTGAAGCCTCCCTTGAGTGGACCCCTTTTCTCTTTTGAAGGATTCCCGAGGGACCTCTTTGAAAGCCTTTATTTCAAATGAATTATGTACATTGAGCTTGGGGGCAGCCTAACTAGATCTTACCTTTCAAACAACGCATCCCTTGAGTGGACCCATCTTCTTATGTTAGGTTCTCAAGGGAGCCCTTTGAAATTTTTTTTGGTCTGCATGACCAACCACTTTAGACATGTTCTATCTGTAGGAGACATATTGCCACTTTTAGGTGCATCCTATCTATGGGTAGACGTATTGATTCTTTAGACATGTTCCATCTATGGGTAGGCATGTAACTGCTTTTAGATGTGTCCTATCTGCGGGTAGACATATCAACGCTTTTAGATATGTTCTATCTATGGGTACACATGTCGACGCTTTTAGATGTGCTCTATCTACATGTAGACGCATCAACACTTTAGACATGTTCTATCTATGGGTAGAGATGTCGCCACTTCTATAGGTGCTCTATCTGTGGTAGACGTATCAACGCTTTAGACATGCTCTATCTATACGTGGACGTGTCGTTGCTTCTAACATGTTCTATTTGTGGGTAGACATGTCACCACTTTTTGACTTTGCGGAGTCCGCTTCTTGGGGATTTCCTTCATGGGAGAATTCTTGAAGGATGCTTTCCTTGCAGGTCTATGGGCTTGTAAGGAATTTTCTCCTAATATGGGTTCTCCTTCTTGATCGGTACTTTCTTTTATCGTCTATCTTGTGGTGTGGGTTCTACTCTTGAGTGGGTTTTTCTTTAACCATGCACTTTGTTCATCTCTCTCTTATCTCTTGTATATATCAGATCAAAGATATGCACCTTCTTCATCCTAAGTATATGTTCCTTCTCTCTTCATCTTTGAAGTCTTCTAGGTATTATTTGGGGATGACGCATAGTACTGTGACAACCTTCTACATTGAGGTCTCTCTACTTTGCTGACTCGAATCCTTTAGATTTTTATGCTCTAACATTTCTATCTGGTGTAAGTTCTTATTGTCTAATGTATTATCTGCTTCCTTGAAAGTTTAGGTATATGTTTCTAACCCTACTCTTTCTTGATCTACTTTACTAAGCACTCACTAGTGTTAGCACTCACTAAAGTGGGGGAAAAATGTATAAGAGTGAATTTGCACCCATGTGCAAATCCTATTTTTTTTCTTCCTTCATCCACTTTAGAAACCAAGTTTGGAGGCTTGATTCCACCTAAGCCTATTTTCTTGAATCACACTTGGCCCCTGTTTTGAGCATTGATGGAGGCATTTCTGTTAGAGAAGCTCACGCAATGTGCAAACGTCCATGCGGCATACTTACGTCCTTGACAAGTTCCTCTGTCTAGAGCTTGTAGATGCATTACAATTCCCATTGAGGGTAGATTTGTAACACCCTCTTGGCTGACCGACCCGAATATGACCGTTTGCTTCCTCATTCCTTCATATTCAACTTCCTGTAACTTGCATTTGGAGGTTGGAAGATCTCTTCACCACTTCTGAACTTCATCCACAAGCTTCACATCCTCCTCCAAGCATTCTAGAAAACACTATACACTTCACAACAACAACATAAACACTCCACCATGTTAGTAGAGTAAGTGTGGAACAAAACACCATTGAAGAAGAGGCTTGAGTTCCTCTCATTTTCTCCCCCATTAGCCTTAAGCACTCTTGGTGGAGGTGGTAAGCTTTCACTCCTCTCCTCTATTACTTGATTGAGTAGGATAACACTATTTTGTAGTGCTTTAGTGCTGTTTACTTCATTTCTATTTTTCTCTATCTATCTGGTCATCCGTGGAGGTGGGAACACCAAAATGGGGTCTGACTGAGGTAGGCCCCTATATAGCCTCTATATCCTCCCCCTCTTGTGTGTAGGTATTGAAGACACCCACGGGTTGGAAGCTTCATCACTTGCACGGTTATAAGTATCTCCTTTCTTTCTTCTCCTTATATTTGTCAATTCTACTACTTTATCGCATTCTGTCCTTTTCTTACATTCTGTTAGTTCTTAATAATTCATTTTCCTAGTAGTCACTTAGTCATTTTCTGTGATAAACTTGGTCTCTGGTCCATACAAGACATCAATGTGCTTTTGAGACTTCAGCATGCCACTCCGTCGTCTACTTTCTGTGTTAACGTCCTTTGGCCGAGAGCCTGTCAGTTTGTCCAAAGAACCTTTGTGACCTGTTCTCTCAGATTCTAAAACTTTCACTGCTGTTCCTTTGAGGTAATATAGGGCAATTCACCTTGTGAGGATCTTTGAGTGGAAAGAACTCGTGAGTAGCGAATGCCCCTATATCACACACCTAAACACTTTTAAGAACATCTAGGAAGTGTTTTAAAGAGCATAAACTAAATAAAAACTAATAGTGAAATATATTAGTCTAATGAAATAAATTTTTCCTCTTACAATATTGTAAATAAAAATCAAATTTATGAGGATTTATTTTTATCTATATAATGGTCAAGAAAATAAATTTACATAATTTGTAGCTTTGGGATTTAAGTAAAATATGGTTTATTTATGTACCTCTAGATTGCTCTTACATATCTAATTTTGTATACATATCCATTCATTATACTTAATCTCTCATCTTACCAAACCGCTAGTAGGGAGAAAGAAAGAGGTGATGTTGGAATGCATGTCTTAAATACATTTATCTTGAGAAAATTAAAATTTCAAAAAAATTGAAGTAAAAGATATATAGATATCTATAAAAAAATATATCTCTACAAAATAATATCTCTCAACTTCTAATATATATATATATTTTAAAGATAACTATGCTATAATATAATATAATTAGAATAGTAATTTATTTATAAGAAAAAATATATATTATGTTAAAATTTATAGAGTGGCCATTCTTTGAAATGAAAATTTATTGTGTTTTCTTCTGAACAAATTTTTCTTTTCCAGCAAATATCCACCTATATTTTTATGAAAAGACACACAAAAAATACACCACCAAATCTCAAGTGAGATATGGAAACGATATCTGCTCTGTATGAAGATTAAATGGCACCATTAAATATCATTGATCTTTGCTTTGTCACATCCAACGTATCATTTTTTTATGATAGAAAATATCACCAATGGTAACACATATTTCAGTAAATTTAAGCCACCGGAGAAATTAAAAACAAGCAATTAGAAATCAATCTTAATTGTACATTTCGTTCACAATGGAAAATAATTATTGAACTCCAAATATTGCCTGATATTCAGGAGTTCATTCTAATTGACAGTATACAGATTGAAAGTTTCCTTTTACTTTAGCTGTTTCCTGCAACACATAAAAAATCAAATCTTATAATTTTAGAAACTGAAAGCAAACTTACCGAACAAAATTATATATCTAATTATGAGCTTGCTGATTGAACGGAGCATCTTAGCAACTACTTTGTTATATATAAGATTTTCAACCCTCCTACATAGTCATATCACTTGAATTTCAGCGCCCCTCCTCCATCCTCATTTTGTTTAGTTTTGTTCAATATTCCTACCTCCCGATTTAGCTTTGTTTTCTTCTGAATTAGCGTAGCGACGTTGAAATGGAGATACTAGACATGCAACGTCTGTTATAACCACGTCTGGTATCTGAAATGGAGTTACTAGACGTGGTTATGACAGACATTGCATGTCTAGTATTAGACATGGTTATCATAGACCGATTGAAAGAGGGGTCAAAATTTATTCAAGAGCAAGAAAGATGCTCAAGGAGCTTAAAGAGCCCGGTCACTGTCCACTAACTGATCTAACATAATAGTCTTATGAGGGGGCAATTGCCCCTTATCAAGACTATTCCATACATTTGATCAGAAGCCCGTTTGGCCAAACAATCAGCAACCCCATTCCACTCTTTAGGAATAAGCCTGAAAACAATAAACAACAGAATTGAAAGAGCGACACCACCAAAGAATCTGTCTAACAACCAACTGCAAGTGCCAACCCACACTGTCTAACTGCTGTGTAGTAAGCAAAGACACCACCACCTGAGAATCAGACTCACAAATAATCCTTCTCCATCCTAGAACACAGCTACGCTCAACAGCGCACAAGATGGCCAGGGCCTCCATAAGAGACCGGAAGATGTCATCATGGGGGAATATGTCTTCATGGACGAGGTGATGGAAGATGCAGAGATAGCTAGAGTAGATCGAAAAAGAAAAAGAGGACCACATTGTTGTGATCCATATGACTATCGAGGTATGTAGGAAATTTTTAGCTGATTTTCGCTGTAATAATAATGCTCTCTTTTTAATCTCCGTGCAGTTTTATAAATTTGATCTTGGCTTTGATTTTATGTGCTAATAGGTGAGATTGATCTTGCAGATATAAATATAGATAGAATCTGTAAACGAAGACGCTCAAATCAGAACTTAATGTCTTTCTCCTCACTCGAGATCATTTTTAAATGTATATCGTCAATCTTGATATACATCTGTAAAAGTTATCTTTTTAGCTCTGTAAAATATGAGATTACATCTATGAGGCGTACATATGTAGATTTTTAACTCTCAAATTATAACGTGAATAGTTATCATTTATACTGTGTTTTTCTAAACAAAACATATTCAATCTTTTTCTAAAATATGAGAGCTCGCCCTGATTATTGTATGTGCCTTCCCAAACATCTCATCATTGCATTCTGCTCGTGCTTCGACTTATCATTTTCCTTTTTCTAATTATTTTATTATGTATCTACCTCTATAATTCGCTTGCACAATAGAACATTAACTTCATTGAATCGTGTGATGACTCTTTTAAATATGTGTTTAAATTTTGTAATGGCTTACATTTATAGGACAACTCTTCTTAAGGGCTAAATAAGGGTTATATATTATATTTAATAAGATGATTGCAAATGAAGATTTAGTTTAGTTTCTATATGTTTTTCGAGTTGATATGTATATAGAGTAATTCTATTAAAACAAACACAATTATCTTGTGGTGCTAACTGTTGTGTCTTTTTATTACACCTCTCATTAGGAAGATGATGGCGTTTAGATTATTTTCATCAGCAATAAATTAAGAAGGAATACATTCACTCACAGTGAATGAGGAAGAAGAGAATTGCAATTTTTTCAATAAGAATTATTAGAATTATTTCAAGACCTTTCTACAGAATGCAACGAAGAGTAATTTGTTGAAACAAAAAATAAATAATTGATGAAACAAAAGAATCAAAATCAAAGAGATTTGATGAAACAAAAGAATCAAAATCAAAGAAATTTGATGAAACAAAAAAATCAAATCAAAGAGATTTTGATGAAACAAAAAAAAATCAAATCAAAGAGATTTTGATGAAACAAAAAAAAATCAAAATAAAAAATATTTGATTACAAAAATAAATCAAAGTTAAATTAGAGAGACTTAAAAATATTTATTATAAAATAAATTAAAAATCAAATATTATAAAATAAGTTAATTAAAATATCAAAATAAAAAACATTTGAACTACAAATAAATCAAAATAAAAAAAGATTTGTTGATGAAACAAAAAATCAAAATCAAAGAAATTTGATGAAACAAAAAATTAGAAAAATCAAAACAAAGAGATTTGGTGAAACAAAGAAATAAAAATAAAAGAGATTTCATGAAACATAAAAATGAAAACAAAGAGATTTGATGAAACAAAAAATCAAAATCAAAGAGATTTGTTGAAACAAAATAATCAAAATCAAAGAGATTTTATTACAAAAAGAAATCAAAGAAAAATCACAAAGATTTGAAAATATTTATTATAAAATAAATTAAAAAATCAAATAAATAAATCAAAGATTAAAAAATAAGTTAATTAAAATATCAAATAATTAAATCAAAGACAAAAATAAATAAATTAAAAGAGAAAATAAATAAATCAAAGAGATTTTGATAAAAAGAGAAATAAATAAAATTAGAGATTTGATTAAAATATCAAAATAAATGAATCGAATATAAAAATATAAATTAAAAGATCAAAGAAATAAATCAAACATATTTAATGACAAAGAGAAATCAAAGATAAATCTCAAAGATTTGAGAATCTTTATGATAAATTAAAAGATGAAATAAACTAGCATACATATATTAAATATTAATATATATAAAATAAGTTGAGAGTTATCCTTCTCCAGATGTCTATTTTCATAGATAACTGTGAGCATATTTTAATAAAAATTCAAGAGGAGAGAGATAGATCGTTGAATACTTCTTGTTGGGAGGAGATTATGAGATCCTTATCAAAGGATTGGAATTCTCTTTTTGTTTTGTCTTTGTTTTACTATTTTTGTGTTGTTTTTTGGTTTGGTTTGGCCTAGTGGCCACCTTTCTTGTAGTTTTTTTTTTTACTACTTTGTTTATGATGATTTTTTTGTAATATGTTGAGGGCCCTTTCCTACTTATTTTCTCAAAAACAAAGTTTTTGATAAAGGAAAAAAGGGTTTTTACAAGGACCTAAAACCACAGAGTTTACAAGCTAAAGAAAAATAAGCCATCAGAGTACCCAAAGAAAGGAAGGCTATGACACAGAAAAGGCAAAAAAGGACAACAACCACCAACCAAGAACAATGTTAAGATCACAAATAATAGTAGTATACTATTAAAAAAATGATCTTTAAATTTACAAATGCCATCTTAACTATTGGAATGTGCTTAGCTATTATAAAATCTATTTGTAAAGGGAGATTTATTTATTAACATTAAATATCATTTTGAGTGTGATAATTTTTTATTTTTTATATAATTTTGATGTCACTTAGACACTGTGGTCAACCATGTAACAAATACATCAAGTTTGAAAGTGTCTTGACCTAGAACCTTAGGAGGATTGAGGAGATATTTTTAAAAAGAAAGAGATAATGATCACAAGTAGAGTGCTTTAGTTAAAAGAAAAATTTCTAACTTTTTTCTTGTTAATTTGAACTTTGTGATTTGTATCGAGATTTTTGTGTTGTTTTGAAGCCTTGATTCTCTCTCACAATTTTAGAAAAAGGTGGATAAGATCACAAGTAGAGTGTTTTAGTTGAAAGAGAAAGCTTCTAACTTTTCTCCTATTAATTTGGATAGTGGGATTTATATGGAGATTTTGGTGTTGTTTTGGCCCATGATTTTCTCTCATAATTTTAGAAACCATTGGCGATTTGTAGTCTTTGGTCATGCCCAGGGCTTAAATTTGATGGCGTATGGCTGTATTTAGTCATTTTAGCTATAAAATACAGTTAAAATTTTAGGAAGACTGTATCACTTGAAAGGTAAAATTTTAGTTAAACTGTCATAATTTCTATGTAATTATTTCTATATATGTTTTTTCAATCTACATATATTTTTCTTAAAATAGCTAACCTTTAATATTTGAAAGGCAAATTCAAGTAAATGATCGTCACAAAAAAATTGCTTGACAGGGAAGGTCGATTGTCAAATTTAAGCCTTGGTCATGCCTATATATATATATATATATATATATATAATGTTCATAATTTGGTGATGTATATTTCTTATGATTATGTGATTTTACAAAAAAATGTGCTATTGAAATTTCTCTAGACTTGTATTGTACATTGGTTTGAGTTTTGGAAGTTTTTCTAAAAAGACTTTTTTTTATAATAAATACTTTGTCATTGGGGTGAAATTTTTTACATCTACTTTTTTTTATTTTTTGAAATTGTTACATCTTGCATGCATCCATCTCCTATTTCAGTGGTTTATCTACTATCAATATCCTTTCAATTGCATCTCAAAAAAAATGTTATTTAATTATTGATGTAATAAACATGGTCATCATCTTCTAAAAACACATTATGAAAGTGTTGGAAATAATAATATTATTTAATGAATTATATTAAAACGTTCAACATATGACACTTGTCCATAACTTCCCCCTTCTTTCTAGAATCTTCCTTTCTAGAGGCTTGTATCAACCACTCTAGATTTATTTAGAGCAACCACTCTACCACTATGCAAGCAACCATGCTTAGCTCAAATCTACTGCTATGCAACTTGAATTTTACTGTAATATAATATATTTGTGTTTGTATATTCTTTGCAAGTTTATTTTATTTCTATGTTTTAGATATATTGGCCTTTTTTCAAATAGAGGCAAACATTAAAGTCTTTGGGAAGAAAACAACCATGTCTGGGCGCATCAATGGGGTCAACATAGTGATTATGGTAAGCTAAATCTCATTACTTCCTTCAAACTTGTGATGCAACCAAATGTCAAAAAATAATATTAATTAATAGAAGACTACAAAATCATGACCAAATTGAGAAGCTTCAACCACTACTTTATATCCCACACCATAAAAAATTCGTGTCTCTCTCTCAATGGAAATAATACATTGGTCTTCCATCTTCGGTTTCATCTTTAGCTAGGAGCTTAATGGGGTGGAAACTTCTCAAATCCTCACTTAGATTGTACTTTAACACTGCACCTTCACCATGGAGAAACAATTACAAACTCTTTCTAAGAATACAATTCATTAAGAAGGAAACAAACAACAAAAATGTTACCAAGTGTGTTGTAGAGAAGGAACGGTTCTTCCTAGCCCAACCATTGTAAACCATGGAGCAAGAGGTAGGCACAACCCAATTGTTAAACTGTCGAGCTATTTCCCCATGCCAAGTTGTTGCCCCATTCATGACGATTACTACAAACCATGCTAGTGGAATGTAAGACCATTTCACCTCTAAAAGCTTAGGATTCACAAAGCGGATCTTCAACAGGAATACATGTAATTGAAAACCATCTCATTCTAATCCCTTCCAGTAGTGACTTGAAAAGAAAGAGGAATCATCTTACCTTTGTTCTTTGAGCCCTCATCTAGGAGTTCGTTAAAATTTAGGCAAATCTTAGAAGTATCTCTAGAAGTGCCAGATACAATGTAGAATCATTTGACAAACTCAATAACATTGTAAAGGTGGGCATTCATAATTTTGTGCTTCTGGTTTAACATCACCAAAAAAGGAGGAATTCACTACATCATCACAAATATAGCAATAAATAAAACTATTGTTATATATGCTTTCCAATGGGTTCTAACAAGAGCAAATGCACATGAAAATGGCTAATTAAGAGGACTGAATAGGACACAAGATAAATATAACTTATCTCAACAATTCAAGCTATCAACATAATGGAAAAAGAGACTCACCAGGGTAAAAGTAATTATCAGACAAGTTCTCAAATGTTGTCCAATCATAGTAAATATACCTTCATCGAAAGAACCCAAATCCAAATTAGAAAATAAAACAAAACAAAAAATTAATCATAAAACAATTCAGACACAAAAATAATTGTAAGTGTATATCAAATACCCACAATCTCTGCAAATGTAAGCTTGATCATAAGAAAATTTCAGTGTATATCTTAGAGGGCCTCTTAAATTTGTCTAAGGTAAGAAAGAAGCACCACCATTGACAAATGCAGAGCTGAGGGCATATCTATTTGCAGATTGCAGTACATTGGTCCCCTTACTCACTCGGTGGAGGGGTCTTCAGTGCACATGACTTGGATCTCAAATCATTCAATACATCAATTTAAATGTATGTACATACTCTTGATGTGACTAAATATTCTTTCTAGTTTGTGCATTATATAGCCATGCACAAGGTAGCGACTCCATATAAAATAAAAATAACAGCTTAAATTAAAAATAATACTAAAAATAACAGTTTTAAAAAAACTTTAAAAACAAAGCAAAAGTTTCTTATATCTCCATCGCCAAACAAATATATATTGATTTCAATATATATACTGAAATTAAATAATAAAAAATTATTATTATTAAGTCGAGAGGCCTCCTACAGTCACAGAACAACATGAGCTAAAAGATTTTGTGTTCATAAAAACTTGAGATTAAATCTCGGCTTCATAACAAATCATCACCATGAAAATATTTGTAGCCACTTTTTAAAAAAACATTATGTAAATAACGATATGACTGAGGCTAAAGCATGCCATGTATGACGAATAAAAGTCCATTGATCTTGGGCCATATTGCACATGTACATTGTAAATAATGATGCAAGTGAAGAAATAGTCACTTAGATATCATACTTTTTAGTGCCTTCATTAAAGTCGGCACAAGGAGTGTAAAGGAGGACCTGTCTCTTCCAACAACCATTGACATAAAGTTGTAAGGATTAAATTTATATCACATTTGATGACCTTTTGCTTCATGGGTATTTTAAATTTCATTCATTATTTTTTTTCTCAGCTTAATACAATAAAAAATCTTTATTGTAAAAATTATCCGCATAAATTTATGAGTTGAGAGTCACATTGTAATTGTATTTTTGGGTTTCTGTAGAAATTTAGTTTAATATTTTTTTGCAACGATTAGTTGTTAAATATGATCAAAATTGCATGCTCATGTTTAAATTTTTAATTTATTTGAACATATGTGATAATGAAAATAGATACTAAAAGTTAAATATTAATATTTATTTATCAATATGTTATAATAAGATAATTTTAATGTCTAATATATTATTATAAAAGCATATTAAAAAAATCTAAACAAAGATATCTCTTTATTATATATAGATTATTTTATAGGCTTATAAATGAACCCATCATTCCCCATTATTAATAAATCCTCACCATTTATATCCTTACCCTAAAAATGGTTAGAAATTTTGGATAAATTTCAATTATATTATGCGGCCCACTCTTTATTTTTTATTTTTTATTTTATAGAGGAATGAGTTATTATAGGAATTTGATTCTTTATTTTTTGGTAATAATTTATTTTCATTAATATGAAATAATAATGTGTAAATTGTTGAATTTTTTTAATATATATTTTATTAATTTTGTTTTAGAGTACATGAAAGGATGGTTCTCAAGTACACAATTATTTTAACTTTTTTTTTGGTTCTCTTATTGATTTTTTGGTACTCTTATAATTGTATCGATAAAATGATTAAAAAATAAATATCAAAAGAAATATCTCTTGGCTTATTATATATAGATGATTTTAAAGATATATATAATAAAAATAAAAAATATACTCAAGTTTTGCATGTCATTTCAACGTAACTTAAATGCAAAGTATTCATTATTATCATCCTATATATATAATATTGTATTTATTTATTTATTTTGTATTAGATATTCAAGATAATCTTGTTAAAAATGAATATCATCCTATATATATTTACTATTAATATGTATTTCCATAATAAATATTATAAAATGATATATATTACTATTATAAATTAGAATATTATATTATATTTCCTTAAAAATTTCATATATAGTAAAACTTTAAAAAGATGATGATAATGCATGCATAATAAATCTATTGATAAATACTTTACTTTGTGACGGGTTAATAGACGTCAATTTAAATGGGGAGAATAAAAATGTACACATACTCATTGATGTGAGTGTAAGAAGTCGAGCTTGGCTTAATTTATCAAAGATAAAAGATAAATAAAAATGATCATGAAGATTCAAATAAATAAATAGGTTTAAGATAAATTAGAGATTTGATCACATAGATAAATCAATTGAAAAGAAAAAACAAAGATTTAAAATATAAATCAATAAGAAATATTAAATAAAATAAACCTCACAAATAGAGTTATGATAAAGCTTAAGTTTATGTTTCAATTAGGGTTTAGATTAGGACTACCATGCAATTAGGGTTTAATTATTAAGGTTGAATTAGAATTAGTATTAGGGTTTGGGTGTAGTTATGGTTTATTTAAGGTTAAATTAGGGTTCAAACTAGGATTTAATTAGGGTTATGACTAGGATTAAAAAGTGTTATTGTTTAATTAGAGTTTAACTATGGTATGTGTCATTGAAATTTAATTAGAGTTAGTATTAGGGTTTGGGTGCAAATAGAGTTTAAGGTTGAATTAGGGTTACAACTAGGATTAAATTAGGATTATAACTAGGATTATAAAGTGTTATTGTTCAATTAGAGTTTAACTATGGTAAGTGTTAAGATTCAATTATGATTAGGGTTCAATTAAGGTTATAACTAGGGTTATAAAGTGTTATTGCTCAATTAGAGTTTAACTATGGTAAGCAATAGGATTCAATTATGATTAGGGTTCAATTAAGGTTAGGGTTCAAATAAGGTTAGGATTAGTGTTAGGTTTAGAGTTCAATTAGACTTAGAGTTAGGGTAAGGGTTATGACTAGGATTAGTCTTAGGTTTGGGGTTCAATTAGGGCCAGATTCTACTATAAAGCTTGGGGTTAGGGTTATAGTTGGCTTTCATATAGGTTATGATCAAGGTTAGATTTAAGATTCAATTAGGGTTAGGATTCAATTAGAATTAAATTTAAGTTAGGATTATAGTTAGGGGTTCAATTAGTGTTAGGGTTAGGGTCCAATTAGGGTTAGGATTAAAATAGTGTTTAGAGTTAGAATTAGAGTTAAATTAGGGTTAGGTTTAGATTAGGGTTATATTTAATTCTGATTATGGTTGGCATCTAATTATGGATAGTGTTTAATTAGGGTTAGTATTAGTGTTCAATTATAGATCTATTTGGTTAGGATTTAAAAAGGATCAAGTTTATCGTTAGTGTTCAATTAGGGTTAAGGTATAATTAGGGTTAATATTTAATTAGGGTTAGTGTACATTAGCATTCAATTAGGGTTAGGGTGAGGATTCTATGATAAAGCTTAGGGTTAGGGTTATAGTTAGGGTTCAAAAAGGTTACAATCAAAGTTAGGTTTAGAATTCAATTAAAGGGTTAGGAATGAGGATCAATTAGGGTTAGGACCCAATTAGAGTTAGGGTTATAATTATGGTTTAATTAGTGTAAGGTTTAATGTTAGGGTTAAGATTAAATTAGTATTAAAATTTAGGGTTAGTGTTCAATTAGGCTTAGGATTAGGGTCTAATTAAGGTTAGAAATTAATTAGGAAATCTATGGTTAGAATCTAATTAGTGTTAGGATTGTAGTTAGGGATAGGGTTAGGGTATAATTACGGTTAAATTCCAATTAGGTTTATGGTTAAGGTTAGGTTATAATTATTGTTAGAATTTAATTCTATGATTAGGTTAAATTAGTGTTCAAATAGGTTAACCATCCATTAAAGTTAGGATTAGCATTAGAGTTCAATTAGGGTCAGAGTTAGGATTAGGATTAGGGTATAATTAGGGTAACAGTTTAATCTAGGTTCAATTAGGGTTGGGGTAAAAATAGGGTTAGGATTCAATTAGGGTTCTCGTAAATTAGTGTTCAATTAGGGTTAGGCATGAATTAGAGCTAAGATGAGGGTTGAATTAGTGTAATGATTAAAAGATTAGGATTTGGGATTGATTAGGGTTAAGATTCAATTAGAGTTAGGGTTATAGTTAGGACTCAATAAACATAAGGTTAGTGTTATGGTTAGGATTAAAATAGTGTTCAAAGTTGGGGTTAGAATTAAATTAGGATTAGGGCTAGGGTTAAGGTTAAATTAGGGTTAGAGTAATTAGGAATATCTTTAGAGTCCAATTATGGTAAAGTATTTAATTGGGGTTAGGGCTAGAGTTTTTAATAAGTGTTCATTTTGTGTAAGGGTTTGCTAAGGATCAAGTTTATGACCAGGGTTCAACTAAGGTTCAATCAAAGTTAGGGTATAATTAGGAAAATAATTTAATTGGGTTTAGGATATATTAGTGTTCAAATACAATTAGGGATCACTTATAGTTAGGATTAGGATTACAATTCAATTAGAGTTAGAGATAGTGTTAGGATTAAAGTTCAATTAGGGTTATGGTTAGGGCTAGGCTTAGAGTTAAGGTTAGGGGCATATATTGATACTCATTTTCATGGTGTGGTTTTCTTTATTCTAATTATGTGTCCTTTTCTTAGTTGTGTAATTGCATTTGATATCCTATGAGAGCATAATATTTCTTAGTGTATAAATTTCCTCTTAGTGGTGAAGCTAAGTGTTTCATTCCCTAAGTTGCAATTCTCTTATTCTAGACATTTCCTCTCCTAGAGATATTAGGCATGATGATCACTAAGAAGAGACCTTACACGAACTATACAAAGTCCATTTGAACAAACTGTTACCTACAACCCTATTCATATAAGTGTTTAGCATAATACAACTTGTTAACATTTTGAGGCTTGAACCCCTCCCTTCAAGGCCACCAAGCATAATACACCTTGCTTCCCAGTAGATTCTTTCCCTTGTTCATGAGTTCTTATCAAAATGTAGCTTGTTAAGTCTTGTGAAGCTCGAAGTTTTGTGTTGTGGTGCCTTATTGAAGATGTCAAGAGGATAGCTTTGATATGGTATATGGTAGCCTAATAAGATTCTCTCATTTTCCACTTGTTGGGGGCTCACCTAGTGGATGGATTGAGGTTCCATTGGCTTGTGTGAGCATGTGTGTTGTTTGCATAGTGGACATCAAGTTCTATTGGAGAACATTCCTAGAAAAACATTTGATACATGTTCCACATTGTGTTAGATATTCAAATCTTGATCTGCATCCCTTTCTTCTAGGCTTTGATGTTGTATGATTGAGTATCTTTTTTATTGATGCATATATGTGTCTTGAATTTCTACTATAGTGTGTGTTTGACATGGGGTCATCCTCTCAATAAAGTGGGAACTAAATTTAGTGTAGGAAAAAATATCCTTTTTCATAGTTAATTTGGGAATATTTAATAATAAAATGAACTAAATGATGCCTTAATTTAGTGGTGTAATAAGTATTTTAGATATTCACATTGATTTTAGGGGCTTATTAATAAAAATTGACTTAATTGTGTCTTAATACAATGTTGTAGTGTGTACCTTTACATGCTTTCACACTCATTTAGGGCTTTATTAAATAAATGAGGTTAATTTTCCTTAATTGGCTCCTTTAATTAAAATCCAAGCCTCATTAATTGAAATTTTCAAAGAGGAAAACCTAACATTCATTAATTCCATAACTCAACATTTATCATTGGAGAATGTGTGTCCTAGGTAAGTGACCTAGGACTCCTTCTCACAAGGGTAAATAGGTCCTTAATTTTGCCTAGGACCTAAATTTTTACTATTTTTTTAGTGGTATTTCAATGATTTCAAATGTATATTCACATGTTGGCTTGTGTTATTTTGATTTTAGGAAATTATTGTTACATACCTATAAATATGAGGTCATTTCACTATGTTTCACCTAGCAATTTTATTAGAATATTTTCATGAGATAAAGAGTGCTTTCAAAAGAGCATTGTTAGAGAATTTCAAGGCATTCATGACTAGATTTATTGAAGAATATTGCAACAATCAAGACCCTATTACATGATGTCAAATTCTTCTTGCATCATGCATGTTATTTGAGCTAATATTTTGATTTAGTGTTCAAGATCCATTCAAGCATTCATAGGCATTGTTTCAAATCAAGTTTCAAGATCAAGAGCCACAACCATTAAAGTCATTTCATGCTAGTTTCAGATCTACATTCCAAAGTCCATCCAAGGGCTTAGTGAGTTGTGGCATACGCTTGTTCATTCATCATTCCTTTCATGCTATTTCATTTCATTATAAGGTTTAATTACCAAAATAGGGTTTGACCAAGGAAAACCCTCATTCACCAATGACAACATTTTTACCTCTTGATTTATGATTGTAGATTTTAGGTGGAAAGTCTCTTGAAGAGAAAAATTACAAAGTTGTTGAAGTTACAGTTGTTGTCATCATTGTTACAATTTGATGGAAAATCACCTACAAGATTTTTTTTTGGCTATCTGATTGTGGAAATTGGGGATCGAGGAGTGTAGAAATAAGAGAAGAGAACCCAAAAATCATTCTTACAAAGCCTTAGCTAGGACCCATTCACCATAGGGTGAATGAGTCCTTAGTTAGCTTTGAGAAAGAACTTTTGGTGACTGACCTACACTTCATTTTCCCTTTCTTAGATCTGCATTTTGATTTTTGGTTTCATTAATATTGATCTTAATCTTCTAAATTCAAGTTTTAGGTTGCATTTTGGAGTTTGTTTGTTATTTTTAATCTTTCTCCCCAATGTATTGTTTAATCAAGACCCTCATCCTTGTGAAAAAGGAAATCAATAGATTCAAACTTTGACTTGACTCACCTTAAGGTTTATAGTCCTCTCATTGTGTGGATCTCATTTCCTAATGAAATAAGGAAGATAGGTCCATCAAACCCTATTTTCCATTCATTCATATTTTGATGCACCCTATTTTTCATTATTTCACTTTCTTAGATATTATATTTCTCTTTTCTCACTCTCTTAAGCTTGCACAACTCTCCACAACTTTCTAAAACACTCTCAAGCTCTCTTGACAACACTCTTTGCAACTCTCTTGGTTGTCACACCTATCCCTTTCTCTCTTTGGCTTCCTTGAGCCTTGCAGGTGATATCTCTCATGTATTGTGTTTTTTATCATCTTAGGATTCCTCACATCCCTTCTCTATGCACTTTATCATTGTGCCCATTATCTTGGCTATTTTATTTCTTATTTATATATCTATCTATATGGTTGGTCATGGAGGTGGGAACATTGAAATGGGGGTTTGAATATGGAAATTCCATAAACAACCCCAACAATTTTCCTCAATCTTAGGTGTGAAGGTATTGAAGATATTTCTTTGTTGGGGGCTTCATTGGTTGGGTTTTCGTGAGCATTTTCTTTCTCCTCCTTAGTCTTATCATCTATAGTTTATTTAAGCTACATTTTCCTTAATTAGTTTACTTTATTTTACTCTATTATTTTCCCACATTATAGAAGTTCTTAGTAATCAAATTGTTAGTAGTCACTTTTTTGGTTTCTATGACATTCTCAATTTTTATTCTATACGAGACACCAACACGCCTCGAGGATGCCAGAACATCATGATTCAACATCTATTTTCTATGATACTATCCTTGGCCAAAAACTTTCTAATCTATTTGGAAGACATCTATGACCTACTCATTTTAATTTTGAAAGTCTCACTCTGTTCCTTGAAGTAGTATGAGGTAGTTTAGAGTTCAGTTTGTTCCTTAGTAATTTGTTGAGAATAAAGATACTCGTGAGCAATTAATCCCCCATCTCTACACCTACATAAATGAAAAGAGGGGGAAGGGTTGTGTCATAGAGGGGATTCCCTAAATTGAACTGTGTTTTTATTGTTACAAGTATGAAGGTGTTATCATTGATGTCAACTGGTTGTTGTTGTCATTGATGTCAACTATGTGCATGGAAGTTGGTTATTGGTTGTATATGTTGAGGATATTGAGAAAATTATATTAAAGAACGTTTGTAGTTTGTGCATGTATAGTTGAGGTGTTGAAAAAGTTCTATGAGTACATGGAGTTATCTTTATGTTGCTATGTCTAGAAGGGTGTTAGAGTGAAGTAATGTGCTGAACTAATGTCTGTGGTACTGGATCTCCAAGTGCTTTTAACAAAATTTGACAAATAGTGAAAACAGTGTTATGAAGGTATTCAGTGTAACTTTGAGATGTGCTCCATGTTTCTTTTGGGTTGATGTTATGCTTGTGTGAATCTAACGTATTGTTCATAGTTGTAGTTAGTTGCTATATCCAAAATTTGAGCTTTTGGATCATCATACAATGTGAGATATTTCATGATTTCTTCATAATTAGTTTTAAATTTTCATGTTTATCTAGATCCTGCTACTCCTTATTGTAGAGAGTTAGAAACATGTATATTAACATCATTAGCTATAGTGATTTTGCAATTTGTCAAAAACACGTTTTTGAAAGTTGTTTTGATCTTTTAAAGGCTTGTAGTGAAGGTTTCAAATATTTTTGTGCCCTGACAATCATGTGTATTACTTTAGTTAGATTTCTGACAATCTCATGTGTATTTACTATAATTAATTTTTATATGAAAAATTATATTTGAAATTGTCTATTTAAATTTTACAAAATGCAATAATATACCAATTTTTTATGCATTGTCTAAAGTATATTGGCATTAAATAATTTCAACCTACTTAGCATTTAAATGCCTCTTTAGTTTTAGACATTTCAATATTAGCTCATACTGAAACCTAAAGAAATTGATTTGAATATTTAATTAAACATAGGTTTTTATTTGCATTGTTGTACATAGCAAAGTCTATTATAAAAAAAAGATTTTTATTTTTTCAATACATTGCATATTGCTCATTAAATTGTACACATTGCTTTATATCCACAAATAATCCTCATGTACCATTACTTTCTATTGTTCGGCTTTAAACTCATGTTTCCTTAAAAACTACGCATGGTATAATAGATTATAATACGTATGAACACTTGAATGTCCAAATGTAATTAATAACAAGTGCCACGTAGTGGCAAGTACTTTCCTTTGTAGTATTCTAATTAGAGATTTGTAAAGTTAGAATAAAAATAAATGTAAGTTTAATTAATGTGAATAAAATTAAATGTAATTTTTTTTAATTGTTGTATTTTAGTTTTAACTTTTATATTTTGTGTTTTGTTTGATTAATAGCGTTGGTTTTTTTATATGTTTTGGTTATGTAATGTAAATATCTTGTTTGATGTTAAATATTTGAAAATAAAATAAATTGGAATAAATGTTTTTGTTTGGTGTTTTTTTCAAAAAAAAATTAAAGTTGAATACATTTAAATATTTATATAATGAACCCATTCATTGAGAGAAGGAATTAGTTTATGAATTATTTGTACTAGACATAACTATGACTAATAAATTTGAAGTTGAGTTTGTTCTTTTGAATAAATATTTGCTAAACATTAAATAATCAAATGATTTATTATTAAAAATAATTCTTAATTGATTCTAGTTGATTTTGAATTTGATAGTGAAATCTTCATATTATAGTTGAAGTTAACTATACTATTAATGATAATGTGGCTGAGCTTTCCGCTCGTGGGGTGATCTGTCAGTTTAGGGGTTTTTGGCCTAGCCTCCCTCAGCTACATTCCTGGATCACCAATGAATGGGAGCCTCTGATTTCTAGTAAAGTTCATATTTTCCCCATGGCTAAGGGGTTTTTTGTAGCTAAGTTTGATAATACTTAGGACAAAAATATCATTTTATTTGATCATTTTTTTAGCTGGGAGGACAAACATTTGCTGATGATTAAGCCCTGGCATTCAGATTTCAACCCTACTTCTGAAACTTTTAACAATATCTCGATTTGGGTTCATTTGGCTAATCTTCCCCTCCACCTTTGGAGTGACTCTCTTCTGGAGGATGTTGGTGAAGCCCTTGGTGATTTTTTGTTGGTGGATGATGAATATTCTAACATTTTTCATTCCACCTTTGCCCACATACTAGTTGAAATTGATGTTTCAAAAGGGTTTCCTACTGAGGTTTTACTTAAATCTTCTAAGGTCTCTTGGGTCCAATCTTTGGATTATGAAGGGATTCCCTTTTGGTGTAGAAGATGTTTTAAAACAGGTCATGTTGTTGCACAATATGGATTTGAGAAAAAAACAAAGATGGCTACTTGCTAGAAAGATGCTTCTAAATAGCATTATATGGTTGAGAAGAAATTTGAACAACATAAGAGTTTTTCTGAGGTGGTTTGTTTTGATTAACAGGGTCTTGGGGCATCCCCTCCGGATGTACCAAATGGTGGGGTTGCTTTAAGACTACCCCTAATGAGCAAGTGACTAAGTCTCAAGCTGCCATTTCTGGTGACAATGCCATGACTTCCATATCTGGTGGCTTTTTAGTTAAGTCTTCATCTACACGAAGGAATAATGATGAAATCTCTAAGACTATGGTTGCAGGAATTCACCTTCTAGAAAATAATGAGTTGGCATGGCATGATAAGGTAGTGCAAGTGGAAGAAGGTTGGATCACTGTTAAGGGCAAGAAAGCTAAACTCTCTAGGCCTTCTTTTGGCATGACTCTCTGTTCCCACAAGAGTAGCTCTAAATGTAAATATTGAAGGGTCTTGTATAGGAGTTGGTTGTAGGTTGTCCTTTTTGCAGCTTTGTTCTTGTTTGTAAAGGGTTTCGGGTCCCTTCAAAACCTGTTTTTACCTGTATCAAAAACTATACTATTAATATAATAAATATATTGTATTCTAATTTAATATTAATTATATAAAATAAGTAAATAGGTAATATTATAATATTAATATATTTTAAAATATTATTATAGTTATTAATATAGTGATTTACTATTATATTGATTATATTAATAGTAATAATATAATAGTATTAATATTATAATTAACATAGTAGTTAATTAAGATAGTTTATTAATATATTAAATATATTTGAAAGAGAACTTACAACATAAAATAACTTATATTATATATTATATAAATTAATATTACATATAATATAAATTAATATAATACCCATAATATAAGGTTAACTTATTTACCTACAAATTATTACCTATAATAATATAGGATATAAATAGAAATAGTATATATAAATTTATAAGAAGAAGGAGAACATATATAATCAAATCATACCATAAAATATTAGAAACATAAAACATAGATAAAGATATTAGTTTAATGGAAAAAATAATACAATTTTTTTTTTCTTTAATAGTGTGAATCCAAATCTCTATAATAGTTAATTGTTTTTTAAGATTTTCTTTAATAAAAAAATAACAATTACATACAAAAAAAATCATTCTAAAAAAATGTCAAAATAAGTATTTAGAAAGATTTGATGAAATGATTTTATAAAGCAAAAAAATAAAAAAAACATTCTTTAAAAAAATATTTAATTTGCTTTATCCACCAATAACACATAACTTTTTTAACCAATCATATGCACACAAAAAAAAAAATTATAATTTGTAAAGTTAAATATTTTACAAGTTCACTTTACGAAATTGAATTTTATTTTAATTTTTGTTTAAATATTGTTTTTGATTGGTTGAAAACTAAATTATTAATAACTAGTTAACTAAAAAAAGCCAAAGTCATTACAATAGTACTATGCCTAAGGCAAGTACTAATAAGGAAATGTAATATAAAAAAAAGGAGGGTTTGATATTTTTTGAAATTGAAATATGCAGATTCATCTTAAAGAAAAGAAATAAAGATACAATAGATCAATAAGTAGTTCCTGGACAACATAGTCTAATCGAAGCCATGAGTAGGTCACATACATAATATAGAACTGAAGCTTTGAACAATAGCCTAGGTGGGTTCTGTGTCATTCTTCTAAATGAGACTATTTACTATACTGATCATTCTTCAATGGTAGGAAGGCTCCCTTGTTGATCGGGCCTTCATTATAAAGTTTCTCCTAGAGTGGATAGAAGACATCATTGATTAGATCATGTAATTTTTGTGCCATATATTTATGGTCCTTGGATAATTCAATGAGATGATTTTGCAGTGATTCCAGTTGGTTCTTCACATCAACATTGTTTTTGTGGGTATCATGTAGCACCTTGCCAAGATTGGCCATCTGCAAAAGGATTGTTATTGAAGAGACCAGGAAAAACAATCTCCCAAGGTGGAAGAGGTTCTGAAAAACAATGTGTTACATCTTAAGTGCCATATATACTTGAGAATTCAGAATGCGTTGTATAAAATATTCAGAGATGGTGTTATGGGAGCATTGGGTCCAAGTAAAGTTGTAACACTTGATGATCTAGTTAAAGACAATAGGGAGGGAGGAAAGCACAACTTGCTAGATTTGTTGAGCTTGCTTGCAGACATAAAAGATAGGCTTGATTTTTTCTTTCCTGAGTTGGAAGCTCAAAACTTGAATAGAGAGTGAAGGAAGTGCAGAAATTCTCTACAAAGATCTTGTAATGAAGGATCTTCCATGTGTTAATGGAGTGGGTTAGTTTGCACCATAGGGAGGAATTGTGCTTGAGCATTTGCTTTAGATTTTGGTGCAGAAGCACCTAATGGTTTTATGCCTCCATGAGGCAATCTTGTAAATTTTGAATTTTCATCATGTTATGCATATAAAAAGGTCATGTTTGGACCACTTCAAATGTATTTCAGTTGCTACTAGGTTTCTAGGAGGTCAAAGAAGTCAAATTGCAAAAATAATTTTTTTATTTTGTTGCAAAATTGCAATTATGTAAGAAGTTGAAGAGTCATTGTTGTGAAAGAAGATAGTGGGCAGTTGTAACTGATTGGGCAGTCATGATAACTGGTGTAACATCTTTTAAAGGGCCTTGTTAAGGTGAGAAAACCATTGGACATTGTATTTTGAAGAATTTTTGTGAATAAAAGTACTTTGTTCTGCAATTACAACATTTTTTTTTTGTTGTTTACTAGTTTGTATGGTTTGTACAACATCACCAAGCCTTAATCTTCACTTTCTTTGGTAGAATAGTGAATTTTCTTTCAATCAAACTTGATTTGGTGGGGTTTAATTGAGTTTAAAGTATGTCTTGATTCCTTCTACATTAAACTATTTGAAACCCTCAAGTTAAGGGTTTTGAGAGTCTAAAGAATGGTTTAACAACCATTCCACCAATTTAGGCTTTGTAAATTGATGGAATGGGTTAGTGTAGAGTTTTTTTAGAGTTATTTGTGTTGGCAAATGTAGGGGAAGGAAAAATACTTAAGTTGTGTTGTTGCTCCAAATGATTTTCATTGATTTCCATACAAGAATTGATGCCTACAGGTTATGGTTTGAAGAAATGGTAGTGGTGAAGGTTGGAAATTGGTTCACAAAGCACAAAGGGAAGGAGGAAAGCACAACTTGGTAGATTTGTTGAGCTTGCTTGCAAACATAAAAGATATGCTTGATTTTTTTTTTCTTGAGGCAGAAGCCCGACACTTGAATAGAGAGTGAAGGAAGTGCAGACATTCTCCTACAAAGTTCTTGTAATGAAGGATCTTCCATGCGCTAATGGAGTGGGTTAGTTTGCACCACAGGGAGGAATTTTGCTTGAGCATCTACTTTAAATTTTGGTGCAGAAGCACCTAATGGTTTTATGCCTCATGAGTCAATCTTGTAAAGTTTGAATTTTCATCATGTTATGCATGTAAAAAGGTCATGTTTAGACCAAATCAAATGTATTTCAGTCACTACTAGGTTTCTAGGAGGTCAAAGAAATCAAATTGCAAAAATAAATTTGTTATTTTGTTGCAAAATTACAATTATGTAAGAAGTTCAAGAGTCATTGTTGTAAAAGAAGATAGTGGGTCGGTTGTAACTGATTGGGCAGTCAAGATAACTGATGTAACATCTTTTTAAGGGCCTTGTGAAGGCGAGAAAACTATTGGATATTGTATTTTGAAGAAGTTTTGTGAATAAAAGTACTTTGTTATGCAATTACAACATTTTTTTTGTTGTTTACTAATCTGTACGGCTTGTACAACATCACTAGGCCTTAATCTTCATTGTCTTTGGTGGAATAGTGAATTGGCTTTCAATCAAACTTGATTTGGAGGGGTTTAATTGAGTATAAAGTCTGTCTTGATTCCTTCTACAGTAAACTATTTGAAACCCTCAAGTTAAGGGTTTTGAGAGTCTAAAGAATGGTTTAACAACCATTCCACCAATTTAGGATTTGCAAATTGATGGAATGGGTTAGTGTAGAGTGTTTTTAGAGTTATTTGTGTTGGCAGATGTAGGGGAAGGAAAAATACTTAAGTTGTGTTGCTGCTCTAGGTGATTTTCATTGATTTCCATGCAAGAATTGATGCCAATAGGTTATGGTTTGAATAAATGACAGTGGTGAAGGTTGGAAATTGGTTCACAAATCTTGTGTAGACATTTTACAAGGTTTTTGTGGAATTGGCCAAGTGGTATGAGGTTTGGAAAGCACGGATCCAATAAACCCCTATTTTACTTAGTCTAAAATTGGCTTACATAAGGGTTTGGTGGTTTAGGAACTTTTCAAGGGTTTCCATTTTTAAAATTGGTTGTTTTCATTCATTTGTAACTTGTATAGTGCATTGGGGTCAGATTTAATGTTTTGGGTGAAGAGTTACAAGATGATGCTTTGTAAATTAGGCCTATTTGGAGCTTAATTGTTGTGGGACAGTCATTTTTAAGGTTGTACATTCCAAAAAAAACTCCATCTAAGTTTTTGATATGTTAAAGTATGCAATAATGGGTTCTTGACAAAGTAATTTTTCTTAGGAGATTCAACCAAATTTAGAAGATATATCTATTTTTTCCATGATGGAATACTACAAGCGATAGGTGTCATGGGTGTGAACAATTGAAGAATGAAGGTATCAGCATTCTTGGGTAGTTTATTTAGTTTAATCCTGTCAAGTATTCATGATATTTAAAAATGTAGTAGGGTCTAGTATGAGTTTAGAACCCTGATTTGGTGTTTGGATGTATTGGTAGTCGAGTGGAATCAAGTTTCAATGAAGTGAATTTTGGTGAATGTTCAAGTGACCTTCTCAAGTTTGTGTTTTGGGTCTTTGGAACCCTTAAATTCATTGATCCTCTGCATAAAATTTCCAAATAGTGGCTCAACTTGTACCACTTGAAGTCATGCATACTAGGTTACAACTTGATGTTAAGTCTCTTGTCTAGATGTAGTTTTGGAAGAAGCCTGTTGAAGATGGCTTTAAGGGGGGAGAAGCTAATCTTGCAACCAATGACCCACTTCTAGTTTTGTAAAAATTGTGTTTTCTTTGGGAAGAGATCTTGATCTGCAAAATGGTGGGAACTAAGAATTGGATAGTATGCACACTTGACATGTGAGAATTAGTTAGAACTTGGGAATGATTTTTTCTTAAGCTGAGTGTCACTCTTCCATGAGAGATGTAAAGCTCCCTAAATCTATGAACTCATGAATACCTATTTTTAAGAGGGGTTTGCTATAGATTTGTTTGTAGAGAGCAAGGGGAGATCATTCACTTTCACAAGTCTGTTCCACCAAATGGAGGTGGAAAAACTTAGCTAATGTCTCATGGATATGTTAGGCCATTCCAAGAAGTGAGGAACTAATTGCCAAGCCTTCCATATGTTGTTGTACTAAATTGAAGCATGGGGTTTGAAATTTAAAGTGTTGTGCCATAACAATCTTGTTTTTCCATCCAATCAACTCCTAAGATCCTTTAGCCTTGGAAGTAAGGATTTTACGCCTGACAAATGATTTCCTCTTAGCTATCAGACACACGCCTTGAGTGAAGAGATATGTGATTCCTGGTTCTCTTTTTTCCATGAGGACACATGCCACCCACTCTTCTTACCTCAATTGGTACCAAGAAACCCTCTAATCAATTGAGTGAGTTTCTTGTAATAGGCTTTTGAAAGTAGCCAACATGAAGATATGTTTACATGGCTAGCTGTAAGAATCCAGTTAGCAACTTAGATATGCTTGACAATTGAGGCTAATCTATGGGTACAAGGTAGCAACTTGGATTTCAATTTATTTAGTTACCATATCCACATCTCAGACAAGGAAACTCCAATGCCAAAGGTTATTTGTAGACATATCACCATGTTTGACATGTTTCCATTGAGGGGGGCTCTAGAGGGGAGGGCATTATCCATGTGTTGTTATAGGTTGATTTGAATTGTTTTAAATTTAAAAATAAAACTAGTTTACCTCTTACTTGAGAAAATTTTAAAGTAGAAGATTGATTATGGACATGATCCATTGAGAGGGGATATAGAGGGGAGGGTGTTATCCATATGTCATTATAGGTTGATCTGCACTATTTTAAATTTAAAAAGAAAACCAGTGTACCTCTTACTTGACAACATTTTAAAGTAGAGGATTGGTTATGGACATTATCAATGTGGAGGAATTCATAGAGATAATATTAGGGAACAAAACTTTATATGACTTCAATTTTTTTTGTTACTTTTTTTTATTTATTTTCTTTAATTTGAATTTTATTTATTTTCTTTAATACTCTGTATTGTAGTACCTAATGGTGGAAAAAAGAAAAAAAAAATAGAAGGAAATGAGGACCTTTCAATATTTTTTTTATGAAAGCATTTGGAGATAATAGACAAGGGACCTCAAATAAGGACCCTTCTTTCTTTTTCTTTTATTGATACAAGCTTTTGGGGACAACAGCACAATGGGGGAACCTCAACCCTAGACTCAAAGACAAGATCTACTGCCCAAACTCATATCAAATTTTCCATTTATTCTTATGTTCATAGGCCTATTTTGTTGATCTTTTGATAGCTATTTTTTCATATACATTAAAAAAGTTATGTCTGTCTCTGCTCAATAGGGGAATGTCAACATTTGACTCAGAGAAGATCGAGTATCCTAACTCTGTCAAATTTACCACATCTCCTTGTATTCACAAGCCTATTTAGTTGATCTTTTGATAACTAATTTCACTTATAAACATCAAAAGGGCTTTGGCTTTACATAACTTTGCGAGTTTTCTTAATATGAAGTGTTGGTTCTAAATCTCTAATACTTTCCATGAGCTTCCTACCTTCCTAATTAAGCTTCAATCCATGGTATTTGGTTAGTTAAACAATTATGCACACAAAATGCACCATTCTTGATGGTGCCTATGGAATGGTTAAATGCAATAGGCAAATAGACTTCCATTTATAAAATAGCTCTAGCTTGAAGATGATAATCTCCATGTTACATATGTCTTTTATAACCATTGACTTTTTAGTTTCTTAGAGGAAAAAATCATCTTCTAATATTGTTTGTTCATTGGATCAAATGTGCAGAAGACAACAAAATGCACATCATGTATAATAGTACATTTTAGTTATCTTTTAATAAATAAAAAGGAATGAGCTTTTGTCTTTGAGTAATCAAAGGATTCTTAGCATGCTAGAATTAGAACCTAGCCTTGTACCTAACAATCCCCCTATAATGGTGAAAATTGCATGCCTAACATTTTTTCCCTTTGTTTTGGATTTGCTTTAATTGTTTGTTCCAAGTGCAATTAGTAGTGTACAAGTGATATATTTCTCTGTAAAACTTGGCAATTAACTAAAACCTTGACTAGACTTGACCCCATTCATCCCAAGGATTTGGATTTGATTTGTATATATTCTATTCCTTGAATTAGGTTAATTTTGTAGGTGTGGATTTCCCTTAGTTCAGATATGCAATTGTGGTTTTGATCTTTGAACTTTTAGATTCATATTTCAAAATGGGTCCAAGCCTATTCACTTCCTATTAGTAGCTATTTGTTGATTTGAGCACATAATGTGTGATTTGCACTCTAGGGTGTTGTATAAAAGGAAAAATCATAATTTACTATTGGTTTTCTAGGATCCATCAATCATCTCTACATTTTATAATTGCATTATCAATTAACATAACACATAATTGAATCTTTAGCTAGCATCAACATCATAGTAATAGATTTTGCATATTACATAGTTTCTTGACATGTTTTTATTATTTTTTCACATTGTTTTAAATTAGATCAAGTAGTTTGATTAAAGAGAATAATCATGAATACAAAAATCTAATAGTATCTACCAAGTTGTAGACAAGTCGTTAGTAGGTCATTTCTGTAAAGAAAGGCCATTTTTGTAGATCCAAGATTGAATTAGTTTGTGTGGAGATCAATTTTGTAGCTATAGAATTGGACCAGAATAAAGAATAGATAATCTCATAGTTTGTTAAAGCAATATAGTTCTAGATTTGATCATAGAGCATTATTTTAGATATTTGAGCATAGTCTATAATGAAAAGTCTACAAGTCACACATGAAGCTAAGTTCCTATTCCTTCTTTTCCATTTTGAATACTTATCTTTTTAAGTTATGGTCTTTGCTCATATATTTAGGTTTACTTATCTTTGCTCATATATCTAGCACGATTTGCACACTAGGTGTTGTATAAAAGATAAACCCTAATTCACTGCTAGCTATCTATGATCAATCAAGCATCTCTAAGTCCCATAATTTCATTCACTTAACATAACATAATTGCATCATTAACTAGCATCAACATTATAGCAATACATTGTGCATATTGCATGGTTGATGAACATTTCTTCAATACTTGTTCATGTTGTTAAATTGGATCAAGTAGTTTGGCTAATGAGAATATCCTTGCAGAGAAAGCTCTAATAGTATCTATAAATACCAACAAGTTGAAGACGAGTTTTTGAAGATTACTAGTGTGAAGGTAATTTGTATAAAGGTAGGTCATTTTTTGTAGATCCAAGGTTGAATCTACATGTGTGGAGATCAATTATGTAGCCATAAAAATGGACTACAATAAAGAATAGATCATCCCATAGTTTTTATATCAATATAGTTCTACATTTGATCATAGGGTCATTTTGGATAATTGAGCATAGTCGACTAGTCACTTTTGAAGCTAAGTTCCTATTCCTTCTTTGTCATTTTGAAAAGTTTGCTTATCTTTAAGTACTATCTTTGCTCACATATCTAGGGTTACTTGCTATCATTGTTTGATTTATTGCTTTATTCCTAAATATTTATGTACAATGTGTTTTACTACCTTACATCGGGCTATATCTACTAATTAACTTACCCAATAGACTAGAGACTATTTTATCTAGTTATTACATACCCTCTAGAATGTAAAGAAATGTTACATGTAGAATATAAAAGAACCCAATAATCACTTTATTATTGATTATCTGAAGGAAGATTTAATCAATATTAATAATCAATTTATTCATTTTCTTTATTCACATAAGGATTATGTCAGGAAAATGAAGTGCTACCCTTATGTCCTTACAATGATCTAGATCTAACTGAAATGATCAAACACAATCAACAATGATTTGGATCTAGAAAAAAGGCCAAGTAACTAATAGAATTGAAGGGAAACAAAACACATTTATTTTTCAACATGGCATTGATTTAAATATGTTATTAACTTGTTGGTGCATGATCAAAATCAAGTATCAAAATATGGATCAAAGATAAAAAGGATGCAACATAGCTTTTCTAAGATCTATGCTATAGTGGATAGGAACATGTTATGTGAACTCATCCTATACAAGGTTGCACCTTGTGATTAATTTGTGTCATGCAACTTGGTATTCTATTGATGTGGCCTTTTAAATTTTCTCCCATTTGCTTTTGACCTAGTTTTGAATAAGATTGTGCTTAGAAGGATAGTGAGGTTTACTTCAAGACGAGAGGAGGAATCCTTTAATCTTGTCTTGATAGTATTCAAACCCCTAGAGATAAACAAGTAGTCACAAACTTAAAATCCATGCATTGCATATGCCAATCTAGTAGACTAGTACTTAAAGAGACATGTTTATATTCCAAATTCAAATATTTCTCTGAGTGATTCATATTTCCACTTGATAGCTCTAATTACCTAGGAGATATCTATAAATACATGTCCATTGTTTCTCAATTCAAATTTTTTGGCACATGGGTTGATAAACAATTACTAGTTTCTAGAAGGGTGGAATTTGGAGTATGTGGTTTGAATTTGAAGGACACGAATTGGGTTGCACCACATGACCTATTCTAGAGTGTTAGAAAACCTAGGAATATGGACCAAACCTAGACCAAGGCAGTTTGCAAGAGTATTTAGCTAATGGGTTCTAGGTAGGAGTTGATTTGTTTGCAACATGTCAAATTGAGCTCTACAACTATGTATTTTCAATGTGTTTAAAGTGGGGTAAAAGTGCAAGGAATGTACTTTTATCACTTACAATTTTCCTCAACTTGAGTGCATATTAATTTAAATTAATCATGTTTGTTGAACTAAATATATAGTAAAAATGGAGGCTAGAGGTGAGAGCTTTGAGGTGCTTGGAGAAGGCAAATAGTCTTCCTCCATTGTTGGCCTTGTTTCAACTCTCCCTTCCTAAGTTGACTCAGTTTTGTCCTCTTAGCCACTCTTGGAAGCTTTGTCCTTTTTGTTTTCTCATTTGTGGGGTGGTGTATGTTGGTTATTAGGGTTTTAGGTTTTGGGGTTTGTGTTTTTTCATTTATATATTTTCCTTTTTGAATTGACTTATTTACTTTTGTTGCCAATAGTTGGTCTTTGTGTCGTACAAAAGTAAGTGTTGGGTGTGGGGAGTCATGAAGTTGTTGGTGTGAATATTAAAGTCTTGTACCAAGTGATTTATTTCACTAGGTAATTAGGGGACTTATTCACATGTTTTATTTTAAAAAAAGGTGCAATGCACCCATATTATTAGGGGTAAATGCTTTTGATTGGAGCTATGAACCAAGTACAAGAAACCACAAGAAACAACCAAATCCACGAGTGCAATGGCCCAGCAAAGGAACAAGGCATGTGAGCACTTTGGCCCAGTGAGGGTTTGAACCCTGGTGGTTGTCACTACAACCAAGCGACTTGACCACTGAAACACGCCCTTATCGGTAGGACTTATTCACATGTTAAGTTTACTTAGGATATAAGATTCTCTTAGAAGTCTTTTCTAGAACTTATCTAGCTTTTGCATCATTTCCTAGGTGATTAGTTAGTTATTTATCATATGTAATAGGATTAAGGAACATGTCACAATCATGTTCAATCCTATTCCTCAACCTTGCCTATTTATGCAAGGCACTTGTACATTTGTAAATCATTCTAGAATAGCATATCTTCATTCATGCTCATGTTGCAACACTTTCTTGTTCATGTGGATGGTGTCTTTCTTGGTTGATCCATTGAAGACTGCAACTTCATTTGGGTTATTGTTCATTCATATTTCCAACAGGAGGAAAGAGTAGAGTTAAGTCACATGGAGATAGGGATTCTAATTTGGTAGGCTTGGAGAATACTTCAAATATTACAAGCATGCCTTTAAAAGTGGAGAGAGCGATGCAAGACAGGTAGGTAAACAACCCATTCAACACAATTTGAGTCCTTTCAATCACCTTTGCAATCTTCAAAACCCTCTCTAGGGTTAACTTCTTTGTTATCACCCTGCTTGCCTTGAAGGCAACTAGACCTTGTTTTTCAGGTCTTTCATCTCAACCACTCTATCAAATCCTCTAACCACTCATATTTTCAAGGACCCTTTAACCCCACACAAAACATATCTCAAAATAATATTAGGTCTCTTTGGACCATCTTTACTCAAACTGGCCTTTAGCACTGAAAAGGGCTCCAATTAGCCCACTTTTCCAAAGGAACACCTCTCCAATCTTTCTTCCAACTCTAAATTCCACCCAAAATTCTTCAAAGTACCTTTAAAACACCAGATTCTCCAACCTATTGGCCAAAACTCACACTCTATGAACCTCTTTTAGGAAACCCTCATTCTTCATCAATCAAGCAAGGGTTTATTGAAAACCCCATCTCCCAACCTCATAAAGACTTGAAACAACCTCAAACCTTCCTATTTCTTCCTGTACAATCTTAATTCAACCTCAAATTATGCTTTCCCCAAAGATCTCACACACTTCCTTAACAAAACCACTCAAATTCACCCCTTTTCATGCCATATATCATTTATGACCCCTCCTTCCTTTTCCAACCTTCATAAAACATCAAACTACTCCTGATCTCACTATTCCCAACCTATATAGTTAGCTTATTCAAAAACAATTTCTTCTTTTTACCACTCCTAGCCTTACTTTTAGGCCTATATTCAACACTTTCAACTGGGGCAGCGTTGTAAAACTCCACCACTGACCTTTCTAACATTAAAACCACCCTCCTACACCTAATCCTAATCTATGCAGGCCCATTCCATCGAGCAACAGCATGAACAGTAGGTGGAATGGCCTGTTAGTGCATTAGACCCTCAAAACCTTTATATGCAAACTTCAAGCGAGCAACTATAGAAAAAGAGGTAGATCTCCCTTCAAACACAATATTAAGACCTCAAACCAAATGCAAACCAAAGCTGGCTTCGCCCTTCAATAGTTCCAAAGCTCCCCTAAACAAAGATTTGATGTATGGACCTGTACAATGCAAGGAAATGCAGAATTTTGTGTAAACTTAGAAAAATACAGTGATAACAGCAATTTTATTGAATTTTAATTCAAAATTACAATCATTCCCCCTTCTACACTCATCTACAAGGTCAATTTAAAAGCATCACAACCATGTTCAATGGTCTTCCACCTTGTTTTGCACGTACCATTCCATCATGACCCTTGAACTGCCTCTTCTTGACAGCTACATTTCAACGGTTACACTTTCTTGCATTTTTCAGTTTTCTACATAACAAATTATTTTTTCAATTATTGCCATATTCACCTAAAGACCCCACATTGACTCAACTAATTAAAATAACATTACAAAATGGCCTATCATGGCCTTACTGACAACAATTTGACTAAAATAAAATAACTTGACCTTAACCACAAAAATGGAGGTTCTTAATGCTCTGCATCATTCACCCGGCCATAAAATCCTTCCAAGTCCCTTGGAAGTCTTCAACACCTGACCTGAAATATCTCAACACCTGACCTGCAATAGCTCTTTGATCTCCAACTCTTTTGATGCTCCTTCTTGCTCTTGAAATAGTCCCCTTGATCTTCATCTTCACCTTTAGCTTGGATTTGTCCATGCAAAGTAGCCCTTATCTTGTATTGTCCTTTTGGATATATATCTTCATGCTATGATTTTCCATCAACTGCTTCATCCATTTGCTTCTACTTTGATCTTCAACTTCATTCATTGCAAAACAGTCCACGCTTTGCCTTTCCTCTTTCATCTTGACCCTCGGCCTGACTTCCATCAACATAACCATCAAAACAAGGAAGTAATAGAAGAATTCCTTCACTCTCTGCCTCTTACCCTTTTTCTTCACAACCATCCTTTGGTTCTTCAATTCCTGAACCCCTATGCAATCAAGTTTAGCAACCTCTTCCATGGCAGCATATGACTGCCCCTCAACCAATTTTGTCATCCAAGGACAATCTCCTAAAGCAAGCATTTTGGAGCAGTGATGAAATTTCAAAATATAAATTACCACAGATTTGTCAAGGATTGGACTAGTGTGAAAGGTATTGGAACTCGCCGAGGCCAAGCTAATGTTACAAGTATCTTTACCTTCTTAATTTTGCTGTTGTACCACTTTGATGAAGAACACATTGAATCTATTGCTTCTCTGAATTACGGCTAATTAGCAAAGTGCAAAAATGGACCCTTTTATGTATCTGTAAGTCTTTTGCAAATATTGTAAATAATTTGATTTTTTTGATGATAAACCAGTGAGCATTATTTGAAACAGTGATGGAAAAATATTTATACAATTATTTCCAAAACAAGCTAAAATCATTTAGATAGACTGTTGAAACATCATGTCTATTCAGACTAAATTGTCAGTCTGTTGCCCTGTTTCTTTTTTAAAATATGTCTCCTAAATTTTTTCAGTCTTGCTCTCTGTTTTTTACAAGCATGGCTTCTATGTTCCAAGGTAAACATTGCATACTCATTACCTAACTTTACAATGCTATTTGGAGACTTCTCTAGATATATTTAAAACCCTGATGCCACAAGTTTTATATGTAGTATGCCAAAATAATATCATCTATGATAACTGCCACTCTGGCCTTCAATATCATTATGGAAGGGAAGCAACTACATTGTACTTTACAGGATGTATACAATCGATTCATTCCATCAAATAATGAAAATTCATTCCTATAAAGGGATTCAAGTTTCTATGGTTTATTCCTTTTCATATGAGCCATGGACATATTTTGAATAGTTGAAGGGCAAGTCATAGATATTTACTTGTTTAAATTTTTCTTACAAATTGTTTCATGTTTGGATCATTCGGCTGTATTAAATCAAAGCTAACAATCATTAGATAAGGTTAGCTCCGCCCACAGTTTTCCTTCCAACTCACAATTAAGATATCCACTTACACAATAAATTTGCATTGCTTTCTTCTACATAGCCTGAACTTCAACATTAGAAGTGATAATCACAGCAGCCTAATGGCATTCATATTGCACAATCTTCAATAATGTACTTCTTTTGATTGGTTAGTCATTGGGATGATCTACTTAAGTTGTGGTATAAACTTTAACCTGGTTAATTGTTGGGTTTCTAAGTCAAGATTAGATTCTTCTTCTCACACATATATTTTACCCCTGCTTGCAGCTAACAGTGGTATAATTTCTGTTTTGCAATATTCTTTCTACTTTTGCCAATCCATTGCAGCAATACCTTAGTTAACTTGGCTTGTGTCTATCTCTTACTCTCAATCTTATCTATATTGTTCTGTCTGAGATTTCTGAAGATGCTTCAGTTTGATAGAGTAACTTTAGTTCTGTCATAACTAAGCCTTGGATAGTTTCATACTTTAGCCTCTATAATTTGAAAATGGTTTGTTAGAGCTGCTGTGATGTGCACTGTTCATTGTGGTTGCTGCATTTGATGTACCAGAATATTATGTTCGTTTTATCCTCAAAAGTGCTAGTCTAATCCCTGCATGCAAGCATTTAAGCTCCATAAAACTCCTTTTAATTTTCAGAAATTCACAATCTTTGTACTTGGGTCATTTCATGCCTCATATATTCCATATTGTGCAACAGAGATATTATTTATAAAACTGGAAAGATATGGTCTTTAGAAAAAGACAGAGTTAGATTCTTGAAATTATATTTACTAGTTCACATTTTCTTAGCATTTGTGTGGAAACAGTCAACAATCTGGTAAATAAAAGTGAATAGGACACAGTCGTTTCTAGATAAATGCTTCAACTTCTCAGAAGATATGATTTGATTGGAAATTTTCAGTGATATAGAAGAACAATATTGTTCAGAATGCCCTTTTCTCAAATGGCATGGAATTGCAAATTAAGCTTCACCATGTTGTTGCTGGGACTACTTTTCTTGTGGATTACTTTGTGAAAGACATGCTTACTCATGTTACTCGTTGAAAAATTATGTAGAATTAGCAACCAGACTGTATACCATTTACTTTCATCTTGAGCAGAAGATGTGGTTATAGGATCACTAAGTTGCCAGATGAATTTATCATTTCTATTAATGCAGGCCTTGATGTTTATAATATTATTATCGATTATGCTTTGATGTTTATAATATCGGTTATGCTTTTCAATTTGTACTATAATACTTTAAAGAGATATTCATGTAAAGAACTCCAATCTGTAATCCTATACATATACATATTGACAATATATTGTGTAGCATGATCCCAGAGGTTGAGATGAATTTTGAAAGGTATTACAGGTCTTTTCAAAAAGATTTTTCTTACATATGGACTTTGTAAGCCTTAAAACTCCTAACGACTTTCCAATTTCAAGAGGGATATTGGTGTCATCTATATTATACTATAATAGTATACTGTTTATCAATTTAGTGAAATCATAGTGGGATTATTATTCTCTGTGTATATTCACCATTTTCAATATAGTTTCTGAGCATTTATCCTTCCAAAACTGTGAGTGGGAAACCCATCTTTGGCTTGAAGCAATGGAGCATTCATAAAGGACATATGGAGAGATTGAAGGAGAATAAAGTTAGTTTGAAAATATTGCTATTCATCCATTACTGCCAGTTTGATGCTCATACTACATATTGTTAGGTTACAGCAAATTTGGGAGGAGCATAGACCCACTGTCTGTTGGTGATGCTTGGAGATTTGGTTTAAGGTTTGTTGCTAACTGTTCCCAGAGTTTCTCTTTCAACGTTATTCACTTGGTTCCTTTGCACTCACAATCAACACCTAAGAATAACTACAACAGCACAATAAATTTTTATATTATTTGATAGAATATAAAAGATACAACATTGCCCAAGAATGCAAGCCTTGACAGCCATGTTAATGGTAAAAACTACCCAGAAAGATTTTATGTATTGAGAGAAATTTTTGCATATTATATTGAATTTGAAAAAGAGGAAGAAACTATCCTGCAACCTTCCAGTAGGATGCCCTCAGCAAGCTCCTATCTATGGCTGCTTACTGCGTGATTATTAAGATTTATTTCTCTCTAATCCTAGAGTAAATGCTTGGACAATAGAGGTGTGAAGAGGCATGAAAAAGGTGAGAAAGAGGCATGTAAAGGTAATTTAGATGTTGGAGTGAAAGTGGTGCAGGAGCACCTTGACACAATTTTGACTCCTTTTGGAAAGTTTGAGAAAGTGATTCAATTTGGTGCTTCACCTTGTAATAAGGGTCATTTAAGTCATTTCTAATGTATTAAAGTCATATTTAGAAAATAAATGTGTAAAATGCAAAGTTGTCAACACATAGTGTCAAAATTGCAAAAAGTGTAAAAGTTGCATAAGCAACATTAGGAAGTTAAAAAGGTCATTATGGTCTAAACATTGGTGGGAAGTTAGGAATCAGTTAGAAACTGATTATTCATGCTTTAAATCCTTTAAAAAGTCTTTTGTGATCATTTTTTATTCGAGGGTGATGAAGATTTGAAGTTGGAATAAAGATATCTCTGTTTTTAATGCATTTTCTACAGAATTTTTGTGTTTCAGACAATGGTACGGAATTTCACAGGCAGGAATTGGTGGAAATTTGTTTTCAATTGGTAGATACTTTGATCACCTTCCATTTTTGTTTTGTTTCATGCAATTTGGATTATTATTATGAGAGATATTGATATTTTTCTGAAATCTGCTAAAACCCTCATTAGGGTAACCAGTGGCCTACAAATTTAAGTTTCTCACGTTATACTCATTGGAAAGTGCTAAAATATGATGGAGACGATCTTAGTAGCATATTATTTAATTTTATTGAAGTTTTAGGTCAATTTAATGAGATTATTGTGTGGAAAATTGAAGTTTTCAGACTGAAATCTGTGCACAGTCAGGAATTTCCTGAGTTTTAGGGGGTTTCCAACTAGGGTTTGTAGAAATATTTATGGGAGTGACCTTTTAATGGACTTTTAAGCTTATTAAAGTCAAGTTAAACCTGTTTGAGGAGTTGGTTAAGTAGTTTTGTGTTTGGAAATAGGATAACTAATAAGCCCTTGTTGCATCCAAGGCCTAATTAGGTCTGTTACAGGCTGACGCTAATGGGTTTGATAACTATCCTCCAAAGTAAAAACTGATGAATCTTAGATATGTTTGAAGGCATTAAAATGGGCATACTAAATGTTAATTACAGTCAGCAATAAAGATCTATATTGGAAGATAATACCGACTGTGCTATTAGGCATGGCTACAAGGGTATCATTGGTCAAAGGAAGGTTTGTGTTCTAAATAAATAAATTGAACTCTTGGGGAATGAAATGAGTTTCATTATGATATTAAAACTGTTTTTATGATGTTACACATGTTGAGTTATGTGATCAGTCCCTTGGAGGCTAATGTTAGCATTTGTAACCATTATGTGCCATGGTGGCTGATTAGGGACAGTCATAATGAGATAATGGAATATAAAGGGCAGATGATTTTAATGCTAATTGTAGGCTGAGTTGAGATTGCTAAGATGTTTTAAAGGTCATTTTTGAATTTTAACTCTGACTATGATGTGATGTTATTATTTTGATGGCTTATGAGCCTTGAAGGATGAATAAGGAAGAAAAGATGAATGAATAACTTGAGTATGTTTGAGTTTCTGATAAATGTGATTTAGTGAGTTGATTTTCTTCCTCTGTAGCTCTGCATCAGAAAGTATAAGATTTCTTTTTTCAAAATTTATTTGAATTGAAACACATTATCAATAAGTAGCCTGATTGGCAAAGTCATTTAATTTTTATCCCTCCAGGGTTAAGGTTCATATCCTCTAAGTGCTAATAGTATGTTTGGTAATTGAAGTTAGTTTTAAATTTAAAGTTTTTGCTTTTTACAATTTTTTTTTTAGTAAACTGGGAAATATAAGATTTATTTTGTAAAGTGTATTATTTGGAAACATACACTTTAAACATATGATTTATTTTGTTATGTTAGACATTTCCAAAGAAACAAAGACATTTAAATTTTGGTTATATTGTATGAAATGGTTTGCTTAATACCTTCAATGGGGGATGTTGCATTTATCATGAAAAGTGAAAGCTTGAAGGTTGTTATAAGGGAATCATTAAAATCAATGGGTTAAAAAGTAGAGAATCATTTAGGAGTAAGGGTTGAGAAGATCAAAGAGAAGGGTGGTGGACATTGAAGGTCGAAGGATTTTTTTTTTTTATCTTGAGTTAGTTTCTCACTTTTAGATGGTAGATTGTTTGAGAAGCACTACTGCATTTGTACTATTTTTTGGAGAAAGAGGTGTTTGTTTTTACAATAATTGTGGATAGTTGAGTATACAAGTTCACACTTTGAAGATAGGCATGGATCTAGTCTAGTTGAAGCTTAGCATGGATTGTTTCCTAGGTTGTTTGGGAGTTTTTGGATCTTAGGAATTATAATTTAATGAAGATCATGAGACAAATTGATGGTGCACTATGGATGTAGCTTAACATGGATGGTTCTTCAATAATTTTAGAATTTGAGGAGATGAAATTTGGGAACTTATGAGCTCAGCTCAAGAGCTATAACTTTATGGAGGTTATGAGGCAGTTTGATGGAGTTCTACCTAGCCCAAGAGCTATTTCCAAAGAGAAGCTTTTGATGAATATGTGGTTCTATTTGGTTTGATAATGGGGTGTTGATATGTAACATCTTAGTATAGTAATATAAACAAATAAAATTTTCTTCCACATTTTAACCTAATATCATCATGCTTCCATCCATTTGCATCATTAATCTTGCATCACATCTTCATTAATGAATTATATAAAATTATTTGATTAATTAGGCCATCTTTCCTCTAAATAATAAATAGATGAGATTGATTTAATTAATTAGCACCTTGCATCAATTAATTAAATCATATATTAACTTGCCTCTATCACTAATGAATTGGATAAATTCTTGTTTAATTAACTAGGCTAATGTACATTCCTCCCTTTGTTTAAAATAAATAAATAATTCATTTCTACCTCACCACTAAAACCAAAATCAACCCTTTTTAGTGTTTTAAATCAAGGGTATATCAGTGTCCCATACTCTTATGTGATGGTTCATTCTTGGTATTTATTTGTGTCATTGTTTTTCTATAATGCTACTAAAAATTATCTAGATTGGAAAGCTTATGACACTCTTCTCATAGGATTAATTACAAAAAATATTTGCATATCTTTTCTTATTTTCTTTCATTTGGTATGAGAGAGTTAGCTAGCTTGATAGATCCTTATGAAGAGGAATGAGGCTTATTTCTATTAACCCTTATTTAAGTGGAATTTTTGTGGTAGTGATCATGTTTTCAAGATACAATCATGGAAAAGACATCTAGATTGGAGGTGGATAAATTCAATGGAGTCAACTTTGAGCTATGGAAGCTCAAGATGGAGAATTGACTTTTGGAAAGAGGTCTATGCATTGTGATAGTGGACCAAAAGCTATCTAGCTTGAATGATGTGGACTAGAAAGTGCTTGAATGGAAGGGAAGGTGTCTCATTATGCTATGTATTGTAGATTCAATGCTCTTAATTGTTTTGACATACACCACCACTAAGAAGATTTGGGATAAACTTGGGAATTTATATCAGAGAAATTCCTTATTGAATAAGCATTTTTTATGGAAGAGTTGTATTCATTGAAGGTGGATGATGATGACTTAGTGATAGAGCATTTGAATGTATTCAACACTTTCGTGAGCTAGTTGGTATTTATGGATGTAAAGATGGATGAGGAGGAACAGTGAATTACTCTCTTGAATTCTTTGCTTGATAATTGAGACAATCTCATGATGGTGACTAGTGGGTAAAAGCAAGCGGTTGGGTCCACTAAGAGGAGAAGTTTCAGTGAAAAAAATGCCGAAAGGAATGGGATCTCAAGCCTAAATTCAAATGGGAACCTATTCCACTTCGGGTACCTACTACTAAAAAGGTACATGTTTAAAAATGGGTACTTGTTTTGAAAAGGTACTTATTTTTTTAAAAAATCATTTGTTGGTTCATTTTCACTTGCAAATTTTGTGGCCAAAGAATGATCAAAGTAGAACGAGTACCCGTTTTTGAAGCCCTTTAACCAAATTGCACCTGCCACCTCCTCCCTTTGATGTACTCGATCTTAGCGACCTCTAGGTTAGTATTTGTGCTTTTTTTTGCTTTATATTTAATGCTTTTTGTTTGTAATTATGGTTCAAATTTTAATTATATAATGTAGCATTTAGTGTTTGTAATTTCATGGTTTATATTTTTGTTTATTTTAATTGTAGTAATTAGGTTGAATTCTATAGTTTGTAAATTCTATTTGTAAACATATTCATCAAAATAATGGATACATGTACAATAAACTAAAACCTAGAACCTAGACCTAAAAACTAAAACCATAAACCCTAAATTGTAAACCCTAAACCATAAACCCTAAAGCCTAAAACCTAAAACCTAAATCCTAAACCCTAATACCTAAACCCTAAAACCCTAGACCCTAATGGATTCATGCCTACCATTATAAATGAATGATCACTAAGAATATGAATGGTCACTAGTATTGGAAAAACTAATCCTTGAACTATGGAATTAAATCACCACTAACAAACATTATGTGGAGAATACGGGTGTCCATCTTGTAGATTGGTATCCAAATTTCAACCCCTACGAACATAAACTAAAGGAAGGTCTAGTATGGATCCAGATGTATGATCTCCCATCAGAATATTGGGAAGAAAATTTACTAAAGGCCATTGGGAGTAAGCTTGGAACTTTCCTGGATTTCGATGAAGTTTTGATAGACAGGAGTCAAGGGGCATATATTAGGTTATGTCTAGGTTTATTCCCTCAATAAGAGATCCCATAGGAAATAGATCTACTAACAGAATCAGGATACAGATCTTTAAAAGTTGAAAGGGAAGATCAATTGTTGCTATGCCCCAACTGCAAATCTAAGGAGCATGGGAATTCAGCTTGCATTGGAACCATTCGTGCTATTGGGATCAATGAAGATGAACAGAGTATAAGAAGGAGTAGGAAGGAAAGGAATCCACGATGCGGGAAGACCAGCAGACGATCGCTATTTTGGAAGACCATTCAATGAGGTTAGTAGTGGGGAGTTGGGATCAAAAACAAAGGGGCAAAGGGGAGCCTGCTTCAATCCACTCAGAAGCAGAAATGAGTGGGGCCATTCCAAGTGCACCCCAAGTACCCAATGAGCCCACCACTCTGGTATGCTCAGTAAGGAATGATGTGGAAGGCGTGGATTTAGATGTGAGATAGAGGAATAACAATACAATCCTGAAAGAAGTTGATGCTATAAATAGTGCAGAGGTGGAAGGTGAAGGAAACCATGGAGGGATAGAAGCTATGAAAGAAGTGGGGGAGTAGTTGATTGGTGAGCCCTTGCAAACAATAAGAGACGTAGAATTCGATACTAGTGTGGTTGAGAAACCCAATCTAGAGTTAGAAGTAGGCATTGAGCTTAATCCGCTTGTTTTAGACTCAGAGCTGGAACATGACACAAGTGAGGAAGGAAACCTGGAATCGGATTCTTCTGAGGAAGATGGGTTTGGGGAGGAGAAATTAAACATTCTAGAGGAGCGAAGCATAGAACAGTCTCAATCAAAACTAAAGAAGCCTAACATTGCCCTGAAAAAGAAGCGGGGTGCCAAGACAAACAAGGCAAAATTGGAGTTAGCTGTGAATTCCAAGGGGCAAAAGAAATTAAGGAACGTGAAGGAGATTTCCCTTTTCATGGAGGCATGAAGATCATAACTTGGAACACTAGGGGCTTAAATGCCCCTAGCAAGTGGCGCTTATTTAAGTGCCAAATTTATTCAAGCAAAGTTGATATGGTTTTAGTTCAGGAAACAAAGTGGAGTAGGGAGGAATCACAAAATAGAATGAAGTTGTGGAGACAGTGTGAGGGGTATTTTGTAGAAGCTATTGGTGCTTCTGGTGGTCTAGGGATAATTTGGAATCCATTAAATTTTAAGTGCATATTGATCAAGTTCTCCCAGAATTGGATGGTAGTAAATTGCAGAATTCTTAGCTAGAACAAGGAATTCCAAGTGATAAGCATTTATGGTCTGAGCCTAACTTTAGCAAAAAGGCTCTTATGGCAAGAGATTAAGCTTTGGTTGGCTGAGTAGAATGGTTTACCTACAATTATTGGGGGTGACTTAAATGCCACATTGTGTAGCACTGAAAAGCAAGGGGGTTTGCTGCCTCTTCCCAAAGTGCAACAAGATTTCCAAGAGCTTGTAAATGATTGTAGCCTGAGGGATATTGACACGTCAAATGGAAGATTTACCTGGACTAATAGGAGGAAAGGATTCACCAATATAGCAGGAAAGTTGGACCATTTTTTCATACATGGGGAGTGGGAGTTGCAGAAGGATCTTCGTGGCTGCAATTCTACCTTATATGGGATCTGATCACTTCCTAGTACAATTGACACTCAATCCAGAAATCCCAAGTGGTGGAAGTCCTTTCAGATTTGAAAACATGTGGCTTAGGGATGAAAAATTGTATGGCCTAATAGAAACTTGGTGGAATGAAGTAAGGGTTGGAAAGAACTCAAAACTGTATCTGTTCAGTCAAAAGCTTTAGCATATCAAGTCCAAGCTGAAGGAATGGAATAAGGAACATTTCAAGAACATCTTTGAAGAAAAAGCAAGGGTTGAAACAGAATTAAGTACTCTAAATGGGAAAATCATTGAAAGAGGAATGTTACAGGAAGATTTTGAACTAGAATAGAAACTCAAGATGGAGTTGGCAGAGATTATGGCCAGGGAGGAAGCATATTGGCCCCAAAAATCTAGAGAGGTCTGGCTCAAAGAAGGTGATAGAAACACCAAGTATTTCCACAGGACAACTACTGCTAACAAAGGGAGGAATATGATTTCAGAGATTGAACGTGAGGATGGCTCCAAAACTCTATCATTGGAAGAGGTGAATCAGGAAGCTGTCCATTATTTTGAAACACTCCTGAATCAGAGATCTGAGGATCATGTCAGGGAAAGGGAGCACTTCTTGAATCACATCCTGTCCCTAATCACTGAAGAAGACAACAATGAACTCTTCAAACCAATCAGCATAGAAGAAGTAAAGAAGGCTACATTTCAACTCAGAGCAAACAAAGCCCTAGGTCCAGATGGCTTCCCTGCAAGGTTCTACCAGGAATTTTGGGACATTATAGGTGGTGATCTGCATAAGGTAGTAGAGGAATCCAGAAGAAGGACGACAATGCTTGGCACCCTAAACCATACTTTCATCACAATGGTACCCAAGAAAAAAGAGGCTACAAAGTTAAGCGACTTCAGACCCATAGCTCTATGTAATACTGCATACAAAATTGTCACCAAAATCATAGCCAATAGATTGAAGTCAATCGTCAAGAATATCATCTCAGACGAACAAAGTGGGTTCTCCCCAGGTCACTCCATCATTGAAGGTATTATCATAGCTCATGAGGCAATTCATTCTGCAAGGAAGACGAGATCCTCAAGTATGGTAAACAAATCAGACATATTGAAGGCTTATGACCTAGTGGATTGACAATTTCTAATGAAGGTGCTAGGGAAATTTGGTTTTGGTGATAGCTGTTGAAATGGATTGGCAGCTGCATCAATTTTCCTAATTTCTCAGTTCTAGTCAACGAAGTAGCTCAAGGCTTCTTTAACTCTTCAAGAGGCATTCGGTAGGGGGACCCCCTCTCCCCCTTTCTTTTCATTATTATGGCAAAGGCTCTAGGAAGGTGCATATCAAATCTAAAATCAGTTGATCAATGGCGGGGAATTGAAATTACCCCAGGTGTAGAAGTTGCTTCACATTAGCAATTTGTTGATGACATGATCCTGTTTGGGCAAGCCACAAGAGGGGAACCAAGAACTATTAGAGAACTCTTAAGTGACTATAGCAAAGCATCCAAGAAAAGTATCAATTGGAGGAAGTTAGAAGTTTACTTCTTAAATGTGCAGCCTAGTTTGCAGAGGGACTTAGCAAGAATCTTGGGCCTAAGGATCACCAACTTCCATGGACGCTTCCTAGGATTGCCATTATTTGGAGGGAACAACAAAAAATGTTACTGTGATAATCTAATCTATAGCTGCAAAAAGAAGTTGGAGTTATGGAGAGGAAAATGGCTTTCTTTTGTAGGTAGGATTTTAATGTTGAAAGTGGTGCTTGCTACCATACCGATCTACTCCATGTCTTGTATGAAGATCCCTAAATCGGTTGTTGATAGTCTCGTCCAACTCATGAGGCGCTTTTTCTGGAATGGTCATGAGGATAGTCATAAGATTCCTTTAATGTCGTGGGACAAGGTATGTAAACTAATTGGGGCTAAAGGTGCAAGTTTAAAGCAACTCCATATCATGAACCTTTCTATGGGGGCCAAGTTGGTATGGTGCCTATACCAAAATGGTGATCGAAGGTGGGTGCAAATTCTCAAGAGGAAATATTTAGATTCGGATGAGCCAATTTGCATCCTTAACACACTGAATCCACGAAGAGGCTTTGCTATTTGGAATTTTATCTTGGAAAGTAGGGAAATCATCACTAAGCACATAACTTGGGAGATTAAGGATGGTCAGTCTGCTTCCTTCTGGGAAGACTCGTGGGAGGGGCATCCTACCTTGTCTACTAAACTCGAATTAGCTACAATTAAGGCTAAGACTACTAGATGCTAGGGGAAGAAAGTAAGTGACTATGGACATTTGGGTTAAATATAAACGGGATTCATAAGTGGAGATGGAAGTCTCTAGATGCCTTAAATGTTTCTCAAGAACAAAAAGATTTGTTGTGGGAAATTTTGCAGGACAGAAGTATAGTGTGGTCCAATCAAGAAGATGTTATCAGATGGTGTGCGTTGAAGAATGGGGAGTATAAGGTGAAAACTGGTTATCGGATTAAAGAAGTTGTGTTGGAAGAACAATAGTGGCCGAAGGATTTGTTTTGTGGTAAACATTGTCTCCCTAAAGCTGGATCATTTTCTTGGTTGGCGATACAAAATCGCATTCTCACCCATGATCGATTATCGAAAATTGGTATCATAGGTTTAGGTCGATGTCATCTATGCAAAAACCAATCGGAAGATGCAAACCATCTTCTTTTTCATTGCCCATACTCAGACTTTTGTTGGAAGTATTTTTTACAAAAGCTCAATTTTTAGTGCCCTATTCCACACTGTTTGCGGGATTGGTTTTACATATGGCCTAGGGGCTATAAAAAATGCCTTTTTGGCAGTCTCTGGCAGGTTATTCCTTTGCTAATTGTGTGGGAAATCTAGAAAGCACGGAATAGAAGGGTTTTCACAGAGAAATCTATGTCGAGAGAACTTCTATGTAAGAAAATGGAATTTGCAATCATAGAAGTGGTCAATGTTGCAGCTCAAAGAAGTTCATTGAAGAATACTGCATTCACACAGTGGGACGACAAGATGGATAAAGTTTTCAATGGTCTATCTATTCCCACTCTCACGGGTGATAGTTGAACCTGTCAAAAAACAAAGTTGAGGGAAGAAGCTCACTGGAGTGCTCTAGAAAAAGGTTGGGTAAAAATTAACTTTGATGGCGCTTCAAGTGGTAACCCGGGCCCTAGCGGTATTGGATGCGTGATTCGTGACGAATGTGGGAATGTTTTGGTCGATTGTGCGAAATTCACTGGCACAAATATGAACAATGTGGTTGAATTTTGTGCTGCACTCAAGGGGTCGGAATTGGGAAGGGAGTTAGGTGCTCGGAAGATTCACTTAGAGGGTGACTCACTACTTACTGTAAAAGCTATTTGCCAGAAATACACCCCAAATTGGAAACTACACAAATGGCTTAATCAAATCAATTTGTTGTTAGCTGATTTTGAAGATTTCAAAGTGAGTCACATATTCAGGGAAGACAATACTTTGGCTAATGAGTTGGCAAAACGGGTAGTAAGTTTTAGGTGAGCTAGCAGTCAGATGCAGCTAGGTAGATTGATGGGCATCCCCTTGTGTATGTTTCACCCGTCGGTGGCTAAATGAGGTCACACACATAATATGCTAACATACAATAAAATTGGTATTTGTTTTGATGTAAATCAAACACCCAATGGCCAACAACTGACATTGGGGATTGCCTAATCTCTGAGGGATTTCTCGACGAGGTTGTGTGTGATGCTAAGGACACAAGAGAAATGGTGGATGCTTTGGTGTTGGAGGAAGGCGTGTTTTGGAGGGAGGTTGAAGGCCGTGTGTTGGAAGACATTGCCATTGTGGATGCTCATATGGTCTACCCTATAATTCCCCGTAGTCCTCTATGCCAGAAATGGCAGAGATGTAAGGCGCAGTGATGGTCAAGATGTGGCTACGGGTAGTCTCAATTTTACCTCTTGAATGTGGACGGTGGTGGCTCTGGGTACAGTATAATGGTCATCTTTTGTTTAGTTAGTTCTTTGGTGTCAGATCTGTGATATCGAATTAGTTGGTTTTTAACTGGGCCATAAGTATTAAGAACTGTCATTATGTAAATATAGCAATAGGCGGTAGTAACTCTGGTCTGGGAGTTTTCTGGTTGTGAACATATTGGCTCATGAGCCTCCTTTGTAATTCTTTGTAAAACCTTTCTCACTCCAATATAATGGGTGTTGGCCCTACCCAACTATTAACTTATCAAAAAACAAAAAAAAAATAGCATTAATGCCTGGATAAATTATATTCCTCGTACTTAGTGGACAACAATATTTAAAATTTAGATAGTTTAGAATTAAAATACCATTGTAAAATTAGGCACTCTTGTTCACAAGTGGTTTCCCTTGTTATTGCACAATCTCTAGTATATAGGACTCATATTGTTATATGTACACTAAGAAATTAGTATAAAGTATATCTCCATGGTTTTTTCACTTTCAATTGAATAGTTTCATATAAAGTGTTCAAAATTTGAATTTGTCATCTCATAAAATTTTCAAACACTATTACATAAAAATTATTACATATTAAATCAACATATTAAATAGAGTCAATATAGTTATGTAAATGATAGTATTGTCTAGAATAAAACTAGTATTGTATTTACAATTAAACCTGCATGATTATGGGAATAGTAATGTGCATGTAGAAGGAATTCAATTGGTATGTTTGTAATTAGTTGTATGTAAAAATATAGTGAATTGCATGTCAATTATATATTTTAGCGTCATATGCATGTAAGATTGAAATTATGAAAGGTGGTCATAGAATCATTTGCATGAAAGGAAAAGAATATTTATTTAATTAATGATTATTTTGCATGTTAGTGCCTTCTATGTGTGATTTGGTTTACCTTTTGGGATAGGGTTTCAAATATGGACCAATAGAGAAGGTTGATCCTCTTTTTAGGATCTATCGGTTACTTCTAGTGCTTTGGCTAAAGCCATGTGTTCATTGAAATAGATGAAAGTTACCTATCAAATTTATCTATATGTTTCTCTGCCATTACTTGATAGTAGGATATTGCATGTTCATGATAGAAATGCATGTAGATATATCAGGCTTGCACTGGGATCCCCTCCTACTATTTGTTTTCAAGTTGATAGGTACTTCATGCAAGGTCCAGTATTGTTTGAGTAGGAAGAATTTCAAGGAAGTGTAAGCTTTGTGGTTGGTTAGAAAAATGACTAACCATGTTCTCGACTCTTGACTTGTGGATGATTGTGAGGGTTGGTGGTAGTTGAAGACTATTTTGCTTGTATCCTCACAACATTATTATGTCATTAATTATATTTGTATTTCCAGATTGTATAATTATTTGACTTCATGGCATGAGAGTCTGGGTTGTAATTTTGTATATCATATATCATGCTCTTTTACCTAGATTATGCATGACACATATGAGGATGTGTTGACATTTATTTTATCTAATGAAGTTGTATCATTTATATTCCATGTATGAGATATTGAGTTATTATTTATTTTCATGAGATTGTTTTGGGTCACAATCCTTACAAGGACACATCTCTTTGAAAAAAGATATCCTTTTAAATGGACATGTCCTTTGTGAATATATGCGACTTTTAATTGCTAATTTTAATATCTTATTTTTAGTCCCTAGTCTTTATTATAATCATTGCATTGATAATATTTTGATTGTTGCCTTATGGAAGACAATCATTGCTTAAAATAGATCAATACTTTATCTTGTTATGATTGTTGCCTTTAACAAGTAATCATTGCTTTTCATCATAACAACTCCACATATTAACTAAATCATTCCATAAATTTGCTCCTTTAATAAAGTCACTCACATTATATAATTGCCATCTTCTACAATATTTTTGTTGCGCATTATAAAATTAAGTCAGCCAACAAAGTGTGTATTTGGGTGATTTTATTAAAATAAATATATGGCTTGACAAGAGTGGTTCGTGAGCATTAGCAACATACATTAAGATACTTCTTTTGATCTATTGTAGCTAATATTTGTGATTCTTTTCATAGTGGATACTCAAATTTACAATGGATTTAAATGTAAACAACTTTGTCTTCAAACTATTACAATGTATTTATTGTGACTTATTTGTATGTATGTAGCAATGGTTCATATTTGTACCTTTCTCTCTTCCCGTGATCAAGATCGGTCTTGTTCATGTCATCCATAATCTCTCCTTTGACATTAATGGTAATATTTACAACAATCTCATCCATACATTAATGACGATACCCTTCTATCGTGACTTTGACATCAATGACAAATAATCCAATAATCTCCTAACATCTCTTTCACATCAATGACATTATCTCCAACACTAAAGTGTTTATTTAAAAAATAGATGATGTTGACAAACACCAAGTAAGGATATTGCTAAACAAGACTCTTCTCTTAATGCCTAGCCCTTGTTGCCCAATTTTCACGTACGGGCTCAATCAGGCAGGATAATCATGTGACAAATGTTCGAGAAGGCCAAATGGAACATTCGCAACAAGGGAAAAATCATGCATTTGATGCTAAGTCATAGGGTGGTCTATTGGAAAGCATCCCTCTATCAAATTTGGCATGAAATCCATTAGAGAAGAAAGTCGGCAAGACCCCTCTGTTGTCTTGCCGACTAGTAGTGCGTTCTATTTGTTTGAATAAACCAGTCGCCAAGACATTCGGGTTGCCATGATTTTTTATGCATATCTCCGCTTGGGATGTCTCGCCGACAGTAGCTCACAAGTTGGCACTAGGGGAAACGGTTTGCTTTTGGCAGGAGATCTCGGTGACCATGTAGAGTCTTGCCGAAGGGGGTTTCACCATCGGCATAAGGTTTTTCCTTCGGCATGAAGTCTCGGCGACTAATGAAGCTAGTCTCCCCGAAATGGTCTAAGCTTACTAAAATATTTTGACCTCACTGGGAGGTCTTACTGACTAAAGGAGGTCACACCGAAGAAGGATGTCATAGGGTGATCCCTTCGATGTAACTGGGTGGCTTCGGGGTGGCGTCCTGCCGATGAGGGAGAATCTCATCGAAGCAAATGGAGCTCTCGACAAAAGATTTGAGCTCGGCGTAGTGTCTTGCTGACAGGGCAGGGTCTCGCCGAAATGAGATACCGTCAGTGTAATATGGGGAGCTTCGCCATGAGGTCCTACCGAGAGTATGGTGCCTTGCCGACAATGAGATGGGTTCGTCATGACATCTTGCCTTCATCATAAAGTCTTGCCGACTCATGGTGTCGGCAAAGGAAAGTTGATTTGCCATGATGTCTCGGCGAACGAGGATAGTCTCACCGACTATTGTGGACAAGTGGTGGTCTCCCTGAAGAGTGGTTCATGCTCGCCGAGAGTTAAAGCTTTCGCCATGAGGTCCTACCAACCATGAAAAGTCTTGCCGATATAAAGGAGCTCGCCGAATGATTTAGGGCTTGCCAACACGTATCACCGACAAGGCAAAGTCTTACCAAAATAAGGTATGAGCCCGGAGAGATTTTGCATTCGGCGAAAGGTCTTGGCAAAGGAGGCTTGTCTCCCCGAAATGAAGTGAGATCACCAAAAGATAATGAGTTTGGGAAGAAGTCCTGCCGACAAATGGGGAGTATTACCGAAATGAAAGGGTCTCGGGCCTAGCTCGGGGTGAATAAAATGAGCTCACTATGAGGTCCCACCAACCAAGCGAAGTCTCATCGAAGTGGAACTAGCTCGGGGAGAAAGATCCAACATCGCTATGAGGTCCTGCCGACTCGGTAGGGTCTTGCCGACATGGATGTGCTCGTCGAGAGAAGAGGGGCTCGATATAAGGTCTTCCCAAACACGTAATCTCTGGCCGACAGTGATGGATTTGCCAATGAAAAGGGTATCAGTGTGATTTCTGACCAATGTCGATTATCTTGCTGATGGGTTTTAGTGGTATCAATATGACTTCTGCAGCTCACTAAGAGGTCTCATCGACTGTCACATGTTATGCTGATGGTTGTAGGAGGGTATAATCGCATAGAGGAGACACGATTAGTGTCTCACCGATATGCGATTCTAAAGGAAGAACCTTTGACCAACCAAAGAATCTGTGGAATGTGCCCAGCCAATCAGAGGGAGCTACAGGTGAACTGTTGGTAGCTTGACCAGTTAGAGGAAGATTAACAGGGCGAAGGCGATGTGGATTGGCTCTGAGCTCTAAAGCATTCAAAGCAGCTTGACAAGGGGTTCAAGAGATCACCACAAGGACCCAAAGTTAATGCTGCAAAAGATCTTAAGGCTTCCCCAGAGGGTGATCTGTCACCAGGATGGACACGAGGATACAATCAGATGAAGAATTAATTTCATTAAAAAGATCTAGGGGAGATCTTTTTAGAAGTCTGATATTTTGTAAGCCCTAAGGGGCCGACACACTTTAGTATATATGGCATTATTGCCTTCTTGTAAAGGAGTTCTCCTGATGTTTTTCTGAAGTCTGTGACTTTTTGCAGTTCTCTCTCAGATTAGAAAACTTCTATAACTCAACTTGGAGATTGCTATATAAAATCTACCTTGGTTACCATTGATGGTTCATTTTTTCCTTCTGATTCTTGTGAAGTATTGTGCATCTTTTAAGTGATTCATCAAGCTACTTAGTGAAATCTTTCTTTTCCTTATAGCTTTGTTTCATGTTTGCATGCCTTTCTTTGCAAAAGTAGTATCATGTAGGTTACAAACTGTGTTTACTCAATTTTGCACATGCACTTTTAACTTGTGAAAATATGCTTTTCCTTCTTGAAAGTATGTGCATGTCAAACCTGTCTATATGCATAATCTACAAAATCTAATTGTGTAGACCCATATCCATCATTAGTATTCAAGTGTAGCTTGAGTGTCTCATTGCTCTTATCAGTTCAGTGTATCACCATAGCATTAGTTTTAATTTTAAAAGCATTCTCCTTCTCCCTTTACCTCACAAAGAATCAGTAGTTTAGGTCATAACACCAAGGAAGCCGGCCTTCTCTGGAGGTTCATTTCAATTTCAGGTGACCCACAGCCTTGAAATGATCCCATGTTTCTCTAGAAAGCTCGGTTTTCATAATTTTGCATAGGGTGCAATTTCTAAGAGATAACAACCCTCAAATTTGATTTGGTGGTATGAAATAACAGTCAAAGACACAAGCAATAATGTAGTATGACATCTAGTCTATTGCTAAATTAAAATGGTAATGTAAGCTAATGATGCAATATGTTAATACATATTGCTCTTTTAATAATTGTTTGTTCTTTTATATATCACCTAACATACAAATTAAGATATTCCAAACTCAAATCAACAAGTAATAACTAGTAAAAAAGGGTGATAACTTGAACACATATTTAGATTTGAATATGAAGATTAAAGTTTCATTTACATATCATTAATTTAATTCAAATAGAAAATGAATAAAACTACAAATAAAACAAGTCCATAATAAGATACGATCAAATTAGGTTTAGATTAATTTAACTTCTAACCCAAATACACCATTTATATAATAACTATTGCATTGAGATCTTGAGATGTATGCTTTTCACCATTACAATTACCTTTATCATAATTTTTTATCATGTAAAAATTAAATCAAATAATTTTAATTTTATAATAAATAAATTTTATTATTTTTTAAAACTAAAAAACAATAATATACTAGTTAAAAAAGAGGACATATATAGGAGGGCAGGGCTATTCTCCTACAAAAACACATCTTAGCATATGTATTACATATATAAAAGAACATCGAGAAGAGGATCAAAATTATCTGAGATCATACCTAGTCAAAGAATTCTTATGAAAACCTTATAATCATCTTGTCTGAGATGCGTGCAAATGAACCCTAATACCAGATGAATACACAAAATATACATTAATGTTAATTTTTTATTAAAATTATATAAATAATTAACATTATAATGTAAATTGTATGATAATGCATGTCTATATTAATAGAATAAAAGTATTATAAATATCTATAAAAAAAAACTCAAATGATAGTATAATATAATTAAAAGAAAAAAAAATGATAATTATATAAATATAAAATTTATCTAATAATTATGTTACATAATAATATGTACTAGCATACCTATATTTAAAAAATATATGTAATGTACGCCGAGAGATATCTTTTGGAGGCACCTATAATATAAATAAAATAAAATAATCCTTCAATCGTTCTAAAGTAAAAAGTAAAATAACTCTTAAGTAAATAAAATAACCTAAGAGTGATAAAATAATCTAAGCATAATATTAATTGAATTTTATTTACAGTTGTTTTCTTTTTTAAGAATTTTATTTACATTTTTAAAGAGAATACTTGTTAACCCACCAAAAATACATGTAATCACCATGTTTTAAAATAGAAAAAATTAAAATTAATTATTTTTGAACAATAACTTGGTAACTATCTTGACCTAATTATATATTTTGTGTTTATATGTATCATTAAATTTATTAAAACATATGTATTCAAAAATATGTTTAATAAAAGTGGGAGGTAGGGTAGGTGGCCCTCCACATAAGTGGAGGGACACAGGTGGCATATGGCATGGCTTCCTAGTGGGGACTCAAGCGAAGAGGTGGTCGATGATGGTAGGAAAGGACAAAGCTGAGCTGATAGATGGCATAAGCGAAGGACTGTTTCAAATATGGTGAGTTCATGCAATGATGATAGCTGGTGAAAACCTCTCATGACAAGGCAAGCATCGTTTAAAGGGTCACATGTGCAAGACGAGACGACTATGCAAGGGTGGATTGCCTTTGCATTGAAATAATGCTCGACTCGTGTGAAGTTGGTATGGCTTAGTTGTCGTGGGTGTTATTTATGGGTGAAGGTGTCGATGGTTTGGTTTAGTGCAGTTTGCAGAGTTAATGAGCAGTTGAAAGTGGTGTGTGGGTTGATAGTGTTGCAAGGTGTGACCCTTACTCTCTTCTTCTTGTGGTAGGTGTAGTTTAGCATGACGCTTGGGCTTTGTGACATGGTTTAACTACCTCATGTGGATCTTGGATCTTGTATAAATCTAGTGGTTGTATCAGGCATTAACAGGTTTATCTTTTGGTGTAATAGCAACTGTCTTTGGAAACAATTGGTATCAGAGTCGAGGTCATAAGTTCAAACCCCACGCTTGCACTAGGGGGATTGTTCCAAGGTATGACCCTTGGTCTCCTCTTCCTGTGGTAGGTGTAGTCCAACACGGTGCTTGGGCTTTGTGACATGGTTTAACCGCCTCCTGTGGATCTTGGATCTTGTATAAATCCAATGGTTGTGTAAAACCCTGTCCTGCAACCTAGAGGATGATGCAACACTGTGGAAGCACAACTAATTTTTTTTCTTAAAAAGAGTAACAATGACGAGTGAAGTAAACTACTCTAACACATACATCCTCTAGGCCATGCAACACGTCTACATGTGAATTTCAAAACTTACAAAATTATTCTTAAACATAGTATATGAAAGTAACTTGTGATAACAATATACAACAAAGTAGTAATCCATTGAAAAATAAGTCTAACACATAGAAATGTAATGAACATATTTCCACAAATACAACACCATATAAACAATATATACCATTTAATTCAATGATGAATAGATCATACATAATGTTACAATTACATCACAAGGGTCCTCCTCGATACAAATGAGGATACAATTACATAGTTTCCCATAGTTACAATGAGAAAGAGAAGTACAAATCCATAGAACTGCATGAGCTCCTCGAACAAGAAGATCTCACCATCACGAACAGGAAGAGAAAACTCAATAGTGTAAGTGATCTGATTAGGATCTAGACTAAGTGCATTTGAAAGCTTAATGTTTACAAATCGTGAAAATCCAAATTACATAAACAAAATTAACACATTAACATGTGAATTAAGCGGAAATACAATTCATGCATACATTATTGAAATTATGCATTAAAAAATGAAGGTGAAAAGAATGAAATTGAGAAGGAAGAAGAAAGAGAGAGTGTGCAAACGATCTGATAACGAAGTTCTCCACAAACATGACTATGTCTCTAGGTCTGCTCCAATAGAGTGAGACCGATCCGATTAATCTCCAAAAAATCAGTTACAAATGCACCAAGAGCACTTCAGCAGCATGACAATACTCCGACATAGAAAAGGCTCAAAATAATCTCCTTAGAAAATCTCCATGTTTCTCTGATTCACAACTTCACCAAAAATTCTTAAAAAAATTACTTAATCTCACACCCCCCATTCTACCCTTTTTATACAAAAAAAAATTACTCAAATTGGTTCATAGCCAATTGATTTTCAAAACCTCCCAATATCCCCTTTACATAGAAAATCCCCCCTTATTTACATAGGGATATCCTCCCGTTAAAACAACCCATCCAATTTTACATAAAATCTTCACGGATGGCCTCTTGTAATTTTATTTCATAATTCGTTTCAGGATTTATTAGGAGATCTTAATAATTCACCTTTGAATATAAACGGGCTTGATTTTGTTAAGGATTTAATCCTTAATTATAGCGGGTGAATTGGTTGGAAATTTTTTTTTTTCTTTAAAAATAATGTTTAAGTTCCCCTTAAAAAGGGGATCTCCCAACCACATGTATTTTTAAATATTAAAGGGGTTTTATCCCATTTAAATAGGGGTAAATTTGTTTTGTTTTAAATTAAGACCCCACCTACTTTTTCTCACGTAGGCCTTAAATTAAGGCTTTTAAATGGGAGGAGTGGTAGGCTTTTATATATATATATATATATATATTATTTTTTAAATAAAGCCATCTCCAACAAATTGCTGCAACATGTAACTTTGGGAAGCCACCATGTGTCACCTCATGATTCATCCATGTCAGCATGATGACATCATGCTGACATCATCATTGTACCTTCAAGTCAACCTAGTCAACCACGAGCTTTGATCTTCCATATCTCGCACATACGAGCTCCGATTTGCACAAAACAAACACTATTGGAAAGCTTTTGCTGAGCTCTTCACGTTGACATCAATTTTAACCACTTTTGGTGACATCAAATTTTGACCTTTTTTTCTTGCCCTGGCCCTGAGTTGACCAGTTGTTGACTAAACTTTGACCAGCAATAACCTGGGCTCTGTAGCTTTGTTTGACTCTATTCAAGTTGTGCTTGAATCAGGATATTGAGCTCTTTCTAATGGTGCCAAAATCTGGAGTATTGGAGACACTTCAATTTTTAGTGAAAATATCCTCCAAATCAGGTCTCCCCACTGGAGAACTTTTGGACCTCCAAAAGTGGCATTTATTCAAACATTAAGTGAGGACTTGGCCTCCCCACTTGTCTTGTATCCTCTGTACATTTGTATACCTGGATCACAATCACAACAAAGACTGCAACAACATTATTGAATATAAACATCATTTTATCACTCCCATAAGCATCTACATCAACTGTCGTAGCCACTAACCAACAAACATTGACTAGCATCAAGCTGAACACTAATGCAAAGATGAAAGAGAATAAGTCAACAACATATCGATCCTTCACAACAAAAATATTTTTATCCAATGATCCATCAATGCTTTCAATCATCATTCCCTCATGCTATATTATGGGTGCATCCTGTGACATTTGAACCTGGTTAGCTACTCCAATTTCCTATCTAGAACCACCTGTGCTGATAGACATAAGAGTTAAATCTTTACTTGCATTATTCACCCTCTTTAGTTGTCCTGTGTTTGTAAAAGAATGATCAGTCTTAATCCTGTGAGAATGTACAATATACTGAATGTCATCTTTAAACAAATGATAATGATTCTTTTCCCTATAGAAAATAGCTTTTCGATCATATAGATAAGGGCTACCCAGAACTATCCCACAGATATCTAGTGGAACCACATCAAATTGTACTTCATCCACAAACTTACTAGTGATTGCGAATTTTAAAGTGCATTGTCTTGTTACTTGCAATTTATCATTCTCGCAAATCCAGCCTAGTGGATAAGGTTTCATATGCATTGTAGTTTTCAATCCCAAGTTTCTTACAACATCTTCAGAAATTAAGTTAACTTGATAACCACTATCTATGAGTGCATCAATTTTAATGTTCTTAGCAACAACCCTTAAGTGAAAAAGCTCATTCCTTTTCTTATCTTCAGAGGCATCATTAACTTTAGAAGTAGAAGCACAACTATCAAAGGAAACATTGGAATTAGGAGCTTTACCTTTCAAACCCATAGCTGTTATCTTAGTTTCATCATCAAAATCAAAACCAATATCCATAACAACATTTGTGGATTTCTTCTTACCCTTTTGTTTCTAATTCTGTCTTTGAGCCCACTTAGGCTTCAATTCAAGATGCAACTTCCAACAGTGATCTTCATCATGACCCTTCCTGTCATAGTGAGTGCAAGAAAACCTGTCATCCTTCTTGACTATAGCTGTCTTCTTTCCTTTCCCTGTCTCTGCAACCTTAGAAGATTTCTTTACAGAGTTATCATTATCAATGAAAGAACCCTTTCCCCTTGACTCTAAGTGTGTAGCTTGAACAGACACTTCATCCAAATTACAAGGGTTCGAAACCAAAATAGAATGTCTAGGATATGAATGAAGACCTCCTATGTACTTTAACAAGGTATCCTAGGTGTACTAAGGTACATTTAATGCAATAGCCTTCTTTCTGAATTCATGGGTGTACTCTTGGACAGTTTGACCTTTCCCTTGTTTAAACACTTGCCAATTCATCATTAATTACTGCATGTGACCTAAGGGATATAATTATTTTTTAAGAGAATTAATGAATTCTAACCAAGATAAATTGACTTTACCATGCTGTGAAATTTCTACTCTAGTCCTACTCTCCCACCAGGTAAGAGTTGTACCTCCCAACCGAAGAGTGGCTAATTGGATCCTAGAAGCATCATCAAAGAGGTTTTGAACTCTGCAATAAACTTCTACTTGTTGAATCCAGTCATCTAGTTTTTCAGCATCTAATTCACCACAATACTTAGGTAGTTCAAATTTAACATCCAGTTTAATTTGAGGCTTATTTACACCCTTAAAAGGATTACCAGAAAGAGAATGTGTAGAAGAAGGAGAATGAGGAGAAGAAGGAGGAGTAGACAGAGGAGATTTTGGAGGTTCATCACCACCTCCTGATTGCTTCTTCTTGATTTTACTGTCTCCATGATCTTCTTCATGTTTCATGCATTCTTCCCTTTCTTTGAGTAGCATCTCCAAAGTAGCTTTCATCTGCCAAAAAGCTCTTCAAAACTCTTGCTCACTAAGCTCTTCAGGTACCTCCATTCTAGATACAAACATCTTCAAAAAAGTTCTTCGCTTCCCGATCTCAGGATTATATTCCTCGAGCTTTCCTTTGCCCTTCTGAATCCTGGATCTTGTTAGCATTCAAAACCAACTGCAATAATAGTCACCAAAAGCTCTGATACCACTTGATCTGATTAGGATCTAGACTAATTGCATTTGAATGCTTAATGTTTACAAATCGTGAAAATCCAAATTACATAAACAAAATTAACACATTAACATGTGAATTAAGCGGAAATACAATTCATGCATACATTATTGAAATTATGCATTAAAAACTGAAGGTGAAAAGAATGGAATTGAGAAGGAAGAAGAGAGAGAGTGCAAACGATCTGATAATGGAGTTCGCCACAAACGTGACTATGTCTCCGGGTCCGCTCCAATAAAGTGAGACCGATCCGATTAATCTCCAAAAAATCAGTTACAAATGCACCAAGAGCACTTCAGCAACATGACAATACTCTGACTTACAAAAAGCTCAAAATAATCTCCTTAGAAAATCTCCATGTTTCTCTGATTCACAACTTCACCAAAAATTCTTTAAAAAATTACTTAATCTCACACCCCCCATTCTACCCTTTTTATACAAAAAAAATTACTCAAATTGGTTCATAACCAATTGATTTTCAAAACCTCCCAATATCCCCTTTACATAGAAAATATTATTACATGAAAATTCCCCTTATTTACATAGGGATATCCTCCTGTTAAAATAACCCATCTAATTTTACATAAAATCTTCACAGATGGCCTCTTGTAATTTTATTCCATAATCCATTTCAGGATTTGTTAGGAGATCTTAATAATTCACCTTTGAATATAAATAGGCTTGATTTTGTCAAGGATTTAATCCGTAATTATAGGGGGTGAATTGGTTGGAAATTTGTTTTTCTCTTTAAAAATAATGTTTAAGTTCCCCTTAAAAAGGGGATCTCCCAACCACATGTATTTTTAAATATTAAAGGGGTTTTATCCCATTTAAATAGGGGTAAGTTTGTTTTGTTTTAAATTAAGACCCCACCTACTTTTTCTCACGTAGGCCTTAAATTAAGGCTTTTAAATGGGAGGAGTGGTGGCTTTTATATATATATATTTTTTTTATTTTTTAAATAAAGCCATCTCCAACAAATTGCTGCAACATGTAACTTTGGGAAGCCACCATGTGTCACCTCATGGTTCATCCATGTCAGCATGATGACGTCATCATTGTACCCTCAAGTCAACCTAGTCAACCACAAACTTTGACCTTCCATATCTCGCACATACGAGCTCCGATTTGCGCAAAACAAACACTATTGGAAAGCTCTTGCCGAGATCTTCATGTTGACATCAGTTTTGACCACTTTTGGTGACATCAAATTTTGACCTTTTTTTCTTGCCCTGGCCCTAAGTTGACTAGTTGTTGACTGAACTTTGACCAACAATAACCTGGGCTCCGTAGCTCTGTTTGACTCCATTCAAGTTGCACTGGAATCAGAACATCTAGCTCTTTCTAATGGTGCTAAAATATGGAGTATTGGAGACACTTCAATTTTTGGTGAAAATATCCTCTGAATCAGTAAGGTGCATGCCACCCAACCATATGGTACTCGTAGGCCCAACCTCCGTGCTAGGAGATAATAAAAGGTAACCAAGACAAACCTATTACCTCTAGACACAGACAATAACACAAGATAACACAGTACTAGTAAACACAAACAAAAGGTCACATTGCTTCTAGAATTCACTGAATCAAGAACTATCACTGTACAACAAAAACTGATTGTTGTCATAGGAGGAGTGTCATCACAAAGGTTGCATTGGTTATCCTAAGGAGATCTTCCTAGGTCCTGCCCCCATCTTGAGTTATCCTGGTAACCTCTTACGAACTCCAGCCCCACATGCACACTAATGGGAAATTGATTATCTTTCAAGAAGACAAGATAACGATCTTTCCATTCTAGACCTTCCCGACTCATCTCAAGTCTAACACAAACCCTTGAGCCAATGAGCGAGGCTAATTATCAAGTTAAATATGTTAACTACCCATTCCCCTAATGTAGGTTTTTTTAATTTCCACTTATTACACTGACTTCCACATGAGTTATCCTAGGACCACTTTGTGTCCTGGGCCTTGTTGAAAGCCACTCCCTATAGACATCACAATAACTCATACTACAACCCAAGGGTAGACAGTGCACTAAAACTGACCACAAATAACCATCACACCTCAAGAGATAACACATCCCTACAGATGTCCAATACTAAATCCTAATACGTGTACTACCCAAGGAAATCTCAAAGGGTGAACTAAAGTTACAACAACCCTTTCACAATTTACATTTCCGAAAGATTTAGATTTTCACAATAACAAATACTCCTCTCCCCCCCCCAATACACAATACATGAACGCTTGATATTATAAACACAACCTCGAGCAATTAAAAAGCACTACCATTCGGATTTCCTAAATCCAAAACAATCAATATCGGATATTTAAAATACACCATTTAAACATAATTCCTATTTATAAGTCAACAATGAATTAACCTAAATATTCAACTTCCAGTTCCACAAATACTCATAATAAATAACTCAATTTTTTTCCAATAAAATAATCAATCATTTCTAATTAACTCCTCATGCTTGCATGCATCTAAATAACATTCTATAAGAATTTATATATCAATGTTATCAAATTATAAAATTCAAATCACTCTTTTTCAAAAATCATTTAAAAATAATTACTTAACAAATTTCCTCATTTAAATAAATATATTTAAAAAATATATATTTATTTATTTTTTTAAAATTTAAAATACAATTTCCAATATATATATAATTTATCTAATAATTATGTTACATAATAATATGTATAATACACTATAAATTTATTATATTATACTAAATAATATTTATTGATTATATAATATAAATTTTAAAAATAATTTTTTAAATTATTTTATATTAAATAAAATATAAATAAAATGAAATGATTATATAGTATAAATATATAAAAGAATTAAATAATTATTATTTAAACATAAAATTTATATAATAGTTTTGTGCAATAATGATGAGAGTTATATAAACAATGGTTATTTTTTAGTTTTTAAAAATAATAAATATACTAGTTAAAAAAGAGGACATAGAGAGGAGGGCAGGGCTATTCTCTTACAAACACACGTCTTAGCATATTACATATATAAAAAATATCGAGAAGAGGATCAGAATTATCTGACATCATACCTAGTCAAAGAATTCTTGTGAAAACCTTATAATCATCTTCTCTGAGATCATACCTCTGGCCGCCGCAAGTCGCAGCGTTGCAAATCTTGTTTTTCTTTGCTCATATCTTCCAACGAATACGATGGTAGTTTTGTATCGTAAGTACTTTCTTTCTTCAATTAGATGTTTGCCATGCCTCCCTCTAACAATCTCACTGCAATCTTTAAGATTTCCGCCGTTCGCACCATTTTCTTCATCGTCATCATCTCCTTCCACACCCTCACTCAATGTCGTTTCAGATTTTTTAACAAAAGAATGTGGGTTTTCTTCTTCTCAAGTAACAACACTAATGAGAAGAAAACCTGCTCTGTTGAGAAACAAATCTGACCACAATGCTAGAGAAGCCTTTCATATGCTGATAGATTCTGGGTTTACTAAAAACCAGCTTAAAAGCGCCATTCTTAGAAACCCAACTATTCTTTCGCTCAATGTGGATGGGAAGTTGAAGCCCAAGATGGAATTCCTGAAGAATTTGGGCTTGGCTCCTCAAGAAATGCTACAAATTATATCTCGCAGCCCCAGATTGCTTAGCATTAGCTTAGAAAACACTCTCAGTCCTAGAATCCTCCATCTTAGAAACCTGTTTGGCTCAAATGCCCATTTGTGCCAGGCTCTCAAAAATGTGCCTGAGCTTTTGACGACTGATTTCGAGAAGCAGGTGAAACCTAAAGTGGCGTACGTGAAGAATAATATAGGCATTTTGGAAGGTTCCACAGCATTTCTGCGAGCCCTTGATGCAGTTTTTGGCCAACGTTTCGAAACCCTAGAAAAGAAGATTAAGCATATGACGAGCTTTGGTCTGGCAGAGGAGGAAATTCTTCTAATTCTTAAGAGTTACCCTCGAATACTGCGTATTTCAACTAAGAAAATAAAGGAAAATATGGATTTCTTCATACACACTGCAGGTCTTATGCCCAAGATTGTTGCTTCAAGGCCTACACTATTGAATTACAGCGTAGAGAAAAGGCTCAAACCCCGCTATGAAGTCTTCAAATATCTGAAGACAGACCAGCAATCCAAGCGTCTACCCAGTCTGGTTACTTTTTTTAAATTAAGTGAGAAAGTATTCCTTAAAGATTTTGGCCAGTACAGTACTCAAGTCAAGTCTAACGATCACACAATCTCCTAAAGCATGTATTTTGGAGCAGTGATTATATTTCAAAATAAAAAACTGCCACAGATTCTTCAAGGATTGGACTGGTGTTAAAAGGGCCTGGGACTCGTCTAAGCCAAGGTAATGTTATAACTATCTTTACCTTACGGATTTTGCCGCTCTACCACTTTGATGAAGAACGCCTTTTCAGGAAAATGTGAAAATGGACTCTCTTATGTATATGTAAGGCTTTTGTAAGTACTATTAATAATTTGATTTGTTCCCCCTATTTTGACGAAGTATTGATGAAAAACTATTTACACAGTTTATTCCCAAAAACATAATAAAATCATTTAAATGCACTGTTGATACATCCTGGCTACTAAGGATCAGGTTCCTTTGTATACAAAAAGAGTTCAATTAGAGCAGTTCTGTAAAACTTTTTTTTTCTCGCTTTTTATGTCAGTTATGCTCAAATCTAGACTATTGTCAATCTGTTGCCCTGTTTATTTTTTCTATGTATGTCTCTTACGTTTTGTCAGTCTGCTGCCCTGTGTTATTTCCAAGTATTGCTTCTACGTTTCAAGCTAAACAATGGACACTCATTACCTCACTTTGCTTAGAGACTCTAGATATATTCAAAACCCTGATGTCACAAGTTCTATTTGTAGTATGTCAAAATAATATCATGTGCAACGTATTTCATTCAGTCCTTTAATGTCATTATGAAAGGAAATCAAATCAACTTATATACAATCGGTTCATTAGAGCAAATAATGAAAATTCATCTATCAAGAGATTAAACTTTCTGTATTTTATTCCTTTTCATTTGAACTATGGACATATTTTAAATAGTTGAAGAGCAAGGCATAAGATTTACTTGTTTAAATTTTACTTAAAAATTGGTTCATGTTTGAATCATTCTGCTCTACATCAAATCAAAATGAACAATCATTAGATCAGTTTAAATCCATCCATGGTTTTCCTTCCAATCTACAATTAAGATATCCACTTACAAAGTTAGTTAATAATTGCTTTTCCTACATAGCTTGAAATTTAACAATATGAGTGATATTCAAAGCAGCCTATTTTCTCGAAGCCCAATGGCATTTATGCAAAGTCAAGGCACATAATAGTTCTTATAGGATAGGAAGCTAAAGTTTTTTCTTTAATATTATACTTCTTGTTGGTGCTCAAAATCACTGCTCCATTTTCTAGAACTAAACTCCATTCACAGGGCTAAGGTTGTCAACAAGTGAGCAAAATCAGTTCATCTACAGAACCATGGAGGACTCTGAGCCAACTCTATAAGAGTGGGTTTAATCTTCTACATTTTGAGCTCAGCTTGAATTTGGAGGGTATTCCTAAGGGTATATCTAAACAGGTATTGGAATCACTTTTTGATAAGCAACAATGAACTTGATGACAGCTAAACTCAACCCGTCTACTCAGCCTCTAAGATTGTCATTGGATTAAGTAAACTAGCTGTCTCTAACCCTTATATAACTGATGAAACACGTTGGGAACAAATGCAAGATAGGGTGACGTACATGATTCATAGAAAATAGTTTTCTTTAACTCCCTGCACACAGTGATATCATGAACCACAAAATGAAAATGGAATCAAAAGTGTTTAAATGATTTTCTTTGATGTGAGATGACTAGACACATACAAACAAAATGGTGTCTATCCTAGGGTAACAGAGTCACAATTAACAAGGAGAACTGGCAAGAAAAAATGACAAACTGGAAGTGATCTACTCATTAAGCACCAGTAAATACCATTAGTAGCTTCATCTTCTTAGTAATCCACCATTGAAACATCCAAACTCATGTGCAACCAAATAAAAGAGCTATCACAACACATGTAATAGATTTCAAACCTTGTCAAGTTTCTTTAATATATGTTTACACCCACAGCAGCAAATGTGTTGAAGAAAACATTCCAATATGATATATTTTTAATTTTTTTGAGTTTGTACATACAATTATACAGACATAAAATTGGAAATGGTGTTGTAACATTCCTTTTTACCATTTTAAACATTCTTTGCCCTCCTGCAACTGATCTCCTGTTGGGCTTTGCTTTGCATGTATTGTCTAATGAATAAAAAATGGAGGAGAAAACCAAGTAAAACACACAACCATGCCAAACCTTAAATAACACCACTGTAGCAAATGTTAAATCCATGGATGAGGATGAGCCGCACCCAAAATGGGACATGCAGATTGAAAGAGGGGGACAACATTTATTTAAGTCTGGTCGTTGGGTGAACATTCAGCATTGATGGAGGTAGCTGAAATCACAAAACAACACGCGTTGAAAGCCTTGGCAGCCGAACACACTCACGATGCCAACAAGAAGATTCATGGTTGATGAAAGATGCACTAAAGGCATCAAAATGCAGGTAGAGGAGCAGGTAGGATAATTACACAGCAAACCAAAAAGATATGAACAGCTTCATGCTATAGAGCAACTTGCACGTGGAAAAAGAAGCAATGCAGGTCGATGGTCTTCCTTTGTTGGGGGTTGAAGAAAGGAGCATTAAAATTGTTGCAGCCCCGCCACTTTATTCCGTCAAGGGTTGAGCTTTAGGTCTGATGCGTGCCCTCTTTTCACCTATACTTCCATCCTCATTTGCCTTAGGTTCCTACCCCTGCCTGCCACTTCTTCCTCCTCTATCGGCGCTTTTAGACACTCCAAGAACCAAAGAAAGTGTTGACACCATCATTCTTGCTTAGCCAAATTTCAACTGTGATTTTGATTTCGATGAATGGGCAGAAGACACATAGCCCAGGGCACATTACAAATAATGACCCTTATGAGATTTCTCAGATCCGATATTTATGGGGGATCAAGCTACACAAACATGTACAAAGAAGGAATTAGAGCGAAAAATAACACATAATTGAGCTCCAATGCTTCTTATGATAGATTAGTCATTGTGATAAACATAATCTACTTAAGTTGTGGTATAAACTTTAATCAGGTTAAAATTTGGTTTTCTAAGTCAATTCTAGATTCTTCTTCTTACATATTCATACTTTTTCACTGCTTGCAGCTAATAGTAGTATAATTTCTTGTGAAACACAGAGATGCGTCTCCACCTCTTAGACACTTGTCACCGTCCCCTGAGGCGTTTTGGGGACGGTGGGATGTTAGAGGATATCCCCTGGCTGCCCCCCATACCGGGAGATTGAGAAAATGTCCCGGAATGCGTCCTTGAAGTAAGGGACAACAAGAAACACATAGGGGATGCTGGCCATCCCTAATGTAGCATGGGATGTCTATCTCATAGGTCCCTAAACTGTCCCAGGGATAAGCAGGTGTCCCCTATAGAAAGCACAACTATTTCAACATTTAAAAAAAATGAAGATGTGACAAATTTTTATTGGGTTTTAAAGGGGCGTGGGGTCCCACTAACCCTCCACACACCTTTTTCACCCTAATATTCAAAAGAACTGAAAACTTCACAACATACATTTTGTTTTATAATTTTATGTCCATTGACTGTGTGTTGGAGGCTGCGCAATTGCTGCTGGAGACTATTGATCAACAATATCACTGTTTGCACTTACAGTGATGGGGGTTTGAGGGGTGGGGATTCCTCCCCAGATAACACAAGATTACAATGAATAAGCCTTAGTTCTACAATGCTTAGGACCTCATTTGCCATGCTATCATAGGTTGAAAGATTAAGTTTTGATACCAATATCTTGTCAAAGGCCCAAAACCGAACACTATAATACCGTCATGTTGCAACTTGTATAGAGTCTAGACTATTGAGCTTACAATCACTCTTAGGCACACTATTTAATTGAAAAGGCTTCATATAATGTAAGTTTGCCGTTATATTTGTAGAAATTTGTATATGTTTCTATCTCAATATATTTTGAAAAATTCACATAAATTATTGTCCCCTTGCTGTCCCTAAAAATGGCTTTCAGACTGCTGTCCCCGAAATGCACCCCCCACCATCCCCACTCTCCGTACCTGTCCCCAAATCGCCATGGAACATAGATAATTTCTGATCTGCAGTATTCTTTCTACTTTTGCAAAACCATTACAACAATACCTTAGTTAACTTGGCTTAGGTCAGTCTCTTACTCTCTAGATGATTAAATATTGTCTGGTCTGAGATTTCTGAAGATTTTTCAGTTTGGTAAATTTACTTTAGTTCTGTTATTACTAAGCCTAGGTTAGTTTCGTACTTTGGCCCGCATAATTTTGAAATGGCTTGTTAGAGCTGCTGAGATTTGCACCATTGTGGTTGATGCCAGTAATTCTCTTTATCCTCGAAAGTGCTAGTCCAATCCCTGCATGCAAACTAATAAGCTCCATGGAACTCCCCTTGTTGATCGATATTCACAATCCTTTTACTCGGGTCATATCATGCACCATATATTCCATATTCTTTAACTGAGATATATTTATAAGACTGGAAGGATATGGTCTTTAGATAAAGAGGGATTTAGTTTCTTGAAATTATATTCACTAGTTCACTTTCTTCAAGCAGTTGCATGGAAACAATATGTTCAGTCAAAAATCTGGTAAACAAAAGTGAATAGAACAGAGTCGTTTCTAGATAAATACTTCAACCTCTCGAAAGATCTCTATATTGTTGGAAATTTTCCAATTATTTACCATCACATTCAAGCTTTGAAATTTCCCTAATTTTTATTAAGAATTTTTTCAAAACTTTTTTATTTGTGGCCATTTTTTCCTCAAATTTGTATGAAGGGAATTTTCATATTTTCTCAATATACTTTGGAATTGAGATTCAAAACCAACTACATCATCTATTAGATACATATTCAATGATATTTTTCATCATGAATTTAATCCAAAGCAAAAAGGTGGCTTCTTAATAATTGACCATCAAATATCTTGAAAAATATAAATTACTAATTAAACATGATGTACTAAGACCAAACATTTCCCCCTTATTATATGTTCCTAATGGGGTAAGGACACCAATATTTGAATTCGGACTAGCACAACAGTTTAAACAACCACCTGTTGATCTATAACACTCAATAGTTTACAATTATGTAAAAGTAAATGAACTAAGACATTGTAATCCATGACTTACATAATGACAAACACACCCAACCATTTACACTAGTGGGAATGGCCTTATTGAACTCTCAATCAACAATAGGGACACATGTTAGCCATCATCAAAGTTGTTAATAGATACACATGTTGTCAACAATAATTATTTTATGATAAATGTAGATAGGAACGCATATGCCATTCAATCAAAGTTGTTTAACATGTCAACAACTATAATTTTACTACAAAAGTGAATAGAGACACATGCTATCCACAAGTGCAGTTCATTGTTTTGGCTAAAAAACTTCTCATTTGGTTACAAAAACTTTTCATCCTTAAATATTTTGTTTGCCAAAAACTTAAGATCAAATAATATGAAAACACATAGCCTCTAAAACTATATATTCAACATTTGAGTAAGAAGCTAACTTAAGAATTTTTTCATCCTCTCGGTGGGTCAACTAACCTCTACTATGAGCTTTCTTAATTATATCCATCAAATCTAGTATGAAAATGTTAATAGTTCCCATAAATTCTATCCATCAAATCAAAAAGTGAATTTGATACAATTTGATACCTAGTATTTCCATATGTAAATGAGAGAAAACAATGCACTATCAAATGCCATTGATATTGCACCAAATACAATAATTTTCATCATCATTTACAAAATAAATCCAATGGGGACAAGAAGATGTGAAAAGAAAGAAACTAGTACTTTCAATGTTGAGTGGTTATACCACTCTGCTCCTCTAGCTTACCTACAAATTTAGTATAATGAAAATGCTACATAACTTAGACTTCTAAAACCATCACTCAAATTTCAAAATTTAAACTTAAAAAGTGAAGGCCCTATTTGCATTTTTATATTATATGTTGCACTTTCCAATTTTGGCCTTGATACATACACCATGATTACCCCCACACTATTAGTAGCATGATCCCACAAAGAATACTATCCATCGAAAAACCCTTTACAAAATCTCTCCATATTCTCAAGTTAATTAGTTATGTTAAATGTCAATGGAAAATGAAAGCATGGGAAATTATTTCAGCAACAAGGGATTTTACTATGAGGTGATCATATATGGGTTCTTGGTGAGAGCAAGTTAATTCAAATAGTGCTTGGAGTTGACCAAGCAGAACCAACACAATGCCTAGTAGTAAATGTATTTATCCTAAATCCATTATTCTAGTCATCATTGTGATAATATATTTAGATCCAAGTTAAGTAAAATATCATATTTCTCAGCATATGAGCTTCATACAAAGCAAAATGTTAGTTTGTAATAATTGACAACCAATTGTCTTGTAAAATATAAACCATTAACTAAACATGATGTAATAATACCTAAAATGATTCCTTATGGTTTCCTTATTTATTTTGTTTTACACACTCTCTCTCCCCTTATGTTTTTTTTGAGAATTTCTCCTAGTTTAGATTGAATTGAAATTATTTAGTTTCTTGTAGGTCCAAATCAAATTTTTGGATATCATGTACTTTCATGATTATGAGATTCATTCACACAATCCTTCAAATAGATGTTGTATTATGAATCTTTCAAATCAACTTCAAGGAGATGCAATATATTTCCCATCATCTATTGATTACTATTCCTTATATCTTCTAACATCATGTCATTTTCAACATCTAACAAAATACCACAAGTTATTTATTTCTTTTCCTAAGCATCTCTTTTGTTATAGATGCGAAGTGATTTTTTTACAGTGTGCCTATCCACAAGATCTTTGCCCTCTTCCATTAGTCTAAGATGTCCCTATTGGAATGTTTGTCATTGATGTCAAAGGTAGACAAGGTTGTCAAAGAGTTTGTTGTAGAGATTGTTGGTCTAAAATGTATGGACGAGAATGTCAAGAGATTGTCACATTGATATTGATGTCAAATGCATGAACAAGACTGTTATCCTTAATATCAATGATCGAGATTGTTGGTGAGATTGATGTCAAATGAAATCTATGTCAAGGCATATGGGAGATTGCTGGTATATTCTTTATAGATGAAATGAATGTCACAATGACCTAATACATGGCACTAACAGATCCAACGAGCAGATTGAGAAAATGGATGGCAACTATTATAATTCCTAGCCAAGATCTAGTTTACTTGGACATTTAAAAATAAAAGAACAAAGCCAATAATATCTAACACAATGCCCAAACATATTCAATAAAGTTGACCATGAAAGAGTTTTTAAAATAACATTATTTATGGGTGGACTTGAAACTAAAATAATATGTTGGCTGACCTAAGATACTCAAGTCTAAACATGATAAAGAAGATAGATAAAGAAGGTAGATTAATAAAGATGGTGATTAATGTGTTGAAAGGGCAAAAATTAAATATATGTTAAGGAAAATGATTCATATTATTTAAAGAAGGCAGCAATAAAAATGCTAGCACTTGTGTCTAAAGAACATATTAATATCAGTATACAAAGGACGTGTCCCTTAGAGAAGGCATGCCTATTGTGAAGTGGTTTCTCTCTTAAAGAAATTGTATTCTTTCAAGATGATATAACAAGGAAAATGAATGTGAAGTGTAGATATGGAAGAAAAATTATTATTGTGTGTATAAGAGAAAATTGAAAAGAAAGTAAAGGGTAGAAATATGAAGTGTAACTTAGATTTATTTTGAGTGTACATGCAGCCCATGTATGAATGACAAATGCAAATTTATATGACAAAGATATGTGAAGATTAGAAGGAAAAATCAACGTGAAAATATTGTCATGATAATGATAAGTTTTTTGTGAAATGAATTAGTGCATGATTAGATTAGATTTATGAAAGATAAGTGTATGATTTACAATAGATTTGTGAAGGAGTGGAAGTATATGAGTACAAACTTTATTTGAAAAGGAAAGAATTACATCATATAGAATCAAAGATGGTGATCAAATCTGAGATTGGATCAGACTTGTGTTTGTATCAGATTTGAGAAAGAAGGATATTGTATATGTTGTGATAATATTTGGAAGGATAGTATCTAGGTTGGATCTTAGTTTGTGTGTGGGTCGAAGCCTATCAAATAGAGGTTGGAGCCTCTTGTTGGGTTTGGAGCTCAATTTGTGTGGGGGTTGAAGCCTTTAATAGGTTGGAGCCTATATTTTTGTCAAGTGGAGATTGGAGTCTCTAGTATGTCAGGGCCTACAAGAAGAAGAAGATTAATCTATAATATATAAGCAATATTTTTCCTTAGTTTTTTCTTGAAAGGGTTTCCATGTAAATCATATTTTCGCATTGTATTCTTAATTGCTAGATCTTGCATATGTGTCGTTGATGTAACTAATCAAGTTTTGAAAAGTGAAAGTTTGTATTATATTGATTCACTCCCCCCCTCTCAGTATAATCGTGTGCTCATCAATTGGTATCAAAGTGGGTTCCTTTGAATATAGCCTAACCACTAAAAGGTAAATCTTAAGAGAACATATGGGAAAAATAAAAGGAAATAATAGAAAAAGAAATACTAAGAAGAATGTTGAACAACTAGCACCAATAAAACCAAATGAAAATGATGTGGTGGCACTTGGAATATACATGGAAACAATACAGAAAGATGATATCTTTGAAAAGGAAAATGACCTTGTGAGTGAAAGAAAATAAAATGTTTTAATAGAAAAATGCGATGAAAAAGTAGATATGGAGTTAGAAGAAGAGAAATTATCTAAAAGAGGCAATGTTTAAAGCATCAAACAAGATGGAGAATAAAAAGCATGAATCGAGTGATAGCTCCCGTGATGAATCAAATACAAAGGAAGCCCATGTTGATAGAAAGCTCAAAGAAGAATCTGACATATACAAAGGTAAGTATAAAGGTTTTAATTGTGATAAAGCTAATTATTGTGTTTCTAAATGTGGGAAGTTCAAAAGTGAAGACAAAAGAAGACAAAGATTCAAGAGAAGAAATACTTTTCATGGTGATGGCAACAAAAGGTGATAAAGATAAGAAGAATGAGGTTGATGAAGTGGATCTTGAGGAAGAAATTTATCTTGTGTATGATGAGATTTATTCACTTAAAAGAAGAAATGCATGTCTAAAATAAAAAATTCAAGAAGAAAGTGAATCAAAAGCAAAGGTATCACAAGCCCTTGAAGAAGCTGAGAAGACAATTGTGGACTTAAAAGTGCAATATGAAGAAGCAAAAATTAATGAGGAAGAAGCCAAGAAAATAATCCTAGATATGAAAGTTGAGTGTGAAAAGGAAAAAAGGATTGAGGAAGGGATGAAAGCCAATTAAAGGAAAGGGAATAGAATTGTGAAAAGTTAGAATCAGAAATTATCTCCTTGAGAAAGGAATTGGAGAAAGAAAGTACTCAATCAAACAAAAACTTTGAAAATGAGAAGAGTATTTACTATGAAGAATGACAAAGCTCAAATCTCAATATGTTAGAGATTGGTTACTTAAGGAAAGAATTAGAGATAATAACTACCAAGCCAGACATGAGCCTCTAGGTTGAGAAAATTATTAAGACCTTGGATAATATTATAAATGTGAAAATTTCATCATGTATAAAGACAAGTCTTGGTCATGAAGCAAAGGAAGATCAACTTTCAAATGAGCCACAAAATAAAGGAAATGAGGAAAAACCAAAAGGCTATGCAAATGTTCTCAAGAGTTCCATCAATAATGAGAACAACGAGAGGAAGGAAAACAATGTCTTGCAAAAAACCTAATATTCCTCATTGAGACAAGGAGAAATTCACAAGATCATTTCCTCCACGGCAAGCACAAATGAACAAGTCTCAACATTTATGTTATGGTTATTGCTATTCATGTAACAACTCTGGTCACAAAGCAATAGATTGTTGGACACATGCAAGAGTTCTTGGTTGGACCAAGAATAAAATTTCTTATGGGTTGTCAAATAAGAATTGCAATATCATATGTTATAAATGCAACAACCTTGGTCATAAGGCAAAAGATTATGGAACACAAGAAAGAAATGATGTTTGGAACAATAATAGAAGTGCTTATGAGTCTTTAAGAATAAACTATAATTCCTTTGGTTATTTGGTAGATTGCAATGTTATATGCTACAAGTGCAACATGTATGGCCATATGACACAATAAAGTGTAGAAGAAATTTTGTGGAATACCCTAAGTAGAAAAAGAAAGTGGATGCCATGAAAAATAAAAAGAAAGAAAAGACAAAAATATGGAGAAGAAAACAAGAGCAAGATAATGAGAAGAAAGAATAATCTATGGCTATACAAAATGCACTTCTTGCACAAGAGGTTTCACTAAGTCCTTAAGGGGAAGTATGAATTCATGGGGAGCTAACCATTGCATTATTTTAGCTCAATGGAGAAGACAATTCAAGATAGATCAACTAAAATCATATTCTATATAATAATTCCATTGTCATTGATCAAAGGGAAAGAATTAGTAGAGAAAGAGAAGATATGATTGGAGAAAAGAAAGAGAAACTAGATAATGGCTAGGTATACACCAAGATCATTGAGTTATGTTCTTGGGATGATGGAGGTTAAATACATGAGATGTAAAAACCATAAACACTCCAAAAAAGTATAGTTCAAAGCATGTATGACAAGACAGTTGACAAATGATGTGTGGCGACATTTTTGAAAGAAAAGGTACAATGGGAATGGTGACAATATAGTCATGAAAGACATAAGAAGGATGACACATTGTGAATGGTGATAGTCTTCAACTCAAGGATAATGAAATTTTCATGGTACATTGAAGAGGAAGGTTATAATATGAGTGAAAAGAAAATAAGAAAGATCATGTATGAATGACAGAATGTGACAGAGCAGTTAATGACAATGTGAAAAGTGGCAAAGGTTATAGTAAAAAGATGGAGAATTACAGAAGGATTGAAATCTATAGCTTCATGGATGAGAAAAATCAGAGCTAGATGAAGATTTCTTACCATTGATATGAAAAAGAAAGTTTCAAGAAAAGAGAGTTATAGAATGGAAGAATGATGTCATTAATGTCAAGTGGAAACATTACAAAAAGGGGGAGATTCTTTGTGAAGAGTTGAAATAATTTTTCATTTTGTAAGATGCATAGTGAATAATGGATAGCAAAACAAGTTCTTAATGTGTTAAACTTGAGAAGATCATCCAAATTATTTATTTGAAAAACTATAGAGGAATCATATCACCCAAGTGACAAAGAAACAAAGGTAGAGAATTAAAGAAAAGGGAAGCCCAATAAAAGGGGAGCTTTACAAACAAGGGGGGCATCATAGAAAAGAGGAAGAATCATATCATGAAGGAAAGTGTTGGCAATTTGGTTTTCATTAATGTCAAAAGGTGACATTGATGTCAGAGGAGTGACTAGGAGATGCAGTGGATCTAGCTCTAAAGATTTGGTGTAGGTTGGTGAAGTCAAATTATTCTCTAAGAATGTTGCAATGTTGCTCACAATGTTCCAAAGTTGACATAAAATATCGTCACTTTTCTGCAACAATTTCTTCCATAAGTCTGAAGAGAAATTTATGGCCAGATTCGATATGGGTTTTCTGAGAACTTCTAAGAAATGTGTTTTGCAGGTCTAGAGGATGTATAATGTGCTCAAAAAGGAATTACTTGTGCTCTTAGACAAACCTATGGTTTTACAAATAAAGCCTAATGTTAAACAGTCATGGTGATGAACCAAGTTTATATTTTAATGGTGACTAGGTATTGGTAGTGATAGGTCATTCAAGTTATTACATGAGCCATCAGAGTCGTTTGGTCACTGGCCCCTTTACCTAGCATTCCTGGTTGGTGGAGTTTATTTTCCCACGATGAAGATCCAACGGTGTGCAATCATGTTTCAACTTCCAACGACTATCGCTTTATTCCTTAACATTGTGTTTTGGAGTCTTGGGCATAGAAGTGTTTGTGCGATATGCAATGAATAGTTGTGATCAAGTTGTTGAAGATTGATGGTGCTTGCTATCCCGCGATGCATATGGTGGGTCCCCATCTAAGTCCTACGGGATAGTGGGCAATGGTGGAGATCAAATGGTATTTGATCGAATGACGCATGCGACATGATGTGGATCTAAAATCTACATGGTGATGATGACATCATGTGGACGTGTGGCGATATCGCTCGATCACTTCACATCGCTGGTGTGAAGAAAAATGAAGGGATGCAATCAACAATGTGCAATGAACATCTAGAGATAATGGATGGTAACATATGCTAAGGATAGATCGCAGCCACCCACTGCCTTGCTATGGATATGGTGAGTCCCTAGCTCAACCCTACAGTATGGTGGGCACTTGACACATGGAATGGAAGACAGGTGGAAAGATATTACTACATCAAAAGGATTCTTTGCATCGTGATAATGAAAGTTGGACTGTATGCAAGCAACAATATGCAATGGGTTTAAATACTATGGAACCCAAATCAATGACACATGTTTAAAAGAATACAATCTAACAATGATGTTTTAAAGTTGAGAACAATGACTTAGGAATGGTTGATCGTGGTGTGAAGGCTTCAAATCAATGATCAGAACTTAAAGGCGAAGGTTTGAAACAACTACATTCATGAGAATGAGGGTTTTCACTCTATGCTTGAATTCAATTGGTTCAACTACTCCAAGAACAATTTTAATTGGAGATTTGATCTGTAGATGGCAACACAGACTATGAAAAAGATTGGGATTGGAATCAAGCCAAATAAACAGAGGAATGTATTAAATACATATTTGATTCTAGGGCTTTACAGTGAGCTATATTGGAAAATTCTTTGTATCTAAATTTAATGTAAGGCTCAATGTAGATGTAGCATGATGAAGAAAATATCAGTTAAACCCTACCAAGAGATTTGTACATGGATGAGAATATCAAGACGATCACTGTAGGTTGGTGAAAGAGATACAAAAACAAAAAAATCAAATTTTGACTAAGTGTGAAATACAGTGGAGTAGAGAGGGGGAGAGGAGAGTTGTGGAAGACATAGTGCATATTTGTAGAGTATTATGAGCTTCTTAAGGTGGACATAGAATGCACAAATAGAGAAGAGGAAGAGTAGAACAAGAGGGGTGCAAAACATTGTGTAGTTGCAACATTGAATTGTAATCAAATTGCAATATATTAAGTTGTAAATTTGATTGGTGGGTGCCATCAGATATTTGGATAGGTTCTCAAACTAGGGAGTGGGTGCTCCTAAAACTAGGGGATTGGTGTCTCCTTAGGGTTGGTGCTCTTAAACATTGTAACTAACATTTGATTGTGAGGTTGGATTAGGACATTAGCTCCTAGCAACATTTCTCACCATGGTTTTTCCCATCATGGGTTTCCACGTACATCTAGTGTTATGTGATGATTGTGTGTGTGCATGTGTATGTTTCTGTATCTTAAGTTTAATTTTCACTTTCAGAGCTTAAGGAAATAATCTACACAATAATTTTACAGGGTTAAAATTTAATATCTCCTTATTCACCCCCCTATCAGTAGATTGTTGTGTTCCAACAAAAAGAAGTATACCAAGTGTCCATTTTTCATTGATGTAAAATGGGGAGAGATAGAATAAGGGGGAGCAATGCAAAAGAAGAGAATTATGTTTGTGTTGTCGTCAATGACAAAGGGGGAGATTGTTGGAATGTTTTCCATTGATGTCAAAGGTAGACACAGTTGTCAAAGATTTTGTCATGGAGATTGTTGGTCTAAGATGTATGGATGAGAATGTCAAGAGATTATCACAGTGATACTAATGTCAATTGCATGAACAAGATTGTTATCCTTAATATTAGACTGATTTGTTGGTGAGATAAATCTCAAATGAAATCTATGTCAAGGAATATGGGAGATTGTTGGTACATGTTCATTAAAGATGAAATGAATGTCACAATGACTTCATACATGATGTTGATAGATGCAAAGAGTGGATTGATAAAATGGATGGAAACCATTATAATTGTTGGCCAAGATCTAGTTTACTTGGACATTTAAAGATCAAAGAACAAATCCAATAATATCTAAGGAAATCCCCAAACATATTCAATAAAGTTGACAATGAAAGAGTTTTTAAAATAGCATCATTTATGGGTTGACTTGAAATTAAAATAAAATTTTGTCTGACCTAAGATACTCAAGTCTAAAGTTTCCTAAAAATGAGAAGCACTTATTATGTTTTATTGAAATCTCTATCATACAAAGAAGGCTGACTCATTATATTAGAGGAAAAGGCAGGACTAAGTACTATGAAAGAAAAACATATTAAGTATTTTTGTTGGCTGACCTATACTTGGAATCCACAAAGAACATGTATAAATCAATATTTAGATA